>CM062602.1:529626-1729626 GCA_031470985.1 Agastache rugosa
TTCTTCCAATTGATTGATGCTTGACGTAGCTAAATTTCGTCGACTTGGAGTTGCTTTCCGGGAGTTAAGTCTTGAGAGATTGGTTCTCTTTGATTTAGATTTTGAGGAGACTTATGAAAGGCTTCAGTGGAGATGGAGAGTTTGGGGACTCGAGTTTATGTTTGGATTTCAGTCGATGATGTTACTTTTGATTTGGCGTTGAAGGTTAACTTCTCGATTTCAATTTGATGGAGCTTCTTGGATTGATTTGAAGTTCCCTTCACTCTGGCTCATCGTCCCAAATTAATGGTTCGGTCGGATTCACGATTCTATTTTCACCGAGCTCTTTATGCAGATACGATCTTAAGGATTCTCCCATTCGTTTAACCTTTGATAGAATCTCTATATTCGAAGGAGGATTCGTCAAAGGTAACATGTGGAGATTCTTCGGCTATTTGAGTTAACCCATTGAAGGCTACGCCAATACTTTACTCATAGCGGAGTAATGTCAGAGAGTACTCCTCGGTCTGTCTTCTCGTCGAACGTCTTGAGAACATGTCTTCCCATTGTTGAGGATGTGACATTTGGATCAGAATACCTTGAAATACCCTATCTATAGTGATACATTGTTCCATAGCTAAACCGGTTTCTTTCCTTGCCTTGATGTGAGTAGGGAGCGGTCTGAGTGAAACTGTTTGTGTTGATTACTTCGGCCCCGGAATTTTTCTTTGGAATGGCGAGCTAGCTAGCATTGAGGTAAATTTCAGCAGCCCAGAGAGATACATTTCTTAACACACTTCGCTACACCATTCTGTAGAGGTGTGCGTCTTTAACGGAATGTTTGGTGTTGAACTCAAGTTCTTCTTGCGATAATCATAAATAGTTTCATTCGAAACTCCGTTCCACGATACGATCTTATTGACATTATCTTGCACTCATACATGTTGATAATCTTTCTTGAGATCGTAACCTTAGTCCTAGTTTCGCTCTTACAGTACAAAGAATGATACCCATTATGAATCTTGAGAAATCATCCACTACTACCGAGTATATTTTTACGCCATTGAAGCTTAGCTGGAGTAAATTTGGACCAAAAAGATCCATGTGAAGAAGTTGAAGTACTCGATCGGTTGGTGACGCTTGAGAGAGAATGAGGAATTCTTGTACGCTTTCCTTGTTGACACAGCATTTTGCACATATGACTTTTGTCATATACTTGATCTGGAATTCCATTAGCGAGCTAGTTCCCCAGCCGATTTGTTGATTGTCTTGAAGTTGAGATGATTCGTCAATACGTGCCGCGACGGTGACTTCATTACGCTCTTCGATACGAGACAAGTCTCCGGAGGAAAGCTCTTTGTTCCGGATCAATAAGTACATATTTCCCCTTCTCTTTTCACCTCTTAGGAATATCTTGCTTGGTTTCCACAGCCTTCTTTGTACATCATGCATCAAACTTGACGAGAAGAGCTTCGTTATCGTGAGAATTCGCTAATGGAAAGCAAGTTATGTTGCAATCCTTGTACATAAGAAACATTTGGGATTATAACATTTCTAGTTTTAAATGTACCATAACCTTCGGTTAGGCCTTTGGAGTTAATCACCAAATATTACTTGTTGACACATGTACGCTCGATATACTCCTGGAGTAGATACTTTAGGTGCGTCATGTACTTGGAACATCCTTGTCCAAGTACCATAGCGGTCTAAATCGACTCCTCGGGAGATGCGTCGATTCACTTTTAACCTAAATAAAAAATTAAAATTCGAGTGCCAGATTTTAATTGGGTCCTTGTGGGTTAGATAGAGATCCTTTGATGACCCCGGATCTACTTGATGACTCGAATTGGGTCATTTGATCTGATAATTCTCCCGGTGAGTCGATATACACATTCTTTGTATTCTTGGGATTTATTCTTTGGTGGGGTCATGATCCCGATGTCTTCCCGTTTTGATGGCAGATTTCTTTTGGTTTCCAAGCGTATTGCCCTGTTGAGGCGTTCCTTTGTCTCTAACATCTTGTCTCATGTGATCTTGTAAATTTTGAAATGATTATCCGGTGAGCCTCATATGAGTGATATCGAATTTGGGTATCCTACGATATCTCAGTTGATATCGTTCAGCGTCTTTATTCTTTTATTCTTTGGTATCATGAAATCTGACTTTGTTGTTTTTGTTGAGGTTGAGCACGTTGCTATCTGAGTTAGACTTGGGGTTATCACACGGTGACCTTCTTGATACTGCTTGTGTTCGTGAACAAAGCTTGAGAATGTTTCCATGACTGGTCTTCACACAGCTTTCTTTGTGTCTATCAGCTGATGATCTTTGAGTTCTTTGGGATTGGATGTTCTTTTGCTTTCCGTGCAAACATTACCATAGTTTCACTTGTAGAGGCAATGTTTGAGGCATCCTTTGATTAAATTGTATCCGATCCCACTTTGAGTCTTCTTCGGGCCGTTGAAGCGCTAATGATCTCGTCCGTTGTTGACGTGGCTTTGATGAGAATTACTATCTTCTTAGATAGTACCTCTTCGATGCTTTCCCATTCGATGATCTCGGTAGCTTCTTTGGTCGAACATGGCCTTTTCCACATCTTCCATCCAGTGGATTCTGCAAGCTAGTAGAATTGACCATGTTGATCATGTTTGACTTATTTGTCTTTTAATTGAAGCAGCTTAACTACTGTTGGAGAATTTGTGTTGTATCAATTTGTATGTCGATACCTTTGACTTTTCCGGTTACGTTGCGCCCGAGTCGGCATTCTCGCGCATGTGGCGTCAAGGATCTCTTGAAGCTCCTTGGAATCGTTCATTACTTTCTCTACTAGACTCCAATCGGGTAGTCCAGTTACGAGACTGTGTAGAGTGTTAGTGTGATAGTGAGATGTTAGATAGATTTTGAGTTCGAGACATTACCTCTCGTCTTCATCGATGCCGTCTGTTTGTCCCGTGAGGCATGTGTCCCAATCGGGTTCATCATGGGCCATCGGAAGCCTCTTCTTCCGAGTACGAAAATGGCATGTCATCCATTTTGTTGCACTCTGATTCTTCATCGAGCGATATCGCTCTCCTTACATCGGTGCCTTCGCTTTCGATTGGTCTTTGTCTTTCTTGGACGGCTTTGGACAATCTAGCCGATAGTGTCACAGTTTCCTTGCGGTTGAAACAACCTTAACCTTACCCATTCGTTTGTCGGGTGACTTCTCATCCAGTGCTTTGCGTACTTGTCTCTGTAAGTTCTTACCGAACTTCTTGTATTTACCCTTCTTTGGTGTTGAGTCACATTGCAGGTTTTTGACCCACATTGTGGCTATTTCTTCAAGTAGCTCGTCCTTGCTCATGTCTTTCTTATCCTTCTTCGATGACTCAATTTATTTGCATGTATCTCTGCAGATTCCGAGTTAGCTCTGAGCATAATCTCCTTTATTTTACGGTGTATGACTCTCCATCCTTAGATTGTTTGAAGATTCTTTCCATTGTAATCTTCAAGTTGTACTCGTTGGCTTTGAGCGGGAGTATAATCTTTCGATTGAAAGATCACCTAAGTCACTTCGACTTTGGTGTACCACCTTATAGGTGTTCCGTTCGGTATGTGTGTTGAAAGAACTTTCCGATTCTTTTCTCGTAGGTGTATTTCCCCGGTTACGATGGTTTCTATTTCTACCACAATATTGGGAGAATGCGAGTTCCATCCCTTCGATGGACTCGTTAGCCAGTACCTTGAGATTATCAAACTTCGGCATGCAATCGTGAATTTATTCTCCTTTATTTCCTCCGACCCTTCGCGTAGTTTTGCTAGGGTTTCCACATCTCCCATTGCGGTTTCGCAGTTGATGATTTCTTTGAGATAGGCATTGCAGAGCCGTTGAAGATATGGTGTTACATCGTGAAGCTATCTAGATCCGGCACTAGCAGCCTTTGTCGGTGTGTGCTCATTCTTGGGCTTAGGGAATGAGTGATATCTTGGTTATTCGCCATCTTAAGTTAGGACAAGCTCGTTCCACGGTTATAGATGATGATGGGTCCGTCTGTGATGACGTCCCACATCATATCATAATCTTGCTGCAGGAGAAAGCTCTTCGGTACGAACTTCCATATTGCATAATCGTCTACCGAGGAAGGTGGGAAGATTCTACATTAGATAAGAGTCCATAGAAATATACCATATGTAATAAAATGAGTTTTTCACAAAGAGGATCCGTTCGGATGACCGCAGCAGATTGTCAAGAGAGATCTCTTGATACGAAACGGTGGTACATTGAACCAACTTGCTACGATACCAATTGATAGTCCTTTGAGCTAGGTATTTGGTGTAGAGGGGGGGGGTGAATACACCAAATAGATTTTTAGAAACTTTTTCAAGTTAAATCACAGAGTTGATATGAGCTCGATTATCGATCTAGGTTTGGGGAGGGTCAATTTGGCGGTCTGCCGGAAGTAGTCGGGTTAGAAAACTTAGCTCGGTTACTTAGAAAAACTCGAGTTTCAAAAGATTAACTTTATGTTTTCGGCTTAGTCAGAGTTGTGCAACTTTCGGAGAGACACGGCTGTCTTTGGAGAAAGCATTGCAAAGTATCTGATTTGTGAACAAATATCTGATGATATGAAAGAGTAAGTACGGCGAATATAAAGAGAAAGTAAAGAGCACGCGAGTTTTTACGTGGTTTGGAGTAACACCTCACCGTCCGCGACCAGTTCACTTCAGTAATCCACTACCACTTGGTTTCCAAGTACCGAGCAACTTCACAACTCTAACCCTTGTTGTGTTCCAATGATTTTGCGGGCCTTTATCCCGATAACCTTTCGGTTTACGAATGCGAAAAAACCTTACACGCCCAGATTTCCCGCTTCAAGCATGCGTAACCTTGACCTCGCCTTTACGGGTAAGAGGGGTTTGGTTTGGGGTTCCAGCGTGAACGAGGTTGCTGATTAAGAACTTTAGAGTATGATGAACTCGTTAAAATCTGGGCTTAAGATATACAAGAGAGTTTGGCCTAGGGAACGAGACGAAAAACTGGCAGTTTACGAGCCCAAAGCAACTTTAAGATAAAGAATGAGTAGCACAGGCCCATGTAGGCTAACCGAGGCTTTGAAAGATTGATGATTTCGAGAGAATGAAAGCTTGTAGAGGGATTTTCGTATCGATCACGAGGTTGAAGACGGGTTTATATAGATAGAGATTGAGACTAGCTAGTTGGAGGAGCCGTTTGAATCTTACCTACTCTTCTTAAAGTCGAGATCTGCTTGGTTAGGCGAATACAGCAGCCTGTCTTCGTTGTGTCACATCCTAGGTCTGAAGTCTAGGATGCTTTTGATTTAACAATCCTTCATTGGTCGAAATTATGTTGACTTCCTCGACGCCGGGATCTTCTCGCCTTTGGAGTGGCTTTTTAGTTATTTGGGCCGGATCGACTTGAAGTGATGTCTTGGGTTAGTTCCCTTTGTTCTGTACTGTTGGATCGGTACGTGTTTTGAACTCGGCTCGAATTCTCTTCGAACTGATCATGCTTTCTGTTTGGAGGACTCGAGTTTGAAGGTTGAAGGTTGAGCATATTGTCTTTCACTAGGCCGACTCATGACGTAGACACGGTGTGGGTCGGCTTCTTGTCTTCCGCTAGCCGACTCTAGCAGCAACGACACGAAGTGGATCGGCTTCTTCTGTCCCGGCTTCGCTTAACACCTTAAACCTAGAAAATCTAAAGCTCAAACGGCTTGCGAAATTTGGAAAAGCACTATTTAGGTTGACGCGATCATTTATTCGGTTGGAGAATCGGTTGGGTTTTGGTATCGGAAATCAAAACCTTATAATTTTCCCAACAATAAATTTGAAATCACATAAGATAACATGTGCTTTCATCATTGACATGATTGATTTCATGTACAAAAAAATGTGAAATGCGGAGAGAAAAACAAAATGTCCAAAAGTGTTCTTTTTATTATTTTTTTCAAAATGTGCTTTCAGAATTAGACTTTTTAATTCATAAAAAGTATTATTTTTCTTACATTTCTCTATTTTTAACAAGTCAAAACCTGAACAACTTCATTTCTAATTAGTTAAAATGTAATGTTTTTATGTTGAGTATCAAACAATATTTTCAAAATCAGACCGGTCATTGAACCTGTCTTTCATCAGGTCACTATATCACTATTTGACCGATCAAACTGTTTTGATAAATCCTGATGATCCATAAATATTTGATTTTTCTATATATTATATTATATGCATACATTAACATATATAAATATGTGAATAAATTATTTAAATGATAAAAAATTGGATCAAATTATAAAAAATCAATATATTATATCAACCAAAAACCAAAAAGTAAATAGAATTGTTCATCCAATAATGTTCAATACCATAAATAAATCAAGAAGTATTTACACATAAAAATCAAATAATAAGTTAAAAAATAGAATAAAAATTATCAAAACTCCACATTAAATTCTATCATCATCTTTTAAGAATAAGTTAAATTTACAAATAAAAGATTTAAAAATAAATGTCTAGTATTGGTGTAGATGGTTAGTGCATTAGCCTAATAAATAAAATGTCTCACGGTCAAGTCTTGTTGATGTTATTTTACTCAAATCGTTTGAAATTTAAGAATGAAACCCGGTTCGTAGAGTCACCAATTTTTCCCAGGTTTGACCAGTTGTTACCGGATTTCGCACCGGGTCAATGGCCAACTCGTATTTCGGCCGAATCGGACCAATTAGGACAGGGAAATAATAATATACATACCTTGAGCTGTGAATAGGATTTTCAGCACCGCCCAGCATGCTGAAAGCAGCACGGTAAGTCCCTTTGGATTTGCGTACTTCAAAATCAGATCCGCCGCCGTGTGCCGCCGCTCCTCGCCATCAAAAATTGTGCCGCCGATCTTCGTCCCAATTAAATGATCATACGTAAAACCATTATCAGGAACAACGCCAGCCTCCAATAGTCCATCCTCACCGCCGACTGCCACTGCTTCACCGCCGGTTCAAACACCACCGCCTTCTCCACCCACCGGTACGACTCCTCAACCAGCCGGTAATCCCACCCGGCGGAAGCCACGTAGCGGGCGGAGGCGCGTGAGTAGAATCCAGCATTGATACAGCTGCCGCCGCCAAGCACACGGGCGCGTGAGTTGACGACCCCGTCTTCTGATATGAAGCGCTGAGCCGGGGAAGAGGGAGAGAGATCCAAGAGAGCTTTACCAAAGGCAGAGAGATGAGTGATATTGGGGTTTCCGTAAGGTGAGCCGCCGCGTTCGAGGACAAGAACATCGGCGCTTTGCGAAAACGTGGCGGCGAGTGAGCAGCCGGCGGTTCCGCCTCCGATTATGATGTAGTCGTAGTAGGAGATTGATGAAGCTGAGGTTGCTTGGTGCATGAAACTGTCGTATGGACCTTAACAATAAATATACTTGTTTTAGTAAATAGAATTACAACTTTAAATTATATATATATATATATAATGATTGATTAATAATAAAAGATTAATAAAGCATGATTAAAGATTAATAAAGTATTATATATTGAAATAATAAATGTTAATTGAAGATTAATCAACTTTAATCAACACTACAAAAAAAAACCAGCGAGGTGCGACGGACATTACGATGGAAAAACTTAAATCGTTCTTTTATGACGAGGCAATGACGGATGGAAACTAATCCTTCCATGACTGAAAATCATGCATTTTTCTATATATAATCATATTTTTTGTGAATTGTTTTACGAGAAATTTAAAGGTCGCGTGAAGGTAGACTTTAACCCGAGATTTTTGGCTTTCTGACATTAACCACGGTACGACTAGGCTAACACACGCACACTATATATAATCATGTTTTTTGATATACACAATGATGCTTATAATGATGTTTAATTTCAATTAATATTTTTAAATATGAACAATGATGCTTTTATATAATCATGCTTTTTCTATGCTTCTATAAGAAGTGATTTTTTTTTTCATTCACAAATTTCAATTATTGAAATCAATTATTTTAAAAAATAATTGAAACAGTTGTATAACAGAATAATTGAATAAAGAAAAATCTGATATTATAAAGCATGCATAATGACATTAAGAAGTATCTATATTTTATTTTTTAAAATCAAGATTCAAGAACAAAGCATCTGATATTAAAATATTTATGAAACAATAATAGATATAACTCTTAAATTCGTCCAAAATAACAATAAATTAAATATATGCCTTTTGTCAGAGGAATCAAATATATCATTAAATAAACTCACTAATAATTATAGAGATAATAGAAGCATTAAGAATAAATAAATCGTACAAAACAAAATACTACTTCCTAAATGAAATTCCAAAATTGTAGGGATTTTGAATAAATGAAAATGAATAATGTACATTATTGCCCCACACCAACAAAAAACAAAAAACAAAAAACAAAAAAACAAAAACGTAACTCACATTAATTGAACACAAAATCAGCAATAAACTACAACCAACCATAGATCTATAAAAATAGAGGGTCACGAAGAGTTCTTAATTCCCACATCCCACATGCGGACTAGTTTCTATAGGATTAACTTCATAAAAGGTTACTCAACTATATTACTTGTATTAATTTGGTTATTAAACTCTAATTTGTTTCAAAATAATTACTAAACTTGTATTTTGTATCATTTAAAGTTTAAGTTAAACTTTTATGCTATGCTAATTTTATCTCATGAGGCAATTAAAACACCTCTTGTTGTATCCGGTGGTCATGATTAATATTATATTCTGTCACGCTTCATTGCAATTTAAGTATTAAAATAAAAATATTAAATAATATTTATGACAGAATTACGACGGACGACTACCTGAAAGAATAACAACGGAAACCGTCGGTCATTAAATATTTATTATTATTATTGTTAAAAATAAAAATAAAAATTAACGATGCAATCCATTTCGCCGTTGATCTGGCCGTCGTTAAACCGTCGCAGTTCCGTTGTTGATATTGGTGCCTTTCGGTCGAGCCCCAGGCCATCTCTAGTCCGTCGTTAATTCCGTCGTAATAATCTGTTCGTCTGATCCGTCGTTATTCCGTCGTAGATTCATCGTAAATTAACGACGGAGTTCTTTCCGTCGCAATTTCCGTCGGAGTCCGCAGTGTTTTCTTGTAGTGAAAATCAACATTATTACGAGTTACGACCATGGATCATTGGAAGGAAAGGTTTGTATTTTTATTTTCATGAAAAGAAGTATTGTATGTGGGGGTATAATCCAACTGAATATTGTCGTGTTTGGGTTTGATTTGTTTATTATCGAGTCAAACTTCAAACAAGCCCAAACAAACTTTCTGAATTTAAATATATTTTTAAATTATTATTTATTTCTTTTTATTTTATTCACGAGAACATAATATATTCACTAAAATTTATTATTTCCTTAACTATTAATTACTATTTATCGTTAAATATATATAGTATTGAATTATATAAGTTGTATCTAGTTAATATTTTTAATTATATGTTAAAGCTAAATTACTTATAGAGCTTGTTCATGATAACAGACCGAATACTAACTAGCCCAAGCTCGATTCATTTAGATAAGGAGTTTCACTAAATATATTTCTGACGAACTTTTATCGAGCAGAACTCTAAATAGTAACGAATAGCTTGATTCATTTTCATCCTTAATAGTAACCTGTGACAAAATACACCACATGGGCCAAATCCTTATCCTCTAAAAGCAATAATTTATATTATAAAATATTTTGGCTTTTTTTTTCTTTTCTTGATGTTCAGTTTATTTATTTTTTTGTGATATCGTGGAAATCCGCATTGTACTGCTAGTTTCGGTGCGCCTTTGGGTAAACCATCGTCCCTGTTAATGTTAAGTTTTAACATATAAGTAGGTCATAATTTTGTTATGCTAATAGTCTCTCAAATCAATGTAGGTATTTTCCGATGGTAGAACAACTGAATGTCGAATTCCTAGATGGTTATATATAGGGGTGTAAATTCGGGAAGGGACGGGTACCCTACCCGGAATTTCCGGGTACCCGTACCCAAATTTCTCAAAATTTGCTATCCGTACCCCGTCCGTTTTAAAAAAACGGGTGCCAATACCGGACCGGGTTTATGCGGGTCGGGATCGGGTACCCGTATGTACCCATTTTTAAAAAAAATAAAAATATCAAAATTTGTTTTTGGATATTTTCCTACACTTTTTCTTCATATTTTTCAATAAAGAAATCTGAGAGTGGCGCGACGTCGACGATAAGAGAGAGATGGGTTGAATGACAGTGGAACAACGACGAAGGTGTGGGAGAGAGGAGATGAGAAATTGTGAATTGGGAGTGTGAGCGTGAGAGAGAAAGATGCGGCGTGCATATTTTCTATTTTATAAAACATTTCATAAAATAATTAAGAATAATATAAAAAGAATATAATATATAAACGGTTGACCTGATAGTTGACCGGGTATACGGGACGGGACTGGTAACCCGTTACCCGGAACAACTTCAATCCTCTATCCCGTAACCCGTCCCGTACCCGAAAAATTCGGGTAACGGGTACCCAATACCCGGAAAATTACGGGACGGGTTCGGGTTACCCGGAAACTCGTAACCCGAATTTACACCCCTAGTTATATACTCTCTCCGTCCACGAAAAAAATTGTATCACTCACAATTTCTATGGCATGGATTTTAAGAAATGTTTGATAGATGTATGTTGAGTGGCGAAAGGAACTCACCATATTAGGAAATATGTGGTAGATATTTGTTGAGTGAAAAAAGGGACCCATCATTTTAAGAAATGTGTGGTAGATATTTGTAAGGAGTTGTATGAGGCAATGTACAAAAATGGAAGTAATACACTTTTGTTGACAGACTAAAATGACCTTAATGATACAGTTTTCGTGAACGGAGATAGTATATGATATATAAAAAAATTGGAACGGACTCCCATGCGGGCGACCCCATGGTGAGATCAGTCCAATAAAAGAAGGGTTTTTTTTTTTAAATTTATTAGTTTAATTTATATTAATTAATTTTAATTAGAAATTAATAAATTCTAATTGAAGATTAATAAATTTTAAAATGAGAAGTAATGACTTATAATGAGATAATTCTAATGGAAGATTTATAAATACTAAATGATTATTAATGAAATATAATTGAGATCAATAACACTAATTCAGATTAAATAAAATTGTATGATATCCTGACGCATCACAAACCCTTATACAAAATTATTCGAAGCTAGAAACATCTAAAAAAATGACAGTGACTACGTTTATAAAAGTATTTGGATTAGAATAAAATGGTGAAACATTTTTCTTCTTTTTGTGGTAATGGTACGAAATAGCAAATCAAGTTAGTGAAAAATAAATGTTGGCCATCAACTTTATTCTAATAAATGATGACCAACTTTAAGCTGAATAAACTTAAATGCCCTTACTTTAACTTGACATAACTGGTACAAAGTTTCCCAAGTATGGCACAATCGATACGGATTCGTTCCAAGTGTACCAGTTGTGCAACACCATAACTTGGTACGTACAGATCTCATTAGTCCCAATTGTACCACGTCGCAATGCTATAATTTGGTACGATTGGTACGAACGGATATCATTCGTTTCAAGTGTACCACGCCCAGCGCACCATCAATTTTTAGGGGCAATTTTGTCCAAAATCCTCAAAATTTGACAGAATTTATGAAAATAAAGTTGGTTGCCGACTATTAGTTTCCACTATCTATTTTAACTATTCCAAATTTTGTCTCTTTCAAACATTTTTGTAATTATTTTATAATAAATATATATTGTCTACTTTCTTCATACTTAATTTTTCCAAATATATTTGAGACCTAAATATATTTTATTTTGTAGATGGTAGTTTCGTAATGGTAAGTGCCATAAATTACTATTTGGAGTTTTAGCAAGTGTACAAAAAACTCTAATCCAATAATGCAGTACTAGGCACATGTTTGTGATGTCACATGTGCAAGCTTGGAATTTATACAGGACGACGTAGTCTTTTCTTTTTTTTGGAATGCACATGTAAAAAGCAAAAGTAATACTGTTCGTGAACAGAAGTTCCGTAACCATTTGGCATTCCAGTTTCCTCCATCCAAATTCCAATAATTATCTATTTTGAAGATTCATACTATAACTAACGTACTTCTAATGGTTAGCAAAAATTTCCAGCTTCCAATCTGTCACATCAGCTTTTGAAATCCAACAACTTTTTTTTCATAAATCTACTCTAACACTGAACCCAACTTCTAATAAAAAAAAAGAACTCACTGCAATACATACTATTTTATATCTCTATATATAGGTTTTTGGAACCTGACTGCCCAAGTTCGCACCCATTCTCTTGGGTTCCAATTTTTGGGATCTATTCTAACGGTGGGAGTTGGGTTCCATTACCGTTGGAACCACTCTAATACACCAATTCTCAATGTCAAACTTCATTAAAGCAATAATATATACGTATATATGTATGGATGAAATCCAATATAGACTCTCTGCCGCAGACAAGTATATTTCATGGCTTAATTTGATGGAGTGAAAGAAACAAACTTTATTTAATGTGCTTCATCTCAATACATGTATATAAGGTTTTCATGTAATATTTAATTCTAAAAAACGAGTTGTAAGAATATAGGGCTATGCATAAATATATAAGAGAGATGACAGAGATGAGTGATGAGAGAGAAAGAGAGTTAATTATAATGATATTATACCTTCTTTTGAAGAACAGAAAGTATGAAAGATGATGAGCATCCTGGCAAATGCAAGAAAGAGCGATTTCCACAGCCAAAAACCCATGAATCTATCTACTTGAGACATCTATTTACAGCTTTAGTATAATTTTCTTTTATTAAATATTGAACTTGGTGTCTGAGAGTGTAACTCACTATATATATAGAGATGGCAACGTTGCGTTTGGGTTTATTCTATCTACAAGACTTTCTACAAAGAACTTTTATGTCGTTGTTGGAGCCGAAATGTTAATTCAGATCATTAGATGTGGTGTTACCACTAACATGTAATTTAGTTAATATTAGATTCAAATACGGATCTCAATCCTCCATTCTCCAATACAAGAAAATGATGTTTTGTCACATCGCCTTTATAGATAACATTTTCAATTATTTATGGCTAATTATTGATGTTGCTTTACTGTCTACCTAGTGGGGCTAATAAAATTGGATCCTTTATTGCAATATTACCGAGTGGAACGGGAGCCTGGATGCTACCAAGTCTTGCAATGACACCATGCCTTAATCTGTCGCCACTTGGAATTTCATAACAGAAGCTTCAAAAATAAATGAAAAAGCAATTAAATGGTTTATAACCCAACTAGAGTTTCGCACAAATTATGAGGTCACATGCACATAACTATTCAGCAATGTTTGTTACTGTTGGCAACGTCATGTAATAAATTAATAGCTTATGATATTTTTGAATAATAAAAATCCTGAAAAAATAAGTTATAAATTTATGTTTTAATACTATTTTTATATTTCATCATCCTGCACCCATCCTATTTAAATATTTAATTTTAATAACTTATAACTACATCAATGAATTATTGTTCATATTTAAATATCTCGATTTTGATAAAACAATTTATTTTTTATCCAATATTTCTATATAATATTGTTATTAATTAATATTTATGAAATTCATGAAATGGCTCTATTAATTAGAGTATTAGAGTAAACCTCACCATATAAAAAAGGAGTGAGTTTTTTATTATTTAATTTTATAACATTATTTTATGAATAAATAAAACCAAAAAAATGAGGTAATAAAAATTACTGGAAATTTTACTAATATCCACGTGTACGGCAATCCACACATTTTTTGAATGGCATTTTTTCTTTTCGGAACTAATTCCGAAATCATCATCGTTATTCGTAATCGAAAGGGCTCAAGTCTCAACTTTATGGCATCCATGTAAGAGGTGGTAATACTAAAGTTTATACTGGCGGTATTGTAGGGATATGAAATTTCAAAGATAAATATATATAGGGATGTATACGAATCAAATAATTTTGGTTATGTTTGGTATTTGTTTCAAAATTTTGATATTCAAATTCAAATTCAAATACAAATTAAAAAACAAATACAAATATTTTTTTTCGATTAGTTATCAAATACGAATTCAAAATCATGATATTCCATTCGGTATTAAAAAATATTTAATTATATAATATATATATATATATATATATTTATATAAATATATATATATATATTTGGTATTCACAAATTAATATATATTTTTGTGTGTGTGTGCGCGTGTGTATATATTAAACTAGACTAAAAAATTAAAATAAACAATAGAAGGAAATTTCATTTAAAATATTATTTTAGATGATGGTCCCTGAGTTGGGTATTTGGTGTAGAGGGGGGGGGGTGAATACACCAAATAGATTTTTCGAAACTTTTTCAAGATAAATCACAGAGTTGGTGAGCTCAGTTATCGATCCAGCTGGGGAGGGTCAGCTGGGTAAATAACTCAGCTGGAGGTGCGGAAAGTGGTGGTTTGAAAACTTAGCTCGGTTACTTAGAAAAACTCAGTTTGAAAATATTAACTTAACGTTTTCAGCTTAGTCAAGTTGAGCAAATTTTAGAGAGACACAGCTGTCTTTGGAGAGCAGCTGTGTGTGCAGTTTTGAACAAATATGCAATGATATGAAGGAGTTAGAACACAGCTGAATATAAAGCGAAAGGAAAGAGAGAGAGTAAGAAACACGCGAGTTTTTACGTGGTTCGGAGTAACACCTCCTACGTCCACGACCAGGTTCACTGGTAATTCACTACCACTTGGTTTCCAAGTACCAAGCAACTTCACAACTCTAACCCGAGCTGTGTTCCAACAGTTTGCGGGCACTGTCAAGCCTACACCTTCGCTTCCGGCATCGAAGAACCTATTCACTCGAATTACGCGCTTCGAGCAAGCGTACCTTTACCTAACCTCTCTGGGTTTGGGTTTGGGTATGGGGTTCCAACTGTGAACGAGTTCTTACAATTAAGAACTTTAGAGTATGATGAACTCGTTCGAAATCTAGGCTAAAGTTATACAATGAGTTTGGCCTAGGGAACAGACGAAAAACTAAGCAGTTTCTTAACTAGAAACACTTTAAGATAAAGTGTTCTTTGATCTATCTGGAACTGCTTGAGAGCTTCGGAAAGAATGAAGATTTCAGATAATGAAAGCTTGTAGAGAGTTTTTCGTATCTGATCCTGAGGTTGAAGACGGGTTTATATAGGTAGAGATTCAAGACTAGCCGTTGGAGGAGCCGTTTGAATCTTACCTACTCATCTTAAATGCAAGATCCGCCGTTGAGCCGTATCCGCACCTCCGTCTTCATTGAGTCACATCCTAGGTTCTGAAGTCTAGGATGCTGATTTGGCAATCCCTCATTGGTCGAGGTAGGTTGACTTCCTCTGATTCCGGGATCTTCTGCCTTTAGAGCTGGCTTTTGAATTCAGAGCTAGACTGTCTTGAAGTGAAGTCTTCAGAGATAGTTCCCTTTGTTCTCCGTATCTGGACTACCGTGTTTTGAACTCGGCTCGAATTCTCTTCGCCTTGATCAGCTCGCCGGATCACTCACCGAAGGTTGACGCCCGTTGTCTTTTGCTAGCTTACTCCAGCTGTAAACACAGCTGGGTCGACTACTGTCTTCCGCTTCCTTAACCTGTAAGCCTAGAAAATCTAAAGCTCAAACAGGCGAGCTCGAAAACACTATTTAGGTTGACGCAATCATCTATTCAGTTGGAGAATCAGTTGGGTTTTGGTATCAAATCGAAACCTTATAATTTTCCCAACAATTTCCCCCTTTTTGATGATGCCAAAACCTAACTGAGACAACTTATGACGCAGAAAAACTTGGGTTTTATTAATGTAAGAAAATACATTATAACACAGGAAAAAGAAAGAAAAAAAATCTTCAAATCTTCAGTCTTTAATCCTTCAGTCTTCAATCCCAGTTGGCTGGGTCTTCTCTTCTGCATCCGTTGCTTCTTTCTTTTGACTCGTCTTTTCTTCAGCTGATTCAGCTGGTTCCTCTAGCTCTCAACAGTTTGCCTCTTCTTTGACTTGTCTCTCTTCTTCCTTGACTTGTCTCTCTTCTTCCTTACTTCCCCCTTTTTGGCATGATCAAAACAAGGTGGGAGAGATACACCATCGGCTGTTGCGATGTTTTAGTTTAGCGAAACTGTGGTTTTCAGCTCTGAGCAGCGAGGATTGGAGTCTAAGTGGCTCAGCTGTTGTATTAGCTGGCTCTTCTTCACTTGCATTAGCCTCAGCTGTGATTGCAGACACAGCGTCCTTGGCACTTTGATTCGATTTGAAAGGCGATCCAGCTGAGTGCTTGGAGGGATGAGTTGGCACGGGAGATAGGATCTTCTGACTCGGGCACAACTTCATTCCTTGCAACTTTTGCTTCTTCAGACTTCTTAGATTGAATGAGAAAGTCTGATTCAGCACTTGAGGGACTTGTGTTCAGCTCATATCATCATCATCCAGCTGCAGGTGATCATTGGCTGGGTGATGTTTCTCATTTAAGCTTGGTGCAGGGACTTGAGCATCTTTCATCGGAATATCTCGAAGCTGGTGTCCCTGTGGAGCTGAAGGAAACTGAGGAGAAGGCGGTTGAAGTATCCCATCTGTCTTGGGGTTTAAGCTTGGTTGTTCAGCTGGAATACTCCGTTGCGGTGTTGGTGATGATTATGTTCACGCAGGGACGTGAACTTCTCTTCCACCGTAAGAAACGACCGCTTGTGGGCCTTCTGCTCCTCGGAGAGTGATTACGAATTCTCTCATAATGTCAGCTGGCTTCTCTGCTGACTGACTGAGCACCTTTGACTTGAGTCTTCGGTTTGAAGACAGTGCTTCAGTAAATTTTGTCTCCTCAAGTTGTCTCCGATTCCCAGCTGGGATGGAGTTAGATGCATTCTGATTTTTCTCCTGCATCTTTTTCTGTGCCTCCTGTGGTGGAGCAAGAGCTTTGTCATGACTGCTCTTGAATACTCCGGCTTTATCAACATCTGGTCCCGGTCTGTTGACGTTGATTTTTGCATCCCAGGGAGTTGTATGTCCCGTTCTCTCTTTTATGATGAGAGAAATAGTGGGGTTGAGGAGGTCTTTTTCCTTTGACATTCCCAGAAAGTTTTCTTCACCTTCCTGGTGAATGACGTTCTTGAGCTTTGCAGTCTATTGCGGATGCAGTTACGTCGATGGGCTTCACCTTCTTCCTCGACTTCGTCTTCTTTGAGAGTTAAGCAACTCTTATCTTGAAGCTTTGACAGATTCTTCAAGTTTGATCGGCTTCGGGAGATATCTTTCTGGATTCCATGTTCTACGTCTGCAACTTTTGTTAGTAGAAACTAATAATACCAATTGATGGAAATAAGAAAGAATGCCGAAAAACTTTCTAGGGTTGATGCGTATGTCTTCTAGCATATTTAAAGAGTTTTCTTGATGAATGGACGATCAAGATTTGTCTATTGATAAGAAGATCTACGGCTGGGAGTGATTCTCTCTACATATTAATTTCTTGATTAGAATATGTGAGTTAATGCGCGAGAGAGAACGGTTGAGGCGTTTTGACTTTTGCCTCGAAACTCCCATTATTCAATTCTTTGCAAACTTTTAATTAATATTGATTAGAAATGACAAGATGTGAGTTGACAGAAAACAGATTGAGTAGGTGTAATTAATATTGTTGCAAACCTCTCAGCTGATCATTGTAGTCAGCTGATACCTCGGTTGAGTGGGTGTGCTAGGTCATCGTGGTTCCAGCTGGTTCCCCCTCAGCTGAATAATCCTTTCCTTTCAGCATCTGGTTTAGCTGAATTCTTTCTCAGCTGATATCAGTGACGTTGATTCTGAATTTCAGTTGTCTGCTTGCATTCAGCTGGGTCTTCTTCCAATCAGCTGGGTGAAGCATCGTCTAGGTTGAGAAGTCCAAGTAATCCGCACAGCATTTTGAACCTTGCTTCTGTCAGCGATTTTGTGAGAATATCAGCCCGCTGTATGTCTGTGTGAATTTTCTCAACAATCACATCCTTCTTTTCTACGTGATCTCTGATGAAATGATGTCGTACGTCTACATGCTTGCATCTTGTGTGAAGTACTGGATTCTCTGAAATGGCAATCGCACTTGAGCTATCACAGAAAATTGGAACTTGTCCAGTTTTTACTTCATAGTCATCTAGCTGATGTTTCAGCCAGAGAATTTGCGAGCAGCAGCTTCCAGCGGCCATATATTCTTCTTCTGTCGTGGAAGTTGCGATGCACGTTTGTTTTTTTGAAAACCACGAGATCAACTTACTTCCTAAGAACTGACAAGTTCCTGAAGTTGATTTTCTGTCCAACCGATCTCCAGCGAAGTCTGAGTCTGAGTATCCAGTCAGCTGTATCGTCTTCAGCTGGGTACCACAGCCCAACATTCTGAGTTCCTTTGAGATATTTGAGAATGTTCTTGGCTGCTTGCAAGTGTGCTTCCTTTGGATCAACTTGAAATCTGGCACACACTCCGACTGCGAAAGAGATGTCTGGACGACTTGCTGTTAGATATAGCAGGGAACCTATTATCCCTCTGTATTTGCTGGAATCAACTGATTTCCCTTCAGTTCCTGGTTCAATCTTCCAGTTGGTGTTCATTGGAAATTTTACAGTTCTGCTGGATTGAACTCCATACTTGGCGATCAAGTCTTTCACGTATTTGGATTGATTTATGAAAATCCCTTCTGATGATTGCCTGACTTGAAGTCCTAGGAAGAAACTCATTTCTCCCATCATGGACATTTGGAACTTCTCTGACATCATCTCTCCAAATCTTTGACATAAGAAGCTTGATCTTGATCCAAAGATAATGTCGTCTACGTAGATTTGAACAACCAGGATGTCTTCTCCTGACTTGATGGTAAAGAGAGTTCTGTCTACTGAGCCCTTCTTGAATCCTTTGGATACGAGAAAACTTGAAAGAGTGTCATACCAAGCTCGAGGTGCTTGCTTCAATCCATAAAGCGCCTTCTTTAGCTTGTAGACTTTATTTCCTTCTACTTCAAATCCTGGAGGTTGTTCAACGTAGACATCTTCTTTGATTTCTCCATTTAAGAATGCACTCTTCACATCCATTTGATAGACCTTGAATTTGTGATGTGCTGCATAGGCGAGAAATAGTCTGATTGCTTCCAATCGTGCTACTGGAGCAAATGATTCTTCGAAGTCAATTTATTCCTGCTGAGTGTAGCCCTTGGCAACCAGTCGAGCTTTGTTTCTGATGACGACTCCCAGGGTATCCAATTTGTTCTTGAATATCCATTTGAGTCCTATGACTTTGACTTCTTGAGGTCTGTCGACTAATTCCCAGACACAATTTCTGAGGAATTCGTTCAGCTCTTCTTGCATGGCGTTGGTCCAAGGCACGCTCTTCAAAGCTTCGAGAATTGATTGAGGCTCTGGCACTTGAGCTACGTAACACGCCATTAGAGCTGTGTCTTCATCATAGACCGTCAGTTCGAGCTCTACTAAGAGTTGAGCTGTGTCAGCTGCTTCTTGATGATCCGATGAAGCTTGAGCAGCTGAACTTCTGGTTTTGACTTGGTCAGATGGTTCTCCGATAATAGCTGATGATGGATGATCTTCAATCCATCTTCTCCTCTTGCGAATTTCTTCTTCCAATTGATTGATGCTTGACGTGGCTAAATTTCGTCTGACTTGGAGTTGCTCAGGAGTTAAATCTTGAGAGTTTGTCTCTCTTTGATTTATATTTTGAGGAGACTTCTGTAGAGGCTCAGCTGGAGATGGAGTTGGGGACTCAGCTGTGTTTGGATTCCCAGCTGATGAAGTTCCCCCTTGATTTGGCGTTGAAGCTTCTTCTCGATTTCCAGCTGGTGGAGCTTCTTGATTGTTTTGAATTTCCTCTTCTGGCTCATTGTCCCAAATTAATGGTTCGGCCAGATTCCTGACTCTATTCTCTTGAGCCCTTGTCTGAATCAATCTTGAAGATTCTCCTTCGCTTCTTCGTTTGATAGAATCTCTATATTCGAAAGAAGATTCATCAAAGGTAACATGTAGAGTTACTTCGACTATTTGAGTTCTTCTGTTGAAGACTCTGTATGCTTTACTCACAGCGGAGTAACCAAGGAATACTCCTCGGTCTGTCTTTTCGTCGAACGTCTTGAGCTGTGTCTTCCCATTGTTGAGAATGTGACATTTGGATCCGAATACCTTGAAATATCCAATGTATGGTATTCTGTTGTTCCATAGCTCATACGGTGTCTTTCCTTGCCTTGATGTGAGTAGGGAGCGATTTTGAGTGAAGCATGCTGTGTTGATTGCTTCAGCCCAGAACTTCTTTGGAATAGCAGAGCTTGCTAGCATTGAGGTAGCTGCTTCCTTGAGAGTTCTGTTTCTTCTTTCTGCTACACCATTCTGCTGAGGTGTGCGAGCTGCAGATGTTTGGTGTTGAACTCCGTTCTTCTCGCAAAAATCATAAATAGTTTTATTTAGAAACTCCGTTCCACGATCTGATCTTATTGCCATTATCTTGCACTCCTTCTGTGTTGATAATCTTTCCAGCAGGATAGGCAGCTTAATTCTGGTTTCGCTCTTCTAGTATAAGAATGATACCCATGTGAATCTTGAGAAATCATCCACAACGACCAGAGTATATTTTCTGCCATTGAAGCTTGCTGGAGTAACTGGACCAAAAAGATCCATGTGAAGAAGTTGAAGAACTCGATCAGTTGACTGAGCTGGCTTGAGAGAGAATGAAATTCTTGTCTGCTTTCGTTGTTGACACGCGCTGCACATATGACTTTTGTCATATACTTGATCTGGAATTCCATTAGCGAGCTGGTTCCTAGCCAGTTTGTTGATTGTCTTGAAGTTTAGATGATTCAGCCGTACGTACCACACTGACTTCATTGCTGCTTTTTGATACAAGACAAGTCTCAGGAGGGCTGCTGTTCCAGTCAGCAAAGTACATATTTCCTTCTCTTTTCCCTCTTAGGAGTATCTGCTTGGTTTCCCTGTGCTTCACTGTGCATCCCTGTGCATCAAACTTGACAGAAAAACCGTTGTCGCAGAATTGGCTAATGGAAAGCAACTTATGTTGCAATCCTCTTACATAAGAAACATTTGGGATTATAACATTTCTGGTTTTAAATGTACCATAACCTTTGGTTAGGCCTTTGGAGTTATCACCAAATGTTACTTGTGGACCTGTGCGCTCAATATACTCCTGGAGTAGATGCTTTAGGTGCGTCATGTGCTTGGAACATCCACTATCCAAGTACCATTATAGTTCTCATCGACTCCTCAGAGATGCGTCGATTCCTTGCAACCTAAACAAAAAATTAAAATTCAGGTACCCAGTTTTAATTGGGTCCTTGTGGGTTAGACAGAGATCCTTTGACGAGCCAGATCTACTTGATGACTCAAATTGGGTCATTTGATCTGATAATTCTCCCAGCTGAGTCGATGTACACATTCATTGTGTTCTTCTGTTGTTGCTGGCGGAGTCTTGATCTTCGTGTCTTCTTGTTTTGTTGTCTGGATTTCTTTTGGTTTCCAGCTGTGTGCCTAGCTGAGACGTTTCTTTGTCTCTGCTGTTTCATGTGATACTGTGGCTGGCAATGATCATCCAGCTGATACTCGTTTGAGTGGTATCCAGCTGGGTATCTCTGATAACTTGGTTGATATCGATCAACGTGCTGGTGCTGTGGCTGGTATCTGTAAAATTCAGCCTGTGGTCTTCGTTGAGGTTGAGCACGTTGCTGTCTGAGTTGGGCTTGAGGTTGTCGCACAGCTGATCTTCTTGATGTCTGCTGTGTTCTCAACGGAGTTTGAGACTGTGTCACAGCTGTTCTTTTTGACGCCTGCTGTGTCCTCAACTGTTGATGCTGACTTGCTGGGATTGGAGGTTCGTTTGCACGTACAAACATTACTTTTGTTCCACTTGTGGAGGCAATGTTTGAGGCATCCTTTGATTCGTTGTATCCCAGTCCCGCTTTGAGTGCTGCTGGACGCTGAGCACTAATGATCTCGTCCATTGTCGACGTGGCTTTGATGAGAGCTACTATCTTTTTAGATAGTACCTCTTCGGTGCTTTTCAGCTCAATGATCTCAGCTGACTTCCTTTCCGATTCAGCTGTGACCTTTTCCACATCTTCTATCAGCTGTTTCTTCTCAGTGTTGAATTCCTTCATCAGCTGATCTTGTTTAACTATGTTGTCTTTTAGTGAAACGACTTCCTGTTGGAGCTGAGTTGTATCACCAAGGCGTACGATACTTTTATCTTTTCCAGTTCCGCCTTCAGCTCGGCATTCTCACACATAATGATGTCAAGGATCTCTTGAAGCTCCTTGGAATCGTTCATTACTTTCTCTACTAGACTCCAATCAGGTAGACCAGATTCTGAGTCCTGCGTAGAGTGTTCGTGTGATGGTGAGATGTTAGACAGATTTAGAGTTCGAGACGTTACCTCATCTTCATCGATGCCGTCTGTTTGTCCCATGAAGCATGTATCCCAATCAGGTTCATCATGGGCCATCAGGGCTTCTTCTTTCGAGTCTGAAAATGGCATGTCATCCATTTTATTGCACTCTGATTCTTCATCAGCGATATAAGCTCTCCTTCTGTCAGCTGCCTTAGCTTTTAATTGGTCTTTGTCTTTCTTGGACAGCTTTGGACAATCTTGTCGGTAGTGTCCTGGTTCCTTGCAGTTGAAGCAACCTTCTTCTGTTCGTTTGTCAGCTGACTTATCATCAGCTGCTGCGTACTTATCTCTGTAAGTCCTTGCGAACTTCTTGTATTTGCCCTTGCTGGTGTTGAGTCTGTTATAATTTTTCACCATCATGGCAATTTCTTCGAGTAGCTCCTCTTTGCTCATTTCCTTTTTGTCCTTCTTCATCTTGGAGGACTCAGCTGACTTGACATGAGCTGACTTTTCAGAGTTGGCTCTGAAGGCAATTTCTTTTGGAGCTGGGGTGAGTTCTCCATCATTCTGTCTGCTTGAAGATTCTTCTTGAGTGATCTTCAAGTTGTATTCGTTGGCTTTTAAGAGTGAGAACAACCTTTCTGTAGATAGATCACCCAAGTCACTTTGACTTTGGTGAACTACCTTGTAAGTGTTCCATTCAGCTGAAAGGGCTGAAAGAACCTTTAGATTCTTTTCTCGCTGGGTATACTTCCCAGTTCTGATTGTCTCTATCTCGATGACTATGTTTGAGAACCTTAGCTCCATCGCTTCGATGGACTCGTTGGCTAGCTGCTTGAAGTTGTCGAATTTTTGGCAAGCTATTGTGAATTTGTTTTCTTTGATTTCTTCAGATCCTTCACATAGCTTGGCAAGTATTTCCCACATCTCTTTGGCAGTCTCGCACTTGATGATCTTACTCAGGTAGGCGTTTGAGACTGTTGATGAGATGGTGTTTCTTGCGAAGCTGTCTAGTCCAGCTTGCTTTCGTTCTTCTGACGAGTAATCCTTCTTTGGCTTGAGAATTGGCCGGTATTCTGGTTGTCCTCCATCATGGGCAGGTACGAGTTCATTTCCTTGTTTATAGATAAGTATGGGTCCATCTGTGATGACGTCCCACATCATGTCGTGATGTGCACAAAGGAAGCTTTTCAATCTGAATTTCCAGATTGCATAGTCGTCTACCGAGAAGGTGGGGAGATTCCTGTAAAGATAAGAATCCATAGACATGTGCAGTATGTAATAATATGAGTTTTTCTGAAAAACGGATCTGTTCAGTTGACCACTGACACAGAGTGTCAAGAGAGATCTCTTGATAAAGAATCGGTGGTCTTTTGAACCACTGCTCTGATACAAATTGATGGTTCATGAGCTGGGTATTTGGTGTAGAGAGGGGGGGTGAATACACCAAATAGATTTTTCGAAACTTTTTCAAGTTAAATCACAGAGTTGGTGAGCTCAGTTATTGATCCAGCTGGGGAGGGTCAGCTGGGTAAATAACTCAGCTGGAGGTGCGGAAAGTGGTGGTTTGAAAACTTAGCTCGGTTACTTAGAAAAACTCAGTTTGAAAATATTAACTTAACGTTTTCAGCTTAGTCAAGTTGAGCAAATTTTAGAGAGACACAGCTGTCTTTGGAGAGCAGCTGTGTGTGCAGTTTTGAACAAATATGCAATGATATAAAGGAGTTAGAACACAGCTGAATATAAAGCGAAAGGAAAGAGAGAGAGTAAGAAACACGCGAGTTTTTACGTGGTTCGGAGTAACACCTCCTACGTCCACGACCAGGTTCACTGGTAATTCACTACCACTTGGTTTCCAAGTACCAAGCAACTTCACAACTCTAACCCGAGCTGTGTTCCAACAGTTTGCGGGCACTGTCAAGCCTACACCTTCAGTTTTCCAGTACTGAAGAACCTATCCACTCGAATTACGCGCTTCGAGCAAGCGTACCTTTACCTAACCTTTCTGGGTTTGGGTTTGGGTATGGGGTTCCAACTGTAAACGAGTTCTTACAATTAAGAACTTTAGAGTATGATGAACTCGTTCGAAATCTAGGCTAAAGTTATACAATGAGTTTGGCCTAGGGAACAGACAAAAAACTAAGCAGTTTCTTAACTAGAAACACTTTAAGATAAAGTGTTCTTTGATCTATCTGGAACTGCTTGAGAGCTTCGGAAAGAATGAAGATTTCAGATAATGAAAGCTTGTAGAGAGTTTTTCGTATCTGATCCTGAGGTTGAAGACGGGTTTATATAGGTAGAGATTCAAGACTAGCCGTTGGAGGAGCCGTTTGAATCTTACCTACTCATCTTAAATGCAAGATCTGCCGTTGAGCGTATCTGCACCTGTCTTCATTTGAGTCACATCCTAGGTTCTGAAGTCTAGGATGCTGATTTGGCAATCCCTCATTGGTCGAGGTAGGTTGACTTCCTCTGATTCCGGGATCTTCTGCCTTTAGAGCTGGCTTTTGAATTCAGAGCTGGACTGTCTTGAAGTGAAGTCTTCAGAGATAGTTCCCTTTGTTCTGTACAGCTGGACCAGCTGTGTTTTGAACTCAGCTCGAATTCTCTTCAGTTTGATCAGGCTCTGCTGGATCACTCAGCTGAAGGTTGACGCCTGCTGTCTTTTGCTAGCTTACTCCAGCTGTAAACACAGCTGGGTCGACTACTGTCTTCCGCTTCCTTAACCTGTAAGCCTAGAAAATCTAAAGCTCAAACAGACGAGCTGGAAAACACTATTTAGGTTGACGCAATCATCTATTCAGTTGGAGAATCAGTTGGGTTTTGGTATCAAATCGAAACCTTATAATTTTCCCAACATTAGAAAATTTTCCTTCAAAATTGCGAATCGAATAATCTAAAAAATATAAAAATATCAAATCAGATATTCGAAGTGTATTATTTATAATACACTTAAAAAAATCGATTACAATATTCGAATAGTTTCGAATATTCGCGAATAACAATTCGAATCGAATATGAATAAAAAATAAGATTTGAAATCAAATTGAATACTGAATCGAATATAAAATTATATTTTCGAATACGAATCGAATACAGTGATGTTCGCTTTGATTTGATTCATATACATCCCTCAATATATAGTTTACTTTGATAGCATGTTTATTTTATTAAATTTATAATTTTTGTTATTTAGGCACTTGAGTCTCCTATAGGGATGGCAACGGGCCGGATCTGGACCGGATCCTATTGGATCCAGATCCTGATCCGAATTTTTTGCTTGGATCCAGATCCGGTCCAGATCCGTAGGGTCCGAAAATCTGAGATCCAGATCCAGATCCATCAGATCCGCGGGTCTATGGATCTGGACCCGGATCCGTTTTAAAAAAAAATCAAATAAAATCAATACAACAAATTATAAGTATCCAAATTTCCAAAACAAAAAAGAGTATATTTATTCTTTAGATTAAGGTTTCTGTTATTACTTATTAAAAAAGAGTATATTTATTTTTTTTAATTATAAAATAAAATATAGATATTAATAGTATGGATCCGCGGGTCGGATCCGGGCCGGATCCGGATCTGAAAATTCAAGATCCAGATCCGACACGATTTTTTTTATATGGATCCAGATCCGGCCCGAATCCGTCGGGTCCAAAATTTTGAGATCCAAATCCGGAAAAACGGATCCGGATCCACGGATCTGGACCGGGTCCAAGATCTACTGCCATCCCTAGTCTCCTATTGTCCAATCGTCCGGTTAATGTAATTGAAGCTCAATTGATCACAAATTGAGTTTCTATGTCCGATTGATGCAATATGTGGTCATTAATTGATTCACATACAGTCCATTTGATGTAATTTGAGCTCTATTGATCACAAATTGATTCCTGTATAATCCGATTAATGCATTTGGAGCTCAATTGATCACTAATTAAGTCTTGTATAGTCCGATTGATGTATTTGGAGCTCAATTGGTCACTAATACAGTCTCGTGTAGTCCGATTAATGCAATCAAAACTTAATTGACCATTAATCTAGTCACCTATAGTCCGATTGATGTAATCAAAGCTTTATTAATTACTAACGGAGTCTTATATAGTCCGATTGATACAATCAAAACTCATTAGGTTACTAGTTGAGTTCTCATATAGTCCAATCGATCTCATTTAAAGCTCAATTGGTCATTAACGGAGTCCCATGTAGTGTAATTTACCATCAAATTCTTTTAATTGTGTTAATTATTGAAACACTAATTATCTTACTCACGAGTAATTAAATAAATTATAATTATGACGTTCAATTCCACTTATATGAGCATTGATTTTGTTGTTAATTTATCGAGAAACATAATCATCTCACTCACAAGTAATCAACGAATTAGGATTATAATGATTAATTCCACTTATTGACTACTGATTTTTGTGAATTTATTTTAATTTACCGAAATAGTAATTATCTCACTAAAAAATAATTGACGGATTGAGATTACGACGATTAGTTCCACTAACTGAACATCGTTTTATATAATTTGTGTTAATTTATCGAAACATCAATAATCTCACTCACAAATAATCGACGAATTGAGATTACGACGATTAATTAGTTCCACTAATTGTACATTATTTTGTTATTTGTTTTAATTTATCGAAATTGTAACCATCTTGCTCACAAGTAACCAACGGATTGAGATTGTGTTGGTCCCAAGACGGATACCTTGGTGTAGCGGGAGGGGGGGGGGGGTGAATACACCAAGGTTTAAAAACTTTTCCAAGTTAAAAGTCTTTTCAGAGAGCTGGCTGTGTTCGATCCAGCTGGATGGCTGCTTGATCGACACAGCTGGCTGTGTGTGTGTGTGCGGAATGTGGTGGATTTGGAAAGTCCGTCTGTTGCTTCAAATATATTGCAAAGCTCTGTTTCACTTTTCAGTTAGTCAGTTTATGCAGATTGAAAAGTATGCTTATGAGGGTTAGTAACATGCATAAACCAAAGCGATAAATAACAAGAGCATTTTTAACGTGGTTCGGAGTAACCCCTCCTACGTCCACGACCAGATTCACTGGTAATTCACTACCACTTGGTTTCCAAGTACCAAGCAACTTCACAACTCTAACCCGAGCTGTGTTCCAACAGTTTGCGGGCACTGTCAAGCCTACACTTTCAGTTTCCGGGTACTGAAGAACCTAATCACTCGAATTACACGCTTCGAGCAAGCGTACCTTTACCTAACCTTTCTGGGTTTGGGTTTGGGTATGGTTTTCCAACTATGAACGAGTTCTTACAATGAAGAACAAAGAGTATGATGAACTCGTTCAAACTAGGCTTAAGATATTTATTCTGATCTATTCTGCCTATGACTGAATATGTGAACAACTTAAGAACACAGCTGACTGGCTGGGTGTTCTTGAAAGATTTGGCTTTGAAGATCGTTGTTCATTTTTCTGTTTTCTTCTATTTCTTCAGTCGTCTTGCCAGCCTCCTCTTCAATGGTGGAGGAGAGATATATATAGGTGGAGATTCAAACTAGCCGTTGGAAGAGAGCCGTTTGAATCTTACCTACTCTTGTTGACTTCTGTTCTTTACCTACGAAGTAGGTCTGCATCTGCAGAAGCTAGTTCTTCTCTGATCTGACTGCGTAAGATAAGATCTTCTGACATCGGGATCTTGTCTTTGAGAAGGTCTTCGTCTTCGAGCTGCTAAGCGTCTCTGCTGTATCTTCAGCGGCTTGGACTCTCTTTGTGTCTTGGATTCTCGAGCCGTCTTTAGACTGTCGTATCATCAACCTGAGCTGTGTCTTCAACCTGAGCTGTGTCACTGACCTGAGCTGTGTTTTAGACCTGAGCTGTGTCAACGACACTAAGCTGGGTCTTTTACACTGAGCTGGGTCTTTGACACTAAGCTGGGTATCCGTCACTGAGCTGGGTCTTGATACTGCAAGATCTTTGACTCTGCTTGGTCTTGCTCTGCTGAGTCTGTTCTGCTGAGTTCTTAAGCTGTTAGCTTAGTTGTGTCTTCTGCTGTCTTTAGCTGTCTTCAGCGAATCTACCTGTAAACTAAAGAAACTCTATAAGCTCAAACAGGTGAGCTGAAAAGAGCTTAGGCTTGTGCGATCATCTACTCGGTTGGGGTCAGCTGGGTTTTGGTATCCAATCAAAACTCTATTAATTTTCCCAACAGATTGTGTCGATTAGTTCCACTAACTGAACATTGTTTTCTATAATTTGTGACAATTTATCGAAAAACTAATAATCTCACTCATAAGTAAACAAATTGATATTACGATGATGATCCGCTCCACTAATTGAATACTTATTTTGTTAATTCGTGTTAATTTATCAAAATAAAAATCATCTCACTCAAAAGTAATCAACAAATTGAGATCACGATGATTAGTCCACTAATTGAACCACATTTTGATTATTTGTTGAAACACTAATCATCTCACTAACAAAAGTCAATGATTTGTGATTATGACGATCAATTCCACCAATTGAACACCAATGTTTGTTCATTTATTGAAACATTAATCATCTCGCTTGCAAGTAATCAAGGAAATGAGACCGAGACGATCAATTCCATTAATTAAAAAATAATAATTTTTATTAATTTATGACACTTCAAAATCTACAATAATTTTTAGGAAAACAATTAAAGATAAAAATATTTTTATGTGAGAAGAAATATTAAAGCAAAATATAAATTATATTAAACATCAACCATAAAAGAGCAATATTCAGAAGAAAAATTTAGCATAACTTTTCTAAGAACTACACCATAGAACAACAGATAAGAAAATCCGAAGATATAATTTTTTTTAATAAAAAAATAATGCCACATAATAATAATAATAATAATAATAATAATAATAATAATTTGAATCGGGTTTAATAAATTTTAAAACATGTACGAGTTTAATTAATTCAAAACGGGTTTGAATGTAATAATATTGCGAATTCGGACCACCAATACATGGACTTTTCTCCCTTTTTATAATCTTTTTAAACTATTTCGAATTCAGATATGGGAAGAATATTTACATCTCACTCCGATGACTAATTGAGCTTGATAAATAGGATATTCAATTTAGCTTAAAACTGACTGGCTAGCTCGAATTCAGAGCACCCTTTCAATCGACATGCCTATACATAGAATTTTATACATTTTTTATTTATATTTTTCTAAAATCTTCAATTTGCGTCTTCTTGATAATGTTCCACATTGAAGTCTCAAAGTTAAGTATTGGCAGACTATGAATATAAAATAAATAAAAAACTAAAAAATGTAATTAAATATATATTTCTCAACATTTTAGCTAAGATTAGTGATGTCAATTTAGCCTAAATCATGGGACGGTCCGAATATACCAAAAAAATAAGGATTTCTACTATTTATAATATATATTTACTTAGTAGTATTTGGATTTTTATTTGGTATCACCAACAGGTTTGGGAAGGGTGTGGATAAAAAAGTCACTCTTTTAATCAGGTTTAGGACGAGAAGAGATAGAGAACTTCGAAATGGATTTTGGTTGGGACCGAAAAAGAAGAATTTCTACTATTTAATTATAATTAATATTTACTTTGTAGTGTTCAAATTTTTATCGGATATTACTTGAATTTGGTCAAGTATGGATAGTAAAATCTCCTTTTTAAATAGATTTAAGACGAGAATAAATAGAAAAATTGTTAATAGAATTAGGTTTGTAAAATGATTATAATAGGTGGATATCGATTCATTGTCATTCCTAATTATAAGTTTGGAGGTACGGGAAATAAAATTATTTTATGAGTTTGGTTTATACTTAATATTAATAATTAAAATATTAAATATTTTTAAATAACATATAAATTTTTAAAAGCAAATTAGCATTTTGAGAGGTCAATGGATAATTTATAAATGAAAATCCTTATCAAATCAAATATATATATATATATATATATATATATATATATATGCATTATAGCATTTGTTGGGAAAATTATAAAGTTTTGATTTAATACCAAAACCCAACTGACTCCAACCGAGTAGATGATTGCATCAACCTAAGTAGTGTTTTTATTAATCGAGCTGAGTTCAAGACACAGCTGATCCAGCTGTACAGAACAAAGGAATGTTAACTCTGAAAGCATCAGTTCAAGTCAGAGTATCAGATCCAGCTCCAAGATTCTTAAAAAGCTTGAAGACAAAAATCCCGGTGTCAGAAGAGATCAATCTATCTCGACCAATGAGGGATTGCCAAATCAGCATCCTAAACTTCAGAACCTAGGATGTGACACTGATGAAGACAGGTGCAGAAACGCCCAACGGCAGATTGTGAATTTAAGAAGAGTAGGTAAGATTCAAACGGCTCTTCCAACGGCTAGTCTTGAATCTCTACCAATAAATACCCGTCTTCAACCTCAGGATCAGACACGAAAAACTCTCTACAAGCTTTCATTCTCTGAAATTATCAAGCCTTCAAAAGCTCTTTAGCAGTTCTAAATAGTTCAAAGAACACTTTATCTTAAAGTGTTTCTAGTTCAGAAACTGCCCAGTTTTTCGTCTGATACCTAGGCAGAAATCATTGTATATCCTAAGCCTAGATTTTGAACGAGTTAATCTAACTCTAAGTTCTTCAATGTAAGAACTCGTTCACAGTTGGAACCCCAAACCAAACCCCTCTTTACCTAGAAAGGTTAGGTCAAGGTTACGCTTGCTTGAAGCGCAAAATTCAAGTGGTTGTAAGGTTATTTCAGTACCCGCAAACTGAAAGGTTTAGGCTTGACAGTGCCCGTAAACTGTTGGAACACAACTCAGGTTCGAGTTGTGAAGTTGCTTGGTACTTGAAAACCAAGTGGTAGTGAATTACCAGTGAATCTGGTCGTGGATGTAGGAGGTGTTACTCCGAACCACGTAAAATCTCGTGTTATTTTTTTCTCTATATTTTCAGTTATTGTACTAACTCCATTGACACATTTTATTTTATCAAATCTGCATACTTAGCTGCTCTTCAAAGACAGCTGTATTTTTCTGAAAATTGCACAACTTGATTAAGCTGAAAACGTAAAGATAATGTTTTCAAGTTGAGTTTTTCTAAGCAAACGAGCTAAGTTTTAAAACCACCACTTTCCGCACCGCCAGCTAAGTTATTAGTACAGCTGACCATCTTCAGCTGGATTCATAACTGAGCTCACACACTCTGTTTTAAACTTGTGAAAAAGTTTTTAAGTCTATCTTTGACGTATTCACCCCCCTCTACACCAAAGACCCAGCTCAGGGACCATCAATTGGTATCAGAGCAGTGGTACAAAAGACCGCTGTTTCTGAATCAAGAGAGTTGTCTTGAAACTCTGTCAGTGGTCAACTGAACAGATCCTCTTTCGGAAAAACTCATATTATTTCATATTGTACATATCTCCATGGATTCATATCTTAACAGGAATCTTCCCACCTTCTTGGTTGATGACTATGCAATCTGGAAGTTCAGATTGAAAAGCTTTCTTTGTGCGCATCATGACATGATGTGGGACGTCATCACAGACGGACCCATTCTTATTTACAAGCAAGGAAACGAGCTTGTACCTGCTCAAGATGGTGGACAGCCAACGTATCAGTTCATTCCCAAGCCAAATAATGAATATACCTCAGAAGATAGGAAGCAAGCTGGATTAGACAGCTTCGCAAGGAACACCATATCATCAACTGTCTCCAATGCCTACCTCAGCAAGATCATCAACTGCAACACCACAAAGGAGATGTGGGAAACCCTAGCCAAGCTATGCGAAGGGTCAGAGGAGATAAAAGAAAATAAATTCACGATTGCCTGCCAGAAGTTTGATAACTTCAAGCAGCTTGTCAACGAATCCATCGAAGGGATGGAGCTCAGATTCTCAAATATTGTGGTAGAGATTGAAACCATCATAACTGGGAAATACACCCAGCATGAAAAGAACCTAAAAGTCCTTTCAGCGCTCACAGCTGAATGGAACACATACAAGGTGGTACACCAAAGTCGAAGTGACTTGGGTGATCTTTCAACTGAGAGATTATTCTCCCTGCCCAAAGCCAACGAATACAACTTGAAGATTACCATGAAAGAATCTTCAAGCAATCAAAATGATGGAGAGCTGACACCTGCGCCAAAGGAGATTGCGTTCAGAGCTAACTCTGAAATTTCCACATACATGCAGTCAGCTGAGTCCTCAAAGAAGGATAAAAAGGACATGAGCAAGGAAGAACTACTTGAAGAGATAGCCATGCTGGTTAAAAACTACAACAGACTCAACACCAGCAAGGGAAAGTACAAGAAGTTCGCAAGAACTTACAGAGACAAGTACGCAGCAGCTGATGAGAAGTCAACTGACAAACGATAGACAAAGGTTGCTTCAACTGCAAGAAACCGGGACACTACAGGTTAGAATGTCCCAAGCTATCAAAGAAAGATAAAGATCAACTGAAAGCTAAGGTTGCTAACAAAAGGAGAGCTTACATTGCCGACGAGGAGTCGGGGTGCAACAAAATAGAGGATGACATGCCATTTTCAGATTAAGAAGAAGAAGCATTGATGGCCCATGAAGAACCTGAATGGGATACATGCTTCATGGGGCAGACAGACGGAATCGATGAGGATGAGGTAATATCAAGAACTCAAAATCTATCTAACCCCTCTCAATCACACGAACACTCTACACAGGTTTCAGAATCAGGGCTACCTCATTGGAGTTTAGTAGAGAGAGTTATGAACAATTTCAAGGAGCTTCAAGAGATCCTTGACATCATGATGAGTGAAAATGACGAGCTGAAGGTGGAACTGAAAAAGAAAAGGGTATCGGAAGCAGCTGATACAACACAACTCAAAGAGGAGGTTGTTTCAAGGACAAAATAGTGTAACAAAATCAGATAATGGAAGAGTTCTACTGTGAGAAGAAACAGCTGTTGGAAGATCTGGTAAATACCACAGCTGAATCAGAAAGAAAGACAACTGAGATCTTAGTGTTGAGAAAATTTGAAGAGGCGCTAACTATGAAGATGGTGACGCTTATTAAAACTACCACAATGGTGGTCGTCGTTTACCACCAAATAATTCCTTCAACCTGCTCAGAATTAAATTAGTATAGCAACAAGCAGGGTCGAACCACAGAGAACGGAAATTCACCTATTTTTCCTATAAATCTAGTTTTGGTGTAGCCACCACGCCTTAAATTGAGATAATTAACTAAGAAAAACTAAGAAAAACAATAAGTTAACAAAATAGTAATAAATGGAAATTCAATAAGAAGAAAAGCAATTCGGCTTCGAATAAATTCACACTAGTCTAGGGCTCTAATCATCGATGCAAAGATTAATTAATTCCCAAGATCCAACCAGTTATAGGGTACCGTGAACGCATCCGACATACCCCAATTCCTACGTACTTTATCGATAGTTAGCTGTAGACGCCAGACCTAACTATTTCCCTTATTAAAACACAACCTAGCTGGAGATGCCAGACCTAGATTTAATGCTCTAATAGCTTTAGATTTGAAGGAACCCAATTTAGACGAATTACCCAAGAACTCAAGTAATAACCCGTCTACCAATTTATTCCTACTACGAACATGGTAGTTTTATTACTAATTAGCCCTATTTCAACAATTACGGATTGGGGGAACTAATTGACTGTAATCCAATCTAATCTAAGTTGATCGGGCTTAAATAAAATCAGAATTAGCTTTAAACACAAGGAATAAACCGAAACCCTAGGAAATTAATTATACGATCAATTAGATCTCACAGACAATTAGACTAGTGCTTCAATATTCTCGCCGAATTAAAGAACTAGCTACTCATAATATTAAATTCAAACACAATCATATAATTAAAAGAAAACATAAAACAATCGATGAAAATAAAGAAGTAAGAACAGTCACCAAAGTAAATCTTCAATTGCGATGCCAAGAGTCGAATTCGAGAACTAAAATTATCAAAATAAAATAATTCTTCCAAGTCTTCTGTTCACAATTCTTGTGCGTGTCCTTGCGGCTAATAGAAATTGAAAGTAAAAGATTACTAAAAGTTGGCGGCTAATAATGTAGAAAGTAAAAGCATATCCTTAAATAATCTCCTAATCCTAAACTCTATAGGTGACGGCTGCTCCACCAAAAATAAGGGATTGGGCTTAATTAGGACACTTTTAATTAGCCCAAAAATAACAAAATAACTATCTAAAACTAATTACTGCCCATCTTCCTTCCAGCCGAGATATCACAAGAGACAGCAGAGACAAAGGAACTTCTCAGCTGAATACCGAAAAAGACCCGGACATCAACAAAGAAATCAAACTGGGAAAATACAGAGATCAAAACCCCACCAGCAACAACCAAAGAACACAAAGAATGTGTACATCAACTCAGCTGGAAAGATCATCAGATCAAATGACCCAATTCGAGTCATCAAGCAGATCTGGGTCATGAAAGGATCTCTGTCTAACCCACAAGGACCCAATTAAAACTGGGTACCTAAATTTTGATTTTTGTCATAGGTTGCAAGGGAACGACGCATCATTGAGGAGTCGATGAGAATGCTATGGTACTTGGACAGCGGATGTTTCAAGCACATGACCCACTTAAAGCATTTACTCCAGGAGTACATCGAGCTTCCATGCCCACTAGTAACATTTGGTGACAACTCCAAAGGTCTAACCAAAGGTTATGGCACATTTAAAACTAAAAATGTTATAATCTCTAATGTTTCATATGTACAAGGACTGCAACATAACTTGCTTTTCATTAGCCAATTCTGCGACAACGGTTTTTCTATCAAGTTTGATGCACAGGGATGCACAGTGAAGCACATGGAAACCAAGCAGATACTACTAAGAGGGAAAAGAGAAGGAAATATGTACTTCGCTGACTGAAACAACAACCCTCCTAAGACTTGTCTTGTATCCAAAAGCAGCAATGAAGTCAGCTGGCTATGGCACAGACGGCTGAATCATCTCAACTTCAACACAATCAACAAAAAGGCTAGGAACTAGCTCGCTAATGGAATTCCAGATCAAGTATATGACAAAAGTCATATGTGCAGCGCATGCCAACAAGGAAAACAAACAAGAATTTCATTCACTCAAGCCATTACAGTCAACTGATCGTGTTCTTCAACTCCTTCACATGGATCTCTTTGGTCCAGTTACTCCAGCAAGCTTCAACGGCAGAAAATATACTCTGGTCGTAGTGGATGACTTCTCAAGATTCACATGGGTGTCATTCCTGTACCAGAAGAGCGAAACAAGGACTAAGCTGCCAATCTTGCTGGAAAGACTCTCAACTCAGAAGGAGTGCAAGATAATGTCAATCAGATCAGATCGGGGAACGGAGTTTCTAAATGAAACTATATATGAATACTGCGAGAAGAATGGAGGTCAACATCAAACCTCAGCAGCGCGCACACCCCAGCAGAATGGTGTAGCAAAGAGGAGAAACAAAACACTCAAAGAAGCGGCTACATCGATGCTTGTCAGCTCTGCCATTCCAAAAAAGTTCTGGGCCGAGGCAATCAACACAGCTTGCTTCACTCAGAATCGCTCTCTACTCACATCAAGGCAAGGAAAGACGCCGTATGAGTATGGAATAACAGAATACCATACATTGGATATTTCAAGGTCTTCGGATCCAAATGTCATATACTAAACAATGGAAAAACCCAGCTCAAGACGTTCGACGTGAAGACTGACCGAGGAGTATTCCTTGGTTACTCAGCTGTGAGTAAAGCTTACAGAGTCTTCAACAGAAGAACTCAAATGGTCGAAGTAACTCCCCATGTTACCTTTGACGAATCATCATTCGAATACAGAGATTCTATCAAACGAAGAAATAAAGGAGAATCTTCAAGGTAAATTCACACAAGAGCTAAAGAGAATCGAATCAGGAATCTGGCCGAACCATTAATATGGGATGATGAGCTAGAGGAGGAACCTCAAATCAATTAAGAAGTTCCACCAGCTGGAAATCAAGAGCTCCAACGCCAAATCAAGGGGGATTGCCATCAGCTGGAAATCCAAACACAGCTGAATCCCCAGCTCTATCTCCAGCAGAGCTCCTACAGAAGTCACCTCAAAACTCAATCCAAGTAGAGTCTCATTCTCAAGACTTAACTCCAGAACAACTCCAAGCCAGACGAAATCTAGCCACTTCTAGCATCAATCAGCTGGAAGAAGAAATTCGTAGAAGGAATAGATGGATCGAAGATCATCCATCATCATCAATAATTGGAGAACCATCTGCCCGAGTCAGAACCAGAAGATCAGCTGCTCAAGCTACATCGGATCATCAAGAAGCAGCTGACACAGCTCAACTCTCAGTAGAGCTAGAACTGACTGTCTATGATAAAGACACAGCTCTAATGGCGTGCTATGTAGCTCAAGATCCAGAGCCTCAAACCATTCTAGAAGCCTTAAACAGCGTACCCTGGACAAACGCCATGCAGGAAGAGCTAAATAAATTCCCCAGAAATTGTGTCTGGGAATTGGTCGACAGACCTGAAGGAGTCAAAGTCATTGGACTCAAATGAATCTTCAAGAACAAGCTGGATACCCTTGGAATCATCATCAGAAACAAAGCTCGACTCGTTTCCAAGGGTTACACACAGCAAGAAGGAATTGACTTTGAAGAATCATTTGCTCCAGTATCACGATTGGAAGCAATCAGATTATTTCTCGCTTATGCAGCACATCACAAATTCAAGGTCTATCAACTGAATGTGAAGTGTGCATGTTTGAATGTAGAAATCAAAGAAGATGTCTATGTTGAGCAACCACCAGGATTTGAAGTAGAAGCAAATAAAGTCTACAAGTTAAAGAAGACGCTTTATGGATTGAAACAAGCACCTCGAGCTTGGTATGATACTCTATCAAATTTTCTTGTATCCAAAGGATTCTAGAAGGGCTCAGTAGACAGAACACTCTTCACCATCAAGTTAGGAGAAGACATCCTGGTTGTTCAAATCTATGTAGACGACATCATCTTCGGATCAAGATCAACATTCTTATGCCAACGATTCGGAGAAATGATGTCAAAACAGTTCCAAATGTCTATGATGGGAAAAATGAGTTTCTTCCTAGGACTTCAAGTCAATCAATCACCAGAAGGAATCTTTATAAACCAATCCAAGTACGTAAAGGACTTGATCATGAAGTATGGAGTTCAGTCTAGCAAAACAACGAAGATACCAATAAACACCAACTGGAAGATTGAACTCGGAACTGAAGGAAAATCAGTTGATTCAAGCAAGTACAGATGGATAATAGGTTCTCTACTGGATCTAACAACCAGTCGTCCAGACATCTCTTTCACAGTCGGAGTGTGTGGCAGATTTCAAATTGATCCAAATGAGGCACACATGCAAACAACCAAGAACATTCTCAAATATCTCAAAGGAACTCAGAATGTTGGGTTGTGGTACCCAGCTGAAGACAATCTACAGCTGACTGGATATTCAGACTCAGACTTCGCTGTCGATCGGTTGGACAGAAAATCAACTTCAGGAACATGTCTGTTCCTAGGAAGCAAGCTGATCTCGTGGTTTTCAAAGAAGCAAACGTGTATCGCAACTTCCACAACAACAGCGGAATATATGGCAGCTGGAAGCTGCTGCTCACAAATTCTCTGGTTGAAACATTAGCTGGATGACTACGAAGTGAAAACTGGACAAGTTCCAATTTTCTGTGATAGCTCAAGTGCTATTGCTATATCAGAAAATCCGGTACATCACACAAGATGCAAACATGTGGATGTGCGCCATCACTTCATCATAGATCACATGGAAAAGAAGGATGTGATTGTTGAGAAAATTCACACAGACATACAGCGTGCTTATATACTCACAAAGCCGCTGGTAGAAGCAAGATTCAAAATGTTGTGCGGATTACTTAGATTACTCAACCTAGATAAAGAAGCCACACCCAGCGGAATGGAAGCAGACCCAGCTGGAATTCAGATTCAACCTCAAAGGAGAACCTAGCTGAGAAGAACAAAGCTAAGCTGGACGCCTAAGTTGAAGGGTTATTCAGCTGAGGGGGAAACCAACTCAAAATAAAGCTGGAAAAATGCCCACTCAACACAGCTATTCATAACCGAGGTATCAGCTGACTACTATGATCAGCTGAGAGGTTTGCAACATCAATACATACCTATTCATTCGACTTTAGACAGATTTCAGTCAAATCATATCACATCTTATCCAATCAAATTTAATTAAAAGTTTGCAAAGATCTGAAGTATGGGAGTGTCAAGACAGAAGTCAAAATGCCTCAACCATCCTCACGCGCGCATTAAATCTGTTGGGAAAAATTCTAGAGTTTTGATTCGATTCCAAAACCCAACTGTTCTCCAACCTAGTAGATGAATGTACAAACCTAAGTTAAGCTTACCAGCTCGCTTGGTTGAGCCTTAGATTTTCTAAGTTTACAAGTATGGAAGCTGAAGACAAAAGAAGACCCAGCTGAGTAATCAGCTGGACCCAAAGTCAGCTGAAAGGTTTTTTAGCTGAACAGAGTTCAAAGACTGAGCTGAGTCAGACTGACTCTCAATAAAAGAAGAGTGGATCCAGCCAAGGAGATCCAACGGAGCAGAATAAATTGAGTTGACTCAAGTCTAAGAGAGTCAGTTGAGCAGACAAAAAGGGAACTAACTCTGAAGTCGTCACTTCAAGTCAGTTTACCCAATCCAGCTCTAAATTCAAAAACCAGCTCGAAAGACAGAAATCCCGGTGTCAGAGGAAGTCAATATACCTCGACCAATGAGGGATCGACATCTCAGCATCCTAGAAAGACGAACCTAGGATCTGACATAATGATGAAGACAGGTGAAGATACGCTCAACGGCAGATCGACAGATCAAAGAGTAGGTAAGATTCAAACGGCTCCTCCAACGGCTAGATTTGAATCTCTACCTATAAATACCAGTCTTCAACCTCAGAATCAAATACAAAAAACTCTCTACAAGCTTTCAACCTCTCTGAATCTCTCAAGTTTTAAAAAGCTCTCTAGCAGTTATCTAACTCTTTGAAGAACACTTAAATTCTTAAGTGTTTACTTTCAGAAACTGCTTTAGTTTTTCGTCTGATCAATAGGCAGAAATCTTAGTAAATCCAAAGCCTAGATCTGAACGAGTTCATCTTCCAAAGTTCTTCATTGTAAGAACTCGTTCAAAGTTAGAAACTAAAACCCTCCTTTACCCAGAAAAGGTTAGGTCAAGGTTACGCCCCCTCGAAGCGCGAAATTCGAGTGTAAGGTATTTCAGTACCCAAAAACTGAAAAGAGATAGGCTTCTACAGTGCCCGTAAACTGTTAGAACACAGCTCGAGGTAGAGCTGCGAAGTTGCTTGGTACTCGTAAACCAAGTGGTTATCCTTAGTGGATTTACCAGCTAAAAACTGGTCGTGGACGTAGGAGTTCTCTCTCCGAACCACGTTAAAATTCCGTGTTCTTTATTGCTTTATTCAGTCTTTGCATTTTATATATTTAAAGAACTAACCGCATTTGCACAACACAAGTTTTCAAAGCTTAAGTTCTCTGGCTGTGTGACCCACCCAGCCATCTGCATTTGTTTTAAACCTGCTTAACTGAAAACTGAAACTAAGTTTTTCTGAGATTTTGTAAAGGGAACGAGCTAAGTTTTTCTTTCCACCACTTTCCGCACAACCGGCTGAGTTATCAGTCCAGCTGATCACCTTCTTTAGAAGTCAGCTGAACTCATAACTGAGCTCTCACTCAACTCTGTTTTAATTTATCAATCGTTTTCAAAAATCCCTCTTCGGTGTATTCACCCCCCCTGTACACCGAAGACCTCGTTCCGGGACCATCAAAATCATATTTTCTAAACAAGAAACTGACATGACGCGAGAATCACTCCCAGTCGTAGATCTTCATATCAAACTACCAATCTTGATCGTCCATTCATCAAGAAAGTTGATATATATATGCTAGAAGAGATACGCAAATATTCGCCTTAACCCTAAAAATTTTTGATTCGACACCCTTTCTTCTTCCTCCCCTATATATATTATTTGTTCTACTAACAAAATTTGTAGAAGAAGAACATGGAATCTAGAAAGATAACTCCAGGAGCCGATCAACATGAAGAGTTCTGTCAAAGCTTCACTTTGAGAGTTGCTTAACTCTCAGGAACCACAAGAAGATGGAGTTCCAGGAGATAATGAAGCTCATCGACAGATCTGGTCTAACGCAGTGGGTAACTGCAAAGCCCAAGAACATCATTCACCAGGAAGTTGCAGAATTCTTCCTAGGAATGTCAAAGGAAAAGGATCGCCTCCGCTCTAATGTTTCTCTCAAAACAAAAGAGAGAACGGGACACCCAACTCCCTGGAATGCGGAGATCAACGTCAACAGGATCCTGACGAAGGAATTCAACCTGAAGACATACGGGAATCTCTCCCCCGAGAGATATACCAGAGAGGAAGTCCAGTCAGAACTGGACAAGATGCTTATAAAGTCGGAGCCTTTTAGAGCAATCATGTCAAAGCTCTTGCTCCGCCACAAAAGGCAAAGAATAAGATGCAGGAGATGAAGCAGCAGACATCTATTCCCTTCCCAGCTGGGAAGATGAAACAACGTGAGGAGACAAAACAAGCTGAAGCACCATCTTCAAAGAGAAGACTCAAGTTCAAGGTGCCCAGTCAGTCAGCCGAGAAGCCAGTTGACATTGAGAGAAAATTCGTAACTACTCTCCGAGGAGCAGAAGGTCCACAAGAGATGGTTTCTTATGGTGGAGAAGAAGTTCATGCGCCAGTGTGGACATCATCATCGCCACCACCCCAACGACATATTCCAGCTGATCAACTAAGCTTAGACCCCAATCAACTAAGGTTAAACCTCACAACAGAAGGAATACTTCAACAGCCTTCTCCTCAATTTCCTTCAGCTCGACAGGGATACCAACTTCAAGATCAACTTATAAAAGTTGGAGCTCAAGCCCCTGCACAAAGCTCAAATGAAAAAGCACCATCCAGCCGATGATCACTTGCAGCTGGATGATGAAAACAGAGCTGAACCCCTTACCCCCACTTCAGAAGTGGAAGGAGAATACTTAAAAGTCCCTCAAGAGTTGCACGTGACGCCTCCATCTCAAGGTTTGCAGACCTCTTGCTTAAAGGAGTCACAAGCGCACTGCAACAAAATACGGAGCTAGCTTCGCTCCCGGCCGCATTAGTCTCCGTTAGCAACTTCAAGTTCTACATTGCTACCAAAATGAGCACCTAGTACGCAACTGAAGAGCTGATTCAGACTTTCTCATTCAATCATATGAAGTCTGAAGAGGCCAAATTGCAAGAGATTTTTGAATTTGGAAGCCTACAGGATGCCTTCATGAATCAAGATGATTTGATTCAAAAATCAAGGAATGAAGTTGTGCACTACTCAGAAGATATCATCTCGAGAGCCAACTTATACCTCCAAGCTCTCAGCTGGACTGTCCCAGCTGAATCAGCCAAGGAAGCTGTGCCTGCAATCACAGCTGAGGCTACTGCTATTGAAGAAGAGCCAGCCGATGCAATAGCTGAGCCACCAAGACTCCAGACTCCGTTGGATGAAAAATTTTCAACTCTCACGCCAGTTGAAGTCATCAATCAAAGGAATCTCTCCTACAACAAGGATATTCACAAGCTGTTCAAACTTTACAAAGATCTGAACACAATTCAGAACTGACAGCCGCAGCACAGCCGAACTGAACATCGCAACAGCTGACAACACAGTGAAGATCGCTAATAAGACGATAGTTTGCCTCTCCCGCCTTATTGATAATGCCAAAAAGAGGGAAGATAATGAGACGAAGAAATGTCCTTATTAAGCAAGGGGGAAGATAATGAGACGAAGAAATGTCCTCATTAAGCAAAGGCAAAACTGCTGAGCTAGAGGAACTAGCTGAATGAGAAACGGAGTCAAAATAAAGAAGCAGCGGATGCAGAAGAGAAGACCCAGCCAGCTGGGATTGAAGATTGAAGATTGAAGATTGAAGATTGAATAATTGAAGTTTTTCGATTTATCTTTTTAAGTGCTGTAATTTCTTACATTAATAAAACAAAGTTTTTTTTGCTGCTCAAAGCTCACCCTGATGACAATAACCTTTTGTCCAGGCTCTGAACTCTGAACATTATTAAATCTGTTGAATTTTTTTCCCACTCTTAAACGTAGGGAAAAGCTTCATAGTTTGTCTTAGTTAGGTTTTGGAATCATCAAAAAGGGGGAAATTGTTGGGAAAATTATAAAGTTTTGATTTAATACCAAAACCCAACTGACTCCAACCGAGTAGATGATTGCATCAACCTAAGTAGTGTTTTCCAGCTCGCCTGTTTGAGCTCTAGATTTTCTAAGTTTACAGGTTCAGGAAGTTGAAGACAGCAGAAGATCCAGCTGTGTTAACAACATGAGTCAACTATCAGCTGAGTTTTCCAGCTGAACTGAGTTCAAGACAGAGTAGGATCTAGCTGAAGATTAATCGAGCTGAGTTCAAGATACAACTGATCCAGCTGTACAGAACAAAGGAATGTTAACTCTGAAAGCATCAGTTCAAGTCAGAGTATCAGATCCAGCTCCAAGATTCTTAAAACAGCTTGAAGACAAAAATCCCGGTGTCAGAAGAGATCAATCTATCTCGACCAATGAGGGATTGCCAAATCAGCATTCTAGACTTCAGAACCTAGGATGTGACACTGATGAAGACAGGTGCAGAAACGTCCAACGACAGATTGTGAATTTAAGAAGAGTAGGTAAGATTCAAACGGCTCTTCCAACGGCTAGTCTTGAATCTCTACCAATAAATACCCGTCTTCAACCTCAGGATCAGACACGAAAAACTCTCTACAAGCTTTCATTCTCTGAAATTATCAAGCCTTCAAAAGCTCTTTAGCAGTTCTAAATAGTTCAAAGAACACTTTATCTTAAAGTGTTTCTAGTTCAGAAACTGCCCAGTTTTTCGTCTGATTCCTAGGCAGAAATCATTGTATATCCTAAGCCTAGATTTTGAACGAGTTCATCTAACTCTAAGTTCTTCATTGTAAGAACTCGTTCACAGTTGGAACCCTAAACCAAACCCCTCTTTACCCAGAAAGGTTAGGTCAAGGTTACGCTTGCTTGAAGCGCGAAATTCAAGTGGTTGTAAGGTTTTTTCAGTACCCGCAAACTGAAAGGTTTAGGCTTGACAGTGCCCGTAATTAAGTTTATATACAGAAGGACAACTCATTAATTATGGGGTGAATTGCATTTGGTTAAAGAATGTTGAGAATGTTCTTGTGCTGGATATGACGTTGAAGCATGATTTGTCATTTTCGATCTATGTCTTTCTTGTTGTGTTTTGAATAAAGATTTGCTTGAAGACAAGCAAGGTTTTGTGTATGGAGGGTAGTTACGTTAGTTTTTTGTTACATTTTCAGATGTTTTGCATATGCATTTTTATGACATTTGTTTTGTTTTGCATTGTTTTAAAGTTAAAATGCGCTAATGATGTTATGTCGAGCTATCAGGTTGAAAATGTAGATTTTGCTCGAGAATGACGAAGGCAACCACAGCTTGCTCAACTTCCGCCGCCGATGTGAGTTTTCTGCTGCAGCGATAGGTTCCGTTTCACAAACGGGACATCTTCAGAGAAGTCAGCGGTCCCTCACCTTAGGAGACCGCTGACCGTTTGGGTAAACGGGACACTTCAGAGAAGTCAGCGGTCTCTCACCTTAGGAGACCGCTGACCGTTTAGGGAAACGAGACACTTCAGAGAAGTCAACGGTCTCTCACCTTAGGAGACCGCTGAGTCCAAGATATTTTGCCTACGTTCAATACAGGGCTAGAAGTCAGCGGTCTCTCACTCTAGGAGACCGCTGAGTCCAGCGCCTCGCCAATACAGGGCCAGAAGAGCGATATCTGAACTTAGGAGACCGCTGAGTTCAGCGCTCGCTCACTCCAAGAGATCGCTGAGTCGGATGATTAGCGGGCTTGATGAAGAACGCTCAGCGGCCGCTGAGCCTAGGAGACCGCTGAGCTTGATTTAATTGTGACACATATAAATAGCAGACGAGGGTTTCAGAGATGATACAAACAGTTCCAGACGAATTTTCCCTGTTATTTTCCAGATTTTATTCTTAGGATTGTCTTATAGTTTTCTCCAAATATTCTAGTTAGTAATTTTAATTATCGTATTTCATTCCGGATTCAAGGCTACAGACATTGCAATCTTCAATTTCAATTCCAGTTTATTGTGTTCGTCAATTTTAATTACGTTTGTGAGTTATTTCGATTTCCATTCTTCATTCATGCTTATAATTGCTCCGTTAATTTGCTTAATTGAATTTATGTTCAGATTAGGATCGTTTAATGCTTTTGCTATGCTAGATTTCAATTCATGCCTAGGGTTTAATTCATGTTAAATTTCCCTTATTGCCTAGTTAATAAATCGATAATTAGAATAGTGAACTACCAAACCCTATTGATTGACTGCTTTATTTTTCTTTTCTTTTCGCAATACAATAATTTCCCTGCTAAGTTTTCCTTGTGAGACGATACTTGGGTTGGCTTGTTTAATCTACGGTGATCTCGTTTAATTGCGAGCGACTTTAGGATTAATTTAGTCGAAACAAATTTGGCGCCATTGCCGGGGAAAATTTTAGGCGATTATTTGTGTTGCTTTGTATTTGAGTTTATTTTATGTTTATTTCTTTTATTCTTTTGGTACTCGGTTATTTTTCTTCCTCCGGTACGTGTAATCGGTTTGTTAAGTGTTGTGTATGCGAGGTCGCAGAAGCTTGAAAAGGAATTTGGCACTTTATTTTGACAACATCAATCAACCACGCAAGATTTTGAAAAGTTTGCAGGAAGAAGCCGAGTCCAGTTTTAACGAGGTTGGCGAACCTTGTTTTGAAGAAGAAGTTATTGTTCAGTCAGAAGAATCCGAGTGTGATCCGCCAGACGAACCTATTTTTCCGGGAGAAATGGCTAACAATACCAGATATATGGGGGATTTTGCCAGGCCTACATTTGGAACCACTGTTTCTGCTATAGTGCTGCCAACAGAAGTCAGGAATTATGATTTGAAGCAGAATCATCTGAATTTGCTACCCTCTTATCACGAGATGGCAAATGAAGATGCTCTACAATTCGTTCGAGAGTTTTGCACGGTGGTTCAATCGTTTCCTTTGCTAGCTTTAACTGAGGACCAACTCAAGTTGAAGTGTTTCCCATACATACTGAAGGATAGGGCAAAGACATGGTACCTATCACTTCCACCCAACTCGCTGACTATATGGACGGCTGTATGTGAGAAGTTCATCCTGAAGTACTACCCAAATCATAAGACACAAGAGGTGCGCACGAAGATCATGAATTTCACTCAAGGAGCAGATGAACCTTTCTATGAGGCTTGGGAGAGACTTAGAGAGCTACTTCAGCAGTGTCCACATCATCAGAAGACACCAGAGATGTTGTGGCAATTTTATTATGATGGTCTTTTATAGACAGTTCAGTTTATGGTAGATAGTACCGTCGGTGGAAATATTGCGGTGAAGACGGGTGATGAATTGAAGGAAATATTTGAAACCCTTGCAGCTAGTTCACAGCAGAATCTACCCGTAAGTGAGTGTAGTTGCTGAAAGTCCGGACATGAAAAAGCAGCTGGCCAACATGATGAGAGAGCTGCAGGAATTGAAGATGAGCAAGTCTGCTGTTTCTTCACCTCGACAGACACCTGCTAGACATTAGATTTTTACTGAGCCATGTGGTATTTGTGGAGAGCAAGGGCATAATCCTGAAGAGTGTCAAAGAATGAGAGAGCCGACATATGAAGGAAGAGTAGAGGTTTATTCTGCTCAAGTGTATCCACCACGCCAGTCTTTTGAGCAAAGACAAGGATTTGATCAGAGTCAGCAGCAGCAGAACTCGGGATGGCGAAATCAGTCTAATTCTGGGTGAAGAAACCAGAATCAAGGACAAAGGTTAGGACATAATTATCAATTTCACGCTTTCCAACACCAACATCCTATTCAGCAGTGGTACCCGCAACAACAACAGTCCTCCCAACAATTTCAGCCTCCTCAAAAGACATCCATGGAGGACAGTTTGAGCGCTTTCATTTAGAAAAGCAAGCGATCAAGGAAAGCTCAAGATGCCACTATCAAGAGATTGAAACAGCTGTGGGACAGATATCTGGGACTATGGATCAGATGCAGCAGCAGCAGACTGGGAAGATACCGAGTCAAGGACAACAACCCCATCACGCTCATGCTGTCTCTATCATTAGAGAAGTTTCCCCGAATTTCAAGGATGAGGAAATCAAGCCTCACAAGGTCGAGCGCCAATTTGACCGATCCGTTTCTTTACAAAGCAGACAAAGAGAAGGATCGGTATACATTGTTAACAAGAGGGACACCACAGAGAAGTGGAGGAGCAAAACCGTAAGTGCAATCAAGGCTTCCCAGCTGCCAAATAAACCTATACCACCAGATGCAGTTGAACCACATCAGCTACTACCTAAGCAACATGATCCATGTAGTTTTATCATAAGCATGGACTTGGGTATTGGTGACGAGGTCCCAGGCATGCTAGATTTAGGTGCAGCAATTAACCTGATGCCTTCTAGTGTATTCGAGACATTGGGTAATTGTGAATTGAAGCATACAGACATGAAAATAGAATTAGCTGATGGTTCTATTAGTTACCCTCGTGGATTAGTTGAAGATGTTGTGGTAACTGTGAGTGGTATTAGAGTTCCGGTGGATTTTGTTGTGCTGGACACTAGGAAAGGGGTAAGGAGTGAGAATGGTCACCTTGTTTTACTAGGCAGGCCTTTTATGGCTACAACTAATACTCGCATTGATGTTAGATCAGGAACTTTGAGTATGGAGGGATCAGGGCGATCGGTGACTTTCTCTGTATTTAGTAAGAAGTCAGTAGCTCCTGACCCTTTGGTACAAAATTGCTCCTACGTCAAGGTGTTTGACTCGGTGGGTGAGGATGATATTGTGCACGAATTCCTGGCTAATCTGCACAATGAGGATGATATCATTCATGAATTCTTGGCTAATCTGGAAAATGAGGATGACATAGTGCATGATTTTCTGGATGACTTGCAAAGTGATGAGAAAGTCGAACCGGACATTCAAGTCCGAGTGAAGGGAAGAACAACACATGCAATGGATGTTAAGTTCCCGAGATTGAAATCATCAGTTGTAACCATAAATGATGTGATAATATAGATGAAAAGACAGCTGAAACTTCAGTCAGATTTTGGTTAATGGGTGGTTTCTCGTTCTTTCTCTTTGTTGTATTTTTTTTGCTTTCTTTTGTTTTGTTTTGTTTTGTTTTGTCTTTGTGCTTTTGTTTCAGGTTGTTGGATAATGCTGCTTGAATGATTTCTCGCTTGGAGCTGTCGTACACTCAGTGAAGCCTTCTTTTCTCTTTTCTTTTATTGTCACAATGAGGGCATTGTTTTCTTTTCTTGTCTGGGTGGAGGTACTCTTTTGGTTTGTTTATTGTCTTGTCCTCATCAGTCTTGGTTTGATTCCAACTGTGGAAATCTGTGGATTGAATTTGATGTTTTATGTCTTGATTGAATTGATAGTCTGAGGATATTTTTCATCATTTTCTTTAAGCATTGTGTTCACTTCATAGTTGACAGTGGGGCATTTCTTTGTATGTGAATATTTGAGGTGAAATTCTTGAATGAGAGAAGGAGGTGAGAAGTTTTTTTTTTCTTTATGCGTGGAAATGTGTGAATGATGTTTTGTTGTTAAAGTGTAAGTTGAGTCGGGAGGTCTCTGCTCTTCTGGGAACCATGAGCATGGGAAACCACATGTGGATACTTTAGATAAACTCTAAATATTTCCACTTCATGAATATTGACCTTATAACTCGAATCTCTTGCCACTTGTGTAAAGAAAATTATTGTTTGGCTTAATGTATGATCCGAGGGGCTCTACCCCGCTCTCTCCACGTCTTTGTTGAAATGCTTTGGAGAGATGGGTATGGGAAACCACTCTAGGAGACCCAGAATACTCTGGAGGATTTACCTAGTGAATTTGACCCCGAAGATTATGTAAAATTGATTGAATGATGAAAAGGGAATTTCTTTTGAAGTATTAAGGGAGTTAGCGCGATTCATGTCTTGCCTCTTTTCCTCGCATTTTGGTTTTGAGCCGATTGAGTTTATATACAGAAGGGCAACTCATTAATTATGGGGTGAATTGCATTCGGTTAAAGAATGTTGAGAATGTTCTTGTGTTGGATATGACGTTGAAGCTTGATTTGGAAGATATGTTTAGAAATGTTGTTTTAGATCAAGGAAACCATTGGGAGCAAGTTATGCCTCTCATAGAGTTTGCATATAACAATAGTTACCAGATGACGATCGGCATGACGCCTTACGAAGCTCTTTACGGAAGAAAATGTAGGTCCCCGCTTTATTGGGACGAAGTAGGTGAAAGAAAAGTATTAAGGTCCGATGCTATTGAAGAAATGATCAAGATTGTTCGCCAAATCAGACAACGGATAAAAGAAGTGCAAGATCACCAAAAGTCTTATGCGGATACTCGAAGATCAGAATTAGAATTAAAAGTTGAAAATAAAGTTTTTCTAAATTTTTCGTCTTCGAGAGGAATTCATAGATTTGGTGTGAAAGGAAAGTTTAAGCCCCGTTACATAGGACCGTATGAAATCCTGGAAAGGATAGGTCAAGTTGCGTACAAGCTGGCTTTACCGCCAATCTTTGGAAATTCGCATAACGTATTTCATGTATCCCAGTTGCTCCGATACATGTTCGATCCCAAGCATGTTATTCAACAAGAAGAAGTGGTTCTAGAACCAGACCTTAGTTATGAGGAGAAACTAGAAGCGATCTTGGATCGAAAGGTCCAACAGTTAAGAAATAAATCGATCGCATCATTAAAGGTCAAATGAAAGCACCATGGGCCAGAGGAAGCAACGTGGGAACTTGAAGATAAGATGAGAGATAAGTATCCCGAGCTTTTCCTTTAACGTAAGCAAATTTCGGGACAAAATTTATTTTTAGGGGGAGAGGATGTAATACCCCGCTTTTTCATAACTGATCTTAGTAATTAGTTAAGAGCTCGTCTAAGATAATTAAGTTGCGAGAACTTAGAAAGAAAATAAGTTCTGGCAATTAAAATTTTTCGGCAGTACTAATTTGCCGAATTTAAAGTTTCTAAGATTTATTCTCGTTCCGGTTAATCCGAAATGAGATAATGAAGGTATCTATGATTACGTGCTTATATGTTTGATATTATCTGAGAAATATGTGTTATTTTTGGAAGATTTGATTTCTCCGGAAATTATAAAATTTCTCCGGCAAATTATTTTAGTTCCGGATTTTAATTCCGAAAATTTCTTGAGAAAGCTTATATTAGGGTTTGAGAAACCCTAATAATTTTTATAAGTTTGAAAGTTTTTTAATTAAAGTTGTGATGATTGTCTATTGGATGTTTGATTAATTAATTAGAGAATTAATTAGTCAATTAAAGTAAGATTTATATGCTTAATGTTTAATTAATTAATTAAGCTAATTTATTAAGCATAATATTCCTATGAAATAAAGCTTGTCTTATAAGCTTTATTATTAATTTCTAATTAATTTAATCTAACAATATCTAAGAGAATATATGATAAGATATTGTTAGTATTAAATTTAATTCATAATATCTTAATTTAGATATTATAACACTAAAGTCAAATTACTAACTAATAAGGAAGTGACACCTCACATTATCCAACATGCAATGATGATGAAGAGATTAGTCAAGATTAGCATGCTACATATGTGTGATTAAGTTCAATGTATTTGGACTTGACTATTTGTTAAGTGTGTTAGCATCCATCTTCATCCTCATTTTCTCTCCCTCAAACTCTCGACACACACACGACAGCACACACTCAATCACACACAATCTTCATTGAAGAAGCTTCATCAAGCTCAAGAAATCAAAGAAATTAGCATTCAAATTAATCAAGAAGGTTAGATCTTTCACTAATCAAGTTCTTAGCTCAAGATTGAGCATAAAAATCCATCTTCTTCTTTTTCAAAATTTTTGAAAAATATGGAAAAATAAGGGCTTTTTAATTTTGATACTTGATGATTAAATTGATGGATTATTTGAGCTTAGAAAATTATTCTAAGCATGTTTAATGTTGGAATTAATCAAAGATTCATGACCCTTTTATTTATTTTGGAATTACCGAAAATTAATGAATAAATTAGGGGTTTTTGATTGTTGAATTTCATGATCAAATTCATGATTTATATGAGTTTATGTGATGTATATAAGAATGTATAGTGATTGAATTTAGCAAGATTTGATCATTTGTTAATTATTTTAAATAGAGCCGAAATTAAGGGCTAAAATTAAGGATTTTTTATTTTGATCTTGCATGCTTGAATTGATGTTTAATTTGAGTTTATATGATGTTTTTGAGCATGTTTATACATGAATTAAATGAGTTGAAACTCCCTGGCCCTAATTTGTAAGAAATTCGAAATTAAGGGTCTTGAAATTGAGAGTTTCTAGAGTTTAACTGCTGGATTAAGTCAACTGGATCCAGCCAGCTTGATTAACACAGCTGGACCCAGCCAGCTTGATTTACTCGGCTGGACCCAGTCAGCTGAAATTACCCAGCTGGACCCAGTCAGGTGGATTTTCCCAGCTGAACCCAGTCAGCTGGAATTACCCAGCTGAACCCGATTGATTACCTCGGTAGGTCCGGCCTCGGTTTTCCGATCGGCTCGGTTTTCCGGCCGGCTCGGTTTTCCGGCCGGCTCGGTTTTCCGGTCGGCTCGGTTTTCCGGCCGGCTCGGTTTTCCAGCCAGTTCAGTTTTTCCAGCTAGCTCAGTTTTCCAGCTAGCTTGATTTTCCAGTCAGCTTGATTTATCCAGTTGATATTTGCTCAACTTGTTTTCAGTTGTTTCTTTTGTAAACTCAAAAGTTAAAATGTTAGCTATTTTTTCTTAATGATACGTTAATGATAAGAATAAGTATTAATGATACGTCACTAATGAGCTTATATGGCAAAGACATATATTGATAATATAATGTTAAGTTTAAAGGTTATCAAAAAGCTTAAGCATTGTTAATGTGCTTAAATAAATAAATAAAGAGCTTAATGGTTAATGAGATGCTTATATGAAGAAATGAAATGTTTATTTTTTTTATGATATGATGCTATGAATGATATGATAAGCTTAAGTGTTTAATGATGTGAATAGTATGAGTTTAAATGTTAATTAAGTGTTTATATGATTAAGTATGAGATTAAATGATGAAATATGTGATTTTATGTTTCTAAGTGTTTCCTGAAGTTGTGATCGATTAAAGAGTTAAGTAAAGTAGAAAAAGTAATTAGAAAAGTTATGTTTTACATTGCCGAGAAAAAATCCTAGAAAGCCGAGTCGAATTAGAGAATTCGTATTATGGCAGCAGCATCCCTCATTTCTTTGTTTAAATTCTTCTCGCTCTTATGTTAAAATCAAATTCTTAAATGAAGGATCGAGCAGGACCGCAAAGTGAGGGAAAAGCCGAGAAGCAAAAGTGTAGTTAAAGTAGCTTCAGTCCAGGTGGGCTTTCTAACCAAAGAAATGATGAATGAGAATATATGATTATATATGTGATGTTTTTAAATGATTGACTTGCCAAATGTTTGAAGTTTATGTATGATACCATCTACTGAAGAAGGACGAATTCGGTCCTACGTAAAGTAGGATTTGTGTACACTATGTGGTAATCGGAAGCCTTCCTTTTTGGTATGACGATTACCAGTGGTTGAGAAGGAGGCCTACTTCTCAACACTAATGTTTATGATAGTAGATTTGGTTCATACATGAGAAAAGTATATGATTTGCGAATCGCTATTATTAAAAGAAAATGTTTGAGCATGCACATGTTTGTTTTATGAAAGTTTACTTGTCCTATGCTTTATGGCAAGATTCAATCTATAGCTCTAAGCAGCAGTTTTCAATTATTTTGGCATGTGTCCACTGAGTACGAAAGTACTCAGCCCTGCATGTTGTTTTTTTTTAAATGTGCAGGTTAGCTCGGATGAGGATGGAGTGTGCTGGGCAGACTTTTGTTTGTTGACCTCTTGAGATAATATTTAAACTTGAGCAAGGTTATATGTCTTCATACATATAATCAAAGATGTGTTTTTCCGCTGCAACACTCTGAACCTGTTTCAGTTTCTGTCGTGTTTGTTATGTCACTTATGATAAGAACTGGTAAACCTTGGTTTCAGTTTGCTTAAACTCTGATACGAGATGGTGAAATCTGTTGGCCATTCTCGTTTATTTTCACTTGGACTTAAAGTGTGAATTGTTATTTCTAAGTATTGATGCCGTTGTTTGATATTCGATTCAACTTCGGTTGTCTTGAAAGTATGACTTATTGTATGTTTGGTACTTGTTTGATAACTCGGGTCGTTATTTATTCTTCGGTTAATCATAAATTGTATACGTCGTGGGACCCACCGGCTTGGTCATCTTCATTCTAAGTCGGGCTGCGACAGTTGTGTTTTGAATAAAGATTTGCTTGAGGACAAGCAAGGTTTTGTGTATGGAGGGTAGTTACGTTAGTTTTTGGTTGCATTTTCAGATGTTTTGCATGTGCGTTTTTATGACATTTGTTTTGTTTTGCATTGTTTTAAAGTTAAAATGCGCTAATGATGTTGTGTCGAGCTATCAGGTTGAAAATGTAGATTTTGCTCGAGAATGACGAAGATAACCACAGCTTGCTCAACTTCTGCCGCCGATGTGAGTTTTCTGCTGCAGCGATAGGTTCCGTTTCACAAACAGGACATCTTCAGAGAAGTCAGCGGTCCTCACCTTAGGAGACCGCTGACCGTTTAGGCAAACGGGACACTTCAGAGAAATCAGCGGTCTCTCACCTTAGGAGACCGCTGACCGTTTATGCAAACGAGACACTTCAGAGAAGTCAGCGGTCTCTCACCTTAGGAGACCGCTGAGTCGAAGATATTTTGCCTACGTTCAATACAGGGCTAGAAGTCAGCGGTCTCTCACTCTAGGAGACCGCTGAGTCCAGCGCCTCGCCAATACAGAGCCAGAAGTCAGCGGTCTCTCAGCCTAGGAGACCGCTGAGTTCAGCGCTCGTTTACTCCAGGAGATCGCTGAGTCGGACGATTAGCGGGCTTGATGAAGAACGCTCAGCGGCCGCTGAGCCTAGGAGACCGCTGAGCTTGATTTAATTGTGACACATATAAATAGCAGACGAGGGTTTCAGAGATGATACAAACAGTTCCAGACGAATTTTCCCTGTTATTTTCCAGATTTTATTCTTAGGATTGTCTTATAGTTTTCTCCAAATATTCTAGTTAGTAATTTTAATTATCGTATTTCATTCCGGATTCAAGCCTACAGACATTGCAATCTTCAATTTCAATTCCAGTTTATTGTGTTCGTCAATTTTAATTACGTTTGTGAGTTATTTCGATTTCCATTCTTCATTCATGCTTATAATTGCTCCGTTAATTTGCTTAATTGAATTTATGTTCAGATTAGGATCGTTTAATGCTTTTGCTATGCTAGATTTCAATTCATGCCTAGGGTTTAATTCATGTTAAATTTCCCTTATGGCCTAGTTAATAAATCGATAATTAGAATAGTGAACTACCAAACCCTATTGATTTACTGCTTTATTTTTCTTTTCTTTTCGCAATACAATAATTTCCCTGCTAAGTTTTCCTTGTAAGACGATACTTGGGTTGGCTTGTTTAATCTACGGTGATCTCGTTTAATTGCGAGCGACTTTTTGATATCAGTTTTATTTCTCTTATGTGTTCCCCAAGTTCAGTTACTATCATCATGTGCTATTGCAGAGCTCACTGGACAGGTTAATTAATACTTCTAAAAAGTATGATGATTCAACCCTCTTCAAGTTTATTTCGTGACTCTGCAATCCTGAACACTTGATCGTTTTGAGATATTTAATTGAAAAAACTTTATCGTCGATGGATTGCATGTTCATGAAATAAAACTTCAATATAGTTTTTATGTTATTCACGTAAACTATTACATAAAATAATTTTCCGTCGATTTTTGATGGACTACTTACTGGTAGTTTCATGTTATATTAATCTTAAAAAACAAAAAGAGAAGAAAAAAACTAAAAAAACCGAAAGCAAAACTAGGAAAAAAGAAAGAAAAAGAAGTGGAGAAGTTATCACTCAAGTCTCGAAGATATAAAAGAAAATTAAAAAAAATAATTTAAAAATCCGTTTTTTGAGAAATCGTATATGAAATTAAAATTTTGTCACAATCTTTAAAATAAGATGCATATTGCATATTTTATTTGGAACCAAAATTACCCAATTGTTTGAATGAAAGAAACAAAAAAAATAAGAGGAAAGAAAAATTAAGAAAAAAAAGGAAATTAAATTAATCTGCCAAGACGAGGAAGCAAGCACACACTCGCGCGTGTATAACAGACATGACGTGTAAAACAGCTCTAACTCTACCATTAGGGATGGCAATTTTCGACATGACACGATAACCCGACACGAACTGACACAAAATTAATGAGTTTGGGTCAAGTCTTATTGGGTTCAGGTCCTTATCGGGCTAAAAATTTCGGGTCGGGTTCAGGTTACCCGATAAGGAATTATATTTTTTAATATTATATTTATTTAATTGAAATCAAGCTTTTAAATTGATGACATATTTATTTTTCCTTCCAAGTCATCAAAAGATATTAAATTTTTGAATATTTATTTATTTTTCTGTATTAAATTTTATTTTAAAATATTTTTTTGTTTTATTAAATCTTATTTTAAAATATTTTTTCTCTTATTAAATCATTTAAATTTCGGTTCGGGTCATTATCGTGTCGGGTCAACCCGAATATTATCGTGTCAATTTTGGGTTTGTGTCGGGTTCGTGCCGTGTTCGGATTTAGTCATTTCAGGCTGGGTTCGGGTTCGGGTTGAGCATATCCTTAACATGTCAGGTTTGGGTTGGGCCTTAACAGATCAGGTCGAAATCAAGTCGACCCGAACCTGACCCAACCCGATTGCCACCTCTATCTACCATGGGACTATTTAATGTATCGGGGTCTGATTTAAATAATAAAATAAGAGAAAAAAGTGCAAAAAAAATTAAAGGTAAAAGAAAGAAAATAACACGTGTACGGAAGATTAGAACATGGATGCAATGCAAGGGTATGTAGCTACTTGTCTCCCGAGTGGAACTAATAAAATTGGATCCTCTATTGCATTGTTGTGCAACATTTTATATTTGTCAATGAGGTCTAGTTCAAGTGGAAAAGCTGAGGCACTACAAGACTCTCTTTAGTGAGAAGTCTTAAATTCAATCCCGTCTGTATGCTGGTGTAGTGGTCACACTTTTATATGGTGTAGAGGTCCCACCTTTGTGTGGTGTAGAGGTCTTATCTTTGTGGTGGAGTAGTGATTTATTTGATAATATATATATATATATATATATATATATATATAGGAAGTGGTTCTAGTGAAAAAAATCCTTAAAGTAGAAAATATGAATGATCCTACACCATAGATCTCATCTAGATGGATGGTCAGATTTAATCCCAAATTATTAATCCCCCAAAATTGTGAAACCGTATTTCTATGATACAGGGGCAAAAACGAGAAAAAAAAATTCATTCATCTCTCGTGAAATTTATAATCCCACAACTCCAATTTCAACCCAAAGCTCTGATTCAACCACTAAAATACCTTAATCTCTGCGAATCAATCCGTTAGAAAATGCCAAAAAACAAAATAGAAGGAAAATCGAGAAGCAAATCGAGCTATTGTGTGATTTTCGAGCATCAAACCGAGCTAGGGCTTGGAATTTTCTGATGGTCCCTGAGCTGGGTACTTGGTGTAGAGGGGGGGGTGAATACACCAAGTAGATTTTTCGAAACTTTTTCAAGTTAAAACACAGAGTTGGTGAGCTCAGTTATTGATCCGGTAGGGAGGGTCGGTGGGTAAATAACTCAGCTGGCGGTGCGGAAAGTGGTGGTTTGAAAACTTAGCTCGGTTACTTAGAAAAACTCAGTTTGAAAAGATTAACTTAACGTTTTCAGCTTAGTCAGGTTGTGCAACTTTTAGAGAGACACAGCTGTCTTTGGAGAGCAGCTGTGTGTGCAGTTTTGAACAAATATGCAATGATATGAAGGAGTTAGTACACATCTGAATGTACAGCAAAAGTAAAGAGAGAGTAAGAAGCACGCGAGTTTTTACGTGGTTCGGAGTAACACCTCCTACGTCCACGACCAGGTTCACTGGTAATCCACTACCACTTGGTTTCCAAGTACCAAGCAACTTCACAACTCTAACCCGAGCTGTGTTCCAACAGTTTGCGGGCACTGTCAAGCCTATACACCTTCAGTTTACGGGTACTGAAGAACCTAACCACTCGAATTACGCGCTTCGAGCAAGCGTACCTTTACCTAACCTTTCTGGGTTTGGGTTTGGATATGGGGTTCCAACTATGAACGAGTTCTTACAATTAAGAACTTCAGAGTATGATAAACTCGTTCGAAATCTAGGCTTAAGATATACAATGAGTTTGGCCTAGGGAACAAACGAAAAACTAAGCAGTTTCTTAACTAGAAACACTTTAAGATAAAGTGTTCTTTGATCTATGTAGAACTGCTTGAGAGCTTTTTGAAAGAATGATGATTTCAGATAATGAAAGCTTTTACAGAGTTTTTCGTATTTGATCCTGAGGTTGAAGACGGGTTTATATAGGTAGAGATTCAAGACTTGCCGTTGGAGGAGCCGTTTGAATCTTACCTAGTCTTCTTAAAGACAAGATCTGCCGTTGGGCGTATCTGCACCTGTCTTCATTTGTGTCACATCCTAGGTTCTGAAGTCTAGGATGCTGATCTGGCAATCCCTCATTGGTCGAGGTAGGTTGACTTCCTCTGATTCCGGGGTTTTCTGCCTTTAGAGCTGGCTTTTGAATTCGTGCCGGACTGTCTCGAAGTGGAGTCTTCAGAGATAGTTCCTTTGTTCTGTACAGCTGGACCAGCTGTGTTTTGAACTCAGCTCGAATTCTCTTCAGCTTGATCAGGCTCTGCTGGATCACTCAGCTGAAGGTTGACGCCTGCTGTCTTTTGCTAGCTGACTCCAGCTGTAAACACAGCTGGGTCGACTGCTGTCTTCCGCTTCCTTAACCTGTAAACCTACATCTAAGGCTCAAACAGGCGAGCTGGAAAACACTATTTAGGTTGACGCGATCATCTATTCGGTTGGAGAATCAGTTGGGTTTTGGTATCAAATCGAAACCTTATAATTTTCCCAACAATTTCCCCCTTTTTGATGATGCCAAAACCTAACTGAGACAACTTATGACGCAGAAAAACTTGTGTTTTATTAATGTAAGAAGATACATTATAACACAGGAAAAAGAAAGAAGGAAAAAAAAATCTTCGAATCTTCAGTCTTCAATCCTTCAGTCTTCAGTCCCAGTTGGCTGGGTCTTCTCTTCTGCATCCGTTGCTTCTTTCTTTTGACACGTCTCTTCTTCAGCTGATTCCTCTAGCTCAACAGTTTGCCTCTTCATTGACTTGTCCCTCTTCTCCCTCACTTCCCCCTTTTTGGCATGATCAAAACAGGGTGGGAGATATACACCATCGGCTGTTGCGATGTTTTAGTTTGGCGAAACTGTGGTTTTCAGCTCTGAGCAGCGAGGTTTAGAGTCTAAGTGGCTCAGCTGTTGTATTAGCTGGCTCTTCTTCAGTTGCATTAGCCTCAGCTGTGATTGCAGACACAGCGTCCTTGGCCTGATTCAGCTGGGGCAGTCCAGCTGAGTGCTTGGAGGGATGAGTTAGCACGGGAGATAGCATCTTCTGAGTCGGGCATAACTTCATTCCTTGCAATTTTGCTTCTTCAGACTTCTTAGATTGAATGAGAAAGTCTGATTCAGCACTTGAGGGACTTGTATTCAGCTCATATCATCATCATCCAGCTGCAGGTGATCGTTGGCTGGGTGATGTTTCTCATTTGAGCTTGGTGCAGGGACTTGAGCATCTTTTATTGAAAGATCTCGAAGATGGTGTCCCTGTGGAGCTGAAGGAAACTGAGGAGAAGGCGGTTGAAGTATCCCATCTGTCTTGGGGTTTAAGCTTGGTTGTTCAGCTGGAATACTCCGTTGCGGTGTTGGTGATGATTATGTTTACGCATGGACGTGAACTTCTCTTCCACCGTAAGAAACGACCGCTTGTGGGTCTTCTGCTCCTCGGAGAGTGATTACGAATTCTCTCATAATGTCAGCTGGCTTCTCTGCTGACTGACTGAGCACCTTTGACTTGAGTCTTCGGTTTGAAGACAGTGCTTCAGTATATTTTGTCTCCTCAAGTTGTCTCCGATTCCCAGCTGGGACGGAGTTAGATGCATGCTGCTTTGTCTCCTGCATCTTTTTCTGTGCCTCCTGTGGTGGAGCAAGAGCTTTGACGTGACTGCTCTTGAATACTCCGGTTTTATCAACATCTGGTCCAGGTCTGTTGACTTTTGCATCCCGGGGAGTTGTGTGTCCCGTTCTCTTTTTTTTATGTTGAGAGAAACAGTGGGGCTGAGGAGGTCTTTTTCCTTTGTCATTCCCAGAAAGTTTTCTGCATCTTCCTGGTGAATGACGTTCTTGAGCTTTGCAGTCTCCTACTGCGCTGGCCTGGTTCTGTCGATGGGCTTCACCTTCTTCTGGACTTCCGTCTTCTTTGAGGTTCCTGAGAGTTAAGCAACTCTTATCTTGAAGCTTTGACAGATTCTTCAAGTTTGATCGGCTTCGGGAGATATCTTTCTGGATTCCATGTTCTTCTTCTGCATCTTTTGTTAGTAGAAACAAACAATACCAATTGATGGAAATAAGAAAGAATGCTGAAAAAACTTTCTAGGGTTGATGCGTATATCTTCTAGCATATTTAAAGAGTTTTCTTGATGAATGGACGATCAAGATTTGTCTATTGATAAGAAGATCTACGACTGGGAGTGATTCTCGCGTCATGTCAATTTCTTGATTAGAAGATGTGAGTTAATGCGCGAGAGAGAACGGTTGAGGCGTTTTGAATTTTTGCCTCGAAACTCCCATTATTCAATTCTTTGCAGACTTTTAATTAAGATTGATTAGAAATGACAAGATGTGAGTTGACAGAAAACAGATTGAGTAGATGTAATTAATGTTGTTGCAAACCTCTCAGCTGATCATTGTAGTCAGCTGATACCTCGGTTGAGTGGGTGTGCTGGGTCATTATAGTTCCAGCTGGTTCCCCCTCAGCTGAATAATCCTTTCCTTTCAGCATCTGGTTTAGCTGAATTCTTTCTCAGCTGATATCAGTGACAATGATTCTGAATTTCAGTTGACTGCTTGCATTCAGCTGGGTCTGTTTTCATTCAGCTGGGTCTGCTTTCATTCAGCTGGGTTTGCTTCCGTTCAGCTGGGTCTGCTTCCGTTCAGCTGGGTCTTCTTCCATTCAGCTGGGTCTGCTTCCGTTCAGCTGGGTGAAGCATCGTCTGGGTTGAGAAGTCCAAGTAATCCGCACAACATTTTGAATCTTGCTTCTATCAGCAGTTTTGTGAGAATATCAGCCCGCTGTATGTCTGTGTGAATTTTCTTAACAATCACATCCTTCTTTTCTACGTGATCTCTAATGAAATGATGTTGTACGTCTACATGCTTGCATCTTGTGTGAAGTACTGGATTCTCTGAAATGGCAATCGCACTTGAGCTATCACAGAAAATTGGAACCTGTCCAGTTTTTACTTCATAGTCATCCAGCTGATGTTTCAGCCAGAGAATTTGCGAGCAGCAGCTTCCAGCGGCCATGTATTCTGCTTCTGTCGTGGAAGTTGCGACGCACGTTTGTTTCTTTGAAAACCATGAAATCAACTTACTTCCTAAGAACTGACAAGTTCCTGAAGTTGATTTTCTGTCCAATCGATCTCCAGCGAAGTCTGAATCTGAGTATCCAGTCAGCTGTAGATTGTCTTCAGCTGGGTACCACAGTCCAACATTCTTAGTTCCTTTGAGATATTTGAGAATGTTCTTGGCTGCTTGCATGTGTACTTCCTTTGGATCAACTTGAAATCTGGCACACACTTCGACTGCGAAAGAGATGTCTGGACGACTTGCTGTTAGATACAGCAGGGATCCTATTATCCCTCTGTATTTGCTGGAATCAACTGACTTCCTTTCAGTTCCTGGTTCAATCTTCCAGTTGGTGTTCATTGGAATCTTTACAGTTCTGCTGGATTGAACTCCATACTTGACGATCAAATCTTTCACGTATTTGGATTGATTTATGAAGATCCCTTCTGAAGATTGCTTGACTTGAAGTCCTAGGAAGAAACTCATTTCTCCCATCATGGACATTTGGAACTTCTCGGACATTATCTCTCCAAATCTTTGGCATAAGAAGCTTGATCTTGATCCAAAGATGATGTCGTCTACGTAGATTTGAACAACCAGGATATCTTCTCCAGACTTGATGGTGAATAGAGTTCTGTCTACTGAGCCCTTCTTGAATCCTTTGGATATGAGAAAATTTGACAGAGTGTCATACCAAGCTCGAGGTGCTTGCTTCAATCCATAAAGAGCCTTCTTTAGCTTGTAGACTTTATTTCCTTCTACTTCGAATCCTGGAGGTTGTTCAACGTAGACATCTTCTTTGATTTCTCCATTTAAGAATGCACACTTCACATCCATTTGATAGACCTTGAATTTGTGATGTGCTGCAAAGGCGAGAAATAGTCTGATTGCTTCCAATCGTGCTACTGGAGCAAAAGATTCTTCGAAGTCAATTCCTTCCTGCTGAGTGTAGCCCTTGGCAACGAGTCGAGCTTTGTTTCTGATGACGACTCCCAGGGTATCCATTTTGTTCTTGAATATCCATTTGAGTCCTATGACTTTGACTTCTTGAGGTCTGTCGACTAATTCCCAGACACAATTTCTGAGGAATTCATTCAGCTCTTCTTGCATGGCATTTGTCCAAGGCACACTCTTCAAAGCTTCGAGAATTGATTGAGGCTCTGGCACTTGAGCTACGTAACACGCCATTAGAGCTGTGTCTTCATCATAGACCGTTAGTTCTAGCTCTACTGAGAGTTGCGCTGTGTCAGCTGCTTCTTGATGATGAGATGAAGCTTGAGCAGCTGAGCTTCTGGTTTTGACTTGGTCATATGGTTCTCCAATGATTGCTGATGATGGATGATCTTCAATCCATCTTCTCCTCTTACGAATTTCTTCTTCCAATTGATTGATGCTTGACGTGGCTAAATTTCGTCTGACTTGTAGTTGCTCAGGAGTTAAATCTTGAGAGTTTGGCTCTCTTTGATTTAGATTTTGAGGAGATTTCTGTAGAGGCTCAGCTGGAGATGGAGCTGGGGACTCAGCTGTGTTTGGATTCCCAGCTGATGATGTTCCCCCTTGATTTGGCGTTGAAGCTTCTTCTCGATTTCCAGCTGGTGGAGCTTCTTGGTTGATTTGAATTTCCTCCTCTGGCTCATTGTCCCAAATTAATGGTTTGACCAGATTCCTGATTCTATTCTCTTGAGCCCTTGTCTGAATCAATCTTGAAGATTCTCCTTCGCTTCTTCGTTTGATAGAATCTCTATATTCGAAGGAGGATTCGTCAAAGGTAACATGTGGAGTTACTTCGACTATTTGAGTTCTTCTATTGAATACTCTGTATGCTTTACTCACAGCGGAGTAACCAAGGAATACTCCTCGGTCTGTCTTTTCGTCGAACGTCTTGAGCTGTGTCTTCCCATTATTGAGGATGTGACATTTGGATCCGAATACCTTGAAATATCCAATGTATGGTATTCTGTTGTTCCATAGCTCATACGGTGTCTTTCCTTGCCTTGATGTGAGTAGGGAGCGATTCTGAGTGAAGCAAGTTGTGTTGATTGCTTCAGCCAGGCTTCTTTGGAATGGCAGAGCTAGCTAGCATTGAGGTAGCTGCTTCCTTGAGAGTTCTGTTTCTTCTTTCTGCTACACCATTCTGCTGAGGTGTGCGAGCTGCAGATGTTTGGTGTTGAACTCCGTTCTTCTCGCAGTAATCATAAATAGTTTCATTTAGAAACTCCGTTCCACGATCTGATCTTATTGCCATTATCTTGCACTCCTTCTGTGTTGATAGTCTTTCCAGCAGGATAGGCAGCTTAGTTCTGGTTTCGCTCTTCTGGTATAAGAATGATACCCATGTGAATCTTGAGAAATCTTCCACAACGACCAGAGTATATTTTCTGCAATTGAAGCTTGCTGGAGTAACTGGACCAAAGAGATCCATGTGAAGAAGTTGAAGAACTCGATCAGATGACTGTGCTGGCTTGAGAGAGAATGAAATTCTTGTTTGCTTTCCTTGTTGACACGCGCTGCACATATGACTTTTGTCATATACTTGATCTGGAATTCCATTAGCGAGCTGGTTCCTAGCCAGTTTGTTGATTGTCTTGAAGTTGAGATGATTCAGCCGTACGTACCACCGGTGACTTCATTGCTGCTTTTTGATACAAGACAAGTCTCCGGAGGGCTGCTGTTCCAGTCAGCGAAGTACATATTTCCTTCTCTTTTCCCTCTTAGGAGTATCTGCTTGGTTTCCCTGTGCTTCACTGTGCATCCCTGTACATCAAACTTTGGTTAGGCCTTTGGAGTTATCACCAAATGTTACTTGTGGACCTGTACGCTCAATATATTCCTGGAGTAGATGCTTTAGGTGCGTCATGTGCTTGGAACATCCACTGTCCAAGTACCAAAGCGTTCTTATCGACTCCTCAGAGATGCGTCGATTCCTTGCAACCTAAACAAAAAGTTAAAATTCAGGTACCCAGTTTTAATTGGGTCCTTGTGGGTTAGACAGAGATCCTTTGACGACCCAGATCTGCTTGATGACTCGAATTGGGTCATTTGATCTGATAATTCTCCCAGCTGAGTCGATATACACATTCTTTGTGTTCTTCTGTTGTTGTTGGCGGGGTCTTGCTCTCCGTGTCTTCTTGTTTTGTTGTCTGGATTCCTTTTGGTTTCCAGCTGTGTACCTAGCTGAGACGTTCCTTAGTCTCTGCTGTCTCATGTGATACTGTGGCTGGAAATGATTATCCAGCTGATACTCGTATGAGTGGTATCCAGCTGGGTATCTCTGATATCTTGGTTGATATCGATCAACGTGCTGGTGCTGTGGCTGGTATCTGTAAAATCCAGCCTGTGGTCTTTGTTGAGGTTGAGCACGTTGCGGTCTGAGTTGGGCTTGAGGTTGTCGCACAGCTGACCTTCTTGATGTCTGCTGTGTTCTCGACGGAGTTTGAGACTGTTTCACAGCTGTTCTTCTTGACGTCTGCTGTGTTCTCGACGGAGCTTGAGAATGTTTCACAGCTGTTCTTCTTGACGTCTGCTGTGTTCTCGACTGTTGATGCTGAACTGCCGGGATTGAAGGTTCGATTGCACGTACAAACATAACCTTTGTTCCACTTGTAGAGACAATGTTTGAGACATCCTTTGATTCGTTGTATCCCAGTCCCGCTTTGAGTGTTGTTGGACGCTGAGCACTAATGATCTCGTCCATTGTTGACGTGGCTTTGATGAGAGCTACTATCTTTTTAGATAGTACCTCTTCGGTGCTTTTCAGCTCAATGATCTCAGCTGACTTCCTTTCCGATTCAGCTGTGACCTTTTCCACATCTTTTATCAGCTGTTTTCTCTCAGTGTTGAATTCCTTCATCAGCTGATCTTGTTTCACTATTTTGTCTTTTAGTGAAACGACTTCCTGTTGGAGCTGAGTTGTATCAGCTGTGTCTGATACTTTTGTCTTTTCCAGTTCCGCCTTCAGCTCGACATTCTCACACATAATGACGTCAAGGATCTCTTGAAGCTCCTTGGAATCATTCATTACTTTCTCTACTAGAGTCCAATCAGGTAGTCCAGATTCTGAGTCCTGTGTAGAGTGTTCGTGTGATGGTGAGATGTTAGATAGATTTAGAGTTCGAGATGTTACCTCATCTTCATCGATGCCGTCTGTTTGTCCCATGAAGCATGTATCCCAATCAGGTTCATCATGGGCCATCAGGGCTTCTTCTTCCGAGTCTGAAAATGGCATGTCATCCATTTTCTTGCACTCTGATTCTTCATCAGCGATATAAGCTCTCCTTCTGTCAGCTGCCTTAGCTTTTAATTGGTCTTTGTCTTTCTTGGACAGCTTTGGACAATCTTGTCGGTAGTGTCCTGGTTCCTTGCAGTTGAAGCAACCTTCACCTGTTCGTTGGTCTGCTGACTTCTCATCAGCTGCTGCGTACTTATCTCTGTAAGTCCTAAAGAACTTCTTGTATTTGCCCTTGCTGGTGTTGAGTCTGTTATAATTTTTCACCATCATGGCAATTTCTTCGAGTAGCTCCTCTTTGCTCATATCCTTTTTGTCCTTCTTCATCTTGGAGGACTCAGCTGACTTGACATGAGCTGACTTTTCAGAGTTGGCTCTGAAAGCTATTTCTTTTGGAGCTGGGGTGAGTTCTCCGTCATTAAATGCCTTGAAGATTCTTCTTGAGTGATCTTCAAGTTGTATTCGTTGGCTTTTAAGAGTGAGAACAACCTTTCTGTAGATAGATCACCCAAGTCACTTCGACTTTGGTGAACTACCTTGTAAGTGTTCCATTCAGCTGAAAGACCTGAAAGAACCTTTAGATTCTTTTCCCGCTGGGTATACTTCCCAGTTCTGATTGTCTCTATCTCAATGACTATGTTTGAGAACCTTAGCTCCATCGCTTCGATGGACTCGTTGGCTAGCTGCTTGAAGTTGTCGAATTTTTGGCAAGCTATTGTGAATTTGTTTTCTTTGATTTCTTCAGATCCTTCACATAGCTTGGCAAGTATTTCCCACATCTCTTTGGCTGTCTCGCACTTGATGATCTTACTCAGGTAGGCGTTTGAGACTGTTGATAAGATGGTGTTTCTTGCGAAGCTGTCCAGACCAGCTTGCTTTCGTTCTTCTGACGAGTAATCCTTCTTTGGCTTGAGAATTGGCCGGTATTCTGGTTGTCCTCCATCATGAGCAGGTACGAGTTCATTTCCTTGTTTATAAATAAGGATGGGTCCGTCTGTGATGACGTCCCACATCATGTCGTGATGTGCACAAAGGAAGCTTTTCAATCTGAACTTCCAGATTGCATAGTCGTCTACCGAGAAGGTGGGGAGATTCCTGTTAAGATAAGAATCCATAGACATGTGCAGTATATAATAAGATGAGTTTTTCTGAAAAACGGATCTGTTCAGTTGACCACTAACACAGAGTGTCAAGAGAGATCTCTTGATACAGAAACGGTGGTCTTTTGAACCACTGCTCTGATACCAATTGATGGTCCCTGAGCTGGGTACTTGGTGTAGAGGGGGGGTGAATACACCAAGTAGATTTTTCGAAACTTTTTCAAGTTAAAACACAGAGTTGGTGAGCTCAGTTATTGATCCAGCTGGGGAGGGTCAGCTGGGTAAATAACTCAGCTGGCGGTGCAGAAAGTGGTGGTTTGAAAACTTAGCTCGGTTACTTAGAAAAACTCAGTTTGAAAAGATTAACTTAACGTTTTCAGCTTAGTCAGGTTGTGCAACTTTTAGAGAGACACAGCTATCTTTGGAGAGCAGCTGTGTGTGCAGTTTTGAACAAATATGCAATGATATGAAGGAGTTAGTACACAGCTGAATGTAAAGCAAAAGTAAAGAGAGAGTAAGAAGCACGCGAGTTTTTACGTGGTTCGGAGTAACACCTCCTACGTCCACGACCAGGTTCACTGGTAATCCACTACCACTTGGTTTCCAAGTACCAAGCAACTTCACAACTCTAACCCGAGCAGTGTTCCAACAGTTTGCGGGCACTGTCAAGCCTATACACCTTCAGTTTACGGGTACTGAAGAACCTAACCACTCGAATTACGCGCTTCGAGCAAGCGTACCTTTACCTAACCTTTCTGGGTTTGGGTTTGGGTATGGGGTTCCAACTATGAACGAGTTCTTACAATTAAGAACTTCAGAGTATGATAAACTCGTTCGAAATCTAGGCTTAAGATATACAATGAGTTTGGCCTAGGGAACAGACGAAAAACTAAGCAGTTTCTTAACTAGAAACACTTTAAGATAAAGTGTTCTTTGATCTATGTAGAACTGCTTGAGAGCTTTTTGAAAGAATGATGATTTCAGATAATGAAAGCTTTTACAGTGTTTTTCGTATTTGATCCTGAGGTTGAAGACGGGTTTATATAGGTAGAGATTCAAGACTAGCCGTTGGAGGAGCCGTTTGAATCTTACCTACTCTTCTTAAAGACAAGATCTGCCGTTGGGCGTATCTGCACCTGTCTTCATTTGTGTCACATCCTAGGTTCTGAAGTCTAGGATGCTGATCTGGCAATCCCTCATTGGTCGAGGTAGGTTGACTTCCTCTGATTCCGGGATTTTCTGCCTTTAGAGCTGGCTTTTGAATTCAGAGCTGGACTGTCTCGAAGTGGAGTCTTCAGAGATAGTTCCTTTGTTCTGTACAGCTGGACCAGCTGTGTTTTGAACTCAGCTCGAATTCTCTTCAGCTTGATCAGGCTCTGCTGGATCACTCAGCTGAAGGTTGACGCCTGCTGTCTTTTGCTAGCTGACTCCAGCTGTAAACACAGCTGGGTCGACTGCTGTCTTCCGCTTCCTTAACCTGTAAACCTACATCTAAGGCTCAAACAGGCGAGCTGGAAAACACTATTTAGGTTGACGCGATCATCTATTCGGTTGGAGAATCAGTTGGGTTTTGGTATCAAATCGAAACCTTATAATTTTCCCAACATTTTCTGTGCGGAACTAAAGAATAAATAGAAGAAATGAGAATCAGCTGAAGAACAATGTCAACATAACAATCGAATGAAGGTTAGTGATATGATCCTCGAACGCAGACGGAAGACTTAAACGAACAGATGGATGGAAAATCTCAAAACCTCTGAATCTAACCCATGAAATGATTTAGGAGAAACGGAATTCCTAAACCCCAACGTGTTGTTGACGCAGCAACTCGGGGACGATACGAACGAGGAATGGTTGACTCGCCGATTCGTCGATAAATGAATTCGTCTTGGAACAATCAAGATGAATTCGAAATCTCTCAAGAGAGAATGTAAACACTCACGAAAATATTATATCAAAGTCTGATTTTCGTCCAAAACAACCCTCTATATATATAGGGGTGAAAACCTAATGCAACTAGGAAACTAAACATGGAAAATAACTCCTAATCTGATAAGGAAACTAATCCTTAGTCAAAACAAAGAATAAAAGTCAAAACTGACTCAACTAAGTCCTAATTTCGGCCACCCTAAATAAACCCACGAAAATAACAAAATTAAATACTAAAACGACTAAATAAATAATCTAAGAGTCTTCATGGATCAGCCCAAACATAAGATATTAAATTAACACATCTTGAGCTTCCTTCTCCAACTTCTCCAATGGGCTTCTTTGAGAACTCTTGAGCCAAACTTCTTGAACCAATCCGCTTAGCACTTCCTTGGGCTTCTTTGAGAACTCTTGAGCTCTCGTGATTGGCCCAACAGGAACTTGGATCAGACTACGGGCTGCATCAGTTAGTTTTCGGTAAATAATTGGATTTATTGTATTACTTATTTGAGAACACTTTGTGCATGAGATTAAATCCAATTGCACTGCCTAAATTCAAAATTTTTTCCTTTCCCTCAATTTGCATCTACGGCATGTCAGCCAATCAACTTGTGTGTTATAGATGTTATCCCTCGCAATTGTGATATTTATCAATTCATAATCTAGAATTTGGTGTCTTACCTTCGAAAATTGTAAAAATGAAGTATGATATTGTCAAAACCAATAGATTTAGTAATTATGACTTTGCAGTTGCATGTAAGAGTCTCGTGTATGAGAATTTGGGGATTTTTAGATCATTATAATCTCGTTGCATGTTTTTTTTAATGTAGATTGCATTGTGATGCATCTGATAATTCATTGTGGTGCATCTGATAAGTGAGTGTGATGCATCTGAACTAATACATGATTTTGAATGTTTAGAGTTGTCTGATGTACCTGGAGTATTTGTGGGACTTTGAAACATCGTTCTTGGATGTGTTGGTATTGGATGTAAAAATAACATTTTTCCATCTTAAATAATTTGTCTCGTATATGTGGCACATTGTGCTTTGGAATGAAAGTAGGTAATCTGTGAAACAATGTTAATTCATTATGAAAATGCAGCATCTGACAAGTCACTATGGTGCATCTAGGTAGTCATTGTGATACATCTAGATAGTTTTGTTTGTCTATGGTGACATATGTGTTCATATGTTTGTCTGTAGTGAATCTGACTAGTCAATATGGTGCATCTCAGCAATTATTGTGATGCATATAGATAGTCATTGTGATGCATCTGATATGTTAGTATGATGCATCTGAACTAATACATATTATTATTTGTGTTGTCATATCAGAGAGAAGTAAAAGAAAAAAATGATAGAAATGCAAATTTAAAAGGCAAAGATGCTGGAAAGGACCAAGTTTTGCATTGTGAATATGTATGGGGGCGAGAAAAATCAAACAGATAGTGCAATATTTGCAATGAGACACATGGAGACTTTGATGGGTATCCATTCACTAGCTGGAAGACTGATCTTGTGAAAAAATTGCCAAGATTGATAAAGATGCTGAGAGTCGAGTACTATATTACTTCTTAGTTAGAAAAACAACACGTTGAATGATAAAGTGGAAAGAGAAGTAAAGTTTTGCTAAGAAGAATGTAGTCAAGATGGTAGTTTTAATATAGAGAAATTATTGATTGGTTGAAAAAATTAATAGAGAATTATTTGTTAGAGCTGAATTATATGTACATTTTGAACAAGTTACGTGGTAGAAACTGAAAAATACATGAGAAAAGAATGCTTGAATGTATGTTTTGAACTAGTTATCGAATGAAGGGATTGAACAATTATATAATTTTGATTTCTAATTCCATTGCATTACTCGTCTATTTCTATTACTTGAATGCATATCTCAATGCCATGTGATGCATCACATAATGCTCTGTGATACATTTAGTATGCATTCTGGTGCATCTGATTAGTAATTGTGATGTATTTGATTAGTCATTATAATGCTTCCTGTGATGCATCTAACTATGCATTGTAATGCATGTGACTAGTAATTGTGATGCACCTTGTAATGCTATGTAATAATGCATCACTATTGGTTGTGCAATACTTTAAATCAGTTATAACTTTATGGTTATTTGTCGAAACAGATGAACAAAACCATAACCAGATATAATATATCGAAACACCATTAACAATACATAATTGTATAAACTAAAAAAAAATAATAACAATGAATGTGAACTAAGAAAAGTATTTTCTGAAAACAACGACAACATAAAATATCCAAAACAAAAATCAATAGTTAATTTCGTGAATCATGATTTGCCATTTCCTTGCAATTGATGCATTGATTTTTTAAACCTTTATAAGGCCTTTTTATTTTCTTGATTTCAATCTACTATCACTTCATTTTCAAACACCTTCTTTACATCATCAACTAACGAGCTGCAACAAAATCTCCTTTACCTTTATCTTTGTCTTTCTCTCTTCTAACAAATCTTCTCTTATTTCTATTGGCCCTTTTCATCCTCTACAATGTTAACCTCTGATATACTTTTCACATGCACATCACCACTACAAAATGCACAATCACCTTTACTATTAATTCTCAATTCCTTAGAATAGATCACTAGCAATACACTACAAGAAAATCGGGCAATTACGACATGTAGAATGTGTCGCTAATGATTGTTTTAATGTCGCAAAAGGTAATTTACGACATTTTCTGCGTCATAGTGGATTGTGTCGCAAAAGGGGTATGTAGCAAATTTACAACGCTTTTTGTCATTTGTGTCGCAACATATATGACACTTTTTGCAACATTAAATTAATCGTCATTTAAAATAAACGACACATTATGCGTCATTAAGTGTAGTGACGTCCGTCACAATTTACGACACTTTACGCGTCATTAGTTGAAATGATGCATCCTATTTTGCGACATATTTCTACGTCAATTTAGATTTTGTCACAAAAGAAATATGTAGCAATTTTACGACATTTCTCCATTTACGACATAATATATATGACACTTTGTGCGACATTAAAATAATTGTCACATAAAGTTAATAACACATTATGCGTCGTTCGTTATAGTGACGCACATTACTTTACGACACATTGTGCATCATTAATTAAAATGAGATGCCGTAATTTACGACATTCTGAACGTCAATTTAGATTGTGTCGAGAAAAAAAAATGTAGCAATTCTACGACATTTCTTAATTCTGACGCAACATATATGACGCTTTATGCGACACTGAATTAATTGTCATACAAACTTAACGACGCATTATGGATCACTAATTATAGTGACGCATGCCAATTACGACACCTTACGCGATATTAGTTGTAATGTGTGATCTTACGTTACGACACTAGTTCGTGACATTAATAACCATCAATCTGACATATTTTTTGCGACACACATAACGTCAATTTTTAAGTATCGTATATACGAACATCATAATTCATTCATCTCTGGAAAACTCTTTTTCCTGACCTCAAGCTCGAGAAACTCTTTTACACCTTATCGTTTTTAGATGATTAATACTTCAAAGCTTTCATCTAACTCCATGATCAATCTCCTCTTGCATTGTCCAGTATCCTTGGTCTTCTTGGTAGAATAATCTAGCAACACTTATTATCCTTAATCTTCTCACTATCTTTTAATAATTCCATGATATCTCCATCACCCAAATCCTACGAAACTTCCGAAGCTATATTTTCATCATGATTCTCATTTAAGCTCTCAACACCTAATTTCATATCAGAAACTTGTCTCCTCAAATTTCTTGTATTAATACAAGGTAGAGAAATCTCCTCGACTTTCTTTCTTTTCTCACTCCCAACCTCAATATTCACACCCAGTTTTTTTGTCAATCGAGCACAGAGTCTTTGCACATCTCCATTCTTAGAAATCATAATGGAGTCTGCCTAACGTCAAGCCCGTTTTCGAACATCAATATTTTAAAATTCGGGTATATGCGGCCTTTGATGATTGATTCAGGAATTTAAATATTTTCGACGGTATCTCTGATTCAACAACAATGTTTTTTGAAGCCGATGCATATGACTTCAGTTTTAGAGTAAACAAAATCTCCCAAGACCTCAACACCATCATTTTGACGTAGCCCTATCAAATTTAAAGTAAGATGAAAAGTTGCACATATAATTTTGTGTAAAAACAAATCAAAAAAATAAATGTAATGAACAAATTTCAAATTAATTCTCAACTACCTCAACGCATAAACACTATCACAAACACCTTGTATGCACAAATTCACTAGATACACACACATATTATTGGGAAAATTAATAGAGTTTTGATTTGATACCAAAACCCAACTGACCCCAACCGAGTAGATGATTGCACAAGCCCAAGTTTTTTTTAGCTCACCTGTTTGAGCTTATAGAGTTTCTAAGTTTACAGGTAGTCGCTGAAGACAGCAGAAGACATAGTAGAAGATACAGCTAAGCAGACATAGCTAAAGCATTCAGCAGAGCAGACTCAGCAGAGCAAACCAAGCAGAATCAAAGACCTAACAGTACAAGACCCAGCTCAGTGACGAAAACCTAGTCATGACGAATCCAAGACACAAACAGAATCAGCTGTCGAGCTCTCAACCACCATGAAGGAAGCAATCTCTAAAGAGGTTGAGGAAAAAAAATTTCAAGACAGACTGAAGTCTCAAGTCGAGGTTATCATGCAATTCACAGCTCTAGACTGTCAAGTTCGAGAACAACAGCTGACAATTAATGAAGTTCATAAATTTGCCCAAAATTTACAAGAACGTACAAGTCTAGATCTGAAGCAATCTCTCGTCTCTCAAAGCATTGATCAGTCAAACCATCTAGAGAAGAGAGTTCCTAAGATAGTAACAAGACTTCAAGCTCCACTGGTTTACGACATAGCAAATCTCTCAAGCCAGCTGGAAGCCATCAAAAAGTCTAGTCTCTCCAACAGCTCTAACATTCGCCAGCTATTCAACCTTTTTAAAGAACTGGATGCTCAGTTTAGCGCTGGAAGCAGCAGCACTGATCAGTTAAACATCGCCACAACTGAAAACACAGCCAAGATCGCTGATGTTGAAGGTGCTCTCTCCAAGCTCAACACAACAGTTGCCAACTTCTCTGCCTCCCTTGCTGATAATGCCAAAAAGGAGGAAGATAAAGATGGAGCTGGAAAAACAATTGAGAGAAAAGCTGCAGCTCAGGGGGAACTGATGCAGCCAAATAAGTTAGAAATCGACAAATTTGCTAAAGAGCTGGATGAAGAAGAGCCATCTACAACAGTCAAAGAGACGTGGAGAGAGAAAATGGTCGCTCTTGCCAAAGCTTGTGGATAAAGGCCAGAGGAATACAAGGACTATCACTGGCTGTGTAACTTCCAAAATGAGCAAAGAAGAGAAATAGAGGAGTTGGACAAAATCATCCAAAAGAAAGCCGAATCGTTCAAGCCTGCTCAGAAAAAGCAGAAGAAGAAAAGGCAGAGCTACAGGCAAGCTAAGAAGAAACAAGTCCAAGCAGCCTCAGCCGACAAGAAGAACCCAGATGACTTCAATGAAAACTGGGAACGATGCAAAATAGAATTCATCAAAGAATTCTACTACTTGAATCAATACAAAGGCATGGATCCGGAAACTGCTTTCCAGGATTATCTCCTCGAACTCCATGAGATGGATCCAATGATGGCAAGATCAATTGCCCTATATGCCAAGAGAAATAGTATCCAGCTAAAGGCTCCAAAAGTTAAGCATCCCACGTTAGCTGGAACGAACCTTCCTGACAAAGCCCAAATTATCAAAGAAGTTCATCACTGGGCTAGCAAAAGAGGAATCTTCAAGTCAAAAAAATCAAGATGAATGGAAGAACTTAGAAGAATTCATCTTCAACAGATATGGTCTCAAGACTGACCATCAAATGGACGAACATAGGAAGTAGCACAACTGAAAACCCAGCCAACTGGAAATTTTTTTTGTAATTAGAATGATTGTAAAATTTCCTCTTATTAATGAAAAGTTCGTTTTATCAAAATCAACCTGAAGACAATCTCTCTTTGTCCAGGCTCTAAATATGATTAATCTGTTCTGAATGTTTAAACTTTTGAAACCCCGTTTCTTGTTAAGGAGGGAGTAAATTGTTTTTTCCAACTTGGGGTTTTGGCATCACCAAAACCCAGCTGACCCCAACCGAATAAATGATTGCGCATGCCCAAGTTTTTTTTTAGCTCACCTGTTTGAGCTTATAGTGTTTCTAAGTTTACAGGTAGTCGCTGAAGACAGCAGAAGACATAGTAGAAGACACAGCTAAAGCATTCAGCAGAGCAGACTTAGCAGAGCAAACCAAGCAGAATCAAAGACCCAGCTGTATCAAGACCAGCTCAGTGACGGAAACCCAGCTCAGTGTCGAAGACCCAGCTCAGTGTAAAAGACCCAGCTTAGTGTCGATGATACAGCTCAGGTCTAAGACACAGCTCAAGTTAGTGACACAGCTCAGGTTGAAGACACATCTCAGATTGATGATACAACTCATGATACGGCCAATAATTACGCGGAAGCAAAGACTCGAACAACGTCAGCGAAAAGGTTGATTCAATCTAACTTTAAACTGAACTAATAGAAATAAAAACACCTAATATACTGATCTGATTCGAAAATTGAACAAGAAATAGAATAAGACACGAAACAAAGCCAAATAACGATTAAAAACCCTAAACTGAAACTCGATTAGAAACTATAGCAAACCAACTCTGATCAAGCTCAAATATTAACACAAATTATGAATTGAAGTTAGAAACAACATATCCAAAATTCAGCCAATTCGCACGAGGGGTTTGGGATTTGGCAAGGGACGGACTTTTGGATCGATTTAGGTGAAAACTGCGGATGAGGGCTGTATCGAAGGAAATCTGGAATTGGTGAGGATCTGGCATGGTTGCAGGAGTAGTATGGACAGTAGATGATTGATGGAAGGAGATCGAGATGGCTTGAGATAAAAAGAATGAAGAGAGGTTGAAGAACTTACCCGAGACGAATCCCAAATCGACTTGAATCCGAAACGCGTCTATGGATCGATCTCCGTAGCTTGTCTTACCCGGATACGACTGGATATCCCGAACGAGACAATTGATTTCAAGTTCTAAAGATACCAACTTAAGAACTCTATCAAGAACACCGATAGAAAAACGTGAACCGAAGCACGCGTGAGACAAAATTATCAAATTCGATTTCTGATTCAAAATTGTCTGCTGAAAATAATGTTCTCCAAAGACCTAAATACTAGGGCTAATCCCTTGACCAATTCGAAGTAGGCCTAACAATTGGGCTTCGAAATTAATTTAAAAGAAATACTAACTATTGGGCTTTACTACTGAATTAAATTACATACCACAAAGTCTGAGCCCAAATAAAATAAAACATAAAATAATTACACAAACAAGAGCCCAATTTTCGAAACTAGGCCCATCATAAACATCAATCCTGGGCACTGGTCAAGTTTTCACTTGCTTGCGATGTGCATTAGCCTTGGTTGCATTTTTCTGACTTGAAGCTCGATCCTGTCCTTGATCTTCTTGTGCATCTCTTGAACCTGTTCAGCTCTACGAGAACCTTGCAAACTCGAAAGATGGTCAATAGGCAAAGGAAAAAGATCAGTAGGAGTAAGAGGATTAAAACCATACACAACCTCAAACGGAGACATATTAGTGGAAGAATGCACAACACGATTATAAGCAAACTCAGCAAAAGGTAAGCACCCTTCCCAAGACTTCAAATTATTTTTAACTAATGCACGAAGTAAAGTACCTAAAGTCCTATTAACTACTTCGGTCTGACCATCAGTCTGATGATGACATGCGTTAGAAAATAAGAGTTTAGTACCTAGCTTTCTCCAAAGAACTCGCCAAAAATGTCCCAAGAACTTAGAATCCCTATCAGACACAATAGTCCTAGGCATGCCATGCAATCTAACTACATCACGAAAGAACAGATTAGCAATGTTAACAGCATCATCAGTTTGTCTGCATGCAATAAAATGAGACATTTTAGAAAACCTGTCCACAACCACAAACATAGAATCCTTGCCAGACTTAGACTTAGGCAAACCAAGAACAAAATCCATAGAAATGTCAATCCAAGGTGCAGAGGGTGCAGGCAGTGGAGTGTACAAACCAAATGGATTAGAACTAGATTTAGCCTTTCTACATGTAATACATCTAGCACAGATTCTCTCTACATCTCTCTTCATGCGAGGCCAATAAAAATGTTCATGCAATAAACTCAAAATCTTTGCAACACCAAAATGACCCATCAGACCACCTGCATGAGACTCTAAAACAAGCAAATCTCGCATGGAACAAGTAGGGACACACAACTTTGTATCTTTAAACAGAAATCCATCAGTCACATAAAAGGAATCAACAGTTCTAGACCTAGACTGACAATTCTCAAAAGTATCACCAAAGTAAGGATCAGATGCATAAAAACTCTTCAAATTCTCTAACCCTAAGCACTGGGCATGCATCACAGAAAATAAGGTATACCTGCGAGAAAGTGCGTCAGCAACCACGTTCTCCTCACCTTTCTTGTACTTAATCACATCTGGGAAAGATTCAATGAATTCAACCCATCTGGCATGTCTCAAATTCAAATTCTGCTGCCCTTTCAAGTGCTTCAGTGATTCGTGATCAGTGTAAATCACGAACTCCTTTGGTCTCAGATAATGCTGCCAAGTCTCCAAAGACCTCTTCAATGCATACATCTCCTTGTCGTACGTAGAGTACCTAAGGGCTGCTCCATTCAGCTTCTCACTGAAATAGGCGACCGGCTTCCTATCCTGCATCAAAACAGCACCAATGCCTATACCAGAGGCATCACACTCGATTTCGAATGTCTTAGCAAAGTCAGGTAAAACCAAAACATGAGCATTACATAATTTTGACTTCAACAAATTAAACGCATGCTCTTGAACTTTACCCCACTCAAACTTCTTATCTTTCCTACTTAACTCAGTCAATGGTGCAGCAATGGATGAAAAATCATGCACAAAACGACGGTAAAATCCAGCTAAACCATGGAAAGACCAAACTTCAGAACTAGACTTAGGTGTTGGCCATTCCTCAATGGCTCGCACCTTAGCTCTATCAACTTCTACACCATGACTACTAACAACAAAACCAAGAAAAATAACCTCATCCATGCAAAAGAAACACTTAGACAGGTTGGCATACAACTTAGCATCACGCAACAACTCAAAAACATGCCTAAGATGTCTAACATGCTCAGAAACACAAGTACTATAGATAAGGATATCATCAAAGTAAATAATAACATATTTCCCAATAACATCACGCAGCACATGATTCATCAAATGCATAAAAGTACTAGGAGCATTAGTAAGTCCAAAAGGCATCACAAGCCATTTATACAAACCATGCTTAGTCTTAAATGCGGTTTTCCACTCATCCCCTTCAGACATTCTAACTTGAAAATATCCAGAACGTAAATCAATTTTAGAAAAGACAGACGCTCCAGACAACTCATCTAGCATATCATCTAACCTGGGAATGGGAAAACGATACTTTACCGTGATCTTATTGATAGCTCTGCAGTCCATACACATATGCCAATCATTCGTCTTCTTCGGCACAAGGATCACAGGAACTGCACATGGCGACATGCTCTATCTGATTTGCTTCTTTTCCAGCAACTCCCGAACTTGTTGGTCTATTTCTTTGGTCTCCTCAGGGCTGGTCCTGTAAGCTGGCCTGTTGGGAAGAACGGCGCCAGGCTGGAAGTCTATCTGGTGCTCAATCCCCCGAATAGGAGGTAGACCACTTGGTATCTCTTCTGGAAATACATCCTTGAACTCCTCCATCAATGGCTGCAAAACAGAAGGAATAACAATATCAGGAGTATCATTAGCCTTAAATGTAACTAGAACGATAGGCTTACCAGCTCGGATTGCTTTCTGTACTCCCTTTGCACTAATAAACAAATTCTTGTGCACTGGACCTGAATTGACTGCACTGGAACTCGAGGGAGTGGAATCATGAACGGACTTAGCAGATCCTTTAGGCATGGAAGAGGCTGCCTTGGAAGACTTGGGATCAGCCGAACTTATTGTAGGGCTAGGAGACGATGGTGTGACCGTGTTATCTGACTTCTTCTTCTCCCGTTCTTCCTTGAACTTCTCTTGCATCCTCTTCTGGTCTTCTTCAACATCCTTAGGTGCCAATGGCCATAATCTAGTAGTCCGTCCATCTTTAGTCACAGAATAAGTGTTGGCGAATCCATCATGTATCGCTTTCCTGTCAAACTGCCAAGGACGACCAAGCAAAATATGTGCCGCATCCATAGGGATAACGTCACATAAAACAGTGTCAGTATATCTATCAACTAAAAATGTAACATGTACCTAATATCCAACTCGGATTTCGCCTCGGTCAGATAACCACTGTAGACGGTAAGGCTTGGGATGCTTCTGTGGAATCAGGTTAAGTTTCCCTACTGCATACTGGCTGATAGCGTTCACAATGCTACTACTGTCTATGATCATCGAGCATGTCTTGTCTAGAACCGAACAACGAGTGTAGAAGATGTTTTCACGCTGATCGTTCTGTTCTTCTCGAAAAAGGCTCAAAGCTCGAATGGAAACAAGACTAGGGTAAGTCTGCTTCGCTTTTGCATCTTCAACTTCGACGCCGGTGGACTCTTCAAGGGGCTGTTCGGCATCTACTGCTTCAACTGGATCTTCGAGTTCATCTTCACTAGCTGATTCTAGCTCATTCTGCTCGGTAATGATGAGAACTCGGCGATTTGGATACTGGGCTTGAAAGTGTCCGCATCCTTTGCACTTGTGACACTGAACGTCACGTGCTCTTCCTGGAGTACCATTCTGAGGCTGACTAGGCTGCATAGGCCGGTTCTGGACGTGTCTGTTTGGTGCAGCCGAAGTGTAGTCAGGTCTGCGGGAGGGTTGTGGTGCAGACGGTTCAGAACGGCGAACGGGCTGTGTGGACTGGCTAGGAGAACGAGTAGGGGTTGTCCTAGGCGTGGAAGAGTCGCCTCGAACCCAAGGTGTCCTAGCAGGCGTCGACTGGAAGGATCGACGTCGTCCATCTCTGAGTTGTCGTTCTACAATAGATGCATAATGAACCATTACTTCAACAGAATTGAAGTCCCTCAATTCGACTTCACAAGAAATATCAGGGTTCATTCCTTCAATGTACCGGTTGAGTGTAGCAATCAATGTCTCTTCTTTCCCAACCCGGTTCAATGATGTCTCTAATTCCTTGTGATATTTCTCAATTGATCTGGACCCTTGACGAATCTGACTGAGCTTCTTCTCCAATTCTCTCTCACAGTGTACTGGGATGAATCTGCCTCTCATCACATCTTTCATTTCTTGCCAAGTGTCAATCAGAGGATATCTATCTCTTCTGCGACTATTCTGCTGAAACTCCCACCAAGTTGCTGCATATCCAGTGAACTCAAGGGAAGCTAGCTGTACATTCTTAGGCTATGGGAAGTCATAACACTCGAAAATTTTGTCAACTTTGCGCTCTCAGTCTAAATAGGCATCTGGATCATGTCTGCCGTCGAATTCTAGAATGGTGGTCTTGATGTTGTTGAGAAGACCATCTGCATTACCATATCTAGGCTGCTCTGGGTAGACATTCCTGCGAGCTCCCTGGAAACGTGGCTGGAATTGATCACCATGACCCCGGCCTCTACCTCGAGCTGCAAAGCCGTTTCTGTCTCTCTGAAGTGGGAAGAACTGAGCTGTATTATCCTCAACTCGTTCATCCTCAAAGTGTTCTGACTCAGATGCTTCTTCATGTAGTTCGACCTCATCTATGTGATTAGCAGGTGCTTGCTGCTGCTGTGGATTTCGAGTCTGTGGTGGTGTCTGAATGGTCGCTGTACTGAACTGCTCAAATCTATCCAACAATTTAGCCATGGTGTTCTGAACTTCTTTGATTTGACCCTGTACCTGACCACTCAAAGCATCAAAGTGGTACTTGGCGTCCCAATTTGACTGGGTACCTGAAAACTGCGGTGACTTTCCTGAATCCATAAAACCTGCACAGTGAACAAACGTAAAGAAATAAAAGGGACCTCACAGTTCCTTACAATCACTGGTTTGTTCTCTCTGATTTTTTTTTACCACTCGTGTATGTCACTCAATGTATAAGATTGAAGAAAAAATGGAAACTGTATTAACTGCACAAAATGCCCCGATAGAATCTGTCGTCAACTCTTTAGCTTTAGTCAAGAGCTCGGACTTGACTTCCAGAGGACCACGGGATAGCAATGAGACCACGAAGAGGGCTGTAATGGTAAGTGTAGGCAAGGCATGGGTGTAGGAGAAAGGGTTTGAACAAAAAAAAATGAAAAAAATTCAAAAATCAGAAAAACCGAAAAAGTTCGGAGGGCGATTTCACCTAGAAGATGAAGGAATTTGGCCAATAAAGCATATATGTCACAGCAAAGTGGCGAGTCTTGCTCAGAACGTCGTTCCGCTTCAGGAATGGTATTATGGGCAAAAATCGGGCTTCGGGAGCAAAGGTTGTAGTGTAAAGATGAAAAAAATCCGAAAATTTGAAAGGAAATGAATTGGGATGGGATTTCTGGTACCAAGGGCTGTAGGATACTCGGTTATGCAAGGGAATAGATAAGGAATGCCGACAATCAGAAAGAAGTGGATGAATGGAAAGTTGTTACGAATTTGACTTCACTTCAAATAAGGAAACAAATTTGAGCCAAATCAAGAAAGCAATAACTCCAAATCCTAATAGAACTAGGACAGTCCAAATTCAATCCCTATTAAACCAAGATGGCTGAAATCTAAGCCACCAAATACTCGACAATCAAAAAAAGCAAAGAATGTGAAATAAAATTCCAAACGACGTCCCCAATCGTTAGTAGACGAAGGACAACAACTCTACCCAACAAAGAAGACACACGACTCAAACAAACTGCAATCAAGATTGTTGGAAAAATTCTAGAGTTTTGATTCGATTCCAAAACCCAACTGTTCTCCAACCTAGTAGATGAATGTACAAACCTAAGTTAAGCTTTCCAGCTCGCTTGTTTGAGCCTTAGATTTTCTAAGTTTACAGGTAAGGAAGCTGAAGACAAAAGAAGACCCAGCTGAGTAATCAACTGGACCCAAAAGTCAGCTAAAAGGTTTTCTAGCTGAACAGAGTTCAAAGACTGAGTTGAGTCAGACTGACTCTCAAGAAAAGAAGAGTGGATCCAGCCAAGGAGATCCAACGGAGCAGAATAAATTGAGCTGACTCAAGTCTAAGAGAGTCAGCTGAGCAGACAAAAAGGGAACTAACTCTGAAGTCGTCACTTCAAGTCAGTTTACACAATCCAGCTCTAAATTCAAAAACCAGCTCGAAAGACAGAAATCCCGGTGTCAGAGGAAGTCAATATACATCGACCAATGAGGGATCGACATCTCAGCATCCTAGAAAGGCGAACCTAGGATCTGACACAATGATGAAGACAGGTGAAGATACACTCAACGGCAGATCGACAGATCAGAGAGTAGGTAAGATTCAAACGGCTCCTCCAACGGCTAGATTTGAATCTCTACCTATAAATACCAGTCTTCAACCTCAGAATCAAATACGAAAAACTCTCTACAAGCTTTCAACCTCTCTGAATCTCTCAAGTTTTAAAAAGCTCTCCAGCAGTTATCTAACTCTTTGAAGAATACTTAAATTCTTAAGTGTTTACTTTCAGAAACTGCTTTAGTTTTTCGTCTGATCAATAGGCAGAAATCATAGTAAATCCAAAGCCTAGATCTGAACGAGTTCATCTTCCAAAGTTCTTCATTGTAAGAACTCGTTCAAAGTTGGAAACCAAAACCCTCCTTTACCCAGAAAAGGTTAGGTCAAGGTTACGCCCTCTCGAAACGCAAAATTCGAGTGTAAGGTTTTTCAGTACCTGAAAACTGAAAAGATATAGGCTTCTACAGTGCCCGTAAACTGTTAGAACACAGCTCGAGGTAGAGCTGCGAAGTTGCTTGGTACTCGTAAACCAAGTGGTTATCCTTAGTGGATTTACCAGCTAAAACCTGGTCGTGGACGTAGGAGTTCTCTCTCCGAACCACGTTAAAATTCTGTGTTCTTTATTGCTTTATTCAGTCTTTGCATTTTATATATTTTAAAGAACTAACCGCATTTGCACAACACAAGTTTTCAAAGCTTAAGTTCTCTGGCTGTGTGACCCAGCCAGCTGCATTTGTTTTAAACCTGCTTAACTGAAAACTGAAACTAAGTTTTTCTGAGATTTTGTAAAGGGAACGAGCTAAGTTTTTCTTTCCACCACTTTCCGCACAACCAGCTGAGTTATCAGTCCAGCTGATCACCTTCTTTAGAAGTCAGCTGAACTCATAACTGAGCTCTCACTCAACTCTGTTTTAATTTGTCAATCGTTTGCAAAAAATCCCTCTTCGGTATATTCACCCCCCTCTACACCGAAGACCTCGTTCCGGGACCATCAATTGGTATCAGAGCAGTTGCTCAAACGACCTCTATTTCTGAATCAAGAGATTTGTCTTGAAACTCTGTGTCAGTGGTCAACTCAACAGAACCGTTTTTCAGAAAAACTTATACTAGTGCATCTTGTACATCTCTTCATAGATTCTTATCTTAACAGGAATCTTTCCACCTTCTCAGTTGATGATTATGCAATCTGGAAATTCAGATTGAAAAGCTTCCTGTGTGCGCACCATGACATTATGTGGGACGTCATTACAGACGGACCCATCCTCATTTATAAGAAAGGAAATGAACTCGTACCGGCTCATGATGGAGGACAACCAGCATACCAGCCAATTCTCAAACCAAAGAAGGAATACTCTTCAGAAGAGCGAAAACAAGCTGGATTGGACAGCTTTGCAAGGAACACCATCTCATCAACAGTCTCAAATGCCTACCTGAGTAAGATTATCAAGTGCGAGACAGCCAAAGAGATGTGGGAAACACTTGCCAAGTTATGTGAAGGGTCAAAATAGATCAAAGAAAACAAATTCACAATAGCTTGCCAAAAATTCGACAACTTTAAGCAGCTAGCCAACGAGTTCATCGAAGTGATGGAGCTAAGGTTCTCAAACATAGTCGTCGAGATAGAGACAATCAGAACTGGGAAATAAACCCAGCGGGAAAAGAATTTAAAGGTTCTTTCAGCTGAATGGAACACTTACAAAGTAGTTCACCAAAGTCGAAGTGACTTGGGTGATCTATCTACAGAAAGGTTGTTCTCACTCTTAAAAGCTAACGAATACAACTTGAAGATCACCCAAGAAGAGTCTTCAAGTAGACAGAATGAAGGAGAACTCACCCCAGCTCCAAAAGAGATAGCGTTCAGAGCCAACTCTGAAAAGTCAGCTCATGTCAAGTCAGCTGAGTCCTCCAAGAAGAAGAAGGATAAAAAGGATATGAGCAAAGAGGAGCTACTCGAAGAAATTGCCATGTTGGTGAAAAATTACAACAGACTCAATACCAGCAAAGGCAAATACAAAAAATTCGCCAAGACGTACAGAGACAAGTACGCTGCAGCTGATGAAAAGCCAGCTGACTACTCAAAACGGACAGAGGAAGGCTGTTTCAATTGCAAAGAGCCGGGACACTACAAGCAGGACTGTCCCAAACTGTCAAAGAAGGAAAAAGATTTCTGAAAGCTAAGGCAGCTGACAGAAGAAGAGCATATATAGCTGATGAAGAGTCTGAGTGTAACAAAATAGATGATGACATGCCTTTCTCAGACTCAGAGGAAGATGCACTCATGGCCCGTGATGATCAAGACTGGGATACTTGCTTCATGGGACAGACTCGACGATGATGAGGTAACTTCTAAAACTCAGGACGTATCTAACCCATCACCATCACACGAACACTCTACGCAGGTCTCTGAATCAGAAGGACAACCTGATTGGAATCTGGTGGAGAAAGTCATGAATGACTTCAAGGATTTACAAGAAATTCTTGATGTCATAATGTGTGAAAATACTGAGCTGAAGGTAGAACTGAAAAACAAAGAAGCATCAGAAGCAGCTGATGCCACACAGCTTAAAGAGGAAATAGTATCGCTCAACGAAAAGATAGTCAAACAGGATCAGCTGATGAAGGAATTCTACTATGAGAAAAAGCAGCTGGTGGACAACTTGGAAAAATCCACAGCTGAGTCAGACAGAAAGTCAGCTGAGATCTTGGAACTAAAAAGTTCAGAAGACACACTAACCACAAAGCTGGTAGCACTTATCAAAGCTACATCAACGATGGATGAAATAATTAGTGTGCAACGACCAACAGCATTAAAGACGGGATTGGGTTATGATGGGTCTAAGGATTTAACAAATGTTGCAACTACAAGTGGAACCAAGGTAACTTTTGTGAAAGCAAAAGAGAATCCAACTCCAGCTGCACAACAGACTGAGAAAAAAAAGACACAGCAAGGTCCTAGAAGACCAGCTGTAAGGCAACCCCGGGCACAAATTAAACATCATTGGATTCAACCACAACGAAGGAATGACGCTGGACAACATCGACACCAGCATCATCAGTAGCAAGTGGCAAGATATCAACCGAGATATCAGAAAAGATATCCAGCTGGATATCAGTCATATGATTACCAGCTGGAGTATCAAGTCCAGCCGAGATACCAAGTTAGACAGCAGAGACAGAGACAAAGAAATGTCTCAGCTGTACACTCAGCTGGAAACCAAAGAAGAACTAAACGATCAAGAAATCAAGCTGGGAGACGACAGAGATCAAGACCCAGCCAACAGAGTCAAACAAAGAACACAAAGAACGTATTCATAGACACAGCTGGGAGAATTATCAGAACAAATGATCCAATCAGAGTCATCAAACAAATCTGGATCGTAAAGGGATCTCTAAGTAACCAATAAGGACCCAATCACAACTGGGGACCTAAATTTTGATTTCTGTGACAGGCTACAAGAGAAAGACGCATCATAGAGGAATCAATGAGAACACTGTGGTACATGGACAGCGGATGCTCAAAGCACATGACTCATCTGAAGCATCTACTCTGTTGGGAAAATTATAAGGTTTTGATTTGATACCAAAACCCAACTGATTCTCCAACCGAATAGATGATCGCGTCAACCTAAATAGTGTTTTCCAGCTCGCCTGTTTGAGCTTTAGATTTTCTAGGTTTACGGGTTAAGGAAGCGGAAGACAGCAGTCGACCCAGCTGTGTTTACAGCAGGAGTCAGCTAGCGAAAGACAGCAGGCGTCAACCTTCAGCTGAGTCCTCCAGCAGAGCATGATCAAGCTGAAGAGCATTCGAGCTGAGTTCAAAACGCAGCCGGTCCAGCTGTACAGAACAAAGGGAACTAACTCTGAAGACATCACTTCAAATCAGTCCAGCTCTGAATTCAAAAGCCAGCTCCAAAGGCAGAAGATCCCGGCGTCAGAGGAAGTCAACATGCCTCGACCAATGAGGGATTGCCAAATCAGCATCCTAGACTTCAGGACCTAGGATGTGACACAAATGAAGACAGGTGCAGATTCGCCCAACGGCAGATCTTGACTTTAAGAAGAGTAGGTAAGATTCAAACGGCTCCTCCAACGGCTAGTCTTGAATCTCTACCTATATAAACCCGTCTTCAACCTCAGGATCAGATACGAAAAACTCTCTACAAGCTTTCATTCTCTGAAATCATCAATCTTTCAAAAGCTCTCAAGCAGTTCTACATAGTTCAAAGAACACTTTATCTTAAAGTGTTTCTAGTTCAGAAACTGCTTAGTTTTTCGTATGATCCCTAGGCCAAAATCTTTGTATATCTTAAGCCTAGATTTCGAACGAGTTCATCATACTCTAAAGTTCTTAATTGTAAGAACTCGTTCACAGTTGGAACCCCAAACCAAACCCCTCTTACCCAGAAAGGTTAGGTCAAGGTTACGCTTTCTTGAAGCGGGAAATTCAAGTGTGTAAGGTTTTTTCAGTACCCGTAAACTGAAAGGTTAGGCTTGACAGTGCCCGCAAACTGTTGGAACACAGCTCGGGTTAGAGTTGTGAAGTTGCTTGGTACTTGGAAACCAAGTGGTAGTGGATTACCAGTGAACCTGGTCGTAGACGTAGGAGGTGTTACTCCGAACCACGTAAAAACTCGCGTGCTCTTTACTTTCTCTTTATATCCAGTTTTGTACTAACTCTTTCATATCATTGCATATTTGTTCAAAACTGCATACGCAGCTGCTCTCCAAAGACAGCTGTGTCTCTCTGAAAGTTGCACAACTTGACTAAGCTGAAAACATAAAGTTAATCTTTTCAAACTGAGTTTTTCTAAGTAACCGAGCTAAGTTTTCAAACCACCACTTTCCGCACCGCCAGCTGAGTTATTTACCCAGCTGGATCGATAACTGAGCTAACCAACTCTTTGATTTAACTCGAAAACGTTTCTAAAAATCTATTTGGTGTATTCACCCCTCCCCCCTCTACACCAAATACCTAGCTCAGGGACCATCAATTGGTATCAGAGCAGTGGTTCAACAGACCACCGTTTCTGTATCAAGAGATCTCTCTTGACAATCTGTCAGTGGTCATCTGAACAGATCCTCTTTGTGAAAAACTCATATTATTACATACTGCATATTTCTATGGATTCTTATCTTAACAGGAATCTTCCCACCTTCTCGGTAGACGATTATGCAATATGGAAGTTCAGACTGAAGAGCTTTCTCTATGCGCATCACGATATGATGCGGGACGTCATCACAGATGGACCCATCATCATCTACAAATCAGGGAACGAGCTTGTCCCAACTCAAGATGGCGAACAACCAAGATATCAGCTCATTCCCAAGCCCAAGAGTGAGCACACCTCAGAAGAAAGGAAGCAGGCTGGACTAGACAGCTTCGCGAGGAACACCATATCTTCAATGGTCTCCAATGCCTACCTCAGCAAAATCATCAACTGCGAAACCGCAAAGGAGATGTGGGAAACCCTAGCAAAGCTATGCGAAGGGTCAGGGAGATAAAGGAGAATAAATTCACGATTGCATGCCAGAAGTTTGATAACTTCAACCAGCTGGTCAACGAGTCCATCGAAGGGATGGAACTCAGATTCTCCAATATTGTGGTAGAAATAGAAACCATCAGAACTGGGAAATACACCCAGCGAGAAAAGAATCTAAAAGTTCTTTCAGCGCTCACAACTGAATGGAACACCTATAAGGTGGTACACCAAAGTCGAAGTGACTTAGGTGATCTTTCAACTGAAAGATTATACTCCCTGCTCAAAGCCAACGAGTACAACTTGAAGATTACAATGAAAGAATCTTCAAACAATCAGAATGATGGAGAGCTGACACCTGCAACAAAGGAGATTGCGTTCAGAGCCAACTCTGACAAATCCGCATACATGCAGTCAGCTGAGTCATCGAAGAAGGATAAGAAGGACATGAGCAAGGAAGAGCTACTTGAAGAAATAGCCATGCTGGTCAAAAACTACAACAGACTCAACACCAGCAAGGGCAAATACAAGAAGTTCGCAAGAACTTACAGAGACAAGTACGCAAAGAATGGATGAGAAGTCAGCTGACAAACGAACAGAAGAAGGTTGCTTCAACTGCAAGGAACCAGGACACTATCGGCTAGATTGTCCAAAGCTGTCCAAGAAAGACAAAGACCAACTGAAAGCTAAGGCAACTAACAGAAGGAGAGCTTATATCGCCGATGAAGAAGCAGAGTGCAACAAAATGGATGACATGCCATTTTCAGACTCGGAAGAAGAAGCCCTGTTGGCCCATGATGAACTTGATTGGGATACATGCTTCATGGGACAAACAGACGGCATCGATGAAGATGAGGTAATGTCTCGAACTCAAAATCTATCTAACATCTCACCATCACACGAACACTCTACACAGGTCTCAGAATCTGGACTACCAGATTGGAGTCTAGTAGAGAAAGTAATGAACGATTCCAAGGAGCTTCAAGAGATCCTTGACGTCATTATGTGTGAGAATGCCGAGCTGAAGGTAGAACTGGAAAAGTCAAAGGTATCAGACGCAGCTGATACAACACAGCTCCAACAAGAAGTTGTTTCACTAAATGACAAAATAGTGAAACAAGATCAGCTGATGAAGGAATTCTACTATGAGAAGAAACAGCTGATGGAAGATGTGGAAAAGGTCACAGCTGAATCAGAAAAGAAGTCAGCTGAGATCACTGAGCTGAAAAGCACCAAAGAGGTACTATCTAAGAAGATAGTAGCTCTCATCAAAGCCACGTCAACAATGGACGAGATCATTAGTGCTCAACGTCCAGCAGCACTCAAACATTGCCTCCACAAGTGGAACAAAGGTAATGTTTGTACGTGCAAACAAACCTCCAATCCCAGCAGCTCAGCATCAATAGTTGAGGACACAGCAGGCGTCAGGAAGACCAGCTGTGAAATATTCTCAAGCTCCGTCGAGAACACAGCAGACATCAAGAAGGTCAGCTGTGCGACAACCCCAAGCCCAACTCAGACAGCAACGTGCTCAACCTCAACGAAGACAACAGGCTAGATTTTACAGATACCAGCAACAACACCAGCACGTTGAACGATATCAACCGAGATATCAGAGATACCCAGCTAGATATCACTCATATGAGTACCAGCTAGATAATCATTTCCAGCCACAGCATCACATCAGACAGCAGAGACAAAGGAACGTCTCAGCTAGGCACACAGCTGGAAACCAAAAGAAATCAAGACATCAAAACGGAAAGACACGGAGATCAAGACCCCGCCAGCAACAACCGAAGAACACAAAGAATGTGTATATCGACTCAGCTGGGAGAATTATCAGATCAAATGACCCAATTCGAGTCATCAAGCAGATCTGGGTTATCAAAGGATCTCTGTCTAACCCACAAGGACCCAATTAAAACTGGGTACCTGAATTTTAATTTTTTGTTTAGGTTGCAAGGAATCGACGCATCTCTGAGGAGTCGATGAGAACGCTATGGTACTTGGACAGTGGATGTTCCAATCACATGACGCACCTAAAGCATCTACTCCAGGAGTATATCGAGCGTACAGGTCCACAAGTATCATTTGGTGACAACTCCAAAGGCCTAACCAAAGGTTATGGTACATTTAAAACTAGAAATGTTATAATCCCAAATGTTTCTTATGTACAAGGATTGCAACATAACTTGCTTTCCATTAGTCAATTCTGTAACAACGGTTTTTCTGTCCAGTTTGATGCACAGGGATGCACAGTGAAGCACAGGGAAACCAAGCAGATACTCCTAAGAGGGAAAAGAGAAGGAAATATGTACTTTGCTGACTGGAACAGCAGCCCTCCGGAGACTTGTCTTGTATCGAAAAGCAGCAATGAAGTCAGCTGGCTGTGGCACAGACGGCTGAATCATCTCAACTTCAAGAAAATCAACAAACTGGCTAGGAACCAACTCGCTAATGGAATTCCAGATCAAGTATATGACAAAAGTCATATGTGCAGCGCGTGTCAACAAGGAAAGCAGACAGGAATTTCATTCTCTCTCAAGCCAGTTCAGTCAACTGATCGAGTACTTCAACTTCTTCACATGGATCTTTTTGGTCCAATTACTCCAGCAAGCTTCAATGGCAGAAAATATACTCTGGTCGTTGTGGATGATTTCTCAAGATTCACATGGGTATCATTCTTGTACCAGAAGAGCGAAACCAGGACTAAGCTGCCTATCCTGCTGGAAAGATTATCAACACAGAAGGAGTGCAAGATAATGTCAATAAGATCAGATCGTGGGACGGAGTTTCTGAATGAAACTATTTATGATTATTGCGAGAAGAACGGAGTTCAACACCAAACATCTGCAGCACGCACACCTCAGCAGAATGGTGTAGCAGAAAGAAGAAACAGAATTCTCAACAAAACAGCTACCTCAATGCTAGCTAGCTCTGCCATTCCAAAGAAGTTCTGGGCTGAAGCAATCAACACAGCTTGCTTCACTCAGAATCGCTCCCTACTCACATCAAGGCAAGGAAAGACACCATATGAGCTATGGAACAACAGAATACCATACATAGGGTATTTCAAGGTATTCGGATCCAAATGTCACATCCTCAACAATGGAAAGACACAGCTCAAGACGTTCGACGAGAAGACAGACCGAGAAGTATTCCATGGTTACTCCGCTGTGAGTAAAGCATACAGAGTCTTCAACAGAAGAACTCAAATAGTCGAAGTAACTCCACATGTTACCTTTGACGAATCCTCCTTCGAATATAGAGATTCTATCAAACGAAGAAACGAAGGAGAATCTTCAAGACTGATTCAGACAAGAGCTCAAGACAATAGAATCAGGAATTTGGCCGAACCATTAATTTGGGACGATGAGCCAGAGGAGGAACTTCAAATCAACCAAGAAGCTCCACCAGCTGGAAATCGAGAAGAACCTTCAACGCCAAATCAAGGGGGAACATCATCAGCTGGAAATCCAAACACAGCTGAGTCCCCAGCTCCATCTCCAGCTGAGCCTCTACAGAAGTCTCCTCAAAATCTAAATCAAAGAGAACCAATCTCTCAAGACTTAACTCCTGAGCAACTCCAAGTCAGACGAAATTTAGCCACGTCAAGCATCAATCAATTGGAAGAAGAAATTTGTAAGAGGAGAAGAAATTGGAAGAAGAAATTCGGATCATCAAGAAGTAGCTGACACAGCTCAACTCTCAGTAGAGCTAGAACTGACGATCTATGATGAAGACACAGCTCTAATGGCGTGTTACGTAGCTCAAGTGCCAGAGCCTCAATCAATTCTCGAAGCTTTGAAGAGCGTACCTTGGACAAACGCCATGCAAGAAGAGCTGAACGAATTTCTCAGAAATTGTGTCTGGGAATTGGTTGACAGACCTCAAGAAGTCAAAGTCATAGGACTAAAATGGATATTCAAGAACAAATTGGATACCCTGGGAGTCGTCATCAGAAACAAAGCTCGACTGGTTGCCAAGGGCTACACTCAACAGGAAGGAATTGACTTCGAAGAATCATTTGCTCCAGTAGCACGATTGGAAGCAATCAGACTCTTTTTCGCCTATGCAGCACATCACAAATTCAAGGTCTATCAAATGGATGTGAAGTGTGCATTCTTAAATGAAGAAATCAAAGAAGATGTCTACGTTGAACAACTTCCAGGATTTGAAGTAGAAGGAAATAAAGTCTACAAGCTAAAGAAGGCTCTTTAAGAATTGAAGCAAGCACCTCGAGCTTGGTATGACACTCTGTGAAATTTTCTCGTATCCAAAGAATTCAAGAAGGGCTCAGTAGACAGAACTCTCTTCACCATCAAGTCCGGAAAAGATATCCTGGTTGTTCAAATCTATGTAGACGACATCATCTTTGGATCAAGATCAAGCTTCTTATGCCAAAGATTTGGAGAGATGATGTCAGAGAAGTTCCAAATGTCCATGATGGGAGAAATGAGTTTCTTCCTAGGACTTCAAGTTAAGCAATCATCAGAAGGGATTTTCATAAATCAATCCAAATACGTGAAAGACTTGATCGCCAAGTATGGAGTTCAATCCAGCAAAACTGTAAAGATTCCAATGAACACCAACTGGAAGATTGAACCAGGAACTGAAGGGAAGTCAGTTGATTCCAGCAAATACAGAGGGATAATAGGATCCCTGCTGTATCTAACAGCAAGTCGTCGAGACATCTCTTTCGTAGTTGGAGTGTGTGCCAGATTTCAAGTTAATCCAAAGGAAGCACACATGCAAGCAGCCAAGAACATTCTCAAATATCTCAAAGGAACTCAGAATGTTGGGCTGTGGTACCCAGCTGAAGACAATCTACGATTTGGATACTCGGACTCGACTTGGAGATCGGTTGGACAGAAAATCAACTTCAGGAACTTGTCAGTTCTTAGGAAGTAAGTTGATTTCATGGTTTTCAAAGAAGCAAACGTGCGTCGCAACTTCCACGACAGAAGCAGAATATATGGCCGCTGGAAGCTGCTGCTCACAAATTCTCTGGCTGAAACATCAGCTGGATGACTATGAAGTGAAAACTGGACAAGTTCCAATTTTCTGTGATAGCTCAAGTGCGATTGCCATTTCAGAGAATCCAGTACTTCACACAAGATGCAAGCATGTAGACGTACGACATCATTTCATCAGAGATCACGTAGAAAATAAGGATGTGATTGTTGAGAAAATTCACACAGACATACAGCGGGCTGATATTCTCACAAAACCGCTGATAGAAGCAAGATTCAAAATGCTGTGCGGATTACTTGGACTACTCAACCTAGACGATGCTTCACCCAGCTGAATGGAAGCAGACCCAGCTGAATGGAAGCAGACCCAGCTGAATGCAAGCAGACAACTGTAATTCAGAATCAACGTCACTGATATCAGCTGAGAAAGAATTCAGCTAAACCAGATGCTGAAAGTGAATGATTATTCAGCTGAGGGGGAACCAGCTGGAACCACGATGACCCAGCACACCCACTCAACCGAGGTATCAGCTGACTACAATGATCAGTTGAGAGGTTTGCAACAACATTAATTACACCTACTCAATCTATTTTTCAGTCAACTCATATCTTGTCATATCTAATCAATCTTAATTAAGAGTCTGCAAAGAATTGAATCATGGGAGTTTCGAGGCAAAAGTCAAAACGCCTCAACCGTTCTCTCTCGCGCATTAACTCACATCTTCTAATCAAGAAATTGACATGACGCGAGAATCAATCCTAGTCGTAGATCTTCTTATCAATAGACAAGTCTTGATCTTCCATTCATCAAGAAAGCTCTTTAAATATGCTAGAAGATATATGTAAAGCATTGCATCAACCCTAAAAAGTTTTTCGGCATTCTTTCTTATTTCCATCAATTGGTATTATTTGTTTCTACTAACAAAAGTTGCAGAAGAATAACATGGAATCCAGAAAGATATCTCCCGAAGACGATCAAACTTGAAGAATCTGTCAAAGCTTCAAGATAAGAGTTGCTTAACTCTCAGGAACCTCAAAAAAGATGGAAGTCCAGAAGAAGGTGAAGCTCATCGACAGATCCAGGCCAGCGCAGTGACAGACTGCAAAGCTCAAGAACGTCATTCACCAGGAAGGTGCAGAAAACTTCCTGGGAATGTCAAAGGAAAAAGACCTCCTCAGCCCCACTGTTTCTCTCAACATAAAAGAGAGAACGGGACATACAACTCCCTGGGATGCAAAAATCAACGACAACAGACCTGGACCAGATGTTGATAAAGTCGGAGTATTCAAGAGCAGTCATGACAAAGCTCTTGCTCCACCACAGGAGGCACAGAAAAAGATGCAGGAGACAAAACATGTTGAAGCACCGTCTTCAAACAGAAGACTCAAGTCAAAGGTGCTCAGTCAGTCAGCCGAGAAGCCAGCTGAAATTATGAGAGAATTCGTAATTACTCTCCGAGGAGCAAAAGGCCCACAAGCGGTCGTTTCTTACGGTGGAGGAGAAATTCATGCGCCTGCGTGAACATCATCGTCACCAACACCGCAACGGAGTATTTCAGCTGATCAACCAAGCTTAAACCCCAAGATAGATGGAATACTTCAACCGGCTTCTCCTCTGTTTCCTTCAGCTCCACAGGGACACCAGCTTCGAGATCTTCCGATGAAAGATGCTCAAGCCCCTGCACCAAGCTCAAATGAAAAACATCACCCAGCCAATGATCACCTGCAGCTGGATGATGATGATGTGAGCTGAACACAAGTCCCTCAAGTGCTGAATCAGACTTTCTCATTCAATCTAAGAAGTCTGAAGAAGCAAAAATTGCAAGGAATGAAATTGTGCCCGACTCAGAAGATGCTATCTCCCGTGCCAACTCATCCCTCCAAGCACTCAGCTGGACTGCCCCAGCTGAATCAGGCCAAGGACGCTGTGTCTGCAATCACAGCTGAGGCTAATGCTACTGGAGAAGAGCCAGCTAATACAACAGCTGAGCCACTTAGACTCCAAACCTCGCTGCTCAGAGCTGAAGACCACAGTTTTGCCAAACTAAAACATCGCAACAGCCGATGGTGTACCTCTCCCACCCTGTTTGATCATGCCAAAAAGGGAGAAGTAAGGGAGAAGAGACAAGTCAAAGAAGAGGCAAACTGTTGAGCTAAAGGAACCAGCTGAATCAGAATCAGCTGAAGAGACGAGTCAAAAGAAAGAAGCAACGGATGCAGAAGAGAAGACCCAGCCATTTGGGATTGAAGACTGAAGGATTGAAGACTGAAGATTTGAAGATTTTTTTTTCTTCTTTCTTTTTCCTGTGTTATAATGTATATTCTTACATTAATAAAACACAAGTTTTTCTGCATCATAAGTTGTCTCAGTTAGGTTTTGGCATCATCAAAAAGGAGGAAATTGTTGGGAAAATTATAAGGTTTTGATTTGATACCAAAACCCAACTGATTCTCCAACCGAATAGATGATCGCGTCAACCTAAATAGTGTTTTCCAGCTCGCCTGTTTGAGCTTTAGATTTTCTAGGTTTACAGGTTAAGGAAGCGGAAGACGAGAGCCGACCCAAATTCGTGTCTACAAGCAGAGTCACTAGCGAAAGACAAGAATGACCCACCGTGTTTACGGCAGAGTCAGCTAGCGAAAGACAGCAGGCGTCAACCTTCAGTTGAGTCCTCCAACAGAGCATGATCAAGCTGAAGAGAATTCGAGCTGAGTTCAAAACACAAATGCGGTCCAAATTGTACAGAACAAATGGAACTAACTCTGAAGACATCACTTCAAGTCAGTCCAGCTCTGAATTCAAAAGCCAGCTTCAAAGGTAGAAGATCCCGGCGTCAGAGGAAGTCAAGATGCCTCGACCAATGAGGGATTGCCAAATCAGCATCCTAGACTTCAGGACCTAGGATGTGACACAAATGAAGACAGGTGCAGATTCGCCCAACGGCAGATCTTGACTTTAAGAAGAGTAGGTAAGATTCAAACGGCTCCTCCAACGGCTAGTCTTGAATCTCTACCTATATAAACCCGTCTTCAACCTCAGGATCAGATACGAAAAACTCTCTACAAGCTTTCATTCTCTGAAATCATCAATCTTTCAAAAGCTCTCAAGCAGTTCTACATAGTTCAAAGAACACTTTATCTTAAAGTGTTTCTAGTTCAGAAACTGCTTAGTTTTTCGTATGATCCCTAGGCCAAAATCGTTGTATATCTTAACCCTAGATTTCGAACGAGTTCATCATACTCTAAAGCTCTTAATTGTAAGAACTCGTTCACAGTTGGAACCCCAAACCAAACCCCTCTTACCTAGAAAGGTTAGGTCAAGGTTACGCTTGCTTGAAGCGGGAAATTCAAGTGTGTAAGGTTTTTTCAGTACCCGTAAACAGAAAGGTTAGGCTTGACAGTGCCCGCAAACTATTGAAACACAGCTCGGGTTAGAGTTGTGAAGTTGCTTGGTACTTGGAAACCAAGTGGTAGTGGATTACCAGTGAACCTGGTCGTGGACGTAGGAGGTGTTACTCCGAACCACGTAAAAACTCGCGTGCTCTTTACTTTCTCTTTATATTCAGTTTTGTACTAACTCTTTCATATCATTGCATATTTGTTCAAAACTGCATACGCAGCTGCTCTCCAAAGACAGCTGTGTCTCTCTGAAAGTTGCACAACTTGACTAAGCTGAAAACATAAAGTTAATCTTTTCAAACTGAGTTTTTCTAAGTAACCGAGCTAAGTTTTCAAACCACCACTTTCCGCACCGCCAGCTGAGTTATTTACCCAGCTGACCCTCCCCAGCTGGATCGATAACTGAGCTCACCAACTCTGTGATTTAACTTGAAAAAGTTTCTAAAAATCTATTTGGTGTATTCACCCCCCCTCTACACCAAATACCTAGCTCAGGTACCATCAATCCAAGAATACGAAGAGCGTCCAGGCCCTCAAGTAACGTTTGGTGACAACTCCAAAGGTTTAACCAAAGGTTACGGTACATTTGAAACCAACAATGTTAAAATATCTAACGTTTCATATGTACAAGGATTAAAACATAACTTGCTTTCCATTAGTCAATTCTGCGACAATGGTTTTTCTGTCAAGTTTGATGCACAGGGATGTACAGTGAAAAACAGAGAAACCAAGCAGGTATTACTGAGAGGGAAAAGAGAAGCAAACATATACTTTGCTGACTGGAATAGCAGCCCTCCAGACACTTGTCTTGTATCAAAAAGCAGCAATGAAGTCAGCTGGCTGTGGCACAGACGGCTGAATCATCTCAACTTCAAGACAATCAACAAGCTGGCCAGAAATCAGCTCGCTAATGGAATTCCAGATCAAGTTTATGACAAGAGTCATATTTGCAGTGCTTGTCAACAAGGAAAACAAACAAAGATTTCATTTTCTCTCAAGCCGACGCCCTCAACTGATCGAGTTCTTCAACTCCTTCACGTGGATCTTTTTGGTCCAGTAACTCCAACGAGTTTCAACGGCACGAAATACACTCTGGTCGTAGTGGATGACTTCTCCAGGTTCACATGGGTTTCATTCCTGTACCAGAAAAGCGAAACAAGATCCAAGCTGCCGGCCCTGCTGGAAAGGTTGACGACTCAAAAGGAATGCAAAATTATCTCGATTAGATCAGACCGAGGAACTGAGTTTCTGAATGAAACTATTTATGAATATTGTGAGAAGAACGGAGTTCAACATCAAACCTCAGCTGCACGTACACCTCAGCAGAATGGTGTAGCTGAGAGGAGGAACAGAACACTCAAAGAAGCAGCTACCTCAATGTTAGCAAGCTCAGCCATTCCAAAGAAATTCTGGGCTGAAGCAATCAACACAGCTTGCTTCACTCAGAATAGATCGCTACTCACATCCAGACAAGGAAAGACTCCATACGAACTATGGAATAACAGGAAACCCTTCATCGGGTACTTCAAGGTTTTCGGTTCAAAATGCCATATCCTAAATAATGGGAAAACCCAGCTGAAGACGTTCGATGCCAAAACTGACCGAGGAGTATTCCTTGGCTACTCAGTTGTAAGTAAAGCTTACAGAGTCTTCAACAGGAGAACACAAACAGTCGAAGTGACCCCTCATGACACATTTGATGAAACTTCTTTCGAATTCAGAGAGTTGATCAAACAAAGAAACACAGCTGGAACATCAAACACCTATCCAGCTCAAACAAGATCGTAAGAAATTCGAATCCGGAATCTAGCCAAACCATTGATTTGGGATGATGAACCAGGGGAACCTCAAATCAATTCAGCAGAGGCAAATCAACCAGCTGAAAATCTAGACGGATCCCCAGTATCAGACCAATGGGGAATGCCGCCAGCTGGAAATTTAGACCCAGCTGACTCCCCAGCTCCCTCTTCAGCTGAATTCACTCAGTTTACGTCTCAAGATCAATCTAATTCTAATCCAAATCAGAACGAGTCTCAGGATATGACTCCAGATCATCTCCAAGCAAGACGTGACTTAGCAACAACAAGCATCAATGAGCTAGAAGAAGAAATTAGAAGAAGACGAAGATGGATCGAAGATCATCCAGCTTCAGCAATCATTGGAGAACCTTCAGACAGAGTTAGAACAAGAAATTCAATTGCTCAAAACCCGTCATCAAATTCTCAAGAAGCAGCTAATGAAGCTCAAGTCTCAGTAGAGCTAGAACTGACCGTCTTCGACGAAGACACAGCTCTCATGGCATGTTATGTAGCTCAAGTTCCAGAGCCTCAAACGATACTCGAAGCCTTAAAGAGCGTGCCCTGGACAAATGCAATGCAAGAAGAGCTGAATGAATTTCTCAGAAACTGCATCTGGGAACTGGTCGATAGACCAGAAGAAGTCAAAATAATAAGACTTAAATGGATATTCAAAAACAAGCTGGATACTCTTGGAGTAATAATTCGAAATAAGGCTAGATTAGTCGCCAAGGGTTATACACAGCAAGAAGGAATAGACTTTGAAGAGTCATTTGCTCCAGTAGCAAGATTGGAAGCCATCAGATTATTCCTTGCATACGCTGCACATCACAAATTCAAAGTATGCCAAATGGACGTGAAGTGTGCATTTCTGAATGGGGAAATCAAAGAAGATGTCTACGTAGAACAACCTCCAGGATTTGAAGCAGAAGGAAACAAAGTTTACAAGCTAAAGAATGTGCTTTATGGTCTGAAGCAAGCACCTCGAGCTTGGTATGACACCCTATCAGGATTTCTTGTATCCAAATGATTCAAGAAAGGTTTAGTCGACAGAACCCTCTTCACCATCAAACTAGGAAAAGATATATTAGTTGTCCAAATTTATGTGGACGACATCATCTTCGGCTCAAGATCAACTGTCTTATGTGAAAAATTTGGAGAGTTGATGTCAAAACAATTCCAAATGTCGATGATGGGAGAAATGAGTTTCTTCCTAGGACTTCAAGTCAAGCAATCAGCAGAAGGAATATTCATAAATCAATCCAAGTACGTGAAAGACTTGATCGCCAAATATGGAATTCAATCCAGCAAAACGGTGAAGATCCCTATGAATACCAACTGGGAGATTGAACCTGGAACCGAAGGAAAACCAGTGGATCCCAGCAAATACAGAGGGATAATTGGTTCCTTGCTGTATCTCACAGCTAGCCGCCCAGATATATCATTTGCAGTCGGAGTATGTGCCAGATTTCACGTTGATCCTAAGGAGGCACATATGCAAGCAGTCAAGAACATTCTCAAATATGTAAAGGGTACTCAGAGTGTTGGGCCGTGGTATCCAGCTGAAGATAATTTGCAGCTGACTGGATACTCAGACTCAGACTTTGCTGGAGATCGATTAGACAGAAAATCAACTTCAGGAACATGTCAGTTCCTAGGAAGCAAGTTGATATCATGGTTTTAAAAGAAACAGACGTGTGTCGCTACATCTACAACTGAAGCAGAGTATATGGCAGCTGGAAGCTGCTGCTCTCAAATTCTCTGGCTTAAGCATCAGCTGGATGACTATGAAGTGAAAACTGGTCAAATTCCAATCTTCTGTGATAGCTCAAGTGCCATTGCAATATCTGAAAATCCAGTCCTTCACACAAGGTGTAAACATGTTGACGTTCGACATCACTTCATCAGAGATCACGTGGAAAAGAAAGACGTCATTGTTGAGAAAATTCACACAGATATCCAACGAGCTGACATTTTAAAAAAGCCTCTGAAGCGAGATTCAAAATGCTGTGTGGATTGCTTGGATTGCTTAATCCAGATGAAGGAACTTCATCCAGCTAAGGGGAAATAAGACTCAGCTGGATACCTTTGGGTTATCAAGTTGGAAGAATCCAGACCTAGTCGGCTCGTGAACTCAATTCAAGAAGGGACACCAGCTGAGGGGGAATCTAGCTCAGCTGGTTAATAAAACTGAAGGAGAAACTCAACATAAAGAAACACAGCCGAGGTATCAGCTGACTACAAAGATCAGCTGACAGGTTTGCAGTCTTTCATTTATTTCCCTGAGGAATATGCTATTTAAGGATAAAATTATTTGAATTTAATTCAAATGCCCAGACATTCCTTAGATGATTTAGTCAATAAGCTATCCATCCAATCGAATCCCATCGTATTTAATGAAAAGCATGAAGGGTACTGTAGCTCGGGAAAGTCGAGGCAGAAGTCAGAACGTTTTGACTACCTCAGGCGCGCGTGACCTACACTCTATTTACGCACGTCACTTAACGTGTAGCGCAAATCTCTCCCAGCCGCAGATCTTAAAGTCGGATGCCAAGATCTCAACCGTTCATCAAAATAGACGGTTGACATATATATATATCAAAGATATGCAAATCGTCGCCATAATCTCTTTTATATCTCTAAAATTTTCGATAACAAGTTCTTGCTTATCTTTATGCAAAACTCCTTTCCTTTGTATCTTCTAACTCTTTAATACAGAAAAAGATCATGGCACCAACGAAGATAACACCAGGAGCTAACCAGTCTGAGAATCTCATGTCAAAGCTTCACTTTGAGAGTTGCTTAACTCTCAAGAATTACAAGAACTCAGAGTTCCAGGAGGTGCTGGATCTCATCGAGAAAGCCGGCCTACTGCAATGGGCGACTGTGCGACCGAAGAACATCTTCCGCCGGGAAGTGGCAGAATTCTTAATGGAGATGACGAACAGAGATGAACGTCTCCGCTCCAACATCACTCTTCATCTCAAGGAAAAGACAGGGCATACAACTCCTTGGGATGTCGACATCAACATCAACCGGATGTTGAGCAAGCTGTTCGGACTAAAGACTCTTAGGGACCGCTCCCCAGACAATTACACCAGAGAAGAGATCCAGGCCGAACTGGACCAGATGTTGTTCAAACCGGAACCCTACAGGGCGAGCATGTCCAAGGTTCTGCTCAAGCCTAAATTCAGACTACTTGTGGATGTCACCCAGAAGTGCATCCTCGGTATCGCTGGATCTCAAGGAGAGATCAGCATACCCAAGCTGAAGCCAATGATAGCCATCCTCAGGAATGATCCTGTGGATTGGTTCTCCTTCTTCATGGGAAAGTTGGAGAAAGAGTCGAAAAAGATTCACTTTGAAGATGACAGCTTCACCAGGTACAGCTGTAGGGAGACAATCTATCTATGCACCAAGGTGGCGTGCATAATAGAACACTACTCCACTGGACGGCAAATCAAGTGGCACGACACAGAAGAGTTTCATGTGTCCAAAATTCTTTTTGAAAAACAGAGTCAGCTCTCTGACTTGGTGAAGAAAGCAGCCCCCGAAGGGAAGAAGAAGATGCAGGAGACAAAGCAGCAGACTGTCTCTCCCTCTCAAGCCGGGAAAAGGAAGCAGCCGGAGGAATCTCAGCCAGCTGTATCTCCTCCTGCCAAAAAGAAGCTCAAATTTAAGGCAGCCAGCAAGCCAGCTGAGGAGACAGCAGAGAAGCAAGCTGATAAGCCAGCTGGATCTGAATCCACTCCCTCAGCCTCTCCTGTCCCCCCTCCTTAACCCGGAGGATGCTATTCCCCTTCGCCAAATTCTTCAAGCATCCTCACAACCCGCTCCAGCTGATCTCACATCAGCTGGAACTCCTCAACAACACTCTATTCTCCTTCCTCCTCAACAACACTCTCTTCTGCTTCTTTTCTTCGTCCTCAGGAACCACACCCAGCATCCTCTCCTACTTCTTTAGTACCTGAAACCATCCAATTCTCAGCACCCAGCTCACTTGAAGAGCCCCATCCAGCTGACGATCCTTTGCAGTTGGATGATGAAAACCAATCTGAACCATCTAGCCCCACTTCCTCTGAGGAAATTGAAATCCTCAGTCCCAGAGTCGTTGCACGTGCTGCCACTATCATGAGGTTCGAGGACCTCAGGCTTCAAGGAATAAAGAGCGCACTGCAACAATTTCTGTCTCTTGCTTCTCTACCCGCCGCATTAGTCGCCGTCAGCGACTTCAAATTTTATCTACCTACCAAGATGGCTACTTGGTACGCAAATGAAGAACTTGTGGAGTTCTACACTTTTGATAAGCTCAAAGCCGAAGAAGCAGCTCTACAATAGATATTTGGATTTGGAAGTCTTCAGGATGCTTTTGAGCATCAAGATGAGCTGATCCGAATCCTCATCCAAAAGGTTGAACAGGATGAAGTACCACCCACTGAGGAGGTCATTTCAAGAGCCACCTCTTACCTACACAATCTCAGCTGGATTGTTCCAGTTGAGACTGCCGAGGAAGCTGTCCCTGCCAACACAGCTGAGGCAATAATGATTGACGAAGGGCCAACTAATGCAACAGTTGAGCCTACCGAAGCTGCCCCACAAAGTCCAGATGCCGATGACACTCGCTCACTGGTCGAGATCGAGGCAGTAAAACCCAGCCAAGTCGAATCCGGGACCCAGATGGATCCTAATGTGCTTTCTGATGCAATGAAGGACGAGATCGCCAAACAAGTTGAGGAAATCCTATTCTAGGATAGACTCAAATCAAATGTTGACAACCTCCTGCGCATCACAGCTGTAGAATGGCAAGTTCATTGCAATGGACAGTCCATTGATGAAGTTCACAGATTTGCCCAGAATCTACAGGAAAGCACCAGTCAAGATCTCAGGAAATCTCTCGTTTCTCAACGAATTGATCAGACAAATCATCTAGAGAAGAGAGTCCCTGAGATCATCTCAAACCTCCAAGCTCCGCTGGAAAGCAGCGTCAACAACTTATCCAGCCAGCTGGAAGCTCTCCAACAGCAGACTCTTTCCAACAGAACTGATATTCACCAGTTGTTCAATCTCTACAAGGAGTTGGACAATCAGTTCAAAGCTGGAAACAACAGCACAACACAGCTCAATCTCGTCACAGCAGACAACTCAGCCAAGATTGCTGGTATTGACAAGGCCCTGGCCCAGCTGAATGAGACAGTTGTCAACCTTTCCTCCGCTCTCGATGATAATGCCAAAAGGAGGAAAGGTAATGACAAGAGAAAAACATCAAGGACGGGCAAAGGGAAAGCTGTAGCTGAAGATGAAATCCAAGTGATACAGTCTGAGATTGATGAAGTTGTTGCTGAGCTGGATGCAGAGGAACCAGCTGGACGGAAAGGAAAATGGAGCAAAATGATCATCCCTCTTGCCAAAGCTAGAGGAGCCACGCCAGAACAGTTCAATGATACTCAATGGCTCTGCAACTTTGTGAATCAACAAAAGCAAGAGATGAAAAGCTTTCAAGAGCTGCAAAAGAAGAAAGAAAGTTTGCTCAATGCCGAAGAAAAGAAGCAGAAGAAGAAAAGAGCAAACATAAGAGCAGCAAAGAAAAAGTCTCAGATGCCAATGAACTGGAGAAGAACAGATGAATGGATCCCAGAAGAGTTAAACGACGACTGGGAACATACAAAATTTGAGTTCATTGAAGATTACTACTATCTGGGAGCTTACCCTAATACGCCCCCAGATGTTGCTTTCAAGATGCATCTCAATGAGCTTTTTCATCATGATAGAATGACTGCGAAAGCATTCTTCAATGCTGCAAGTACCGCAAAGATCCAATTCACTGCTCCCCAGCTGTATCATCTCCAGCCTCCGCTGATACCTGGAACTCATCTTCCTGACAAATCGAAAATTATCGCAGAAGTAAATAGATGGGCAATCAGGAGAAAAATTTCCAAGGTAAACAACGAAGAAGAATACAGGAAGCTGGAGCAGATGATATTCAACCGGTACAGGTTAAGAACTGATGAGCAGCTGGAAGAAGATAGATTGAAGAATCAGCAGCAGCAGCAGAAATGAAGACCCAGTCAACTGGGATTTAATTTTGTTTTTTTTTCAGTTTGTTAATCCTGTAATTCTTGTAATCATCTTTGTGGATTAATAAAACTGAAATATTTTTGCTTTCAAGCTCACCCTGATGACAATAACTCTTTGTCCAGGCACTGAACTCTGAATTTAACCTGCGGAAATCTTCTTATCTTTTTTTTACCCACTTTCTCATTTAGGGGGAAGTAGGTTATTTTTCTCAGTTAAGGTTTTGGCATCATCAAAAGGGGGGAAATTGTTGGGAAAATTCTAGAGTTTTGATTCGATTCCAAAACCCAACTGTTCTCCAACCTAGTAGATGAATGTACAAACCTAAGTTAAGCTTTCCAGCTCGCTTGTTTGAGCCTTAGATTTTCTAAGTTTACAGGTAAGGAAGCTGAAGACAAAAGAAGACCCAGCTGAGTAATCAGCTGGACCCAAAAGTCAGCTAAAAGGTTTTCTAGCTGAACAGAGTTCAAAGACTGAGCTGAGTCAGACTGACTCTCAAGAAAAGAAGAGTGGATCCAGCCAAGGAGATCCAACGGAGCAGAATAAATTGAGCTGACTCAAGTCTAAGAGAGTCAGCTGAGCAGACAAAAAGGGAACTAACTCTGAAGTCGTCACTTCAAGTCAGTTTACACAATCCAGCTCTAAATTCAAAAACCAGCTCGAAAGATAGAAATCCCGGTGTCAGAGGAAGTCAATATACCTCGACCAATGAGGGATCGACATCTCAGCATCCTAGAAAGGCGAACCTAGGATCTGACACAATGATGAAGACAGGTGAAGATACACTCAACGGCAGATCGACAGATCAGAGAGTAGGTAAGATTCAAACGGCTCCTCCAACGGCTAGATTTGAATCTCTACCTATAAATACCAGTCTTCAACCTCAGAATCAAATACGAAAAACTCTCTACAAGCTTTCAACCTCTCTGAATCTCTCAAGTTTTAAAAAGCTCTCCAGCAGTTATCTAACTCTTTGAAGAACACTTAAATTCTTAAGTGTTTACTTTCAGAAACTGCTTTAGTTTTTCGTCTGATCAATAGGCAGAAATCATAGTAAATCCAAAGCCTAGATCTGAACGAGTTCATCTTCCAAAGTTCTTCATTGTAAGAACTCATTCAAAGATGGAAACCAAAACCCTCCTTTACCCAGAAAAGGTTAGGTCAAGGTTACGCCCTCTCGAAGCACGGAATTCGAGTGTAAGGTTTTTCAGTACCCGAAAATTGAAAAGATATAGGCTTCTACAGTGCCCGTAAACTGTTAGAACACAGCTCGAGGTAGAGCTGCGAAGTTGCTTGGTACTCGTAAACCAAGTGGTTATCCTTAGTGGATTTACCAGCTAAAACCTGGTCGTGGACGTAGGAGTTCTCTCTCCGAACCACGTTAAAATTCTGTGTTCTTTATTGCTTTATTCAGTCTTTGCATTTTATATATTTTAAAGAACTAACCGCATTTGCACAGCACAAGTTTTCAAAGCTTAAGTTCTCTGGCTGTGTGACCCAGCCAGCTGCATTTGTTTTAAACCTGCTTAACTGAAAACTAAAACTAAGTTTTTCTGAGATTTTGTAAAGGGAACGAGCTAAGTTTTTCTTTCCACCATTTTCCGCACAACCAGCTGAGTTATCAGTCCAGCTGATCACCTTCTTTAGAAGTTAGCTGAACTCATAACTGAGCTCTCACTCAACTCTGTTTTAATTTGTCAATCGTTTGCAAAAACTCACTCTTCGGTGTATTCACCCCCCCTCTCTACACCGAAGACCTCGTTCCGGGACCATCAAAGATTATGAAGATTCAGAACAATAAAATTCACGAACTCGGTGATCCAATCCTAGGGCTTCGACTTGAATTCTTCTTTTTTTTTCTTTTTTTTTCGTTTTCTTCTTCTTCTTCTTCTTTTTTAAACTTAGTCGATCACTTTTGCCCCTAGAATGTCACACCAATTTGGATTGAACCACGACCAGCAAGAGCTGACGTGGCTCTGATACCAAAATTTATGATACGACCAATAATTACGCGGAAGCAAAGACTCGAACAACGTCAGCGAAAAGGTTGATTCAATCTAACTTTAAACTGAACTAATAGAAATAAAAACACCTAATATACTGATCTGATTCGAAAATTGAACAAGAAATAGAACTAGACACGAAACAAAGCCAAATAACGATTAAAAACCCTAAACTGAAACTCTATTAGAAACTATAGCAAAACAACTCCGATCAAGCTCAAATTGTAACACAAATCATGAATTGAAGTTAGGAACAACATATCCAAAATTAAGCCAATTCGCACGAGGGGTTTGGGATTTGGCATGGGACGGACTTTTGGATCGATTTAGGTTAAAACTGCGGATGAGGGCTGTATCGGAGGAAATCTGGAATTGGTGAGGATCTGGCGTAGTTGCAGGAGTAGTATGGACGGTAGATGATGGATGGAAGGAGATGGAGATGGCTTGAGATGAAAAGAACGAAGAGAGGTTGAAGAACTTACCCGAGACGAACCCCGAATCGACTTGAATCCGAAACGCGTCTATGGATCGATCTCCGTGGCTTGTCTAACCCGGATACGACTGGATATCACGAACGAGACAATTGATTTCAAGTTCTAAAGATGCCAACTTAAGAACTCTACCAATAACACCGATAGAAAAACGTGAACCGAAGCACGCGTGAGACAAAATTATCAAATTCGATTTCTGATTCAAAATTGTTTGCTGAAAATAATGTTCTCCAAAGACCTAAATACTAGGGCTAATCCCTTGACCAATTCGAAGTAGGCCTAACAATTGGGCTTCGAAATTAATTTAAAAGAAATACTAACTATTGGGCTTTACTACTGAATTAAATTACATACCACAAAGTCTGAGCCCAAATAAAATAAAACATAAAATAATTACACAAACAAGAGCCCAATTTTCGAAACTAGGCCCATCATAAACATCAATCCTGGGCACTGGTCAAGTTCACCAACTTGGACTGCTTACTCCCGATATCTTTATCTTCCAGTTTCTTCCAGACAATGCACTGAAAATAGCCTTGCAGCTTCTTGGCTCTCATTCGTGTAACTGGACCTCTCAGCTGCAACTCCGAGTTTGAATCATCAGTGCTGGACCCCGGCTCATCAACTCAGGTCTAAAATAGCTCAAAGTCGAAGATGCTAAAGACAGAAGAGATGCTTAGCAGCTCGAAGACAAAGACCTTCTCCAAGACAAGATCCCGATGTTAGAAGATCTTATCTGACGCAGTCAAATCAGAGAAGAAATAGCTTCTGCAGATGCAGACCTACTTCGTAGGTTAAAGGCCAGAAGTCAATGAGAGTAGGTAAGATTCAAACGGCTCTCTTCCAACGGCTAGTTTGAATCTCCACCTATATATATCTCCTTCTCCATTTAAGAGAAGAGACGGGTGAGACTGACTGAAGAAATAAAAAAAGCTCATAGAAAAATGAACAACAATCTTCAAAGCCAAATCTCTCAAGAACACCCAGCCAGTCAGCTATGTTTTTAGTTCACATATTCAGTCATAGGCAGATAAGATTAGAATAGAAATATCTTAAGCTTAGTTTGAACGAGTTCATCATACTCCTTATTCTTCACTGTAAGATCTCGTTCACAGTTGGAACCCCAAACCAAACCCCTCTTTATCCAGAAAGGTTAGGTCAAGGTTACGCTTGCTTGAAGCGCGAAATTCAAGTGGTTGTAAGGTTTTTTCAGTACCCGCAAACTGAAAGGTTAGGCTTGACAGTGCCCATAAACTGTTGGAACACAACTCAAGTTCGAGTTGTGAAGTTACTTGGTACTTGTAAACCAAGTGGTAGTGAATTACCAGATGGTTTTCTAGTCGTGGATGTAGGAGGTGTTACTCTGAACCATGCTAAATAGTTTTGTTCTTTACTGCTTTATTTATGCATTCAGCTAACTCTTTATAGGCATACATTTCAAGTTGCATAATCTGACTAACTGAAAAGAGAAACAAAGCTTTGCAATATATTTGAGGTAACAGACGGACTTTCCAAACCCACCACATTCCGCACACAACCACCCGTGTCGATCAAGCTGCCGTCCAGTTGGATCGAACGCAGTCAGCTCACTCAAAAGAGTTTTTACTTGAAAAAGTTTTTAAACCTTGGTGTATTCACCCCCCCTCTACACCAAGGTATCCGTCTTGGGACCAACACATATTTTAGAACAAAATGATGCATCTATAGGCAAAGGGATCTCAAAATCTCACCCATAAAGATTTAAATTCTAACTTAACTTGTTCTCTCAAATACATAAAAAGTTTCATCATCATTAATCAGGAATATATTAAGTTATGATAAGCAATTAAACACAATTACACAATTCAGAGATAACATAAATTCTGCAAAAATAAGAGAAAATATGAAAATTACCTGTCGAATTCAGCATTGTTTCTATACCCAAGCAAACCAGCACCAAGATCAGTGCCGAAATCATCAAACGAGACAAAAAGACAGAAGAAGAAAAATCATAATCACAATTAAGACCCACAGTCAAATTGAATAATTAATAATTCACGAAACTTGAGACTCACAGGAGAAGAATAATCGCAATGAAACAAAGGAGAATAAGCGCTATGAACAATCGCGAATTGAGATGAACGATCGAAAAGAAGAAAATCTCCGTTGAAGAATCACACAGTAGTAGAAAGCAGCTAAAGAAGAACAATGAATAACATAAATTCATTAGTTGTCCGTTAATTGAATTAAGAGGGAATCATTATTAAATTACTATTTTAACCTTACTAACTTAAAATATGCGATAGTTAGTTAAAAGAATAAGATTAAATCTCAGCCATACATATTGTGGGATTAATGGTGGAAATTTATTCTTATTTCTTAGATTAAGATGCATTCTTACATGATCCTTTTCCTATATATGTATAGAGAAAAAGTAGGATATGATAGGACTTTTAGAGGAAAAAAAACACTAATAATAGCACCAATTTTTAAAAAGACAAATAATAGCATTTTTGGATATTTTTGCCCCTAATTCTTTTATCTCAATCTATTTCAATTTTTTATTTGTTTATACGTATCTTCTTCATTTTTTTCATACATGTCGAACATCTTTTCGCCGCCGCCATGGATTTCAAAGTCCTCATCACCGACTCACATGGCCTAGTCGTCGTCGCCGTCTTCCTTCCGGCAACCTCATTTCTTAAGCTTGAAATTATATATTAAAATTCGTGAATTCACATATTAGAATTTATGAATTCACAAATTAAAACTACTGAATTTACAAATTATAATTTGTGAGTTTGTCAATTCTCAAATTAATATTTTAAATTTGAAGAAGATGTAGCGTGAAATCACAAATTAAAATTTGTGAATTCACAAATTTGAATTTGAGAATTCAAAAATTTTAATTTGTGAATTCTCAAATTTTAATTCGTAAATTCACGCATAATGATAGAAAGATGGTGGGATGGAGGGGTAAATATGTTCAGAAATGCTATTATTTGTATCTTTTAAAAACATGTGCTATTATTAGGATTTTTAATCTTAAAAGTGCTATTATCCCATTTTTACCTTGTGTTATTCTAAAAAAAAGTGTTGAGAGAATTTAAAAATATAAGAATTTTCTCTTATATAAACTCACAAAAATTATAAGATTTTGCATGTATATCAAGATAATTAAGAATTTCCACCATTAAAATTTAATATATTTAAAAAAAATTAACATGTCACAATAATCCGTAGATGCAAAAGAATATATTGCACAATATTAAAATAGAAGATCCGACTTGTAGTCGAATGGGTATAAAAATATTTTTAAATATTTAGTTATTATTTATATTTGCAATCTTGTTTTTTTAGTTGACTATCATGTTTTCCGTATGGAAGATGCTTACTTTTTTTTTTTAACTTGGAAACGTGAAGCGGTAGATATTGAACCTGAAACCTCTCTATTCACAGATAAGTCTATTATAGCTTGAATCTCCCCGAAGTGACTGGAACATGCCTACCTTAGAAGATATGGAAAACATGTTTTATATATGGTTGTACGTTAGCATTAATTCTGACCAAGTTAAATGTATGGAGACATGCAAATTAGATGTCTTTTGATCCTAACGGTGGCCACAAATCACCTCTCATTTGTCAAGATCAATAAGATAATCCTCATAAATTATTGGTAGAACTTATCCAGAAAAACCAAGAATGTATTTTTTATTTTCTACATCTATTAATAATTGCCTACGAAGTTGTTGACAATTCCCCAACAACCGAACCCCTTTTAGCTTAGTTTGTTCTCTCGAATAGTTCCTTGATAGATCTAGGGTTTGCGAAAGTAGCTAAAAGAAATAACACGATGACACAGTAATTTACGTGGTTCGATCGATGTGATCTACGTCCACGGGAGAGAATGCAGAGAGCTTTTATTATATTTGAGAGTACAATGAGTATTGAATGTCCCTTCTACCTCTAATCTCACATCTATTTATAAGTATTGGGTTAAGCCCTAATCCTTCTAGAGATCGGACTCCTTATACATATCCGATTCCCATTAGTAGTAGAATTCTATCTTCTTCCAAAGTGGGGTTTCGTTACTTGGTCTTCAAGGCAGATGTTGACTTTGTCTGGGCCGAACTCCGCAGGCCGAGCTTTAATATATAGGCCCAAATAGCCTTAGATCGGGCCCAGGATGAGGCCGGTACTATCACATCCCCCCCCAAAAAAGAGGAAAGAAGACATGTAGACGCAGACTACGAGGTCTAATTGCCGAGGTGATTGATCGCGCAAATCACTTGAACGAACTGAATTACCGAACTGATAATCCGAGCTGAAGTAGCAGGCATAGTTAGATGAGCGATCTGAGTATCAGGGGCTTGTTATGTTCTTTAGGTTGATCAATAGGCGCGGCCCATATAAAATTTAAAGGGCGGGGAAAGCAATGGGCCGTTTGAATGTTGTGGAGGGACGGTTCATGTTTCGAGAAAGGCGGGCCCCGGTCACACGTGTGTCAGACGCAACGGTGGGATTCAAATGTATATCCTCAGAAGTTGAAACGTTTCTGCCCATATCACACTATTTCACATCCGCCGTCTTGCGCAGAAAAGTTCCTTCTTCCCCCAAAATCTTCAATTTGCTGCTTCCCGTACCGCCCTGCTAACACCGTTGGTCCCTCTGTTCACAGTTGCAAATCCCCCGCCGGAGCATTTATCTTCGGTTTAACAAGTAAGTATGGCTTCCCATTCTCAATCTACGAGGGTTAGTGGGTCTTCATTGGCGAGTGCCGTAGATAGCAGTGTAGAGTTTAGGATTTTCTCCCTAGGATCCTCCATTTCTGTTGAAACTTTGATAGTGCCCCGGTGTGTAGAGGGGAAAGTGGCCGATTACCCCTCAGTTTTAAACGAGTGTAGGATAAAATGCCTCGCCCGATCGTATAATTTCCCCTCTGATGTCGTCTTGATAGAACCTCGTTCGGAGGATAGGGCATGTTCGCCCCCGATGGGGTTCGTTACCGTTTACGAGGACAGTCTGCATTCCGGTCTTCGTCTACCCCTCCCTGAGCCGTTTGCCCAGCTCCAGAAGAAACTTGGTTTAGCTTTGGGGCAGATAATGCCTAATTCTTTTAGGCAATTTACTGATTTGGGCGTGGCAGCGATCCGTGAGGGTTACCAATTATCAGCCGAGCTCATTCACGAGCTCTTTGTCTTCAAAAAATCAGCGGACTGGTACTATGCCGCTGCCCGTACTGAGTTCAAGGGTCGAACTCAGAATAAAGTAGAAAAATGGCATTCGAGATACTTTTTCTGTCGTCATGAGAGTTTAGCCGAGCATATGTGGAGGGTAGGTAAGCCTTTTACGTGGGTGGGAGGCGAGGTGGATAAGGATCTGGAGGCTGCTGTTAGAGCAATGAGGAATTGTGGCCCCTTCAAGGGGAACTATGGCGAAGATTCCTTAGCTGAGGCGGGGTTGAGCCCGTTTGAGCCCCAGAGGATGGTGGATCCTGCAACGGGTGAGACCCCGCTAGTGCTATTAGGATTGTAATGCTTTTGTTTATTAATCATCCTGACTCTCGTCACGCTTTGTATCGCAGTGAAGTTCGGGAAGATAAGGGGAGTCGATGCCAAGGCCGCAGCTCGAGGGAGTAAGAGGCCGAGGTCGTCAGGCCGATCTGCTTCCTCGTCTGACCTGGTTCAGCGAGCTGAGGTAACAGAGCCTACCACGACAGATGCTCGCTCTCCTTCCGCCAGTCCTCACAAAAAATCCAAAGTCCAGGATATCATCGAGGTCTCGGGTGGTGATGGGAGCCCGGTGGCTCCTTCAATGAGGCTGGAGAATCTTCCTTTTCCTGAGGTAAAGATTTATTGCCTTCGTTTATTCTCTTTCGGTATTTCTGCCCTATGCTTTTCTTTTGTTTAACTCCGCTTTTTCTTGTAGAGCCTCGGTAGGGTGATGAGATGGCTAGAAGATGGCGTCGGGCAAATGTCGGCTCGGCATGAGGACGAGAAGAGTCAGTACTCCGATAGGCTGACTTCGACCAAGGCTAAGCTGAAGAAGGCTGAGGGGGACCTGGTCAAGGCCAGAGAGGAGGTGAAGACTCTCAAGTCCGAGTTGGCCGCTCAGCTTGCGAAGGCCGAGGTGGAGGCTGAGATAGCCCAGAAGAGATTTGAGGCCGAGCTGAGTGCAGCTAAAGACAGGGAGACCCAGCTGGCGGCTGGTCAAGGCGAGGTCTTACGGGCATTTACAAAGAGGCTTCTATTGTCGGAGAGCTTCTCCGGCCTGGCCAATGAGTTGGCTGGGCTTATCAATGGAAACTACGCTTTGGATGCTCTGGAGGAGGCCGCTAGAGAATTTCCCGGCTTGGATGCTTCCAAGTATGGCTACGAGCGCCTAGAGGACGCGGCTCTCCTTTCTCGGTACGCCAGCGTGATCCGAGATCACCTCAACCAGCTACCTGTCCTGGACGACCTTGCCAACTCGTCTGTTCTGCTATCCGCCGAGCAGATTGCCGCCTGCCCGACAGATCGGGACTCCACCCTGGACGCGGTCTTCGATGCTCTTCCTGATGAGGCCGAAGAAGGAGGCGAAGCCCACGAAGAGGAAGTGGAGGAGGAACGGGAAGCCGGGACTGGTGAAAATCTGGCCTCCAACAAGGATGTGGAGGGCCTCCCCTCCGAGCAGCAACCTTCTCAAAATAAGGAGGTCGGCGATGTTTAGTGTAGTTTTTTTTTTTTTGTATATCTGTACTGAACACCTTCGAATCAATGAATTTGTTTTCTTCTTCTTGAGTGTAGAGCTTGGATTCTGTCGATATTTCTACTTTGCGCATACAAATAGCTCTCCTTTCTCAAGATGTGGTTGACCAACGGTCCATGGCTCAGCAATGGAGGGAGAAATGCCGCCGAGCTGAGAAGCTTTTCGACGAAGTGTATTTCTTTGAAATCCCAAGAAGCCGAGCTGACGGGATGGCAGATGAAGTTTGAGGCACTTTGTGAGGAGGTCGAAGTCAAGCGGCTCGCTTTCCAAGAGAGTACCGACTTGCTTCAAGCCAAGCTTCTTCAGGCTGAGGAGGAGTTGGAAGTCGCCCGAGGTCGAGCTGGCCGCGTTCCGAAAGATTACGAGATGATCGTCGAGGAGCATGCCGAGTATGAAGATATTATCCGTCGCGGCGGTGGTATCACCATCTCCGAGGCGGAATTAAAGGCAAAAGAGGACTTGGAACAATATATCGCGCTAAAGGAAGCACTCGGGTCCGAGTCTTTTGGGCTTCAGGGTGCTTTTGAGATGCTGAAGGAGAGTGCGGGCAGGTATAAGTGTATTTTGGACCGCCGACCTAAGTTACGGGCGCTTTTGGCACGTGGTCCGGGGGCAGACCTTTCTTCTTCTGTTCGGACAATGCCTGCTCGCGAGGTGAGAACGGCTTCGCGGGGACATCAGGTCGGTCCGAGCCAGGGTAGGCGAGCTGTTTGTCGCGGTTCGGCTACCCCGCGAGGTCGAAGTTCTCCTGCTGGAAGAAGTCGAGGTCGGGGGCGAGGTCGAATCTCAATTGATGATCTCCTAGGGCCTTCCTCCTTTGAGGAAGATTGGCTTAGCTTCAGCAAGAAACACCCTTCCCCCTAGATTAGCTCGCTTCTGCCTGTAATATATGTACACACAAACTTTTCCAAAGAGTTAGAAATAAAATCGTATATATTGGGTTTTGAACTTTCCTGTTCTTCGTGAAGATTGCTTCCTTGGTTTTCTGCATGTTGCATCTTTGAGGGAGTTGGACTCGGACCTCTTTGTGTTGACAAGGGAACTATGGTTCGGACCTTGTATTTTATCCTCCCGGGGGAACTTGGTTCCGACCCCAGTTGAGAACTAATTATCCTTAGGAGGGAGTTTGACTCGGACCTCGTGGGATCTTCCTTTTTGGAGGGAGACGAGCTCGGACCTCGGAAAGGGTTTCCTTTGCGCTTTATAGGAATTTGTTACCCCATGTCGGGTCATTACTGACCACGCAAGGGAACCGTAGTTCGACCTTATGAGGGGATTTTGATATGATGGATACTTCGTATAAGCAAATCAAAAGACACGAGATGCAAGACAAAAAGGAAATTTATTAAAAAGGACCAAAAAGAGTTTTGACGAGCTCGTTTAAAAACAAAACATTAAGGACAAAAAGAAAACCTAAGACTCTATATGCAAGACTTTGATGCTTATACGAAGAATCTCTTTAGATGGGCGATGTGCCACGTTCTGGGTATTAGCTCGCCCGAAAGATAGGCGATTTTATAAGCTCCTTTGCCGAGGACTTCGTGTACTCTGTAGGGCCCTTCCCACGTAGCTTCGAGCTTGCCGAGCTTCTCTGAGAGGCTGATCTCATTGTTTCGGAGCACAAGGTCACCGACCTGGAACTGTTGGGGTTTGACCCTTTGGTTGTAATACCGAGCCATTTGCTGTTTATACCGAGCTTCTTTTATGCTGGCTAGTTCCCTTTTTTCCTCCAATAAGTCTAGGTCGGTTCGGCGCTGCTCTTCATTAGCTTCGGCGGAGAAATTGATAGTTCGGGGACTGGGTGCTCCGATCTCGACAGGTATGACTGCTTCAGACCCGTATACTAAACGGTACGGGGTTTCTCCCGTTGTTCTCCTAGCTCGATCGCCCACTTCGTGATTCTTCCTGAAGCTTCTGGCTTAGTGAGAACTTGTCGAAGTGGTAGATCGGTCAGAACTTGTATCGGGTGAGCTTGGAAGTAGGGCTTTCCCCCTCGCTTCGTATCTCTTCAGAGCTCCCTCTTGGGCTAACCTCTCTATCTGTTCCGCGAGGTCGCGGCAATCCTCCGTGTGGTGCCCATGGTCATCATGGAAGGAGCAGTGCTTGTTTTGGTCCCGAGGTTTAGATTTTGACATGGGACGTGGTTTAGCGAACCAGTCCTCGTGGAGTGCGAAGATCTCGGCATTCGTCTTCATAAAAGGAGGTCGTTGGGACGGCTCTGGTCCCACCCGAGGTCCAAGCCGGGACTGGATTGGTCCGGATCCGAGCCGGGACTGGATAGGTCCTCTTTGGAGGCGCTCGTGGGCACTTCTCCGATCACGATCGCTCCGACCTCGATCCCCTTCAGTTCTCTTCTTCTCGGTCTCCTCCCGCTTCAATCGGTCCGCATCCCGGCCATCGGCGGCGGTATACAATCTTCCACATCTTCCGGGCCGTCTCGGGCTTCCGCTTAGCGAGCTCTTGGTTCGGGGACCTGTGGGCAACTCCATTTCGGAAGGCCGAGATGAGGAAGACGTCGTCGATTTTATCGACCTTCAAGCTTTCCTGCATGAACTCCGGAAGCCGTACTCCCTTATAGATTCTTTGTCCTTTTGCTTCACCGATAGGAGGTATGCTGTGTCTCGGCGAGCCTGAACCTTCGTATGGAATCTTTGCTTGAATATTTTTTCCAAATAGGTCCAGGACCCCACGCTGCCAGTTGGAAGGCTGTCAAACCAAGCTCGGGCATAATCGATCAGCATCTCGGGGAATAGCTTGCACATGTGTTCCTCCCTGAGACCCTGGTTGTGCATCTTTGTACCGAAATGCGTTAGGAAGTTAAGGGGTCGTCCAGCCCATTGTAGGCCGGTATGTTTGGCAATTTGTACACCGTGGGGAGTTTGGTGTCAAGCAGCTCGTCGGTGAACGGGCTGATCAGCCGAGCTGGTTCCTTTTCATGTCGGTGTCGATTCCTCGGGGGACTGCGACTCTCGCCATAGCTCGGACTTCGATACCTTCGGGGGCTCCGAGGTCGCCTTTGGGTATGATGTCGTCTGGGGCTACTCTGCGAGCTTGGACTCCGACGTCGATCTGAACCCCGCCGGGGATCGCGCCTCTCCTTTAGCTCCGGTTCCGGTCTCTCGGTGTAGGGAGGAGCTTTAGGCAGAGATTTTTGCGTGGAACTCTCCCTGGCTTCAAGTATGGGAGACATCCGGGTTGTCACAAGAAAGCGTTTGAAACGCTCCTTGTTTGCTTTAGCGAATTCGGCCGCGGCGTAGGTGGTGGCAAGATCAAAGTCTCTGGAGAGATCATCCTCCTTCAACTCGGATCCCTTCGGCTCCGACTCGTCGTTGATCTCTAGCGCGGGCATCCTTTCGGAGGGATTTCCTTCTATTGGGTCCCTGGCGTGCCTCTCCTTTGGGACCGAACTGCCTTTCTGGCGATTCTCTTGGCTCATGGGGTAGCTTTCTGCTTCGTTAGGATTCCCTCGTTGGCTTTGGGCCTCCCGCATGCTTTGTGATCGCGTTACCATCGTAAATCAGCTACGTAAGAACCGTTGATGAGGTTCCCACAGACGGCGCCAATGATAGATCTAGGGTTTGCGAAAGTAGCTAAAAGAAATAACACGATGACACAGTAATTTACGTGGTTCGATCGATGTGATCTACGTCCACGGGAGAGAATGCAGAGAGCTTTTATTATATTTGAGAGTACAATGAGTATTGAATGTCCCTTCTACCTCTAATCTCACATCTATTTATAAGTATTGGGTTAAGCCCTAATCCTTCTAGAGATCGGACTCCTTATACATATCCGATTCCCATTAGTAGTAGAATTCTATCTTCTTCCAAAGTGGGGTTTCGTTACTTGGTCTTCAAGGCAGATGTTGACTTTGTCTGGGCCGAACTCCGCAGGCCGAGCTTTAATATATAGGCCCAAATAGCCTTAGATCGGGCCCAGGATGAGGCCGGTACTATCATTCCTCGCGATTATTTCTCTTATATTAATCCTAGTGTTCTACTTCTTTTATTCACGGATAATCGTGTCTTTTCTTTGTTTTATTCGTTAATTTCCCTTCTTCCCCGCTTCTTAATTCACACCCCTAGTCACGCCCCGGCTGTATCGTCCTTAGGGATTTGGGGTTGTGACAACTAATTTCACAATATTTATAATAAAAATAAATCTTATTAATTTAGTAAGCTTTTGCATTCTTATAAAAAAATTTGTCAAGGTCCTTCTCAAAATTTAATTATCAGAAATCGTATTTTGGAACCCTGGATTAGGATTTCATCGCCGATTGTATTTTTGAACGAGAAATCGAAATCTATTTCTGTCAACTTTTACATACACTATTTTTGTGTACAAATCTTTTCCCATAAATTAGCTCTCAACTTTTCCAGATATTTTTGTATAGTCAACTTTCTTTGACCTTTTTCTCGATCTCGAAAATTAAACCATATTTTCCATCTAAGAATAATAATATATGATTAAACTGCATACCACCATGTGAATTAGGTGTACATTTTATGTATGTGTATAGCAAAATGCATAATTATAATTTATAACATACTAGTTATGAGATAACTTGTATACATATATCTTTAATTATTTTTCGTGGGGGTGGCCGTCCATTGTCTTAAGAATAGAACAAAGAATAAGTATGGTATACATACATATTGTATATAGCAAGTTAATTATAAATTAATTACAAGTTAGATACTTAATTGTTTCTTGAAGCCTACTACTGCTACATGTATCCTTCTTCACCACAACAAATACTTGGATTCTTAAGCCTCCACGTTGCCTTTGTCTCCTCTTATTTCTTAACTCAAACAAAGTAACCAACACTTACCTCCTCTATTCAACACCATGCTCGACAGCAATGAAGTAGAAAATGAGAGTTATTTTAGAAAGAAAACAAAGAAAGAGCTACATTCAAATTGTACCAACAACAATCAACTCTCTTCAGTAATAATTGATTCAATCACCCTCCAGCACAAGAATTATCCAGATATAAATCAAAAGTTTCAAACTTACGTGGAACACTACTAGGCGAGTTTCTTCATCACAATGTGAACAGCAAACTCTTCTCTAATCAAAGGTAAATTCAAACTCAACTTGGTCTTTCAAACACTTATGTATTCCATTAATGTTAGATCGAAAATAGAAACCCAAACAAAAGTATCCACAAGTCTAACTGATTTTCATGAATAAAGCTTGACCAGAAATACCATAACACATAAAGTGATCCTCATAATCTACAAATACTAAAATTTGTTTAAGAAGAAAGCAATATCTTTTGAGAGAGAACTTGCCCCTGTTTTGCTTTGAATTCAACCAACCCGAACTGCCGAGTCTTGGTTACGGTGTATTGTCGAGTCCGATGATAGGGCTGATCGGAATGTTAGATGTCAACGGTGCTGACGGTTGTCATTCCGGGCTGATGTCCGTTTGGCCAAGGAAAAGGCAGCAGTGGTGGTTCCGTGCTGCTGTCCGTTTGGTTAAGGAGAAGGCGGCGGTGCTGATAGAAGTCGATGGCAAAAGAACGACAACCACTGGTGGTTTTAAAAGAAAAGAGAGAGTTTTAAATTAATAACCTGAAACTAAAATTAAAACTGAAATTAGAAATTAAATAAGAAGTGAAGGGAGGGGAACGACGGACCTACCTTGGCAGTGGTGGAGACGAGCCACAACGGCGGCGGCGGTAACGGCCTTCCATGACTGCCGTTGCCGGAAAGGAGGGAAGAGGCATGAGCGGCGTGATGGTAGCTCTTCTGCCATTGTTGTTCGCTGTCGTTCAATCACGAAGGAGTGGTGGTGTCGAGCGGACGACGGCGGGGCTGCCGGAATCTGACGTCTCGCCGGATTTTGAAAGGAGATGAGAGATTTTAAATTAAGGTTTTCAATTTGGGATCTAGGGTTATAAATTGGGGCTTTTCACTGAGGGTTTGAGCGAAAGATGAAACCAAGACGATGACGGCGGCTCATAAATCGGCGGATGAAGATTTGCCGGACAAGAAAGAGGGCGACGGCGGCGGCTGCTGCTGGTAAAGTCGATTAGAGTCAAGAAAGAGGAGGGCCGGTAGCATCGCCGGTTGCAACGGCGATGGTGAGACTGACAGCGGCGAACGACGAAGTCTCGCCGGAGAAGGAGATGAGGGGCAACGGAATTGTTGCCGCTGTGGATGAGGGCAGAGAGAGAAACGAGAGAGCAGAGAGAGAGAGAGAGACGGCTGTTGTAAAAGGAAAGAAAAGAAATAAATAATGGATTTATAAAATGTTGTTATAGATTTAATTAAATTTGGCCTTGAGTTTTAATTTTTAAAACTTTGGGCTCAAATTGATTTCAATTAGTTTGGGCTTAGTATTAGAGATTTATCTTGGGCTAAATATTAAATTAAAATATAAGAATTGGGCCAAAAGCTAGGCTGGTTTTAATTAATTTTAATATGGACTGCAGATATTAATTGGGGAGATGCTAATTATCGAAATTAATTATCATCCAGTATTAAAACAGTCTTAATTCTTAAACTAGTTTAATATCCTCGACATTCGATAAAATTGGAAAGTCTAAAAATGAACCTAGTTATCATTAGATGTTTTATTTTTAGCATCGTGTAAAATCGAGATAGAGATCTAGAAGGAATCTCTAAACTCTTTTGAACTAAAACTTAGTTAAATGCAAAGTCCTAGAACTTGATTTTAATCAAGTCCGTTAATCGTTTTTATTTTTCACTCAATCGTTTCGCTAAAGCTTAATTGTTTGCGAAAAAAGGAGGAAGTCGCAATTAGAAGAAAGGTGAAGCACAAGAGTGAATATTTAAGGCAAGAAGGAGAAGCAATACGGTTTGTTCTGTAAGAATATCAGGTGGGCTTTCTAAACTTGTGGGCTTTCTTATTATACAAATAACTTGAGCTTTATTTTATTCTTGAAATGTTTTAAAATTATTATAATGCATAAATGATTTTATGGATTCTCTTGAGCCTATCTGTGTTGGTTCGCCAACTTATTAAATCGATTGGATTCTGAGTTAGCCAAAAGGGTGCTTTCCAGAATTAGTGTACACAGTAACTGAGGTTGTGAGCTCTCTTAGGAGTGGCTGACCTCGGTGAGTGACGTTCGCGGAAGGTGGCCACCTTCCCCGGCGTTGGACAGATATGATGATTGATGATGTTATGAGATCTCAAGTATGAAAATGTTTTAGTAAACACAGGTTTATTTCAGGAAAACCCCTATATGTTACTGTTGCAAATGCATGATAAATCTATAAAAGTATTTATATGTTTTGGCATGTGTTCACTGAGTACGTTGTACTCAGCCCTGCATGTATTTCTAAATATGCAGGTTGAGCAGAGACGTGATGGTGGGTGTTGAGCAAGAGCTTTTTGTTGAACATGTTTATGACAAGTCTTGACTTCACATGTGAAGTCAATCTACGTCTTTTCCGCTGCAAAAACTCGAATATTCTAATGCCTTGTGTTGGGAAAATTAATAGAGTTTTGATTGGATACCAAAACCCAGCTGACCCCAACCGAGTAGATGATCGCACAAGCCTAAGTGTTTTTCAGCTCACCTGTTTGTGCTTATAGAGTTTCTTAGTTTACAGGTAGATTTGCTGAAGACAGCAGAAGACACAGCTAAGCAGACAGCTTAAGAACTCAGCAAAGCAGACTCAGCAGAACAAGACCAAGCAGAGTCAAAGATCCTGCAGTATCAAGACCCAGCTCAGTGACGGAAGCCCAGCTCAGTGTGAAAGACCCAGCTCAGTGTAAAAGACCCAGCTTAGTGTCGATGACACAGCTCAGGTCTAAAAAGCTCAGGTCAGTGACACAGCTCAGGTTGAAGACACAGCTCAGGTTGATGATACAGCACAGGTCTAAGATACAGCTCAGAGTCGAGACGCAGCAGAGTCCAAGACGCTGAAGACACAGCAGAGACGCTTGACAGCTCGAAGACGAAGACCTTCTCCAAGACAAGATCCCAATGTCAGAAGATCTTGTCTGACGCGATCAAATCAGAGAAGGAATAGCCTCTGCAGATGCAGACCTACTTCGTAGGTAAAGGCCAGAAGTCAACAAGAGTAGGTAAGATTCAAACGGCTCTCTTCCAACGGCTAGTTTGAATCACCACCTATATATATACCTCCTCACCATTGAATAGAAAAGTGGTGAGGTAGCAAGGCTGCGAAGAAATAGAAGAAAACAGAAAAATGAACAACGATCTACAAAGCCAAATCTTTCTAGAACACCCAGCCAGTCAGCTGTGTTCTTAGTTGTTCACAGATTCAGTCATAGGCAGAATAGATAAGAATAAATATCTTAAGCCTAGTCTGAACGAGTTCATCATACTCCTTGTTCTTCATTGTAAGAACTCGTTCATAGTTGGAACCCCATACCCAAACCCAAACCCAGAAAGGTTAGGTAAAGGTACGCTTGCTCGAAGCGTGTAATTCGAGTGGATAGGTTCTTCAGTACCCGGAAACTGAAGGTGTAGGCTTGACAAAGGCTCCGTAAACTGTTGGAACACAGCTCGGGTTAGAGTTGTGAAGTTGCTTGGTACTTGGAAACCAAGTGGTAGTGAATTACCAGTGAATCTGGTCGTGGACGTAAGAGGGGTTACTCCGAACCACGTTAAAAATGCTCTTGTTATTTATCGCTTTGTTTTATGCATGTTACTAACTCTCATAAGCATACATTTCAATCTGCATAAACTGACTAACTGAAAAGTGAAACAGAGCTTTGCAATATATTTGAAGCAACAGACGGACTTTCCAAATCCACCGCATTCCGCACACAGCCAGCTGCCATCCGGCTGGATCGAACACAGCCAGCTCACTCAAAAGAGTTTTAACTTGGAAAAGTTTTTAAACCTTGGTGTATTCACCCCCCCTCTACACCAAGGTATCCGTCTTGGGACCAACAATTGGTATCAGAGTAGTGGTTCAAAAGATCACTGTATCTGTCAAGTCAGCACATCATTGCTGATAATGGTCACCTGAACAGATCCTTAATTTTTTTTAAAATCTTTTTAAAATCATTATATTGCATACTGTCATGGAATCTTCTATGTGCAGGAATCTTCCAACATTCTCAGTCGATAATTATCAGATATGGAAGTTCCGACTCAAAAGCTTTCTGTGCGCGCAAAATGAGATGATGTGGAATGTTATCACAGACGGACCCATCATCATCATGAAATCAGAAAGACAAGCAGAAATCTTACCTGGAGCTGAACTAGTACTCCGGCAAGTTGTGAAGCCCAAAAGGGAGTACTCTTCAGAAGAAAGAAGACAAGCTGGATTGGATAGCTACGCTCGCAACGTTATCTCCTCAACGGTGACGGACGCTTTTCTCAGCAAGATCATCAACTGCGAGACAGCTAAGGGGATGTGGGACACTCTAGCCAAGCTGTGTGAAGGCTCAGAGGAAATTCAAGAGAACAAATTCTCAGTTGCATGCCAGAAGTTCGACAACTTCAAGCAACTCCCCTACGAGTCCATCGAGCAAATGGAGCTCAGATTCTCCAACCTCGTCATCAAGATCGAGACGATCCGAACTGGAAAATATACAGTTCGTGATAAGAACTTGAAAGTTCTTTCAGCTCTCTCCTCAAAATGGTGTACACACAAAGTGGTTCACCAAAGCAGAACTGATCTTAGCAGCATGGAGACGGAAAAATTATTCTCCATCTTGAAAGCCAACGAATTTGATCTGGGGATCACAAGCGGAGAATCATCCAGCCGGATAAATGAAACGGAGCTGAATTCCAAGGCAAAGGAGGAGACAGCTTTCAGTGCAGAGTCAAGAAGATCAGCTCAATCAGCTCAGACTGAAAAAGTCAGAAAGGAGTTCAAAAATATGAGCAAAGAAGAATTGCACGAAGAAGTTGCCATGCTTGTACGGAGCATCAATAGGCTGGATCACAGCAAGGAAAGGTACAAGAAGATCGTGAAGGTTCATCACGACAAGCAACTCTACCCAAAGAGAAACCCAGCTGAGTCATCCTCCGTGAGAAAGGATAAAAGTTTCGAATCGAGCGAAATGGATAATGATCAAATCTCTGTCTCCGACTCAGATGAGGATGATTGCTCTGATTAAGATGTCTGAAACATCTTATTGATTCAACCAACGAAGAAAATGAAGAAACCCAGCTAGCTGACTGGGACCAACTGTGAAATAAAGACAGCTGGATACAAAACTGAAAATTCAACCGATCATTCGGTAGTACATTGGTCTCAAGAGAAGAATAGAGAAGCAGTACTTGAACCAGCTGGATTAGGGACGGCTGTCTACTTGCTATACAAACTGAGACTTCATCAAAGAAATGAGCTGATGGTGAGAAAATCCTCTCAAACGAAGTAGGATGCAACTGAAGAAAATGCCACCTACTATCAAATCAAGATTATCCATTGTTGGGAAAATTCACATCGAAGCACAATCTGCTGAAATCCAAGTCAAGATGATGTGTGTGAATTATTTGGACTGCTCAAACCGGATAAAGAAAAGCTCATCCAGCTGATGGGAAACAAACTCAGCTGGATCCCAAAACTCAGAAGGATTTCCCAGCCAAAAAGGGAATCAAGCTCCGCCGGACATCAGTCGAAGAGCTAAAGGGAACTCAGCTGACTAAAATTCAAGCAAAATCTACAAATACTCAGCTGAGGAGAACTGTCAATCAAGCAAAGGAGAAGACCGCTGTAATATCAGATGGATACTATGTCCAAGCTGACCGTTCAGGAAGGGAAACCAGCTGAGGGGGAATCAAGCTCAGCTGGATAGTTAAACTGAAGGAGTAACTCAACATTAAGAAACACAAATGAGGTATCGGTGACTACAAAGTTCAGCTGACAGGTTTGCAGTCTTTCATTTACTTCCCTGAGGAATATGCTATTTAAGGATAAAATTATTTGAATTTAAATTCAAAATTCACAATCATTCCTTAGAAGGATTCGTCAATAAGCCATGCAGCAAATCGAATCCCATCGCATTTAATGAAAAGCATGCAGGGTACTGTAGCTCGGGCAAATCGAGGCAGAAGTCAGAACGTTTTGACTACCTGACGCGCGCGTGACCTACAATCTACATACGCACGTCACTTAACGTGTTGCGCAAATCTCTCCCAGCCGCAGATCTTGAATTCAAATCTAAAGATCTCAATCGTTCATCAAGATAGACGGTTGATATATATATCAAAGATATGCAAATCGTCGCCATATTTACTTATTATCTCTGAAATTTTTCTGCAAATCAAGTTCTTGTTTATCTCTCTGCAAAACTCTTTTCTCCTGTACTCTTCTAACTCCTCAATACAGATATATTCAATGGCACCAAAGAAGATAACCCCAGGAGCGAACCAATCGGAGAACCTCATGTCAAAGCTGCACTTTGAGAGTTGTTTAACTCTCAAGAACTACAAGAACTCAGAGTTCCAGGAGGTGCTGGATCTCATCGAGAAGGCAGGCCTACTTCAATGGGCGACGGCACGTCCGAAGAACATCTTCCGCCGGGAAGTAGCAGAGTTCTTCATGAAGATGACGAACAGAGAAGAACGTCTCCGCTCCAACATCACCCTCCAACTCAAAGAAAAGACAGGGCATACAACTCCCTGGGACGTCGACATCAACATCAACCGAATATTGAACAAGCTGTTCGGATTGAAAACTCTTGGGGACCGCTCCCCAGACAACTACACCAGAGAAGAGATCCAGGCCGAATTGGAACAGATGCTGTTCAAGCCGGAACCCTACAGGGCAAGTATGTCCAAGCTACTGCTGAAGCCCAGTCGCATCGCTTCTGGATATCACCCAGAAGTGTATTCTAGGTATCGCTGGATCTCAAGGAGAGATCAGCATACCCAAGCTGAAGCCCATGATAGCCATCCTCAGGAATGATCCTGTGGATTGGTTCTCCTACTTTATGGGAAAGTTGGAAAATGAGTCGAAGAAAATTCACTTCGAAGATGACAGCTTCACCAAATTCGGTATGTAGGAGACCATCTATTTATGCACCAAGGCGGCGTGCATAATAGAACACTACACCACCGGACGGCAAATCAAGTGGAAAGACACGAAGAGTTCCCCGTGTCCAAAGTTACATTTGAAAAACAAAGTCGGCTCTCGACTTGATGAAGAAAACGGCCACGAAGGGAAGAAGAAGATGCGGGAGGCAAAACAACGGTACCTCTCCCTCTCAAACCGGGAAAAGAAAACGGAGGAAACTCGGCCACCGGATCTCCACCGCCAAAAAGAAGCTCAAATTTAAGGCGGCCGACAAGCCGAGTGAGGAGACGACGGAGAAGCCGGTGGAATCGAATGGAGATCGATCGGCGAGGAGACAGCTCAGGATTCCTCCTCCAGCACAGATCAAGGAAGGGAGTTCGTGATTGCTTCACGTGAAGCTGAGGAACAACAGATAGTGGTCCCGCACCCTGACCCGGAGGATGCTATTCCACTTCGCCAAATCCTTCAAGCATCCTCACAACCCGCTCCAGTTGATCTCACATCATCTGGATCTCCTCCTCAACAACACTCTCTTCTCCTTCCGCCTCAACAACACTCTCTTCTCCTTCCTCCTCATCCTCAGGTACTTCTCCAAGAATCCTCCCCTACTTCTTCAGTACCTGAAACCACCCATGTTTCAGCACCCAGCTCATCTAAAGAGCCTCATCCAGCTGACGCTCCTTTGCAGCTGGATGATGAATACCAAGCTGAACCATCAAGCCCTACTTCTTCTTCTGAGGAAATTGAAATCCTCAGTCCCAGAGCCGTTGCACGTGCTGCCACAGTCATGAGGGTCGAGGACCTCAGACTCCAAGGAATAAAGATCGCACTGCAACATTATCCCTCTTTTGCCTCGCTCCCTGCTGCTTTAGTCGCTGTAAGCGACTTTAAATTTTATTTGGCAACCAAGATGGCCACTTGGTACGCAAATGAAGAAATGGTGGAGTTCTTCACTTTCGATAAGCTTAAAGCCGAAGAAGCAGCTCTGCAGGAGATATTTGGTTTTGGAAGTCTTCAGGATGCTTTTGAGCATCAAGACGAGCTGATCCAGATCTTCATTCAGAAGGTTGAACAGGATGAAGTACCACCTTCTGAGGAAGTCATTTCTCGTGCCAACTCCTACCTACACAATCTCAGCTGGATCGTTCCAGTTGAAACTGCCAATGAAGCTGTCCCTGCCGACACAGCTGAGGCAATGATGATTGAAGAAGAGCCAACTGATGCAACAGTTGAGCCAACCGAAGCTGCCCCACAGAGTCCAATTGCCGATGACACTCGCTCACTGGTCGAGATCGAGGCAGTAAAACCCAGCCAAGCCGAATCCGGGACCCAGACGGATCCTACTGTGATTTCTGATGCAATGAAGGACGAGATCGCCAAACAAGTTGAGGAAATCCTTTTTCAGGATAGACTCAAATCAAATGTTGATACCCTTCTGCGCATCACAGCTATAGAGTCGCAAGTCCAGAGCAATGGACAGTCCATTGACGACGTTCACAGATTCGCTCTGGATCTGCAGGAAAGCACCAGCAGAGATCTCAAACAGTCTCTCGTTTCTCAACGTATTGATAATTCAAATCATCTAGAGAAGAGAGTCCCTGAGATCATCTCAAACCTCCAAGCTCCGCCGAAAGCCGCGTCATCGATTTATCCGGCCGGTGGTCGCTCTCCAACGGCGGACTCTCTCCACAGGCCGATATCCATCGGTTGTTCAATCTTTACAAGGAGCTGGACAATCGGTTCAAAGGCTAGAAGAAGACACGACACGGCTCAACCTAGTCACAGCAGACAACTCAGCAAAGATTGCTGACATTGACAAAGCCTTGGCCCAGCTGAATGAGACAGTAGTCAACCTCTCCTCCACTCTTTTTGATAATGCTAAAAAGGGGGAAGGTAATGACAAGAGAAAAACTTCAAAGACGGGCAAAGGAAAAGTCCGTAGTCAAGTCCAAGTGATGCGATCGAGAGATTGACGAAGTTGTTCTTGAAAGCCGGATGCGGATGAACCACTTTGGACGGAAAGGGAAATGGAGCAGAATGATCATCCCTCTTGCCAAAGCTAGCGGAGCCACGCCAGAACAGTTCAATGATATTCATTGGCTCTGCAACTTTGTAACTCAGCAAAAGCAAGAGATGAAAAGCCTCCTAGAACGACGAGAAGAAGAAAGAAAGTCCGCTCAATGCCGAAGAAAAGAAGCGACGAAGAAAAGAGCAAGCATAAGAGCTGCAAAGAAAAAGTCTCAGATGCCGATGAACTGGAGAAGAGTCGATGAATGGATCCCAGAAGAGCTAAACGACGACTGGGAACATACAAAGTTTGAGTTCATCGAAGATTTCTATTATCTGGGAGCTTACCCAAATACGCCCCCAGATGTTGCTTTCATGATGCATCTAAATGAGTTTTTTCATCAAGACAGGATGACGGCAAAGGCATTCTTCAACGCTGCAAATACCGCGAAGATCCAGCTCACCGCTCACCAGCTGTATCATATCCAGCCTCCGTTGATACCTGGAACTCAACTTCCTGACAAATCAAAGATTATTGCTGAAGTAAACAGATGGGCGATCAGGAGGAAAATTTCCAAGGCAAACAACGAAGAAGAATACGGGGAAAATTTGGAGCAGATGATATTTAACCGATACAGGTTAAGAACAGATGAGCAGCTGGAAGAAGATAGAATGAAGAATCAGCAGCAGCAGCAGAAATGAAGACCCAGTTAACTGGGATTAAATTGTTTTTGTCAATTTTTTCAGTTCGTTGATCCTGTATCTCTTGTAATCATCTTTTATGGATTAATAAAACTGAAATATTTTTGCTCTCAAGCTCACCCTGATGACAATAACTCTTTGTCCAGGCACTGAACTCTGAATTTAATCTTCTGCTGAAATCTTTTAAACCCACTTTCTCATTTAGAGGGAAGCAGGTTGTTTTTCTCAGTTAGGTTTTGGCATCATCAAAAAGGGGGAAATTGTTGGGAAAATTAATAGAGTTTTGATTGGATACCAAAACCCAGCTGACCCCAACCGAGTAGATGATCGCACAAGCCTAAGCATTTTTCAGCTCACCTGTTTGAGCTTATAGAGTTTCTTAGTTTACAGGTAGATTCGCTGAAGACAGCAGAAGACACAGCTAAGCAGACAGCTTAAGAACTCAGCAAAGCAGACTCAGCAGAACAAGACCAAGCAGAGTCAAAGATCCTGCAGTATCAAGACCCAGCTCAGTGACGGAAGCCCAGCTCAGTGTCAAAGACCCAGCTCAGTGTAAAAGACCCAGCTTAGTGTCGATGACACAGCTCAGGTCTAAACAGCTCAGGTCAGTGACACAGCTCAGGTTGAAGACACAGCTCAGGTTGATGATACAGCACAGGTCTAAGATACAGCTCAGAGTCGAGACGCAGCAGAGTCCAAGACGCTGAAGACACAGCAGAGATGCTTGACAGCTCGAAGACGAAGACCTTCTCCAAGACAAGATCCCAATGTCAGAAGATCTTGTCTGACGCAGTCAAATCAGAGAAGGAATAGCCTCTGCAGATGCAGACCTACTTCGTAGGTAAAGGCCAGAAGTCAACAAGAGTAGGTAAGATTCAAACGGCTCTCTTCCAACGGCTAGTTTGAATCTCCACCTATATATATACCTCCTCACCATTGAATAGAAAAAGCTGGTGAGGCTGGCAAGACGACTGAAGAAATGGAAGAAAATAGAAAAATGAACAACGATCTACAAAGCCAAATCTTTCTAGAACACCCAAATCACTACCGTGTTCTTAGTTGTTCACGGATTCGATAGGCAGAATAGATCAGAATAAATATCTTAAGCCTAGTCTGAACGAGTTCATCATACTCCTTGTTCTTCATTATAAGAACTCGTTCATAGTTGGAACCCCATACCCAAACCCAAACCCAGAAAGGTTAGGTAAAGGTACGCTTGCTCGAAGCGTGTAATTCGAGTGGATAGGTTCTTCAGTACCCGGAAACTGAAGGTGTAGGCTTGACAGTGCCCGCAAACTGTTGGAACACAGCTCGGGTTAGAGTTGTGAAGTTGCTTGGTACTTGGAAACCAAGTGGTAGTGAATTACCAGTGAATCTGGTCGTGGACGTAGGAGGGGTTACTCCGAACCACGTTAAAAATGCTCTTGTTATTTATCGCTTTGTTTTATGCATGTTACTAACTCTCATAAGCATACATTTCAATCTGCATAAACTGACTAACTGAAAAGTGAAACAGAGCTTTGCAATATATTTGAAGCAACAGACGGACTTTCCAAATCCACCACATTCCGCACACAGCCAGCTGTGTCGATCAAGCTGCCATCCAGCTGGATCGAACATAGCCAGCTCACTCAAAAGAGTTTTAACTTGGAAAAGTTTTTAAACCTTGGTGTATTCACCCCCCCCCTCTACACCAAGGTATCCGTCTTGGGACCAACACCTTGTTAAGTGTAAGTTTTCGAATACTTGAACCCCTTTTATTTATCATGAGATTAGAAATACTGGGGTATTACATTAGTAAAATCAAAAGTAAAACACAGTGAGACCTAGAAAACTGTGAAATAAAAGATCGGAACAAATGAAAAATAATCTATCGAAAAACTTACCTTTTACGAATTGAACTTTCTAAAATGAATCCTGAGGACTTTGGCTACATGCAAGATACTAGAAACAAACCATCCATAGGCAGCACACAATTCAAAAGTATTACTGTTGGTCCCAAGACGGATACCTTGGTGTAGAGGGGGGGTGAATACACCAAGGTTTAAAAACTTTTCCAAGTTAAAACTCTTTTCAGAGAGCCTGCTGTGTTCGATCCAGCTGGATGGCAGCTTGATCGACACAACTGGCTGTGTGAGAGTGTGTGTGCGGAAGTTGGTGGGTTTGAAAAGTTCGTATGTTGCTTCAAAAACTTTGCAAAGCTCTGTTTCTCTTTTCAGTTAGTCAGTTTATGCAGCTTGAGATATATGCGTGAGAGGTTAGCAGAATGCATAAACAAAGCAGTAAAGAACAAAGCAATTTTAACGTGGTTCGGAGTAACACCTCCTACGTCCACGACCAGGTTCACTGGTAAATCACTACCACTTGGTTTCCAAGTACCAAGCAACTTCACAACTCTAACCCGAGCTGTGTTCCAACAGTTTACGGGCACTGTCAAGCCTACACCTTTCAGTTTGCGGGTACTGAAAAACCTGACTTACATTTTCCGGGTACTGTAAAACCTGACCACTCGAATTACCCGCTTCAAGCAGGCGTACCTTGACCTAACCTTTCTGGGTTTGGGTTTGGGTAAGGGTTTTCCAACTATGAACGAGTTCTTACAATTAAGAACAAGGAGTATGATGAACTCGTTCAAACTAGGCTTAAAATATTTCTTTTCTGATCTATTCTGCCTATGACTGATTATGTGAACAACTAAGAACACAGCTGACTGGCTGGGTGTTCTTGAAAGATTTGGCTTTGAAGATCGTTGTTCATTTTTCTGTTTGCTCTTTTATTTCTTCAATCGTCTCGCCAGACTCACCAGTCTTCTCTTTCTCTTCAATGGTGAGGAGATATATATAGGTGGAGATTCAAACTAGGGGTGAGCAAATTGTTCCGAAAACAGAACCGAACCGAAACCGAAAATTAATTTCAGTTCGGTTATTTCGGATATTTCGGTCAATTCGGATTTCAAAATTTTAATATTTTGTATTTCGAATTTCGGTTCGGTTATATTGTTTAAAAAACCGAAATATCCGAAATTCAAATTATATATATACTATTTATATTTTTTTAAATTTATATTTAATTTTTTTAAATTAAAATATTGAATACTACTCTAAATTGAAATCTATTAACATGTTCGTGCTCTAGTATTTGTTGGAAGTTATTGATTATTGAACTTTGTATTAGTTTTTGTTGGTATTTGGATTTTTAATTTAACTATTTGTTGGATTATTTTCATTTTGTTGTTGGTGGTTTGGTGGTTTGTGAAGATTTAAAACTTTATTTGTTGTTTGTGGTTTGGATGAATATAAAAAATGTAGGAAAATTGTTTCAAAAAAAAAGTGGAAAAACCGAATTAACCGAAATACCAATTTGGTTATTTCGGATATTTCGGTTCGGTCACCGAAATAATTTCGGATTCGGTTCGGATATGGATTTGAAAAAACCGAAATTTTAGTTTGGTTATTTTTTATGTAATAACCGAACCGAATATCCGAATGCTCACCCCAAATTCAAACTAGCCGTTTGAATCTTACCTACTCTCATTGACTTCTGGCCTTTAACCTACGAAATAGGTCTGCAACTGCAGAAGCTATTTCTTCTCTGATTTGACTGCGTCAGATAAGATCTTCTGACATCGGGATCTTATCTTGGAGAAGGTCTTCGTCTTCGAGCTGCTAAGCGTCTCTGATGTGTCTTCAGCGTCTTGGACTCTGCTGCGTCTTGACTCTGAGCTGTCTTAGACCTGTGATGTATCATTAACCTGAGCTGTGTCTTCAACCTGAGCTGTGTCATTAACCTGAGCTGTCTTAGACCTGAGCTGTGTCATTGACACTAAGCTGGGTCATTTACACTGAGCTGGGTCTTTGATATTAAGCTGGGTTTCCGTCACTGAGCTGGGTCTTGATACTGCTGGGTCTTTGACTCTGCTTGGTCTTGCTCTGCTGAGTCTGCTATGCTGAATACTTCAGTTGTGTCAGCTTAGCTGTGTCTTCTGCTACTCTACCTGTAAACTTAGAAACTCTATAAGGCTCAAACAGGTGAGCTGAAAAACGCTTAAGCTTGTGCAATCATCTACTCGGTTGGGGTCAGCTGGGTTTTGGTATCGAATCAAAACTCTATTAATTTTCCTAACAATTTCCCCCTTTTTGATGATGCCAAAACCTAACTGAGAAAAATAATTTACTTCCCCCTTAACAGAAAACGGGGTTTCAAAAAGAAATAAACATTCACAGCGGATAAACATATTCAGAGCCTGGACAAAGAGTGATTGTCTTCAGGTTGATTTTGATAAAACGAACTTTTCATTAATAAAAGGAAATTTTACAATTTTCTAAATACAACAGAATTTCAAAAGAAAATTCCCAGTTGGCTGGGTCTTCATTTCTGCTGCTGCTTCTGATTCTTCTATCTATCTTCTTCCAGTTGCTCATCCGTTCTCAACCTGTACCGATTGAAGATCATCCGTTCCAGCTTCCTGTATTCTTCTTCATTGTTTACCTTGGAAATTTTTCTCCTGATCGCCCATCTATTTACTTCTGTGATGATTTGCAATTTGTCAGGAAGATGAGTTCCAGGTATCAGCAGAGGTTGGAGATGATACAGCGGGGGAGCAGAGAACTGGATCTTAGCGGTCTCTACAGCATTGAAGAATGCTTTCGCAGTCATCCTATCTTGATGAAAAAGCTCATTGAGATGCATCTTGAAAGCAACATCTGGGGGCGTATTAGGGTAAGCTCCCAGATAGTAGTAATCTTCAATGAACTCAAATTTTGTATGTTCCCAGTCGTCGTTTAACTCTTCTGGGATCCATTCATCTGTTCTTCTCCAGTTCATTGGCACCTGAGACTTTTTCTTCGATGCTCTGATGTTTGCTCTTTTCTTTTTCTACTTCTTTTCTTCAGCATTGAGCAAGCTTTCCTTCTTCTTCTGCTGCTCTTGAAAGCTTTTCATCTCTTGCTTTTGTTGATTTACAAAGTTGCAGAGCCAATGAGTATCATTGATTTGTTTTAGCGTGGCTCCGCTTGCTTTGACAAGAGGAATGATCATTTTGCTCCATTTTCCTCTCCGTTCAGCTGGTTCTTCTGCTTCCAACTCAGCAACAACTTCATCAATCTCAGACTGCAGCACATGGATTTCATTTTCAGCTACATCTTTCCCTTTGCCTGTCCTTGATGTTTTTCTCCTGTCATTTCCTTCCCCCATACCTTCCCCCTATTTGGCATTATCAACAAGGGTGGAGGATAGGTTGATGATTGTCTCATTCAGCTGGGCCAGGGCTTTGTCAACATCAGTAATCTTGGCTGTGTTGTCTGCTGTGACGAGGTTGAGTTGTGTTGTGCTGTTACTTCTAGCTTTGAACTGAGTGACCAGCTCTTTGTAGAGGTTGAACAGCATTTGAATGTTAGTTTTGTTGGAGAGCGTTTGCTTTTGGAGAGCTGCCATCTGGCTGGATAGGTCGCTGATGCTGCTTTCCAGAGGAGCTTGAAGTTTTGAAATGATCTCAGGGACTCTCTTCTCTAGATGAGTTGACTGATCAATGCGTTGAGAAGCGAGAGATTGCTTGAGATCTTGACTAGTGCTTTCCTGTAGATTCTGGGCAAATCTGTGAACTTCATGAATGGACTGTCCATTACAATGGACTTGCCATTCTACAGCTGTGATGCGCAGAAGGGTGTCAACATTTGATTTGAGTCTATCCTGGAATAGGATTTCCTCAACTTGTTTGGCAATTTCTTCCTTCATTACATCAGAAAGCACGGCATCAGGATCCGTCTGGATCCCGGATTCGACTTGGCTGGGTTTGTCTGCCTCGATCTCGACCAGTGAGCGAGTGTCATCAGCATTTGGACATGGTGGGGCAGTTTCTGCGGGCTCAACTGTTGCAGTAGTTGGCTCGTCTTCAATCACCATTACCTTAGCTGTGTAGGTAGGTCCAACTTCCTTGGCATTCTCAACTGGAACAATCCAGCTGAGAGTGTGGAGGAAAGAGTTGGCTCTTGTGATTATCTCCTCAGAATGCGGCACTTCATCTTGCTTGGCCTTCTGGATGAGAGTTTGGATCAGCTCGTCTTGATGCATGAAGGCATCCTGAAGACTTCCAAATCCAAATATCTCTTGCAGAGAGGCTTCTTCGGCTTTGAGCTTATTGAAGGAGTAGAGCTCCACAAGTTCCTCATTTGCATACCAAGTAGTCATCTTGGTAGCAAGGAAAAATTTGAAGTAGCTGACGGTGACTAGTGCGGCGAGGAGTGAAGAAAGAGAAGGGTATTGTTGCAGTGCGCTCTTTACCCCTTGGAGTCTGAGGTCATCGAATCTCATGATAGTGGCAGCACGTGCAATGGCTCTGGTACTGAGGATTTCAAATTCCTTAGAATGGCTTGTAGGTTCAGCTTGGTTTTCATCATCCAGCTGCAAAGGAGCGTCAGCTGGATGGGGTTCTTTGGGTGGAGAGCTGGGTTCTGGAGTTTGGAGTTGAGCGGTTTCAGGTACTGAGCAAGTGGGTGGGAAATCTGAGAGAGGTACCTGTGGATGAAGAGGAAGGAAATGATAGTCTTGTTGAGTAGTTCCAGCTGATGTGGGATCAGCTAGAGCGGGTTGTGAAGATGCTTGAAGAAATTGTCGAAGGGGAATAGCATCCTCTGGGTCAGAGTGGGAGACCACTAAATGTGGTTCTTCAGCTTCTCCAGTTGTAATCACGAACTCCCTTTCATTGTCTAAGCTGGAGGAGGATCCCTGAGCTGTCTCCTCAATGATTGGTCTCCACTCAGTTTTCTTCTTTTGGACTGGGGAGGCTGTGGGAGTGGATTCCGATCCAGCTGGCTCATCAACTGGTTTCTCTGTTGCCTCCTCAGCTCGCTTGCTGGCTGCCTTGAATTTCAGCTTCTTCTTGGCAGGTGGAGATCCAGCTGGCTGTGTCTCCTCCGGTTGCTTCCTTTTTCCCTCTTGAGAGGGAGAGGCAGTCTGCTGCTTTGCCTCTTGTACCTTCTTTTTCCCTTCAGGGGCTGCTTTCTTCAACAAGTCAGTGAGCTGACTTGGCTTCTCAAAAAGTATTCTGGATCGTGCCACTTGATTTGTCGTCCGGTAGTGTAGCTTTCTATTATGCATGCCACTTTGGTGCATAGATAGATTGTCTCCCTACAGCTGTACCGGGTGAAGCTGTCATCTTTAAAATGAATCTTTTTAGATTCTTTTATCAATTTTCCTATGAAGTAGGAGAACCAATCCAAAGGGTCATTCCTGAGGATGGCTATCATCGGTTTCAGCTTAGGTATGCTGATCTCTCCTTGAGATCCAACGATACCGAGGATGCACTTCTGGGTGACATCCAGAAGTAGTCCGTACTTGGGCTTGAGCAGGATCTTGGACATGCTCGCCTTGTACGCTTCCGGTTTGAACAGCATCTTATCCAGTTCGGCCCGGATTTCTTCTCTGGTGTAGTTATCTGGGGAGCGATCCCCAAGAGTCTTTAAGTTGAACAACTTGTTCAACATCCGGTTGATGTTGATGTCGACATCCCACGGAGTTGTATGTCCAGTCTTCTCCTTGATTTGCAGAGAGACGTTGGAGCGGAGTCGATCATCTCGGTTGGTCATCTCTAGGAAGAACTCTGCGACTTCTCTGCGGAAGATGTTCTTCGGTCTTGCAGTCGCCCATTGCAAAAGTCCGGCATTCTCGATGAGATCCAGCACCTCCTGGAACTCTGAGTTCTGGTAGTTCTTGAGAGTCAAGCAATTCTCAAAATGAAGCTTTGACATCAAATTCTCAGTCTGGCTTGCTCCTGGCGTTGTCTTCTTTGGGGCCATGATCTTCTTCTGTAGCAAGATGTTAGAAAGACGAAGATACAAGGGGAGCGAGTTTGCAAAGAGATATTCAATAATCTGAGATATAAATTTCAGAGATAAGTATGAGCGATAGAAAATAAGGCGAAGATTTGCATATTTTAGATGTATATATCAATTGTCCCTTTTTAATAGAAGGTTGAGATCTTGGCAAAAGAATTGAAGATCTGCGGTTGAGAGAGATTTGCGCAACACGTCACATGACGTGTGTATATAGAGTGTAGGTCACGCACGCGTGAGGTAGTCGAACCGTTCTGACTTCTGCCTCAGTTCTCCCGAGCTACAGTATTCTGCATGCTTTTCATTAAATGCGATGGGATGGATAGCTTGCAGACTAATCCATTTAAGGAATGTCTGGGTATTTGAATTAAATTCAAATATTTTTATCCTTACATAGCATATTCCTCAGGGAAAAAGATAGAGTCTGCAAACCTGTCAGCTGATCATTATAGTCAGTTGATACCACAGCTGTGTTTTCTTTATGTTGAATGAGCTTTTCTTCAGTTTTATTATCCAGCTGAGCTTGAATTCCCCTCAGCTGGTTTCCCTTGTTAAACTGAGCTGAATGATCCAGCTGGGTTTGAATTCTTCTACCCTGAAGTCCTATTAGCTTTTCATTATCCAGCTGTCTTGTTCCCCCTCAGCTGGTTGACTTTTCTTCATCCGGATTGAGTAGTCCAAGTAATTCACACATCATCTTGATTTGGATTTTCAGCATTCTGAGCTTCTGTGTGAATTTTTCCAATAATGGTGTTCTTCAGATGTTGAGTAATCTCTTGGGTGCTTTTTATGTCGTCAGCTGGGTTAGAGAATCAGCTTGATTCCTCCGCTGGATCGGGTTTTTCTTCAGCTGGTGATTCCAGCTAAGTCTGTCTTTGTGAATGCATCCAGCACGGTGATCCAGCTGAGTATTTCATACTGGATGCTCTTTTTGATAATTCTGCTGAACTGGGATGAGATCAATTATATTCTCATCATTGGCTCATTCCTTTAATAAGGTCAGCTGTCCCAAATCCAGTTGATTCATCTGCTGTTTCTGAATTCTTCTCGAGACCAATGTACTCATCAGTATGTCCAGCTGTGTTTGCTTTTCACAGCTGGGTTTGGGAGTTCCATGAAGCAGTCATCTTTAATGAAATGCTTCATCTTCTGAGTCGGAAGAAAATACTTGATCTTCTTATCTTGCTCGACTTGAGCTTTTTATCTTTTCTTTTGGGAGATTGACTCTGCTGGGGTTTTCTTTGGGTAGACTTGCTTGTCGAGATGAACCTTCACGATCTTCGTGTACCTTTCCTTGTTGTGTTCCAGCCTATTGATGTTTCGTACAAGCATAGAAACTTCTTCGTGCAATTCTTCTCTGCTTATATTTCTGTGCTCCTTGTTGGTCCTTCCAAGCTGAGCTGATTGAGCTGATCTTTTTGATTCTGCACTCTGAAAGCTGTATCTATTGCCTTGGGAGTCATTTTTGTTTCATTCATCTAGTTAGATGATTCTTCTTCTTGTGACCCCCAGATCAATTTTGTTGGTTGCATCTCTTGGACATTCTTCAGAAAATCTATCAGATATTGTGATGTCTTTGATGGTTATCTCTCATGGTGTCATATACTCTCAGTATGAGACGTTCCAAGTCATCAATCAGCCTTTCTGTTCTTCTCATCTCCTGGTGGCTTGAGACGATTGCATCATAGTCCATCCGGTTTGCTGCTGAGTGAAATTCTTCTCTCCAGTGCTCCAAAAAACTTTGGTATCTTGTTCTTCGTACCCCCAAGTCATGGAGATAGTTCAACCTGAGCTGTGTCATTAACCTGAGCTGTCTTACACCTGAGCTATGTCATTGACACTAAGCTGGGTCCTTTACATTGAGCTGGGTCTTTGATATTAAGCTGGGTTTCCGTCACTGAGCTGAGTCTTGATACTGCTGGGTCTTTGACTCTGCTTGGTCTTGCTCTGCTGAGTCTGCTATGCTGAATACTTCAGCTGTGTCAGCTTAGCTGTGTCTTCTGCTACTCTACCTGTAACTTAGAAATTCTATAAGGCTCAAACAAGTGAGCTGAAAAATGCTTAGGCATGTGCAATCATCTACTCGGTTGGGGTCAGCTGGGTTTTGGTATCAAATCAAAACTCTTTTAATATTCCCAACAATTACTCCATTTGTTTTATTGAAATTGTCTTTTTTTTAGGGATTTTCCATTTAAATTGTCATGTTTTCTGAAAAAAAAATAATTAATCATTCAGAGGTGTTACTTTTATTTATAAGAAATTGTAACTTTTATAGATAAAGAGTGTCACTTTTATCAATAAAGAGTGTCACCTTTATACATTAGAAGTGTCACTTTTTTATAAGCAAATGTCACTTTTATTCATAACAAGCATTACTTTTATATTATAAGTGTCACTTTATCAATGAGTAGTATCACTTTTATTCATAATTGTCACTTTAACAATGAATAATGTCATTAATAATGAGTGTCTTTTTTATCAATGAAAAGTATTACTTTTATTCATAAGGAGTGTCCCTTTTATCAATGCAAAAAAGTCACTTTAATTAATTACCATTGCCAGTTTTATGAATAAGAAAAAAAAATATAATGACAAACACTGTCATTCATTAAAACTGATACTTTAATTGATTACAACTATCACTTTGATTAGTAACAATTGTCACTTTAATCTATTAAGACTGACATTTTGATTCATTAAGATTAACACTTTATTGATTGTTGTATTACTTTGATTCATAACAACTGTCACTTTTATTTAAAATATATTATCACTTTTATTGAAAAAAGGAAAGAAAAAACAATTAAAAAAAGAAAGAAATATTAATTAATAAAAAGAAAGAGAAAAATAAAAGAAAAGAGAAAAAAAAGAAAAATAAAAAAATAAGGGATTAATGCATTATCATTGTGAAATTATAAATTCTAATTAAAAATAATTAAGAAAAATGAAGGAAAAAAGAAAAATAAAATAATGAATTAATAAAAAGAAAGAAAATAATGTTTCAAAATATGTTATCACTTTTATTGAAAAAAAAAAGAAATAATATTTAAGAAAAAGAAAGAAAAAATAATTAACAAAAAGAAAGAGAAAAAAAAAAGAAAGAGAGAGCAAAAGAAAAATAAAAAAATAAGAGATTAAGAAATCCTAATTATGAATTTTTAAATTCTTATTGGAAATAATGAAGAAAAGGGAAGGAAAAAAAAAAGAAAAATAATAAAATTAATGAATTAAGAAATAAAAAATAAAAAAATTCATAAGGATTGTCCCTTTTATCGCTGAAAAATGTCACTTTTATTAATTATCATTGCCATTTATATGAATAAGAAAAATAAAACAAAATATAAAGACAAACACTTTAATTGATTACAACTATCACTTTGATTGGTAACAATTGTCACTTTAATCTATTAAGACTTACACTTTGATTCATTAAGATTAACACTTTATTGATTGTTGTATTACTTTGATTCATAACAACTGTCACTTTTATTTGAAATATATTATCACTTTTATTGAAAAAAAGAAAGGAAAAACAATTAAGAAAAAGAAAGAAATATTAATTAATAAAAAGAAAGAGAAAAATAAAAGAAAGAGAGAAAAATAATGAAAAATAAAATAATAAGGGATTAATGCATTATCACTGTGAATTTATAAATTATAATTAAAAATAATTAAGAAAGATGAAGGAAAAAAGAAAAATAAAATAATGAATTAATAAAAAGAAAGAAAAAAAAATTTCAAAATATGTTATCACTTTTATTGAAAAAAAAAAGAAATAATATTTAAGAAAAAGAAAGAAAAAATAATTAAGAAAAAGAAAGAGAAAAAGAAAAGAAAGAGAGAACAAAAGGAAAAAAAAAAAAGAGATTAAGAAATCCTAATTATGAATTTATAAATTCTTATTGGAAATAATGAAGAAAAGGGAAGGAAAAAAAAGAAAAATAATAAAATTAATGAATTAAGAAATAAAAAAATTCATAAGGATTGTCCCTTTTATCAATGAAAAATGTCACTTTTATTAATTACCATTACCATTTTTATGAATAAGAAAAATAAAAAAAATATAATTACAAACACTTTCATTGATTAAAATTGACACTTTAATTGATTACAACTATCACTTTGATTGGTAACAATTGTCACTTTAATCTATTAAGACTGACACTGATTCATTAAGACTAACACTTTATTGATTATTGTATTACTTTGATTCATAACAACTGTCACTTTTATTTGAAATATATTATCACTTTTATTTAAAAAAAGAAAAGGAAAAACAATTAAGAAAAAGAAAGAAATATTAATTAATAAAAGGAAAGAGAAAAATAAAAGAAAGAGAGAAAAATAAAGAAAAATAAAATAATAAAGAATTAATGCATTATCACTGTGAATTTATAAATTCTAATTAAAAATAATTAAGAAAAATGAAGGAAAAAAGAAAAATAAAATAATGAATTTATAAAAAGAAAGAAAAAAATGTTTCAAAATATGTTATCACTTTTATTGAAAAAAAGAAAGAAATAATATTTAAGAAAAAGAAAGAAAAAATAATTAAGAAAAAGAAAGAGAAAAAAAAAAGAAAGAGAGAACAAAAAAAAAAAAAAAGAGATGAAGAAATCCTAATTATGAATTTATAAATTCTTAATGGAAATAATGAAGAAAAGGGAAGGAAAAAAAAAGAAAAATAATAAAATAAATGAATTAAGAAATAAAAAAATTCATAAGGATTGTCCCTTTTATCAATGAAAAATGTCATTTTATTAATTACCATTGCCTTTTTTATGAATAAGAAAAAAAAAAATGACAAACACTTTCATTCATTAAAATTGACACTTTAATTGATTACAACTATCACTTTGATTGGTAACAATTGTCACTTTATTCCATTAAGACTTACACTTTGATTCATTAAGATTAACACTTTATTGATTGTTGTATTACTTTGATTCATAACAACTGTCACTTTTATTTGAAATATATTATCACTTTTATTGAAAAAAAGAAAGGAAAAACAATTAAGAAAAAGAAAGAAATATTAATTAATAAAAAGAAAGAGAAAAATAAAAGAAAGAGAGAAAAATAAAGAAAAATAAAATAATAAGGGATTAATGCATTATCACTGTGAATTTATAAATTATAATTAAAAATAATTAAGAAAAATGAAGGAAAAAAGAAAAATAAAATAATGAATTAATAAAAAGAAAGAAAAAAATGTTTCAAAATATATTATCACTTTTATTGAAAAAAGAAAGAAATAATAATTAAGAAAAAGAATGAAAAAAACATTAAGAAAAAGAAAGAGAAAAAGAAAAGAAAGAGAGAACAAAAGAAAAATAAAAAAAAAATAAGAGATTAAGAAATCCTAATTATGAATTTTTAAATTCTTATTGGAAATAATAATGAAGAAAAGGGAAGAAAAAAAAGGAAAAATAATAAAATTAATGAATTAAGAAATAAAAAAATAAATTCTTATTGGAAATAATAATGAAGAAAAGGGGAGGAAAAAAAAGAAAAATATTAAAATTAATGAATTAAGAAATAAAAAAAAAGGTTGTGGAAATAATTAATAGGAATTGTTGGGAAAATTATAAGGTTTCGATTTGATACCAAAACCCAATTGATTCTCCAACAGAATAGATGATTGCGTCAACCTAAATAGTGTTTTCCAGCTCGCTTGTTTGAGCTTTAGATTTTCTAGGCTTACAGGTTAAGGAAGCGGAAGACAGTAGTCGACCCAGCTGTGTTTACAGCTGGAGTAAGCTAGCAAAAGACAGCAGGCGTCAACCTTCAGCTGAGTGATCCAGCAGAGCCTGATCAAACTGAAGAGAATTCGAGCTGAGTTCAAAACACAGCTGGTCCAGCTGTACAGAACAAAGGGAACTATCTCTGAAGACTTCACTTCAAGTCAAAAGCCAGCTCTAAAGGCAGAAGATCCCGGAATCAGAGGAAGTCAACCTACCTCGACCAATGAGGGATTGCCAAATCAGCATTCTAGACTTCAGAACCTAGGATGTGACTCAAATGAAGACAGGTGCAGATACGCTCAACGGCAGATCTTGCATTTAAGATGAGTAGGTAAGATTCAAACGGCTCCTCCAACGGATAGTTTTGAATCTCTACCTATATAAACCCGTCTTCAACCTCAGGATCAGATACGAAAAACTCTCTACAAGCTTTCATTATCTGAAATCTTCATTCTTTCCGAAGCTCTCAAGCAGTTCCAGATAGATCAAAGAACACTTTATCTTAAAGTGTTTCTAGTAAAGAAACTGCTTAGTTTTTCATCTGTTCCCTAGGCCAAACTCATTGTATAACTTTAGCCTAGATTTCGAACGAGTTCATCATACTCTAAAGTTCTTAATTGTAAGAACTCGTTCACAGTTGGAACCCCATACCCAAACCCAAACCCAGAAAGGTTAGGTAAAGGTACGCTTGCTCGAAGCGCGTAATTCGAGTGGATAGGTTCTTCAGTACTGGAAAACTGAAGGTGTAGGCTTGACAGTGCCCGCAAACTGTTGGAACACAGCTCGGGTTAGAGTTGTGAAGTTGCTTGGTACTTGGAAACCAAGTGGTAGTGAATTACCAGTGAACCTGGTCGTGGACGTAGGAGGTGTTACTCCGAACCACGTAAAAACTCGCGTGTTTCTTACTCTCTCTCTTTCCTTTCGCTTTATATTCAGCTGTGTTCTAACTCCTTCATATCATTGCATATTTGTTCAAAACTGCACACACAGCTGCTCTCCAAAGACAGCTGTGTCTCTCTAAAATTTGCTCAACTTGACTAAGCTGAAAACGTTAAGTTAATATTTTCAAACTGAGTTTTTTCTAAGTAACCGAGCTAAGTTTTCAAACCACCACTTTCCGTACCTCTAGCTGAGTTATTTACCCAGCTGACCCTCCCCAGCTGGATCGATAACTGAGCTCACCAACTCTGTGATTTAACTTGAAAAAGTTTCGAAAAATCTATTTGGTGTATTCACCCCCCCCTCTACACCAAATACCCAGCTCAGGGACCATCAATTGGTATCAGAGTAGTGGTTCAAAAGACCACCGTTTCTGTATCAAGAGATCTCTCTTGACACTCTGTGTCAGTGGTTAACTGAACAGATCCGTTTTTCAGAAAAACTCATATTATTACATACTGCACATGTCTATGGATTCTTATCTTAACAGGAATCTCCCCACCTTCTCGGTAGACGACTATGCAATCTAGAAATTCAGATTGAAAAGCTTCCTTTGTACACATCACGACATGATGTGGGACGTCATCACAGACGGACCCATCCTTATCTATAAACAAGGAAATGAACTCGTACCTGCCCATGATGGAGGACAACCAGAATACCGGCCAATTCTCGAGCCAAAGAAGGATTACTCGTCAGAAGAACGAAAGCAAGCTGGACTGGACAGCTTCGCAAGAAACACCATCTCATCAACAGTCTCAAACGCCTACCTGAGTAAGATCATCAAGTGCGAGACAGCCAAAGAGATGTGGGAAATACTTGCCAAGCTATGTGAAGGATCTGAAGAAATCAAAGAAAACAAATTCACAATAGCTTGCCAAAAATTCGACAACTTCAAGCAGCTAGCCAACGAGTCCATCGAAGCGATGGAGCTAAGGTTCTCAAACATAGTCATCGAGATAGAGACAATCGAATCGGAAGTATACCAGGGAAAAGAATCTAAAGGTTCTTTCAAATTTTCACCGAATGGAACACTTACAAGGTAGTTCACCAAAGTCGAAGTGACTTGGGTGATCTATCTACAGAAAAGTTGTTCTCACTCTTAAAAGCCAACGAATACAACTTGAAGATCACTCAAGAAGAATCTTCAAGCAGACAGAATGACGGAGAACTCACCCCAGCTCCAAAAGAAATTGCCTTTAGAGCCAACTCTGAAAAGTCAGCTCATGTCAAGTCAGCTGAGTCCTCCAAGATGAAGAAGGAAAAAAAGGAAATAAGCAAAGATGAGCTACTCGAAGAAATTGTCATGATGGTGAAAAATTATAACAGACTCAACACCAGCAAGGGCAAATACAAGAAGTTCGCAAGGACTTATAGAGATAAGTACGCAGCAACTGAAGAGAAGTCAGCTGACAAACGAACAGAAGAAGGTTGCTTCAACTGCAAGGAACCAGGACACTACCGACAAGATTGTCCAAAGCTGTCCAAGAAAGACAAAGACCAATTAAAAGCTAAGACAGCTGACAGAAGGAGAGCTTATATTGCTGATGAAGAATCCGAGTGCAATAAAATGGATGACATGCCATTTTCAGACTCGGAAGAAGAAGCCCTGATGGCCCATGATGAACCTGATTGGGATACATGCTTCATGGGACAAACAGACGGCATCGATGAAGATGAGGTAACGTCTCGAACTCTAAATCTGTCTAACATCTCACCATCACACGAACACTCTACACATGACTCAGAATCTGATCTACCTGATTGGAGTCTAGTAGAGAAAGTAATGAACGATTCCAAGGAGCTTCAAGAGATCCTTGACGTCATTATGTGTGAGAATGCCGAGCTGAAGGCGGAACTGGAAAACACAAAAGTATCAGACGCAGCTGATACAACTCAGCTCCAACAGGAAGTCGTTTCACTAAAAGACAAAATAGTGAAACAAGATCAGCTGATGAAGGAATTCAACACTGAGAAGAAACAGCTGATAGAAGATGTGGAAAAGGTCACAGCTGAATCGGAAAGGAAGTCAGCTGAGATCATTGAGCTGAAAGGCACCGAAGAGGTACTATCTAAAAAGGTAGTAGCTCTCATCAAAGCCACGTCGACAATGGACGAGATCATTAGTGCTCAGCGTCCAGCAGCACTCAAAGCGGGACTGGGATACAACGAATCAAAGGATGCCTCAAACATTGCCTCCACAAGTGGAACAAAAGTAATGTTTGTACGTGCAAACGAACCTCCAAACCCAGCAAGTCAGCATCAACAGTTGAGGACACAGCAGGCGTCAAGAAGAACAGCTGTGAAACATTCTCAAGCTCCGTCGAGAACACAAAGAAAGGCCAAGAAGAACAGCTGTGAAACAGTCTCAAACTCCGTTGAGAACACAGCAGACATCAAGAAGGTCAGCTGTGCGACAACCTCAAGCCCAACTCAGACAGCAACGTGCTCAACCTCAACGAAGACCACATGCTGAATTTTACAGATACCAGCCACAACACCAGCACGTTGATCGATATCAACCGAGTTATCAGAGATACCCAGCTGGATACCACTCAAACGAGTATCAGCTGGATGATCATTGCCAGCCACAGTATCACATGAAACAGTAGAGACAAAGAAACGTCTCAGCTAGGCACACAGCTGGAAACCAAAAGAAATCCAGACAACAAAACAAGAAGACACGAAGATCAAGACTCCGCCAGCAAAATTATCAGATCAAATGACCCAATTCGAGTCATCAAGCAGATCTGGGTAGTCAAAGGATCTTTGTCTAACCCACAAGGACCCAATTAAAACTGGGTACCTGAATTTTAATTTTTTGTTTAGGTTGCAAGGAATCAATGCATCTCTGAGGAGTCGATGAGAACGCTATGGTACTTGGACAGTGGATGTTCCAAGCACATGACGCACCTAAAGCATCTACTCCAGGAGTATATTGAGCGCACAGGTCCACAAGTAACATTTGGTGACAACTCCAAAGGCCTAACCAAAGGTTATGGTACATTTAAAACCAGAAATGTTATAATCCCAAATGTTTCTTATGTACAAGGATTGCAACATAACTTGCTTTCCATTAGCCAATTCTGCGACAACGGTTTTTCTGTCAAGTTTGATGCACAGGAATGCACAGTGAAGCACAGGGAAACCAAGCAAGATACTCCTAAGAGGGAAAAGAGAAGGAAATATGTACTTTGCCGACCGGAACAGCCTCTCCCGAGACTTGTCTTGTATCAAAAAGCAAGAATGAAGTCACTGGCCGTGGGTACGTACGGCTGAATCATCTCAACTTCAAGACAATCAACAAACTGGCTAGGAACCAGCTCGCTAATGGAATTCCAGATCAAGTATAAGACAAAAGTCATATGTGCAGCGCGTGTCAACAAGGAAAGCAGATAAGAATTTCATTCTCTCTCAAGCCACCTCAGTCAACTGATCGAGTTCTTCAACTTCTTCACATGGATCTTTTTGGTCCAGTTACTCCAGCAAGCTTCAATGGCAGAAAATATACTCTGGTCGTTGTGGATGATTTCTCAAGATTCACATGGGTATCATTCTTATACCAGAAGAGCGAAACCAGAACTAAGCTGCCTATCCTGTTGGAAAGATTATCAATACAGAAGGAGTGCAAGATAATGGCAATAAGATCAGATCGTAGAACGGAGTTTCTAAATGAAACTATTTATGATTTTTGCGAGAAGAACGGAGTTCAACACCAAACATCTGCAGCTCGCACACCTCAACAGAATGGTGTAGCAGAAAGAAGAAACAGAACTCTCAAGGAAGCAGCTACCTCAATGCTAGCTAGCTCTGCTATTCCAAAGAAGTTCTGGGCTGAAGCAATCAACACAGCATGCTTCACTCAAAATCGCTCCCTACTCACATCAAGGCAAGGAAAGACACCGTATGAGCTATGGAACAACAGAATACCATACATTGGATATTTCAAGGTATTCGGATCCAAATGTCACATTCTCAACAATGGGAAGACATACCAAGACGTTCGACGAAAAGACAGACCGAGGAGTATTCCTTGGTTACTCCGCTGTGAGTAAAGCATACAGAGTCTTCAACAGAAGAACTCAAATAGTCGAAGTAACTCCACATGTTACCTTTGATGAATCTTCTTTCGAATATAGAGATTCTATCAAACGAAGAAGCGAAGAAGAATCTTCAAGATTGATTCAGACAAGGGCTCAAGAGAATAGAGTCAGAAATCTGGCCGAACCATTAATTTGGGACAATGAGCCAGATGAGGAAATTCAACACAATCAAGAAGCTCCACCAGCTGGAAATCGAGAAGAAGCTTCAACGCCAAATCAAGGGGGAACTTTATCAGCTGGGAATCCAAACACAGCTGAGTCCCCAACTCCATCTCCAGCTGAGCCTCTACAGAAGTCTCCTCAAAATATAAATCAAAGAGAGACAAACTCTCAAGATTTAACTCCTGAGCAACTCCAAGTCAGACGAAATTTAGCCACGTCAAGCATCAATCAATTGGAAGAAGAAATTCGCAAGAGGAGAAGATGGATTGAAGATCATCCATCATCAGCTATTATCGGAGAACCATCTGACCAAGTCAAAACCAGAAGCTCAGCTGCTCAAGCTTCATCGGATCATCAAGAAGCAGCTGACACAACTCAACTCTCAGTAGAGCTCGAACTGACGGTCTATGATGAAGACACAGCTCTAATGGCGTGTTACGTAGCTCAAGTGCCAGAGCCTCAATCAATTCTCGAAGCTTTGAAGAGCGTGCCTTGGACCAACGCCATGCAAGAAGAGCTGAACGAATTCCTCAGAAATTGTGTCTGGGAATTAGTCGACAGACCTCAAGAAGTCAAAGTCATAGGACTCAAATGGATATTCAAGAACAAATTGGATACCCTAGGAGTCGTCATCAGAAACAAAGCCTGACTGGTTGCCAAGGGCTACACTCAGCAGGAAGGAATTGACTTCGAAGAATCATTTGCTCCAGTAGCACGATTGGAAGCAATCAGACTATTTCTCGCCTATGCAGCACATCACAAATTCAAGGTCTATCAAATGGATGTGAAGAGTGCATTCTTAAATGGAGAAATCAAAGAAGATGTCTACGTTGAACAACCTCCAGGATTTGAAGTAGAAGGAAATAAAGTCTACAAGCTAAAGAATGCGCTTTATGGATTGAAGCAAGCACCTCGAGCTTGGTATGACACTCTTTCAAGTTTTCTCGTATCCAAAGGATTCAAGAAGGGCTCAGTAGACAGAACTCTCTTTACCATCAAGTCAGGAGAAGACATCCTGGTTGTTCAAATCTACGTAGACGACATCATCTTTGGATCACGATCAAGCTTCTTATGTCAAAGATTTGGAGAGATGATGTCAGAGAAGTTCCAAATGTCCATGATGGGAGAAATGAGTTTCTTCCTAGGACTTCAAGTCAGGCAATCATCAGAAGGGATTTTCATAAATCAATCCAAATATGTGAAAGACTTGATCGCCAAGTATGGAGTTCAATCCAGCAGAACTGTAAAAATTCCAATGAACACCAACTGGAAGATTGAACCAGGAACTGAAGGGAAATCAGTTGATTCCAGCAAATAGAGAGGGATAATAGGATCCCTGCTATATCTAACAGCAAGTCGTCCAGACATCTCTTTCGCAGTCGGAGTGTGTGCCAGATTTCAAGTTGATCCAAAGGAAGAACACTTGCAAGCAGCCAAGAACATTCTCAAATATCTCAAAGGAACTCTGAATGTTGGGCTGTGGTACCCAGCTGAAGACAATCTACAGCTGACTGGATACTCAGACTCAGACTTCGCTGGAGATCGGTTGGACAGAAAATCAACTTCAGGAACTTGTCAGTTCTTAGGAAGTAAGTTGATCTCGTGGTTTTCAAAGAAACAAACGTGCGTCGCAACTTCCACGACAGAAGCAGAATATATGGCCGCGAAAGGCTTTGCTCGCAAATTCTCTGGCTGAAACATCAGCTGGATGACTATGAAGTAAAAACTGGACAAGTTCCAATTTTCTGTGATAGCTCAAGTGCGATTGCCATTTCAGAGAATCCAGTACTTCACACAAGATGCAAGCATGTAGACGTACGACATCATTTCATCAGAGATCACGTAGAAAAGAAGGATGTGATTGTTGAGAAAATTCACACAGACATACAATGGGCTGATATTCTCACAAAACCGCCGATGAAGCAAGGTTCAAAATGCGTGCGGATTACTTGGACTTCTCAACCCGTACGATGCTTCACCCACTGATTAGACGAGACCCATTGGAACGCAAGAACCAGTGATTGGAAGAAGACCCAAATTGGAAGAAGACACAGCTGAATGCAAGCAGACAACTGAAATTCAGAATCAACGTCACTGATATCAGCTGAGAAAGAATTCAGCTAAACCAGATGCTGAAAGGAAAGGATTCTTCAGCTGAGGGGGAACCAGCTGGAACCACGATGACCTAGCACACTCACTCAACAGAGGTATCAGCTGACTACAATGATCAGCTGAGAGGTTTGCAACAACATTAATTACACCTACTCAATCTGTTTTCTGTCAACTCACATCTTGTCATTTCTAATCAATATTAATTAAAAGTCTGCAAAGAATTGAATAATGAGAGTTTCGAGGCAAAAGTCAAAACGCCTCAACCGTTCTCTCTCGCGCATTAACTCACATATTCTAATCAAGAAATTAATATGTAGAGAGAATCACTCCCAGCCGTAGATCTTCTTATCAATAGACAAATCTTGATCGTCCATTCATCAAGAAAACTCTTTAAATATGCTAGAAGACATACGCATCAACCCTAGAAAGTTTTTCGGCATTCTTTCTTATTTCCATCAATTGGTATTATTCGTTTCTACTAACAAAAGTTGCAGACGTAGAACATGGAATCCAGAAAGATATCTCCCGAAGCCGATCAAACTTGAATAATCTGTCAAAGCTTCAAGATAAGAGTTGCTTAACTCTCAAAGAAGACAGAAGTCCAGAAGAAGGTGAAGCCCATCGACGTAACTGCACCGGCAAGATCGCAAAGCTCAAGAACATCATTCACCAGGAAGGTGCAGAAAACTTTCTGGGAATGTCAAAGGAAAAAGACCTCCTCAACCCACCTATTTCCCTCATCATAAAAGAGAGAACGGGACATACAACTCCCTGGGATGCAAAAATCAACGTCAACAGACCGGGACCAGATGTTGATAAAGCTGGAGTATTCAAGAGCAGTCATGACAAAGCTCTTGCTCCACCACAGGAGGCACAGAAAAAGATGCAGGAGAAAAATCAGAATGCATCTAACTCCATCCCAGTTGGGAATCGGAGACAACTTGAGGAGACAAAATTTACTGAAGCACTGTCTTCAAACCGAAGACTCAAGTCAAAGGTGCTCAGTCAGTCAGCAGAGAAGCCAGCTGACATTATGAGAGAATTCGTAATCACTCACCGAGGAGCAGAAGGCCCACAAGCGGTCGTTTCTTACGGTGGAAGAGAAGTTCACGTCCCTGCGTGAACATAATCATCACCAACACCGCAACGGAGTATTTCAGCTGAACAACCAAGCTTAAACCCCAAGACAGATGAGATACTTCAACCGCATTCTCCTCAGTTTCCTTCAGCTCCACAGGGATACCAGCTTCGAGATCTTCCGATGAAAGATGCTCAAGTCCCTGCACCAAGCTTAAATGAGAAACATCACCCAGCCAATGATCACCTGCAGCTGGATGATGATGATATGAGCTGAACACAAGTCCCTCAAGTGCTGAATCAGACTTTCTCATTCAATCTAAGAAGTCTGAAGAAGCAAAAGTTGCAAGGATGAAAGTGTGCCCGACTCAGAAGATGCTATCTCCCGTGCCAACTCATCCCTCCAAGCACTCACCGGACCGCCCTTGGCGAATCAGGCCAAGGACGTTGTGTCTGCAATCACAGCTGAGGCTAATGCAACTGAAGAAGAGCCAGCTAATACAACAGCTGAGCCACTTAGACTCCAATCCTCGCTGCTCAGAGCTGAAAACCACAGTTTCGCCAAACTAAAACATCACAACAGCCGATGGTGTATCTCTCCCACCCTGTTTTGATCATGCCAAAAAGGGGGAAGTAAGGAAGAAGAGAGACAAGTCAAAGAAGAGGCAAACTGTTGAGCTAGAGGAACCAGCTGAATCAGAATAAATCAGCTGAAGAAGAGACGAGTCAAAAGAAAGAAGCAACGGATGCAGAAGAGAAGACCCAGCCAACTGGGATTGAAGACTGAAGGATTAAAGACTGAAGATTTGAAGATTTTTTTTCTTTCTTTTTCCTGTGTTATAATGTATTTTCTTACATTAATAAAACACAAGTTTTTCTGCGTCATAAGTTGTCTCAGTTAGGTTTTGGCATCATCAAAAAGGGGGAAATTGTTGGGAAAATTATAAGGTTTCGATTTGATACCAAAACCCAACTGATTCTCCAACTGAATAGATGATTGCGTCAACCTAAATAGTGTTTTCCAGCTCGCCTGTTTGAGCTTTAGATTTTCTAGGCTTACAGGTTAAGGAAGCGGAAGACAGTAGTCGACCCAGCTGTGTTTACAGCTGGAGTAAGCTAGCAAAAGACAGCAGGCGTCAACCTTCGGCTGAGTAATCCAGCAGAGCCTGATCAAACTGAAGATAATTCGAGCTGAGTTCAAAACACAGCTGGTCCAGCTGTACAGAACAAAGGGAACTATCTCTGAAGACTTCACTTCAAGACAGTCCAGCTCTGAATTCAAAAGCCAGCTCTAAAGGCAGAAGATCCCGGAATCAGAGGAAGTCAACCTACCTCGACCAATGAGGGATTGCCAAATCAGCATCCTAGACTTCAGAACCTAGGATGTGACTCAAATGAAGACAGGTGCAGATACGCTCAACGACAGATCTTGCATTTAAGATGAGTAGGTAAGATTCAAACGGCTCCTCCAACGGCTAGTCTTGAATCTCTACCTATATAAACCCGTCTTCAACCTCAGGATCAGATACGAAAAACTCTCTACAAGCTTTCATTATCTGAAATCTTCATTCTTTCCGAAGCTCTCAAGCAGTTCCAGATAGATCAAAGAACACTTTATCTTAAAGTGTTTCTAGTTAAGAAACTGCTTAGTTTTTCGTCTATTCCCTAGGCCAAACTCATTGTATAACTTTAGCCTAGATTTCGAACGAGTTCATCATACTCTAAAGTTCTTAATTGTAAGAACTCGTTCACAGTTGGAACCCCATATCCAAACCAAAACCCAAACCCAGAAAGGTTAGGTAAAGGTACGCTTGCTCGAAGCGCGTAATTCGAGTGGATAGGTTCTTCAGTACCCGGAAACTGAATGTGTAGGCTTGACAGTGCCCGCAAACTGTTGGAACACAGCTCGGGTTAGAGTTGTGAAGTTGCTTGGTACTTGGAAACCAAGTGGTAGTGAATTACCAGTGAACCTGGTCGTGGACGTAGGAGGTGTTACTCCGAACCACGTAAAAACTCGCGTGTTTCTTACTCTCTCTCTTTCCTTTCGCTTTATATTCAGCTGTGTTCTAACTCCTTCATATCATTGCATATTTGTTCAAAACTGCACACACAGCTGCTCTCCAAAGACAACTGTGTCTCTCTAAAATTTGCTCAACTTGACTAAGCTGAAAACGTTAAGTTAATATTTTCAAACTGAGTTTTTCTAAGTAACCGAGCTAAGTTTTCAAACCACCACTTTCCGCACCTCCAGCTGAGTTATTTACCCAGCTGACCCTCCCCAGCTGGATCGATAACTGAGCTCACCAACTCTGTGATTTAACTTGAAAAAGTTTCGAAAAATCTATTTGGTGTATTCACCCCCCCCTCTACACCAAATACCCAGCTCAGGGACCATCAGGAATCGAACCCTCGTCATCTCCCCTTCTATATATGTAATAAGCTAATCGGTCAACCTCTAGGCTAACTTATTCTTTAAGTTATTATTCCAGTTTATTTTAAATAATATTATTTATTCGGTGTCCAGGTCAAAACAATCCGGTCGTACAACGTAAGGCAGTCATACACAAGTAATTGTGATATAAAATTATACTCCTTTCGTCCATGAAAAATTTATCACATTGTGGATGATATGTGTTGTAATAAATTGATTAATTGTGTTGGGGGTGTAATTAGGAATCCACTTTTGATGTAGTTTTAAATTGATTAATTGATTGTGTTGTGAGTGGAATAAGGGTTCCGCAGTGGCAATTTTGATAAATAATTGGGTATGAGAGCTTAATAAGTAAGTGAGTTGTGTGAGATCTATTATCTAAATGAATGTGTCAAATATTTCGTGACGGATCGAAAAGAAAATTATGGCAAAATTTTCATGGACGGAGGTGTATTATTATTATTATTATTATTATTATTATTATTATTATTATTATTATTATTATTATTATTATTATTATTATTATTATTATTATTATTATTATTATTATTATTATTATTATTCCACATGAACAAGATACGACAATTCCACTTCAATTACTCCCTCCGTCCCAATAGCAAGACCCTCCTTGTTTTGAACACGGTTATCAAGAAACAAGAGTAAAAAAATAAAAAAATGATGGGTTCCAAAACTTTTGAAAAGTTAATTGTTTTCATTTTTTAAAATGAGACATTGTTATTGAAACATACGAAAAAGGAAGAAGAGCTTTACTATTGGACCAGAAGGAGTACAATTCTAAAACTAGGTTGAACTCTTTAAATTTAATTTGTATATATACAGGTATGCACTAGAATTTTGCCTTGCACATGATTTGAGTTTAGCCTACTTTATATAAAGTAGGCTACTATTTTATTTATTTATTTATTATATAAAGTAGACAATAGGGAATGGGAATACTTGTTCTCTATCACCGAACCACAATAAACTATACATCAATAGACAACAAGCATTTTCTTCAAATACAATGGATAATATCCATTGTCTATATACGATTTTCTTGTAATATTAAGCATTACTTTATTAATTTTGATATTGTATCGTTGTCAGTATTTATTGTCACTATATATGAGTTATGATTGTATTTTTGCCACTACAAACATATATATCGTGACAATCCTTAACGTGGCCACACAAAAATGTATGCAAGTCATCGACATATTTTAGCAAATGTATCTAAGGCTATAAGAGCAGTTTAATATATTATATATTACATCAATTGATGTGATGAAGCCGACATTTCATACACTGTTTCTTGCTGCTACTGCACTGAAACTCTCTTATAGTTACCATATTTACATTAACAATGTCGTTGGTAGCTGAAGCGGCATCTTTATTAATAATACGCCAACATCCTGCAGAAGTTTGTTCAAATATAAGCACACCACAACACTAATAATAGATGGCGTTCGGTTTGATAAAACTTGGTTGATAACATAATTGAATCTAATCAAATTTTTGATTTGAATGACTGGATCCATGATGAAAAAGTAGGCCCTTAATTATATCCACCAATTGAATGATAATTTATCCTTCCAAATTTAGTGTGATTATTAATCAACCATATAATCACATCCTATCCTATCACATTTATTAGTATGTAGGATCGTTTTCATCAGAATTTTGGTTATGAAAATTTTCTAAAATGAAAGCTGATTTTGGAGAGAAGATCAGAGAAATGTTATTACAAATTACATCTTCAAACTACAAATATAAAGATACTTTCCAGAGACATTATATAGGGAACATAAAACTACATGTGCTAAACAAACCATAATAAGCCTTCTAGCTCATAACCTACCTTAATGGAATCTTCACATGAAAGTTAAAGAAAATGGTTGCACAATATAACACAGAGTAGAAGAGCATGAAGCTTATATATAATCTATTTCAAGAAAAGGTAAAAAAGTAAAAAGAAAGTAGATAAGTTCATATAACAATTGCCGATTCTCGTAAAATTGCAATGCATCTTATCAGGTACTCACTCCGTACCCAAATAAGTGTCTCGAGCCGCTAAAAAACGTGTACCAAAACAGTGAACAAAATGACACATTTTAACACAAATTATTGCATAGAAAATTAAAAAAAGTAAACCTTTTATCTTGAGTCAATGGATAAATGTGACATTTTATCCTAAAATTTGCATAAATGTGACATTTTACCATAAAATTTGTATTGAAAACTACGATTGAACATTTTATTTGGACACACAAATTTTGACGCCTCAGGACATTTATTTGACGACGGAGGAAATACTGATTTTCAGGATATTATCATCAGCCACATCAACTATATCCTCAACCCAAAATTCTTCTCCAACACTGTTTCATCAAAACTAACTAGTCATATGACGTACAATCAAATAACTTTCATTTATAAATTAAAAAAAAAAATCACTTATCGTATGCATCTTATTATTTAATATTTTACTCATATAAAAGTAAACATTAATCTTTTTACGTACATAATATATTAATTAACATATTAATTATATAATTTATAAATGTTATATAATCACATAAAACTTATTAAAATTAAATCTATTACTACTTATTAGGTAAAAAACAGGAAAATAAAAAATAAGAAAAGAAACGGGTCCCACCACTGTCACTGCCAACTTTATTGGATTCCAATTTCTTGTCCCTCCCCGGATGCATTCTCTCTCCAATGAGGAGGAGAGAATGCATTCTCTTGCCACATAGATAAGCACTTCGAATCAGGGGGACTGAAAATATCCTTGTTCGGCTTGTGTTTTTCTCAGTTTGTGTCCGAAGATATTTTGCACAACGATTTGAATAAAATACTGATAATTTAACGGTTTTATTAGAGTAAGCACAAAATGCCGACAAATTGACGATTCTATAGGGGCCGTTTACTTCGGGTGATAGAATAGATAGATAGATAGATAAAAATAGTATAGGTCAATCCACCGTTTATTTTGATGTATTGATTACTTTTGAGCTTATTTGATCATCTAATCCTTCATATAGTCAATCATATGTTTTATCAATCTATCATATCACGCAAAGTAAACGTCCCCTTAAGTTTAAAGCAAATCCCCCCATGGCTCCTTCTTGTCCAATTCCTCGAGCCTCCCTATTGGAAGTGCTCTTAGCTACTAAAAAAGTTAATGAAGGATTGTATACTGAAAGCAAGCCTTTTGCTTGTATACATTGATCCAAGTTATTTCACTATGATTTTCCTATCTGAATTATTATTATTGCATAATTATTTAATTGTCCAATTATCTCAATATTATAGATTATATAGTGTGTTGTAGATCACATAAGATTATATAATCGATATCTTATGAGATATAAACTGATTTCACAGTCGAGACAACTTTGGACAAATTGTTGGTATAGACTGTAGCATAATTGATTAAATAGTTTATCTTGACTATTTATTTATGCTAGTACGTTTATCGTATTGAAAGGATCACAGTGAGATGTATTATTTATTCTGACTTATAAATAATCAAGATCTCGGTGACTTAAATAGTCTTAATCTTAATTACATTAATCGGTGTAAATAAGTATTTGTTTATTATTTTGATTTATCATGGGTGAGGACTTTGACATATAAAGTCCAATATGGTCGAATCATGGATAATAGCAATTCTTATTTGATGCGCAATTAAATGGTATTTAAGAGACCGTGTCCTATTAATAATAGGCTAATAATATTCTTTTGAGGAACTTAATATGTTTATGTTGGGAAAATTATAAAGTTTTGATTTAATACCAAAACCCAACTATTCTCCAACCGAGTAGATGATCGCATCAACCTAAGTTGTGTTTTCCAGCTCGCCTGTTTGAGCTCTAGATTTTCTAAGTTTACATGTTCAGGAAGCGGAAGACAACAGAAGCTCAAGACAGCAGAAGATCCAGCTGTGTTTTCAGCAAGAGTCAACTATCAGCTGAGTTTTCCAGCTGAGCTGAGTTCAAAACGAAGCAGGATCAAGCTGAAGATAAATCGAGCTGAGTTCAAAACACAGCTGGTCCAGCTGTACAGAACAAAGGGAACTAACTCTGAAGACATCACTACAAGTCAGTTTACCCAATCTAGCTCTGAATTCAAAAGGCAGCTCCAAAGGCAGAGATCCCGGTGTCAGAGGAAGTCAATATACCTCGACCAATGAGGGATTGCCAAATCAGCATCCTAGACTTCAGAACCTAGGATGTGACACTAATGAAGACAGGTGTAGAAACGCCCAACGACAGATATCGAATTTAAGAAGAGTAGGTAAGATTCAAACGGCTTCTCCAACGGCTAGTCTTGAATCTCTACCTATATAAACCCGTCTTCAACCTCAGGATCAGACACGAAAAACTCTCTACAAGCTTTCATTCTCTGAAATTTTCAAGTATTCAAAAGCTTACAAGCAGTTCTAAATAGTTCAAAGAACACGTTATCTTAAAGTGTTTCTAGTCCAGAAACTGCCCAGTTTTTCGTCTGATTCCTAGGCAGAAATCATTGTATATCTTAAGCCTAGATTTCGAACGAGTTCATCTAACTCTAAGTTCTTCATTGTAAGAACTCGTTCATAGTTGGAACCCCAAACCAAACCCCTCTTTACCCAGAAATGTTAGGTCAAGGTTACGCTTGCTTGAAGCGCGAAATTCAAGTGGTTGTAAGGTTTTTTTCAGTACCCGTAAACTGAAAGGTTAGGCTTGACAGTGCCCGCAAACTGTTGGAACACAGCTCGGGTTAGAGTTGTGAAGTTGCTTGGTACTTGGAAACCAAGTGGTAGTGAATTACTAGTGAATCTGGTCGTGGACGTAGGAGGTGTTACTCCGAACCACGTAAAATCTCGTGTTCTTTACTTTCTCGTTATTTTCAGATATAGTACTAATTCCATTTGCATATTGCATCTTTATCAAATCTGCATACTCAGCTGCTCTCCAAAGACAGCTGTGTTTTGTTTTATAAACTTGCATAACTTGACTAAGTCGAAAACGTAAAGAATATTTTCAAGCCAAGTTTTTTTTAAGCAATCGAGCTAAGTTTTCAAACCACCATTTTCCGCACCGCCAGCTGAGTTATTAGCCCAGCTGAACTTCCTCAGCTGGATTCATAACTGGGCTCACAAACTCTGTATTAAACTTGAAAAAGATTTCACAAATCTGTCTCTTGTGTATTCACCCTCCCTCTCTACACCAAAGACCCAGCTCAGGGACCATCAATTGGTATCAGAGCAGTAGTTCAAAAGACCGCTGTTTCTGAATCAAGAGATTTGTCTTGACAATCTGTCAGTGGTCAACTGAACAGATCATTTTTCTGGAAAAACTCATATTATTTCATACTGTGCATATCTCCATGGATTCTTATCTTAATAGGAACCTTCCCACCTTCTCGGTCGACGATTATGCAAACTGGAAGTTCAGATTAAAAAACTTTCTTTGTACGCATCATGACATAATGTGGGAGGTCATCACAGACGGACCCATCATCATCTACAAACAAGAAAACGAGCTTGTTCCAACTCAAGATGGTGGACAGCCAACGTATCAGCTCATTCCCAAGCCAAAGAATGAGCATACCTCAGAAGAAAAGAAGCAAGCTGAATTAGACAGCTTCGCGAGGAACACCATCTCGTCAACAGTCTACAACGCCTACCTCAGCAAGATCATCAACTGCAATACCGCAAAGGAGATGTGGGAAACCCTAGCCAAGCTATGCGAAGGGTAGGAGGAGATAAAAGAAAATAAATTCACAATAGCCTGCCAGAAGTTTGATAACTTCAAGCAGCTTGTCAACGAGTCCATCGAAGGGATGGAACTCAGATTCTCAAATATCGTGGTAGAAATTGAAACCATCAGAACAGGGAAATACACCCAGCGAGAAAAGAACCTAAAAGTCATTTCAGCGCTCACAGCTGAATGGAACACATACAAGGTGGTACACCAAAGTCGAAGTGACTTGGGTGATCTTTCAACTGAAAGATTATTCTCCCTGCTCAAAGCCAACGAATACAACTTGAACATTACCATGAAAGAATCTTCAAGCAATCAGAATGATGGAGAGCTGACACCTGCGCCAAAGGAGATTGCGTTCAGAGCCAACTCTGAAAAATCCACATACATGCAGTCAGTTGAGTCATCAAAAAAGGACAAGAAGGACATGAGCAAGAAAAAACTACTTGAAGAGATAGCCATGCTGGTAAAAAACTACAACAGACTCAACACCAGCAAGGGCAAGTACAAGAAGTTCGCAAGAACTTACAGAGACAAGTACGCAGCAGCTGATGAGAAGTCAGCTGACAAACGAACAGACGAAGGATGATTAAACTGCAAGGAACCAGGACACTACAGGCTAGACTGTCCGAAGCTATCCAAGAAGATAAAGACCAACTGAAAGCTAAGGCAGCTGACAGAAGGAGAGCCTACATCGCCGACGAGGAGTCGGAGTGCAACAAAATGGATGATAACATGCCATTTTCAGACTCAGAAGAAGAAGCACTGATGGTTCATGATGAACCTGAATGGGATACATGCTTCATGAGACAGACAGACGGATTCGATGAAGATGAGGTAATGTCAAGAACTCAAAATCTATCTAATCCCTCACCATCACACGAACACTCTACACAGGTTTCAGAATCAGGGCTACCTGATTGGAGTTTAGTAGAGAAGGTTATGAACGATTCCAATGAGCTTCAAGATATCATTGACGTCATAATGTGTGAGAATGCCGAGCTGAAGGTGGAACTGGAAAAGAAAAATGTATCAGAAGCAGCTGATACAACACAGCTCCAAGAGGAAGTTGAGCAACGACCGTTGAGGACACAACAGGCATCAAAAAGGCCAGCTGTGAGACAACCTCAAGCACAGATCAGATATCAACGTGCTCAAACTCAACAAAGACAGCAGGCTGGACATTTCAGATACCAGCAACCACAACAGCACGTCGAAAGATATCAACCGAGATATCAAAGGCGATACTCAGCTGGATATCACTCATATGATCACCAGCTGGAGCATCAATTCCAGCCGAGGTATCACAAGAGACAGCAGAGACAAAGGAACGTCTCAGCTGGGTACTCAGCTGGATACCGAAAAAAACCAGGACATCAACAAAGACATCAAGCTGGGAAGATACTGAGATCAAGACCCCACCAGCAACAACCGAAGAATACAAAGAATGTGTATATCGACTCAGCTGGAAGGATCATCAGATCAAATGATCCAATTCGAGTCATCAAGCAGATCTGGGTCGTAAAAGGATCTCTGTCTAACCCACAAGGACCCAATTAAAACTGAGTACCTAAATTTTGATCTTTTTTATAGGTTGCAAGGGAACGACGCATCATTGAGGAGTTGATGAGAAAGCTATGGTACTTGGACAGTGGATGTTCCAAGCACATGACACACTTAAAGCATCTACTCCAGAAGTATATCGAGCGTCCAGGCCCACAAGTAACATTTGGTGACAACTCCAAAGGTCTAACCAAAGGTTATGGTACATTTAAAACTAAAAATGTTATAATCCCAAATGTTTCTTATGTACAAGGACTGCAACATAACTTGTTTTCCATTAGCCAATTCTGAGACAACGGTTTTTCTGTCAAATTTGATGCACAAGGATGCATAGTGAAGCACAGGGAAACCAAGCAGATACTACTAAGAGGGAAAAGAGAAGGAAATATGTATTTCGCTGACTGGAACAGCAGCCCTCCTGAGACTTGTCTTGTATCGAAAAGCAGCAATGAAGTCAGTTGGTTGTGGCACAGACGGCTGAATCATCTCAACTTCAAGACAATCAACAAACTAGCTAGAAACCAGCTCGCTAATGGAATTCCAGATCAAGTATATGACAAAAGTCATATGTGCAGCGCGTGTCAACAAGGAAAACAAACAAGAATTTCATTCTCTCAAGCCAGTTCAGTCAACTGATCGAGTTCTTCAACTTCTTCACATGGATCTTTTTAGTCCAGTTACACCAGTGAGTTTCAACGGCAGAAAATATACTCTGGTCGTAGTGGATGACTTCTCAAGATTCACATGGGTGTCATTCCTGTACCAGAAGAGCGAAACAAGGACTAAGCTGTCAATCCTGCTGGAAAGGTTGTCAACTCAGAAGGAGTGCAAGATAATGTCAATCAGATCAGATCGAGGAACGGAGTTTCTAAATGAAACTATTTATGAATACTGCGAGAAGAACAGAGTTCAACATCAAACCTCAGCAGCACGCACACCTCAGCAGAAAGGTGTAGCAGAGAGAAGAAACAGAACACTCAAAGAAGCAGCTACCTCAATGCTAGCCAGCTCTGTCATTCCAAAGAAGTTTTGGGCTGAGGCAATCAACACAGCATGCTTCACTCAGAATCGCTCTCTACTCACATCAAGGCAAGGAAAGACGCCGTATGAGCTATGGAATAACAGATACCATACATTGGATATTTCAAGGTCTTCGGATCCAAATGTCATATCCTAAACAATGGAAAAACACAGCTCAAGACGTTCGACGCGAAGACTGACCGATGAGTATTCTTTGGTTACTCAGCTGTGAGTAAAGCATACAGAGTCTTCAACAAAAGAATTCAAACGGTCGAAGTAACTCCACATGTTACCTTTGACGAATCATCATTCGATTATAGAGATTCGATCAAACGAAGAAATGAAGGAGAATCTTCAAGGCAGATTCAGACAAGAGCTCAAGAGAATCGAATCAGGAATCTGGCCGAACCATTAATATGGGATGATGAGCCAGAGGAGGAACCTCAAATCAATCGGGAAGTTCCACCAGCTGGAAATCAAGAACAACCTCCAACGCCAAATCAAGGGGGAATGCCATCAGCTGGAAATCCAGACACAGCTGAGTCCCCAGCACTATCTCCAGCAGAGCTTCTACAGAAGTCACCTCAAAACTCAATCCAAGGAGAGTCTCTTTCTCAAGACTTAACTCCAGAGCAACTCCAAGCCAGACGAAATCTAGCCACTTCTAGCATCAATCAGCTGGAATAAGAAATTCATAAAAGAAGAAGATGGATTGAAGATCATCCATCATCAGCAATCATTGGAGAACTATCTGACCAAGTCAAAACCAGAAGCTCAGCTGCTCAAGCTACATCGAATCATCAAGAAGCAGCTGACACGGCTCAACTCTCAATAGAGCTAGAACTGATTGTCTATGATGAAGACACGGCTCTAATGGCGTGTTATGTAGCTCAAGTTCCAGAGCCTCAAACAATTCTCGAAGCTTTAAAGAGCATGCCCTGGACAAATGCTATGCAAGAAGAGCTGAATGAATTCCTCAGAAATTGCGTCTGGGAATTGGTCGACAGACCTGAAGGAGTCAAAGTCATAGGACTCAAATGGATCTTCAAGAACAAACTGGATACCCTTGGAATCATCATCAGAAACAAAGCTCGACTAGTTGCCAAGGGCTACACACAGCAAGAAGGAATTGACTTCGAAGAATCATTTGCTCCAGTAGCACGATTAGAAGCAATCAGACTTTTTCTCGCGTATGCAGCACATCACAAATTCAAGGTCTATCAAATGGATGTAAAGTGTGCATTTCTAAATGGAGAAATCAAAGAAGATGTCTATGTTGAACAACCTCCAGGATTTGAAGTAGAAAGAAATAAAGTCTACAAGCTAAAGAAGACGCTTTATGAATTGAAACAAGCACCTCGAGCTTGGTATGATACACTATCAAATTTTCTTGTATCCAAAGGATTCAAGAAGGGCTCAGTAGACAGAACACTCTTCACCATCAAGTTGGGAGAAGACATCCTGGTTGTTCAAATCTATGTAGACGACATCATCTTAGGATCAAGATCAACATTCTCATGCCAAAGATTTGGAGAGATAATGTCAACACAGTTCCAAATGTCTATGATGGGAGACATGAGCTTCTTCCTAGGACTTCAAGTCAAGCAATCAGCAGAAGGGATTTTTATTAATCAATCCAAGTACATGAAAGACTTGATCGCCAAGTATGGAGTTCAATCCAGCAGAACAGTAAAGATTCCGATGAACACCAACTGGAAGATTGAACCTGGAACTGAAGGAAAGTCAGTTGATTCCAGCAAATACAGAGGGATAATAGGTTCCCGCGTATCTAACAAACTAGTCGTCCGGACATCTCTTTCGCATCGGAGTATGTGCCGGATTTCAAGTTGATCCAAAGGAAGCACACATGCAAGCCCAAGAACATTCTCAAATATCTCAAAGGAACTCAAAATGTTGGGCTGTGGTACCCAGCTGAAGACAATCTACAGCTGACCGGATATTCAGACTCAGACTTCGCTGGAGATCGGTTGGACAGAAAATCAACTTCAGGAACATGTCAGTTCCTAGGAAGCAAGTTGATCTCGTGGTTTTCAAAGAAGCAAACGTGCTTCGCAACCTCCACAACTGAAGCATAATATATGGCAGCTGGAAGCTGCTGCTCATAAATTTTCTCTGGCTGAAACATCAGTTGGATGACTACGAAGTGAAAACTGGACAAGTTCCAATTTTCTGTGATAGCTCAAGTGCGATTGCTATATCAGAAAATCCAGTACATCACACAAGATGCAAACATGTGGACGTGCGCCATCACTACATCAGAGATCACGTGGAAAAGAAGGATGTGATTGTTGAGAAAATTCACACAGACATACAGCGGGCTGATATACTCACAAAGCCGCTGATAGAAGCAAGATTCAAGATGCTGTGCGGATTACTTGGATTACTCAACCCAGACAAAGCTATATCCAGCTGAATGGAAGCAGACCCAGCTGGACTTCAGAACCAACCTCAAAGAACCTAGCTGAGAAAGAATCAAGCTCAGTCAGACGCCTAAGTTGAAGGATTATTCAGCTGAGGGGAAACCAGCTGGAAAAATGATCACTCAACACAGCTACTCATAACCGAGGTATCAGCTGAGAGGTTTGCAACATCATTAATTACAACTACTAATTTTGTTTTAGACAGACTTCAGTCAAATCATATCTTGTCATATCTAATCAAATTTAATTAAAAGTCTGCAAAGAACTGAAACATGGGAGTTTCGAGGCAAAAGTCAAAACGCCTCAACCGCCATCTCTCTCACATTAACTCGCATTTTCTAAACAAGAAACTGACATGACGCGAGAATCACTCTCAGTCGTAGATCTTCTTATCAAACTATAAATCTTGATCGTCCATTCATCAAGAAAATTAATATAAATATGCTAGAAGAGATACACAAACATTTGCATTAACCCTAAAAAGTTTTGTTTTCGGCACTTTTTCTTCTTCCATCAATTGGTATTATTTGTTCTACTAACAAAAGTTCAAGAAAAAGAACATGGAATCTAGAAAGATATCTCCAGAAGCATATCAAACATGAAGAGTCTGTCAAAGCTTCACGATGAGAGTTGCTTAACTCTCAGGAACCACAAGAAGACGGAGTTCCAGGAGAAAATGAAGCTCATCGACAGATCCGGTCTAACGCAGTGGGTGACTGTAAAGCTCAAGAACATTCACCAGGAAGTTGCAGAATTCTTCCTAGGAATGTCAAAGGAAAAAGACCTCCTCCGCCCCACTGTGTCTCTCAAAATTAAAGAGAAAACGGGACACACAACTCCCTGGGATGCGGAAATCAACGTCAACATGATCCTGTCAAGGGAATTCAACCTGAGAGGAAGCCCAGTTAGAACTAGACGAGATGTTGATAAAGCCGGAGTCTATAAGAGCAGTCTTGTCAAAGCTCTTGCTCCGCCACCGGAGGCACAGAAAAAGATGCATGAGACAAAGCATCATGCATCTACTTCCTTCCCAGCTGGGAAGAGGAAACAACTTGAGGAGACAAAACAAGCTGAAGCACCGTCTTCAAAGAGAAGACTCAAGATAAAGGTGCTCAGTCAATCAGCCGAGAAGCCAGCTGACGTTGAGAGAGAATTCGTAACTACTCTTCGAGGAGCAGAAGGTCCACAAGCGGTGGTTTCTTACGGTGAAGAAGAAGTTCATGTGCTAGCGTGAACATCGTCATCATCAACACCACAACGATGTATTCCAGCTGATCAACTAAGCTTAGACCCCAATCAACTAAGCTTAAACCCCACAGCAGATGGAATACTTCAACCGCTTTCTCCTCAATTTCCTTCAGCTCAATAGGGACACCAACTTCAAGATCAACTTATGGAAGTTGGAGCTCAAGCCCCTGCACCAAGTTCAAGTGGAAAACATCATCCAGCCGATAATCACTTGCAGCTGGATGATGAAAACATGAGCTGAACCCCATACCAACCACTTCAGAAGTGGAAGGGGAATACTCAAGTCCCTCAAGAGTTGCACGTGATGCCTCCATCTCAAGGTTTGAAGACCTCATGCTTAAAAGGAGTTACAAGCGCAACTGAAGTACTGAATAAGAATTTCTCATTCAATCTAATGAAGTCTGAAGAAGCCAAATTGCAAGGAATGAAGTTGTGCCCTACTCAGAAGATGTCATCTCCAGTGCCAACTCATACCTCCAAGCACTCAGCTGACGCCCAGTGAAAGCAGGAAGCTGTGTCCGCAATCACAGCTGAGGCTAATGCTATTGAAGAAGAGCCAGCCAATGCAACACTGAGCCTCCAAGACTCCAGACCTCGCTGCTCAGAGCTGACAACCGCAGCATAGCCAAACTAAACATCGCAACAGCTGATAATACAGCGAAGATCGCTGACGCAATTCAGGAAATTGCACAGCTCAATAAGACGATAGTGTATCTCTCCCGCCTTGATTGATCATGCCAAAAAGGGGGAAGAGAATGAGATAAAAAAGAGGCAAACTGCTGAGCTAGAGGAACCAGCTGAATCAGCTGAAGGAGAAACGAGTCGAAAGAAAGAAGTAGCGGATGCAGAAGAGAAGACCCAGCCAGCTGGGATTGAAGATTGAAGATTTGAAGAGTTTTTTTTTCTCTTTCTTTTTCTCTTTTTATGCTATAATTTCTTACATTAATAAAACACAACTTTTATGCTGCTCAAAGCTCATAAGTTATCTCAGTTAGGTTTTGGCATCATCAAAAAGGGGAAAATTGTTGGGAAATTTATAAAGTTTTGATTTAATACCAAAACCTAACTGTTCTCCAACCGAGTAGATGATCGCATCAACCTAAGTTGTGTTTTCCAGCTCGCCTGTTTGAGCTCTAGATTTTCTAAGTTTACAGGTTAAGGAAGCGGAAGACAGCAGAAGCACAAAACGACGAGAAGATCCGGTGTGTTTTACGGCGATGGATAACGAAGCGAGAAGACGACGAAGATACAGCTGTGTTTTCAGCAGGAGTCAACTATCAGCTGAGTTTTCCAGCTGAGCTGAGTTCAAAACGGAGCAGGATCAAGCTGAAGATAAGCTGAGTTCAAGACACAGCTGGTCCAGCTGTACAGAACAAAGGGAACTAACTCTAAAGACATCACTTCAAGTTAGTTTACCCAATCCAGCTCTGAATTCAAAGGTAGAGATCACGGTGTCAGAGGAAGTCAATATACCTCGACCAATGAGGGAATGCCAAATCAGCATCCTAGACTTCAGAACCTAGGATGCGACACTAATTAAGACAGGTGCAGAAACGCCCAACGGCAGATATCGAATTTAAGAAGAGTAGGTAAGATTCAAACGGCTCCTCCAACGGCTAGTCTTGAATCTCTACCTATATAAACCCGTCTTCAACCTCAGGATCAGACACGAAAAACTCTCTACAAGCTTTCATTCTCTGAAATTTTCAAGTATTCAAAAGCTTACAAGCAGTTTTAAATAGTTCAAAGAACACTTTATCTTAAAGTGTTTCTAGTCCTGAAACTGCCCAGTTTTTCGTCTGATTCCTAGGCAGAAATCATTTGATATCTTAAGCCTAGATTTCGAACGAGTTCATCTAACTCTAAGTTCTTCATTGTAAGAACTCGTTCATAGTTGGAACCCCAAACCAAACCCCTCTTTACCCAGAAAGGTTAGGTCAAGGTTACACTTGCTTGAAGCGCGAAATTCAAGTGGTTGTAAGGTTTTTTTCAGTACCCGTAAACTGAAAGGTTAGGCTTGATAGTGCCCGCAAACTGTTGGAACACAGCTCGGGTTAGAGTTGTGAAGTTGCTTGGTACTTGGAAACCAAATGGTAGTGAATTACCAGTGAATCTGGTCGTGGACGTAGGAGGTGTTACTCCGAACCACGTAAAATCTCGTGTTCTTTACTTTCTCGTTATTTTCAGATATTGTACTAATTCCATTTGCATACTAAACACAAGTGGAATTTATTCCGGTATGATAATAAGTTTAAGTGGTAGTACTCAAGATAATTATTTATTGTTAAATAATTAATTAATTGATTAAAAGCTGTCAGAGGCAATTAATTAATTAATTAATATTTGATATCTTAAACATCGAGATTAATTATGTCTAATACTAGTCCCGACTCATTAAATTAATACTAGTGGGTTGATTTATATTCTGGGCTGAATAAAAGAAATCAGACACTGGGAGGCCTACACCTTATTTAAGGTAGTAGATCCCTGAACTGGCCCACTAGGCCCTAGCCTCTAAAAGTAGCGTCCCCTCTCTCTATGGCCCATCTGGGCCGGTCTTGATTTAATTAGATGGACTCTGATAATTAGGTATTATATACCAGTTATATATATCAGGTATTATCTGGAGTTTCTGATCTCACAGTTCGCAGGTATATCTAATAAACATCCTATGATTGTTATTAAATTTATAGGATCATGCATAGGTTGGATTTACAAGTGTTTGTTAGATAACCAAAATAGATCCGTGGGCAAATATGAGCCGGCCTATTAATTGGCGGTTCCTAAAGTTGGATTCCAATTTCTTGTCCCTCCCCGGATGCATTCTCTCTCCAATGAGGAGGAGAGAATGCATTCTCTTGCCACATAGATAAGCACTTCGAACCAGGGGGACAGAAAATATCCTTGATCGGCCTGTGTTTTTCTCAGTTTGTGTTCGAAGATATTTTGCACAACGATTTGTATAAAATACCGATAATTTAACGGTTTTATCAGAGTAAGCACAAAATGCAGACAAATTGACGATTCTATAGGAGCCGTTTACTTCGAGTGATAGGATAGATAGATAAAAATAATATAAGTCAATCCACCGTTTACTTTGATGGATTGATTACTTTTGAGCTTATTTGATCATCTAATCCTTCATATAGTCAATCATATGTTTTATCAATCTATTCTATCACGCAAAGTAAACGTCCCCTTAAGTTTAAAGCAAATCCCCCCCATGGCTCCTTCTGTGTCCAATTCCTCGAGCCTCCCTATTGGAAGTGCTCTTAGCTACTAAAAAAGTTAAGACTTCTAGTTAAATTTACTAAAAAGAAAACTAACTAATTTTTATTGTAATTAAGTAAGAATGTAGATTTTTGACTGTTTTCCGCAAGTTACATTAACTAACAATGCAGAATTGTGACTAGTTTTCTGCATGTGAAACTATATAAGATTTGTTTCTAAAAAAAAAGCCTGAAAAAATTTTTTTTTAAAGATTTCTTGTAAATAAATTCAGTTATAATGCAAAATTCTAAAGTTACTAAGTTGAATCTTGATCTTATATTTCTCTCACACTACGAACAGCACATGTAACTTCACTCATTCAATCAGAAACATGACAGATAATTATGTTTGGAGGTAGGTACCTTTATGCATCAAGTCATGCCTCGCTTCCTTCAGGCAACGTGATCAATCGTGTCTTAGAATCGAACACCATTGCAGTCCCGCAACTGAAAACAATGTTAACAATTAGGGAATGAAGAAAACAAGCCATGCAAATGTTAACAAAAATTGCCTCTTATTACTTGGAGCATTTGACGTTATTGGTAGAACCCCCACTCGAAATCGACAGTATGGAACCGAAAAATGAATTGTTCTCCATCCCACAGTTCGGACAGATACCCTGAAACATTCAATTGTGATATTATTTCTCTTTTATCGGGTTCAAACATTGAAGACATGCATGCAGCCTTACCACTAAAATTAAGACATCTTTCACAACGGCATTTGTGAGTGTAAATGATAGCCATATTATGAGGGGCAGAGCTGCAAACCATGTGAAGAGAAAACTGAGAGGCTCCGGAAGCTGAAATAAAATTCTAATAGAATTAATTATTGAAAATATTGCTGGTATGCTGTAAACTATTGAGGAATTCAAATTAAATTATTTAATGGAAAACATGTGATCACCTCTAAGAGATACGTGAATTCGAATCCAGTAAGATCATCGAGAAAGAAAAACCTGCAGAAAGAGGATGGAGTAAAATTTGTCAATGAAAGACAGACAAGGTTACTGGTTTACATGTACGTAACACCTAGTGTCACTTACAATCCTAATGCAACAATTGCAGCCGGAACATTCAGAAGGAACATCTTTAGGTAGTCAACAGAAAGATCGCTATAAACCTGCATTAAAATGAAAACACGGATTATTAGTAATCTATGAGTATCTATGTGCAAAACAAACAAAAAGAACCACCAGCTTTGCAACACTTTGTACTGTTTACACACACACGCACACACACACACACACACATATATATATATATGGTGTACAAGCTCGATAACATGACCGATGTTCTCACTTCCCCCTTTTTCTGTTCTGTTTTACTCCAGAATCTGGAAAAGAGATTTCAGCTCAGTTAAGAGTGATCACCAAATTTCAGCTCTATTTTTGGATTTTCCTCTAGTGGTCGATACATGTAATTATAGAATGAGATTTTATAATTCTAATCTCTACTGTCCTCAGAATGTAACTGATAAGTTAGACAGTTGAAATCTGTACAAATCTGCTCATGCGGAACACAATTATATACAAATTACAAAAAGGCATATATGAATATTGCTGTTCTAGTTTCGAAAAGTAGTCGACTATGTCCTGAAAATCATCACCAACAAAGTGGAAGATCAGTGGAAGAGCTGAAGATCGTAACAAAATCGTACATATAACAAAGAGTAACAAATATTACAATATTAAGAAGATACTAACAAATAAATTATTCATTCTAACATAAAAAAGTATTTTTCTTTAGATTTTCTAAGTACCTACTTAGAGAGTACGATATGAGTAAACGAATGTAAAACACCGATTATCTGAGTCTAATTTACAACTTAGCCACTTTAGCAACAAATTAAATTTAGGCAATGTTCTCCAACTTCACAGCATGAATTTTCTGCTCACCACACATTTAATATAAGGTACAGAGAAAAATAACATTTAACATTTGATGTCTTAAGGTAGCTTAAAACAGAATATTATCCAGTCAGGTGCTGAGAAATAAGGAAATTTGTCTGTCCTAAAAGAGTTAAATATCGCAGAAATCATGCAAGACCGAACTGCTACTCAAGCATACAGATTTGGAAAATAATTGACGAAATAGAACTAACCTTCCTACTACGGAGACTGCATCGAGGACCTTCAATCACAATTTCGCTCCCATCTCTCTACAAGATGCTAAAGGATTGCAAATTAATAACATGGATTAACTGTAAAGAATACTAAAATACAGGCAAGCGCATATAAGAACATAAGTGACAACAATATCATAATTTGTTTATATTTGTACCAAACATGTTCAAAAATGTCACCAAGAATTAAAACTGACTGTTAAAGGAGACTTCTTCGCACATTATCAAAATTACATTTTAACAATGCAAGTACCTTAAGTCTCTGTTTCAGTTCATCAAACTCCTTGTCGGACACAAGTGGTTTCCCGGAGACATAAGCCATTGAAGCTTCAAGAAACCTCTGTTCATCAGCACCTGCAAATGCAAGACAGCCATTTCTGTTACTTTTAAGCAATTTAATGTCAAAAAAGTTCAAATCAAAGACGCCAAGATATATTACTTAGCATTACAACACTGCTTCCTTCCCACATTAGTTCTTCCTTGAGATTATCAAATTCTTCATTCGACATTACAGACTTCCCTTCATAATAGAAGGCCTGCGACAGCACAACAGTTGCGAAAGTCTTAGATTATGGAACAAACAAACATAACAATATAGAATGAAATGGAGGCATGAAATAGGAAAAACCAGACATCATAAAGATGAAGAAGTTTCTATAGTATAAGCCTTCACACTACGGTTCATCTTTTCCACAAAAACTGAATTTATTCGGCTACATGCATCTCGATCTCGAAGAAAATAAAGAGTATGTCATTACCTGAAGTGCTTGAAGAAATTCCTGTTCCATCTCCCCTACAGTCTTTTTCTGTTTTTTATCAAAAACTTCATCTTTCTCAACCTCACCTGTAACTCACATGAATTCAGTTCCCACATCCCAAATTGCAAATTTTCTGCAGCCATGACATGGCAACAGAAATCGGTGCTTCCAAAATAAGTAAAATTGCAATAAATAGTCAGAAAAACTTCAAAACTTTGCATCGTTTTGCTATTTGTATATAGTATCTGTCGATTTAGTCATTGATTTCGTTGCCGATTTCAGCCAATTTAAAGTTTATAGGGCTAGTCAAAATAAATTGAGGTGTGAAGATAAATAGCAATGGCGTAATTCAGAAGGAGAACCCTAACCTGGTGGATCAGAGGTGGCTTTGACCACCAAATTGCGTCTAATCAGCAGCTCTCCAGTACCAAATTGAACGGACGGCGAGGAAGAAGAAGCCGAAAAAAAAGAGGGCTTTCTGAGCTGAGCAGTTAGAAATATGGGTTTTGCTGCGGGGAAACCAAGTCCGGTGGCCATCTGCGACGGCGGCGGCGGCGGAAGGAGAGTGGTGTGCTGCGGAGTGGCTCATTTGGGAATGTAGGGAGGCGGGAAATTTAACGGTTATGGTAAATGCGAGCGATAGTTTAAGGATAACGCAGTATGTGGAGGGAAATTTAAGGAACGGGATGACGTGCTGTTGTTGAAAAATAAAAAAAAATATCTCTGTTGGTCCCAGATTCCTCGTATGTTGCGAAGGTGCCATGTCGGAATACATGTGTTGGTAGTAGGAATGGCAATAGATCGGGTATCCATCAGTCGGACGCAGGATTGTAAGTAAGGGGCCAAAAGTTTTAACAAGCAAAATTAAATATAAAATTTTATAATAAAACATACTATACAAATAATATATAGAAATCTAATTTATATTTGTCTCGGATGGTTTGCCATGTCTTGAAACTTATATATAATAGCATCATTAGAAACACAATTGAATATATCTTTTTCAATATAAACTACTAAATTATCATTCATCTATTCATCATTCATTCGGTTGTAAAACCGATTTTTCACAATCTTCATAGCTGAGAATGCTCTTTCACAGAAGTCGTTACAAACGGTAGAACCAATGCTAAAGTTATAAGCTTGTAAACTAACGGATACACCAAATTTCTTCTAGTTTTAACTAGTTTTTTTTTTTTTTTACTATTTGATGCTCTTAGTTATATTTTTTAGCCATAAATTGAAGAACATAGTTGAATTACGACTTGGTGCCGGCTCCAATTCAAAAACGAGAGAAGAAGAGTTTCAAGATTTGCAATCAGAGATTTAGAGAAGAAGAATATCGTTTGCATATGCTGATGGGTAAGAATTTGGTATAAGCCTAAGGGTATAAATGGATGCAATTAATTTTTATTAGGGGTATAATAGGTATTTTACATGAAAATACAAGGGGGGTCAATTGACTCCCCTTTCTACACTTAGATCCGCCACTGGTACCCATTAAGCATTTTCCAAATTCAAACCCATTAAAATTTCCTCAATTCATACCCGTCCCAAATTCGAATAAAAAATTATTTTAAAACTCGTACCCGATCCAAACCCGTTGGGTAATACCCACTAAAAACCCGAATGTACTAGAACATAAACATCAATATTAAATAGTAGAAACAACAAATATTATAAACATAATTTTAACATAAGTATAAAAAGAAAATTTCATTAAATTAAATTATATGTGGGTTAATAGAATAATACTCCATCCGTCTTAAGTTAGTATGGTTCAACTAATATTTTATACCTCACAACAAATCAAATATGCACCACACTTTTTAGGGATAGGGGGAGTATAAAATTCTAAAATTATTAATATTTATACTAATATAAAGTATATATAAAACAAATCTTTAATTACTAAAATTATTACTAATTCTTTGTATGCGGGTTAAAAAGAATAATATAAAATCCTAAAATTAATAATATTTATACAAAAATCTATAATTATATTATAAATTATATATATAATATTTTGTTATCTTACATATATATAAATGGGTTTGGGTAGCGGGTACCCGTAGGTAATTTCCCAAACCCGATCCAAACCCGTCACGGATTTGAATGTTTCTATCCAAACCCGTTCCAAAACCATTTGATAATTTCCAAACTCGTCCCATTAGGATTTGTCAGAGCCGGATACCCGTAAAAACCCGACCTATTGTCATCCCTAGTTGCTAGATGGCCACGTGGATTGAGCATAGTTCCTGTGTTCATTACGTTTCTATTAGGTGTGTACATGTACTACACCCACCTCTCAAATATTATTAAAATATTATCATGTAAGAGGTGGTGTAGTACATGTTCATGTAGAATAGAATTTCTCATTTATCACATGTAGTGCATGAGGTTTCAGATTGAGCCACGTCTCCACCACATTTTAGACTAGTTTAGTAAATTAATTTTTAATTTAACAATTTAAATGTTAATCAGCATGGTTAACCAACTAACTGGGGCCCATCTAGTTAAAGTTGAGGAGAAATGACGGCGCGAACATTGATGAAGAAAAGAAATGCAAATCTTTTTTGGACCTACAACAATGGCCGATAGAACCTTAAATCTGGGGAGTTCTCTCAATTTTCCGACATCGTTTTATGTTAGCGATTATCTTTTTGTAGTCTCCATTCTTCGATAAATGCAATTATATTAATGGCCAATCATTTGAAGATAAATTTGCGCCTAATCGGCAAATCCTATTAATGTTTTTCTATTCACATCTACCTCTGTCTACCTCTCTCTCTACTTTCATATCCCCCCCAAATCTGTAGATAATCCTTCTCATTTCATCTACCTGTATGTATTTCTCTCACTCCACTTTCATATTTCCCTCCAAATCTGTAGATAACCCTTCTCATTTCATCCACCTCTGTGTATCTTTCTCTCTACTTTCATATTTCCCCCCTAAATCTGTAGATTTAATTTCTTCGCTAGGAAGATTCAGTTATCCTTAATAATCAACAATTGTTGGGCGATTTGGATGAATAATTTTCACAAAGACGAGCGTCATGAGCCCTAATTCCTCTGCACTTTGAAATTTACAGCGAAAGACTATGTAATTTATAGCATTATATTTTTTTGTTAGTTTAATTTGTAGGTTTTGATTTGTGAAATGTGTGGCTCTTCCTGAATTTTTTTTTTTTGTCTGTGTTGCTATTATTGTCTCCAATATTTCTAGTATATTGAACTTTCACGGTTTAGTTGTAGTCTATAATATGATATGAATCGATTCTGGATTGGTTTTGGACAGAGAGATGATGTTTGATTTGAATGTGGCCTTGGGTTCGGAGGATCCTCCAGATGAATCTGTTGAGGATCTTGGCCGAACAGAGCAAGAAAATGAAAATATTTACAGAGCCGATGTTCATAATGAGAATACTTCAGATCATGTTAATGATGTACCGAATAGTGAGAATGTAGAAAGAGAGTCTTTAGTGGATATTGATCATAATGCACCGATTATTGAGAATTTAGGAACACAGTCTTTAGTTGATAATGATTTTGATGCTGCACCGATTATTGAGAATGTAGAGACAGAGAAGGATATGAACGATGATATTGATTCAGTCTTGATGATACAGATGAATCTATGAAGATTGAGAAAGAGGAATTGTCGGGAGAGGATAATTTTCTGTGTAATGAGTTATTAAAAAGACGTTTGGTTAAAAAGCAAGAGGTATGTGATGATGATAATCCCTCTAATGTAAAAGACAATGCATCCTTACACGCCTGACGAGCGGTGTCGCTAACACTCGACAAAATAATTTATTTGCCTATGCTCACAATACTGTAGTTAGTATTGGAAGTACATGGTCGATCCTCAGGAAGTTGACTGCCACTATCTCTTGAATCCTCCACAACCTGGTTTAAAACTAGGGGTTTTGGTACCGGTCACTTGGACTATCTTGCCCAATAAGCAAACTAAAATAACACTGAAAATAAACAAGCAACTTGATCAATAATAAAATGAACTTGACCTGGGCATTCTAATTAAATAAAAATACTAGCTCGATCATTGGTGCAATAACTTTCACTACTTTTCTTTGAAGTTGCTTTGTTCATTTCAAGTGTTGTAATTTCAACAATATTAATGAGAAATGAATTAATTTTTTTTATTCAATGAGTACTTCAAATTTACTTAATTTTTTTGCTTATGTTATCTTGGATTATGTAAATATAACATCTAATTACAAAAAAAGAAACAAAAAAACAAAAATTACAAAATAAAAAACGCCTAGAAATGCCATTTCTCACTGGCCAAAACCGTTGGTTTTCGGCCATGAACCAGCGGTTCGGCCGAAACCGACAGTTCTCGGATATATATATATATATATTTTAAATTCAAAACCTTAAATTCTACCTATAAATACCCCATTTCACTTCATTTCCTCCACTCTACTTCACGCCTCTCACTCCTCTCTTCTTCATTTCTAATTTTTTCTTCTTCTCTCAAGTTTCTACTTTCAAAAAATTAAATGTCTAGGTCCTCCTCTATTGTTGATATTTCCACCAAGCACTACACTTGTAGTGCTCCATTGCCCTAGAATTCCCTACCAACTTATAAAGTTCATTGTAATTATTGCAACAAAGTTTTCAAGTGGACTCAAAATGGCGGCTATGCAAACCTTGTTCGTCATACAAGAAATGCGCATCCGAACGAAGTTATGAGAAATTGAGAATGTAATGTAATCTATATTTTGTAATGTTTATTTCAAATTTGAAGTAGTGGAAATATCAATTTTGTAATGTTTATTTCAATTTTCAAGTCTTGTAATTTCTATTTGGTAATGTTTATTTCAATTTTCAAATATTAATGAAGAACTAGTTCATTTTCTTCATTAATTTATGCTTCATTTACTTAATTTTGTGTTAAAAAAAACTTAAGTAAAATCGGCGAGCCAACCTGAAACTGGCGGATTTTAACCGGAACTAGAACAACCGGTTTTTTGGCCCAACCCAGAACCGGGAATAGTGCTCACGGGCTGGAACCGTAAATGGCTATTCGAGGCCCGGAACTGGCAGGCCTTGAACCTTAGGCATGTCTACATCTATTGACGATTATCACTCATTCTTGTAAATTCTAACAAAAATATAATAAATGCATTAATTACTTTAATGAAAAGAAATTTCGACAGCATAACCCCACTATCATAACTACCAAGTGCTCGACTCTACCAACTATGGTAACCATAATGGTTCTAAACGTCTACATCTATACCCAATGTGACGACTCTACCAACTATGGTAACCATAATGGTTCTAAACGTCTACATCTATACCCAATGTGAATGTCCTGGTCAAAGATGTAATTAGTTTCTAGAGTTTATTATGTAAAATAGCCAATATAGGGAAGAAAAATAATATATGGCCATCAACTTGTAAAATTTAAATTTTGGCCAACAATTGCAATTTTGGACACAAATACCCTTAATGAGGCGTGCGGGTCGTGGGTCAAGGCGCGGGCAAATTCGGGTCAGTTTGGTACATCTGGTACAAATGAGAGTCGTTTGTGCCAACTTGCATCAGCAAATTTTCTGCTGCTATCTTTTTCCTTTCATCAATCGATGCTCCAGTTTCTAGTGATTTAATCATTTTTCTGTTCCGTTCATCACCTTGGAAAGTTACTGGTGGACGTCGTATACCACCAAATAATTCCTGCAACCTGCTCAGAATTAAATTAGTATAGCAACAAGCAGGGTCGAACCACAGAGAACGGGAAATCACCTATTTTTCCTATAAATCGAGTTTTGGTGTAGCCACCGCGCCTTAAATTAAGAGATTTAAATTATAAGCTAAGAAAACAAAGAAATTAACTAAAATAGCAAACGAGAATATAATCAAAAGAAAAGTAATTCGGCTCCGAATAAATCCACACTAGTCTAAAGCTCTGATCATCGACGCAAAGATAAATTAATTCCCAAGAACCAACCAGTTACCAGCGGACATACCCCAATCTCTACGTACTTTATCAATAGTTAGCTGTAGACGCCAGACCTAACTATTTCCCTTATTAAAACACAACCTAGCTGGAGATGACAGACCTAGATTTAATGTTCTAATAGCTTTTAGATTTGAAGGAACTCAATTTAGACGAATTACCCAAGAACGCAAGTAATAACCCGTCTACCAATTTATTCCTACTACGAACACGGTAGCTTTATCACTAATTAGCCCTATTCCAACAATTACAGATTGGGGGAACTAATTGACTGTAATTAAATTTAATCTAAGTTGATCAGGCTTAAATAAAATCAGAATTAACTTTAAACACAAGGAATAAATCGAAACCCTAGGAAATTAATTATTCACACAATTAGATCTCACATATTACTAGACTAGTGCTTCATTGTTCTCGCCGAATTAAAGAACTAGCTACTCTTACTAATAAAATTAAAAATAAATAAATAATAAAAAGCAAGCATAATAATTAATCTACGAAATTGAAGCAAAGTAAAACGAGAACTCTTATCACCAGAATTTAATCAATCAATCCCACAAAACAAAAGCTTCCAAATTGAAAATAAAACTAATCTCCAAGGAAAACGTTACTGCTCTTTTTTTTTCTACTATGGCAGTGGCTTATGCTAAATAAACCTATGAATAAAATATGAGAAATAAGTAATAATCCTATCAAACGCCCTTCAGCTAATTAATATGGAATAGAATTCCTATATTAGCCGCCATCTCTAAAGATATGGGCCGAGAGCTTATTTTAAATAACCCAAATTAGTATCTAATTATATAAAGCTAATAACAATAAAATATTAAATATAAATACATCCCAAAAAATAATGTCTAAGGAAAATATAATTCGGTCCATCCAATTCTCTTCCATCTTCGATTTCGATCTTCTATAATTGGACACAAAATTCATCTTTTTTGACTTCTTTCATCCAAATATATCAACAACCGAAATCTGCATTTTCTGCATAAAAACCACACCTAAATGTGCATTATATCCATATAAAATCATAAAATACTTAACTTCTGAAGAACCAAAATACACACACATCAAATTTCCTCACACTTGAATCATGCTTGCCCTCAAGTAAAGTGAAGATAAAACTCAATCACCAAATATGGTTGTTCAGAAACATCAAATTCCCCATGACTCAACATGAACGACTCAATAAGAAAAGAAGATGGAAAAATAAGAAATGAGACACTAACTGACTCGACACACAATGGCCAAGTAAATACCAAATTGTTTATGTCCGCAAACTTTCCACTACCAAGTAAAAATCAAGCAACTCACAAATCAATTCTCAACTTACAAATGACAAAATGAAATCTCAAATAATGCATCATTATCATCAACTTGGTCAAAATCGGGCAAATATTGAATATAGCTCACAGATTTCACTCATTCACTCCCTATACTCATTTCACGCAATCGCAATATATAGTGGCCAATATGTAACTCAAGAAGGTCTTTTCTCATTTGGTGTAATGGGGCTAGGGACCATTCAAATAAATTAGAAGGATCTAACAGGATTACTAGGCTTCAGAAAATAAAAATAAAGTATCATGCATGTTCAATCCGAATCATCATCCATAAATAATAGGCATCACAAGGAGAACAAACTAACTCATCTTGGCTAAACAAACCCACAATCATATATCAAACTGTATGTTCAACTCAACTTAGGTGTTTTTTTTCTCTTTCTTCTTTCTTTTTCTCTTTTTTTTCTTTATTTTTATTTTTTTTCAGCACCCTTCTTTCTCAAATTCGAACAAACATACAATTCACAACTTCATAATACATCCCAATGATAAGCAACACAATACAGTTACAGTTACTGCCTCTGTTTGGTCAAACAGGACCAAATCTCAACTTTTTCAGAACAAAAACTTCAGCACAGGATTCTATCTGGCAGACTAAATGTATAAAGATTGTCTTTTTCTCTTAAAATCTCATATGGATGAATTTTCGAATTTGGAACATGCACAATAAGGCCAAGGGAAAGTCAAAAACATGCCTTGGTTAAATATTTAGTAGCTTAAATGAAAGAACATAGTCAAGGCTTCAAAGAGGCTCACTAGGGGTTAATGTAAAGGTTGGACAATGAAACTCAGGCCAAAAGTGGTTCGCCCTAATGCCTTCTATCATGCATTACAAAATGGCACACTCGATATTGCAACCTTGAGAAGAAAAAATCTCTTAGAAAGAAATAAAATAGAGAGTATTCTACTATCATAGGCTCAAATCTTATATAAGTGTGGGTTAAAAAAAATTCAATTATTGCTATTTTTCGTCATTCCAAGTATCATTCAATAAATTCTCAAAATATTAAATCACATTTCGCCATTTAAGAGCATATTGAATCACCAAGTTAATCACAAGACTCCAACGAGCAGATTATATCCACAAACATAACCAAATCCGGCAATACTTGACTTTATTTAGCACAAAAACTTGACTCAATAAAAAAAATATAACAAACGAACTAACGTAAACACACAAAGACAACATCCTCACACTTAAGCTTTGCTTGCCCTCAAGCAAACAAAGAAAAAGCATAAACAGGGAGAACAAACACATAGACGCAAATACAAAACTAAAATAAAGATAAAATAAAATAAAAACAAAAGAAAAAAAACAAAATTAAAAAAATAAAAATAAAAATAAAAATAAAAATAAAAATAAAGAAAGGGAAAGAAATCACCCAAGCATTCTTCTTGCGAATTTAGGTGGCTTAAGCTCCAACTTGGGTAGCTTCACATTCAATGGCACTAATCTGTCGCAGGGATCCTATTTCGGCAAACTGAACTTTTTTCCAGAATCTTGAGCAGCAAAATCAGTCGCCTCTTTCATCGAAGTTAGATCTAACTTCTCCTGCATTAATTCAGTCTCAAGATATTCTTGGACATGAGGGTCAATCACATCCATGGCATATGCACTTTTAACATCAAGAGGATTATTCATGGTATATATCATCAATATTGAAAGTGAATTTCTCTCTATGATAATCCAAGCAAATAGTACCATTAAAGACATCAATGACCGATGTAGCAGTCCTTAAGAAAGGACGACCTAACAGAACACTAGCGGAATCATTGGACTGCGTATTACTTATTTTCACCACATAGAAATCGGCAGGATAAACAAAATCATAAACTTTCACAAGGGCATTCTCCAACAAACCTTCAGGATAAACACATGATCCATTAGCCAACTTTATCACAACTTTAGTATCTACTAACTCCATACCAGTTAAGCTATTATAAATTGATAATGGCATGACGTTAACAAATGCTCCTAAATCACACATATCATGCTTAAGCTTTGTACCTCCAATGTAACAAGGCAAAGAGAACATACCTAGATCCTTGCATTTGGGCGGCAATTTCCTTTGCATCACAGCTGATACGTTCCCACTCATCAAAATCTTGCAAGCATCATTTGACTTTCCAGCAATGAAATCCTTCATGACTTTGCTCAACGGAGGAAGCTTGATCGCTTGAAGAAATGGAAGGTTAATTTCTAGCTTTTCGAATATCGACATAAAGTTCTTAGGATCTACCTCCGGCTTCTTCTTCGCTAACCTTTGAGGAAAAGGTGCAGGAATCACAATGTTAGGATCATATAAACTCAAAGGTTTATGTACCTTAGTAGGCTCCTCCAATCCAAATTCCCTTTCCGCTTCCTTTCCCATTAGCGCAAATGTCGGATCAGTGTTCTGTTTAGGCAAACAGAACGTATTTTCAGCTTCATCTTCTGCTGGAACCTCAGAATCGTCATGTTTGGCAAAACTGGTTCTCTCTTCAGATCCGTTTCCCGGATTCTTTTCCGACTTCTCGATTGATAGCTCACCCAACTCCTTGCCACTTCTGAATGTGATAAAGTTCATATGTTCTCTAGGATTCACTTGAAATTGTGATGGTAATCGGCCTTGGTTCCTCTTGAGTTCATTCATGGAAGCCAAGAGTTGAGAAACCTGACGAGCTAATTTATCCATACACACCTTGTGCTCCTCATGAGATTGTTGATGTTGTTGCACATTGTTTTGCAAAACCTGTTGAGAGCTAATCAAATCAGTCATCATCTCTTCAAGGGACTTTCCTTTCTTTTCTTGCGAAGGAGGAGGTGGTTGCTGAAATCCTCTTTCATGAAGTGATCGGTAGTTCTGTTGCTGTTGCACTTGTTAAGGTTGTTGCTGCACTTGATTGCTTTGATCGCTCCAACGAAAATTAGGATGGTCTCTCCAACCTGGATTATAAGTGTTCGAGAAAGGATCTCTCTTTGGTGGTGGATGATCATACCAACTTTCAAATGAATTTGCTTGAGCTATGTGATTCTTTTCGTTCAATTTGCACTGCACCGTTAAGTGGCCCAAATTACCATACATACCACATGGTTTCTCCATCGGTTCAGCACTTGCAACTTTCTCAACCACAGTATTCAACATTCTTTCCATACTTTTCATTCTTTCATCGAACTTCTCTTCAATATTGGAGGAACTTGCTACTTGCTTGTGCAGCTCTCTTAAACAAGCGAGGGCTAAGCTCCTCGTATTCTCTTGTTGCTTCTACCAAGTATTGAATCAACTTCTTAGCTTCACTCACTCTACAATGTGAAAATCCTCCTCCACTTGATGAGTTGACAAGATTCTTTGTGTCAATGGTCATTCCTTGGTAGAAATACTGCAACAAGTCACCCTCAGAATACTTATGGTTTGGGCAACTATCCACCAGCTTTTTAAATCTCGTCCAGTAAGTGCTCAACGATTCATGATATTCTTGATTCACTCCGCTAATCTCCTTCTTCAATGCATTAGTCTTAGTTGGAGGAAAGAAATGCTCCAAAAACAACTTCTTCATTTCAGTCCATGTAGATATGGAGTTTGGCGGGAGGCTTGTGAACCAGGCGTTTGCCTTTGCCGTCTGAGTGAAAGGAAACGCAACTAATTTGAATTGTTCCTCAGTAACTCCAGCTGGTCGCTTCTGCACCTTGCATATCTTGACGAACTCACTCAGAAAGTTATATGGATCCTCTCATTTTTTACCGTAAAACTTAGGTAAAACATTCAGTAATCCCAACTTGATCTCGATCAATGCCTCCAAATCTGGTATATGTATCGGTGTTGGAGGATCATCTTTCAGATGGCTAGAAAGTTCGTTCAATCTCGGATCTTCATCTGCCATGTTGCCTTCACTGATCGCGACGATAGTAGACTCAACTTCTTTAATGGTATCTATTTTTGCTTCAGAAATATCTTCCGTTAAGGCAAACGGAATACCTTCAGGTTCTGAAAACTACTGTCAGACTCGTAAATAGGCTCCGTCTGGTCAGACGGAGCGAGTTCCGATTATGACAGATTCTGCTGCTTTTTTTTTGCTTGGCCTCTTCCCTCAACCGTTTCGATATCTTATCGAATTCAGAATTGTTCAAAAAAAAGTCGGGTTAGAGGACCTGCTCATAAACAACAGACAAGTAACAAAAGATAAATAGGAAAAATAAATTAATAAACACCGACAACTGTGCCAATTTGGTGGACGTCGTATACCACCAAATAATTCCTGCAACCTGCTCATAATTAAATTAGTATAGCAACAAGCAGGGTCGAACCACAGAGAACGGGAAATCACATATTTTTCCTATAAATCGAGTTTTGGTATAGCCACCATGCCTTAAATTAAGAGATTTAAATTATAAGCTAAGAAAACAAAGAAATTAATGATAGAAGACGAAAATATAATCAAAAGAAAAGTAATTCGGCTCCGAATAAATCCACACTAGTCTAGAGCTCTGATCATCGACGTAAAGATAAATTAATTTCCAAGAACCAACCAGTTTTAGAGTACCGTGAATGTTATATTTATTTATGCTTATTAATTTCTCCTGCAGATTGCTCTCTAGAATTAATGTTAGAAAAGATTAATGTTTTTGTTAGATTAAATTTCGATTCCTGCCTAGGGTTTAATTTATGCATTTTAGTTCTTTCCTAGGGATTAATTTATGTTTAATTATTCTTTCCGTCTAGTTATAAACCACAAAGCAATTGATTTACTGTTTTCTGTTTATTTTCTTTCCGCAATACAATAATTTCCCTGCTAAGTTTTCCTTGTGAGACGATATTCGGGTTAGGTTATTTAATCTATTACGACCACATTTAATTGCGTGCAACTTAGATTAATTAGGTAGAAACAAATTTGGCGCCGTTGCCGGGGAAAACTTTAGGCGATTAATTGTGTTGCTTTGTAGTTGAGTATATTCTATGTTTATTTCGTTTATTCTTTTGGTACTTGGTTATTTCTTTTTCCTCCGGTGCGCGTAATCTATTTGTTGAGTGTTGTGTATGCAAGGTCGTAGAAGTCTGAAAAAGAACTTAGTGCCTTATTTTGACAACATTGATCAACATTCAAGATTCTACAAGATTTGCGAGAAGAAACCGAGTCCAGCTGTAACTAGGTTGATGAACCTTGTTGTGAAGAAGAAATTATTGTTCAGTCAGAGGAATCCGGATGTGATCCGCCAGACGAACCTATTTTTCTAGGAGAAATGGCTAACAACACTAGATATATGGGGGATTTGGCTAGGCCTACATTTGGAACCACTGCTTCTGCTATAGTGCTGCCAACAGAAGTCAGGAATTATGATTTGAAGCAGAATCATCTGAATTTGCTACCCTCTTATCACGGGATGGCAAATGAAAATGCTCTGTAATTCGTTCGAGAGTTTTGCACGGTGGTTCAATCGTTTTCTTTGCTAGCTTTAACTGAAGACCAGCTCAAGTTGAAATGTTTTCCGTACACGTTGAAGGACAGGGCTAAAACGTGGTACTTATCTCTTCCACCAAACTTGCTCACTACATGGACGGCTGTGTGTGAGAAATTCATGTTGGAAGTATTATCCCAACCATAAGACTCAGGAAGTTCGCACAAAAATCATGAACTTCACTCAAGCTGGTGATGACCCTTCCATGAGGCTTGGGAAAGATTCCGGGAGCTACTTCAGCAGTGTCCACATCACCAGATGGCACCAGAAATGTTGTGGCAATTCTTTTATGATGGACTGGTGCAAACGGCTCAGTTTATAGTGGATAGTACCGCAGGAGGAAACATTGCAGTAAAAACAGCCGATGAACTGCAAGGGATTTTCGAAACACTTGCAGCTAGTTCACAGGAGAAATCTACCCGCACACGACGGGTTGAGGTGAGTGTAGTTGCTGAAAGCCCTGACATGAAGAAGCAGCTGGCCAACATGATGAGAGAGCCTGCAGGAATTAAAGATGAGTAAGTCAATTGTTCCCCCACCTCAACAGGAACCGATCAGACAAGAGATATTCGTTGAGCCATGTGGGATTTGTGGGGAGCAAGGGCACAATCCTGAAGAGTGTCAGAGAATGGGTATGAAGGAGGAGCAGAAGTCTATGCTGCACAGGGGTATCCTCCACGTCAGAAGTTTGATCAAGGACAAGGATTCAATCAGAATCAACGACAACAAAACTTGGGATGACAGAATCAGTCTAATTATGGGTGGGGAAACCAGAATCAAGGACATAATTATCAATTTCAGCCTTCCCAACACCAACATCCTACTAAGCAGTATCCTCAGCAGCAGTGGTACCCTCAGCAACAACAGTTTTCCCAACAATTTTAGTCTTCTCAAAAGACTTCCATGGAGGACAGTTTGAGCGCTTTCATACAGGAAAGCAAGCGAGCAAGGGAAGCTCAAGATGCCACTATCAAGCGTCTTGAAACAGCTGTGGGATAGATATCTGGGACTATGAATCAGATGCAGCAGTAACAGCAGTCTGGGAAGATACCGAGTCAAGGACAACAACCTCATCAGGCTCATGCTGTCTCTATCATTAGAGAAGTTACCCCGAATTTCAAGAAAGAAGAAATCAAGCCTCACAAGGTCGAGCACCAATTTGACCGATCCGTTGCTTTACAAAGCAGACAGATAGAAGGATCGGTACATATTGTTAACAAGAGGGACACCACGGAGAAGTGGAGAAGCAAAACCATGAGTGCAATCAAGGCTTCCCAGCTGCCAAAAAAACCTCTACCACCAGATGCAGTTAAACCACATCAGCTACTACCTAAGCAACATGATCCAGGTAGTTTTATCATAAGCATGGACTTGGGTATTGGCGACGAGGTCTCAGGCATGCTAGATTTAGGTGCAGCAATTAACCTGATGCTTTTTAGTATATTTGAGAAATTGGGTAATTATGAATTGAAGCATACAGACATGAAAATAGAATTAGATGATGGTTCTATTAGTTACCCTCGTGGGATAGTTGAGGATGTTGTGACAACTGTGAGTGGTATTAGAGTTCTGGTGGATTTTGTTGTGTTGGAGACCGGCAAGGGAATAAGGAGTGAGAATGGTCACCTTGTTTTGCTAGGTAGGCCTTTTATGGCTACAACTAATACTCGCATTGAAGTCAGGTCAGGAACTTTGAGTATGGCGGGATCAGGGCGATCAGTGACTTTCTCTGTGTTCAGTAAGAAGTCAGTAGCTCCTGATCCTCTGGTGCAAAATTGCTCCTACGTCAAGATGTTTGACTCGGTGGATGAGGATGATATTGTGCATGAATTCCTGGCTAATCTGCACAATGAGGATGATATCATTCAGGAATTTTTGGCTAATCTGGAGAATGAGGACGACATAGTGCATGATTTTCTGGCTGACCTGCAAAGTGAGGAGGAAGTCGAACCGGACATTCAAGTCCGAGTGAAGGGGAGAGAAACACATGAAATGGGTGTTAAGTACCCGAGATTGAAATCATCAGCTGCAATCATAAATGATGTGATAATACAGATGAAAAGACAGCTGAAGCTTCAGTCAGATTTTGGTTAATGGGTGGTTTTTCGTTCTTTCCCTTTGTTGTATTTGTTTTGCTTTGTTTTGTTTTGTTTTATTTTGTTTTGTTTTGTTTTGTCTTTGTGTTTTTGTTTCAGGTTGCTGGATAATGCTGCTTGAATGATTTCTCGCTTGGAGCTGTCGTACCCTCAGTGAAGCCTCCTTTTCTCTCTTCTTTTATTGTCAATGAGGGCATTGTTTTCTTTTCTTGTGTGGGGAGAGGTACCATTTTGGTTTGTTTGTTGTCTTGTCCTCATAAGTCTTGATTTGATTCAAACTGTGGAAGTATGTGGATTGAACATGATGTATTATGCTTTGATTTAATTGATGGTGTGAGGATATTTTCAGCATTTTCTTTAAGCACTGTGTTTACTTCATAGTTGAATGTGGGACATTTTTCTGTATGTGAATAATTGAGGTGAAATCCTTGAATGAGAGAAGGAGGTGGGAAGTTTTTCTTTATGCGTGGATATCTGTGTTTGGTGCTTTGTGTTGTTAAAGTGTAAGTTGAGTCGGGAGGTCTCTGCTCTTCTGGAAACCATGAGCATGGGAAACCACATGAGGATACTTTAGATGAACTCTAAATGTTTCCACCTCATGACTTTTGACCATATAACTCCATTCTCTTGCCACTTGTGTAAAGAAAATTGTTGTTTGGCTTAATGTATGATCCGAGGGGCTCTACCCCGCTCTCTCCACTTCGTTGTTGAAATGCTTAGGAGAGATGAGTATGGGAAACCACTCTAGGAGAACCGGAATACTCCGGAGGATTTGCCTAGTGAATTTTGTCCTGGTGATTGTGTAAAAATGGTTGAATAATGAAAAGAAATTTGAAGTATTAAGTGTGTTAGCACGTTTCATTTCTTGTCTCCTATCTTCGCATTTTGGTTTTGAGCCGTTTGAGTTTATATGCAGAGGGGCAACTCGTTAGTTATGGGGTGAATTACATTTGGTTAAAGAATGTTGAGAATGTTCTTGCGCTGGATATGAAGTTGAAGCATGATTTGTAATTTCCAATCTGTGTCTTTCTTGTTATGTTTTGAATTAAGATTTGCTTGAGGACAAGCAAGGTTTTGTGTGTGGAGGGTTTGTTATGTTAGATTTTGGTTGCATTTTCAGATGTTTTGCATGAGCATTTTTATGACATTTGTTTTGTTTCGCATTGTTTTAAAGTTAAAATGCGCTAATGATGCTGTGTCGAGCTATCAGGTTAAAAATGTAGATTTTGCTCGAGAATGACGAAGGCAACCACAGTTTGCTCAACTTTCGCCACCGATATGAGTTTACTGTTGCAGCGATAGGTTCCGTTTCGCTAAACTGGACATCTTCAGAGAAGTCAGCGGTCCTTCACCTTAGGAGACCTCTGACTGTTTCAGTAAACGGGACACTTCAGAGAAGTCAGCGGTCTCTCACCTTAGGAGACCGCTGACCGTTTGAGCAAACAAGACACTTCAGAGAAGTCAGCGCTCTCTCACTCTAGGAGATCGCTGAGTCCAGCGCCTCGCCAATACAGGGCCAGAAGTCAGCGGTCTCTCAACCTAGGAGACCGCTGAGTTCAGCGCTCGCTCACTCCAGGAGATCGATGAGTCGGACGATTAGCGGGCTTGATGAAAAACCTCAGCAACCGCTGAGAGTAGGAGACCGCTGAGGTCGATTAATTTTGCACGGTTATAAATAGCGAGCGAGGGTTTTCTTTCACAGGAGACTTTTCTAGACGATATTTTTCTCTGTATTTTTCAGAGTTTCCCTTAGGTTTTGTCTTCTAGTTTTCTCCGAATATTTTAGTGTAGTCATTTCAATTATCGTAATTTTCATTTCGGATTGAAAACTTCATACGTTGCAATTTGTCAGATTCAATTCCAGTTTATCTTCGATTTCGACTACAGTAGTGAGTTTACTATTTCAGCTCTTTATTTATGCTTATTAATTTCTCCTGCAGATTGCTCTCTAGAATTAATGTTAGAAAAGATTAATGTTTTTGTTAGATTAAATTTCGATTCCTGCCTAGGGTTTAATTTATGCATTTTAGTTCTTGCCTAGGGATTAATTTATGTTTAATTATTCTTTCCATCTAGTTATAAACCACAAAGCAATTGATTTACTGCTTTCTGTTTATTTTCTTTCCGCAATACAATAATTTCCCTGCTAAGTTTTCCTTGTGAGACGATATTAGGGTTAGCTTATTTAATCTGTTACGACCACGTTTAATTGCGTGCAACTTAGATTAATTAGGTAGAAACAGTGAATGCAGTGAACATACCCCAATCCCTACGTACTTTATCGATAGTTAGCTGTAGACGCCACACCTAACTATTTCCCTTATTAAAACACATCCTAGCTGGAGACGTCAGACCTAGAATTAATGCTCTAATAACTTTTAGATTTGAAGGAACCCTATTTAGATGAATTATCCAAGAACACAAGTAATAACCCGTCTACCAATCTATTCCTACTACGAACACGGTAGCTTTATCACTAATTAGCCCTATTCCAACAATTGCGGATTGGGGGAACTAATTGACTGTAATCCAATTTAATCTAAGTTGATCAGGCTTAAATAAAATCAGAATTAACTTTAAACACAAGGAATAAATCGAAATCCTAGGAAATTAATTATTCACACAATTAGATCTCACAGATTACTAGACTAGTGCTTCATTATTCTTGCCGAATTAAAGAACTAGCTACTCATACTAATAAAATTAAAAACAAATAAATAATAAAAAGCAAGCATAATAATTAATCTATGAAATTGTAGCAAAGTAAATCAAGAACTCTTATCACCAGAATTTAATCAATCGATCCCACAAAACAAAAGCTTCCAAATTGAAAATAAAACTAATCTCCAAGGAAAACGTTACTGCTCTTTTTTTTCTACTATGGCGGCGGCTTATGCTAAATAAACCTATGAATAAAATATGAGAAATAAGTAATAATCCTATCTTACGCCCTTCAACTAATTAATATGGAATAGAATTCCTATATTAGCCGCCATCTCTAAAGATATGGGCCGAGAGCTTATTTTAAAGAGGCAACTCATGGAATGGCACAATCACTTTAAAAAACACAAATGTTGTCATGTTACTCGGTACGAAATAACTAACATTTCATACCGGGGCATGTTACTCGGTACGAAATAACTAACATTTCGTACCTTAGCTGGTACAAAATAATTAACATTTCGTACCAGGGCATGTTACTTGGTACGAAATAACTAACATTTCGTACCTTAGCCGGTACGAAATAACTAACATTTCGTACCTGGGCATGTTACTTAGTACGAAATAACTAATATTTCATGCCAGAGCATGTTATGAAGTTGTAACTTGGTACGAAATAAATAACATTTCGTACCGGGACATGTTATGAAGTTGTAAATTGGTACGAAATAACTAACATTTCGAGCCAGCGGAATGTTATGAAGTTGTAACTTGGTACGAAATAACTAATATTTCGTACCGGGGAATGGTTATGAAGTTGTAACTTGATACGAAATAACTATAATTTTGTACCGGACTGGTATGAAATGTTAGTTATTTCGTATCAAGTAACATGCCCCGGTATGAAATGTTAGTTATTTCGTACCAAGTAACAACTCCATAACATGCCCCCGGCCCGAAATGTTAGTTATTTCGTACCAATTTACAACTTCATAACATGTTCGGTGCAAAATGTTAGTTATTTCGTATCTAGTTACAACTTCATAACCATCCCCCGGTACGAAAAATTAGTTATTTCGTACCAAGTAACATATCCCGGTACTAAACGTTATTTATTTCGTACCAAGTTACAATTTCATAACATGCCCCGGCACGAAATGTTAGTTATTTCGTATCAAGTAACATGCCTCGGTACGAAATGTTAGTTATTTCGTACCAGCTAAGGTACGAAATGTTAGTTATTTCATACCAAGCAACATGCCCCGGTACGAAATGTTAGTTAGTTCGTACCAGCTACGTGAAATAACTAATATTTCGTACCGGGGGATGGTTATGAAGTTGTAACTTGGTACGAAATAATTAATATTTCGTACCAGGATATGTTACTTGGTACGAAATAACTAACATTCGTACCGGGGCATGGTTATGAAGTTGTAACTTGGTACGAAATAACTAACATTTCGTATCGGGGCATGTTACTTGGTACGAAATAAAGAAGAGAGAGAAAGAGAGAGAGAGAAAAGTCAAAAGTTGCGGCTGGGGGTGAAAAGTAAGGGTAAAAGGATTCAAAAAATGTCAAAAGTGCCATATTTTGTGTTTTTTCAAATTTGTGACAACATTTGTATTTTTTAAAGTGATCATGCCATATCACCACATTTCCTCTATTTTAAATAGCCCAAATTAGTATCTAATTATATAAAGCTAATAATAATAAAATATTAAATATAACTACATCCCAAAAATTAATGTCTAAGGAAAATATAATTCGGTCCATCCTATTCTCTTCCATCTTCGATTTTGATCTTCTATAATTGGACACAAACTTCATCTTTTTCGACTTCTATCATCCAAATATATCAATAATCAAAATCTGCATTTTCTGCATAAAAACCACACCTAAATGTGCATTATATCCATATAAAATCATAGAAAACTTAACTTCTGAACAACCAAAATACACACACATCAGTTACTTTCGATCAATTACATCCCAAATTTCGTTCAAATTGCTCGGATTTTGGGGGAAATTGGACCATGATTCAATTTCTAGGGTATTTCATCTTCGGGCTGTTATTCCCATTTTCTGGCACCGTCACATTGTTTTTTATTTCTGACGCTACAGTTGAGGTCGCCTTGATATTGCGACTCTGTTGGTGGTGGTCGTGAAGCCTCGCCGTCGTTCGCCAGAGTTATTTCCGTTGGGTGTTTCTCAGTTTGTTGTTCTCAATTTGGTACAATCGGTACAAATGGATTATGTTCGTTCCAATTATACCAACATTTTGGAACAATTGGAACTAATTAGACCATTAGTCCCAATTGTTCCACAAAATAAAAATAATAAAATTCATTATTATAAAAATATCATCACAAAATCAACCTAAATATCATTAAATAAAAAAATTATGAATTATAATAAAAATTGCTAAAATATGATATTTTTCGCTATTGGTACAAGTGGAACGAACGAGACTTATTTGTTCCAAATATCCAAATCTGCCCGCAAACTGCCCAACCCATCCGCGAACTGACCCGACCCGCACACTCCTCATTAGGGGTAATCCTGTCAAAAACTGCAAATGTTGGCCAAAATTTATACTTTACAAGTTAATGGTCGTATATTGTGTTTTAAAGCCCAAAATGGCTATTTCAAAATTTGCCTCTAATTTCTATCCCAAAGGAAGTAGATCCTTATGAAATTAATTACAACTTTTACCAATAAAGTTCTAAGTTCATCCCCGACACATAAATGATAGATAATTACATCTCCAACATATATATATATTCACATAAACTTTAACATCATATTGTCGGGAGACAATCCTTAAGATGTAATTAATTAATATCCCAAGGGAAGTAGATCCTTAAAGAAATTAATTACATCTATCCCACTACAAATATTGTATAGAAATTAAAAAACTATTCAAAAGAAAATATTTTTTGATTTTATATTTTATATTTGTGATATATAATGAACTAGAAACATATATTATTACTTATTAAAACCAACAAATTTATACTTATACAATTACTACAAAGTTTAGAATACATCTTAAAACAAACTCATGTTATTGACATCATATATCAAAGTTAAACTTATACAATTACCACAAAGTTTTAGTATAAATCATCTTATACAACTACACTTATACAATTACATCATCATCTTAAAACAAACTCAATTTACTACAAATTTACACTTCTACAATTACTTCAAAGCTTTCACATAACATATCATCCGCATGCTCCTTTGTACACCAATTACTCAAAACCTCTTCATACCCAAGAACAAAGTCGTAGAGAGATCCACTAGAAAGGCACAAATCCTTAATAACATTGTTTGTTACTTCTACAAGGGAATTTGCTTGCAACCCGATACAAAATTTGTCCCTCGTGAATGTAGTAGACCAACGCCGTCTCAATCTCTATTATTTATTGAACCACCTCTTACTCTTTTCAGACAATTCATATGTTTCAAGCAATGATCTCCATTCTTTCTAAATTTTTTTGGCGCTCTTGCACTCATTAACGCAATGATGCCATTGTTTCTTAAATTTCTGGTTGTCGTTCCACTTTCCAAAGAACGAAGGAGCATTCCTATTAAGATGCCATTGACATAGGTGATGACTTGAAGTTTTGAAATTCAAGTCAATCCCTTTCATTAGGGCTCTACACTCATTGGAGAATATCACATTCGGCTCTTTACCATATATTGAATCTAAAAAAGTGGAGAACAACCAATCAAATGAAGCAGTGTTCACGTGTGACAGAAATCCAATGCCAAACAAAATATTCTTCTTATGGTAGTTGATGCCTACGAAAGGAGCACAAATCAACATTTGTAATCCCTAAAGAAAAAAAATTCATTTAACGAACATCGTAATCGGATTGCGTGTTCTAATTGAAAAATGATTCATGATTTGCTTTCTTCAAAAAATAATTTCGAAGGGCATCCGCATCAGCATTTTCAAGTTTGGTCTTTACTTTCAAAACTGTCATATGATTGTAGGCATTCTTTCTTGAGAAACCAATATTATTAGCTCCTCCCGACCCCTTCTCTGAAAATTGACATGCATTGCCAATCTTAATTCCGGCAGAATTTAAGGCTTCTATAAGGCTTTTGCTTGTGTGTGTCATCTTGCGACACGAACGCAATAGATAAGGCTGATCGTGAGAAACTAATTCATGGTTGTGTTCTTTAATCAAATTTGAGGACTTTTCATGGCTTATTCCTCGCCCGAACTACAAGTAAATGAGCTTTACAAGTAAATGAACTTGCTTTTTGAAAGTAGGGGATCCTTCCTCAGAACTGCCTTGTGTACTCTGACCATGGCAAGAACAATTATAAGTTTTCAAATGAATTTATGTGGTTTTATAGAAATAATCCTGGGTCCCTTTCCTGATGCTGACCCTTTAAGCCTCTCATACTCGCAGTACAACAAGCAGGTCTGTTCAAGAGAATCAACAATGAATCCAACTGCCAACCTTTTCTCAATGGAATTTGATAAAGAAATTACAAATTCTTCGTTACCTTCCGCATCCTCGTTGCCTGGAAAACCATCTCTCTTATCTCCCCCTTCTTCATTAATATGAGAACCATCTCCCACTCTAACATCATCATCATCACTAAAAGAATCAACTAACTTTTGGTCTGGATCAATTTGTTCTTCGAGGGGAATTTGAATATTATCATAATCTAATGATCAGCTGGTATTTCATTAAAGCCCATCTTGTATATACCGTCATCATTATTGAAGGATTCTAATAAATTAAAGTCTTGAGAATTCAACCCAACGTTGAGATCGATATCCATATTTTTCTAAAATTTTACAAAAATGGCATATATATATACGTATTAATTAAAATTCCACTATTATGACAAAACATTCCACTATTATGACAAAACACACAAAATGTAAGCACCATAAAGAACCTTAATTTTGCTTAGAACATATACATACCTTGAGTCACAGATTGAAGACTTCAGTTCTGCAAAGCAGGGGCAAAAAAATAATTAAGAAATTAAATTAGCTTATATATATACAAATTACAAAGTCACAATATTGGCTAACCTCAACAATTTAAATTATCTTGATGATACAATATTCTCGGATTAGGGCTAGAGTTAACAACTTATTTTAGCACATTCGTCTTCATTGTACTCATCGAATAAAGTAAACCTTCTCCAATAAGCCAACTAACATTGGGAAATCCACCAGAAGTCTCTGGCGAAGGTCGCCGGACGGCCATATCGAGAATTCACTGTCGGGTTGCGTCGATGAAGGAAGATGGCTGGACTAGAAGAGTTGGTCTGAAAACTGTAGTTGCCAGTAGGAAGTTCACCAAAAAACATAGGACGCCGATATGGAACCGTTTTGCCAGTATAAATAGATGGGACCAAGGATAAAAATTTGAATTTAACAGAGAAGTGATCGACATAACCTTTTATGGGTAAAAAATAAAGAAAAAAAAATCTAATTGTGCCCCTTTACACGTGTCGAGTTTCTAGACTGCTTGTATAGTGCACTTGGGTGCAACTAAGTCTATACTTAGATAGACTACATGCTCATTACTGGGGGTGTTTGTTTATATTCAATATTTGGCAAATTTTTTTAATAATATCCTGCTTTTTATATTCGCTAATTTTTGCTCAAAAATGTGTTTATTAATGTCAAATAGTCAATATGGTGACGGAAAAGTACAATATTTGACAACCAACTTATAAATTACTATAAGTTGATGATTTGTTTGATTTTTGAACTTCTGGAGTCAGAACCTTTTACGATAAGTATTTGAACTTGATAATTTATTATTTGGGATAGTTTATAGTTGATAATATTCAATAAGTTTACTTTAATATTGCTAGCAATGGTGAAGTCTTTCTTTATTATTGATTCAAGTAACGTAGGGATTCATGCATGTTTGATTTAGGGGGTTGATTATTTAAATTTGTCAAAAAAATTTAACTAATTCCTCATTTATGAAGTTAAAAAAGTGGCATTTTATATTAGTAAATTAGGGTGTTAAAAAAGATCGCATGAAACTTTTAGGTTCTTCTCACGCTATGTATATTGTCTTTTCTACAGCCTCAATCTTATTCATGATAGATGAGAATCTAAGCTCCATCTCTTGAATAGACTCGGTTGAAGTTTACTTTAAATCATCAAACTTTTAACATGCGACAGTCAGTTTGTTCTCCTTGGTTTCATCAGATCCTACACACAACTTTACTAGAGTGTCCCACATTTCTTTAGTTGTTTCACAGTACCAAATTTTACTGACATAAGCATCAGTCATGGTTGACGAGATGATGTTCTTGGAGTAGTTGTCCAGTCCATCTTGCTTCATTTCGTCGAGTGAATATTTGGATTTGGCCTTCAGTATCGGTATGTACTTGGGATCAGTTCTCGGTTCACCAGCAACTTCATTAGTAGTATCATAAATCTCTATAGCGCCATCTATAATGACGTCCCACATCATATCATGATGTGCAGTAAGGAAGCTTTTCACTCTGAACATGTATAGATCATAGTTGTCGACAACAAATGTGGGGAGCGACCTAAGAGCGTTAGAATCCATGTAGCAGAATGCACTATTTGATTTTAAATGCAGAAATTTTTTTCTAAAGAGATCAGTTAAGGTTACCACTGTGAGATTTCTTAAAACAATTAATCTTGTGTCACAGATACAAATGTCTTTTGAATTCCCGTTTTGATACCACTTGATGATCCCGAAATGAGTTACTTGTGTATGGTGGGGAATACACTATTTAAAAACTTTTTCGAATTAAGACTCTTTTAGTGAGCTCAATTATAAATCCTACTGACTACATCATCCGTGTCGGGGGTTTCGGACCTATTGATTTGGTATATGGAAAGTATTATTTTTTAAGATAATGATTCAGGCAATGTAGGACGTTGCAGTGATGATGGAATAATAGTCTCTATTTCTATTTGGGAAAACCCCATTTTATGTCCCAACATTGAAACTTTTTACAATAGCGTCCCAACATATGAAAATTAACAAACTAGTTCCCAATGTTTCAATTTTTTTTTCACAATTGTGTCTCGACAATCAATTTATGTCCAAACATTTGTAGATTTTTACAATAGCATCCGAACGTAAGCAAAATAACAATTAGTTCCTAATGTTTCAATTCTTTAACAATTATGTCCCGACGATCGATTTTCGACAAATTTTTGCAATTCTTCCCAAATTAATTACCCAGGTGAATTCATCTCCACCGCCGCGTGCCAGGAAGAAACCAACGTATCCCACTTTCTCTTCGACATCGGCGGCTCTTTCGAGACGTGGTGGCGCCACAACAGTGAGCTCTTGTGGGAGCCCAATGTCACCCGCAACTTCATCTGGCTCGACGAACCACAACCAGCGGTGGCTGGAGGCTTTCCCTGAGGTACAAGGTCCTCTCCGAAATCCTCTAATCACCATTGCATCCGGACCCTACCGCCACTACCTTCACCATCCTTCCCGACGAGCTTGACGACCTTTCCCTATTCCACAAAGCTATCGCCATGAATCCGCCAACAACATTAATTTGACATCCACTTATTTTTTAAGATTTTTTTTTGTTTTTTTTGCTCTGGATCTTCAATGAATTAATATTGTATAGTAAATTTGGAAAGAAATTTGGTGCTTTAATTTCAGTTTTTTTTCCTTACAAAAAATCCACATATGTATCCGAAGTAGCTCTCTGGCGAGCCACCTCGCAAAAATTTGCCAGAAATCGATCGTCGGGACACACTTGTAAAAAAAATTAAAATGTTAATTTGTTATTTTGCTTACGTTGGGATGCTATTATAAAAAGCTTCTAACATTAGGACATAAAATTGATTGTCGGGACACAATTGTGAAAAAAAATTGAAACGTTAGGAACTAATTTGTTATTTTGCATACGTTGGGACACTATCGTAAAAAGCTTTAAAAGTTGGGATATAAAAAGGGATTAATTTTCCCTTTTATTTAGTGTTTCTGCTTTAGCGAACTTTGATTATGCATTAATATTAAATACAAGGTGGCATCTCATGTAATATTTTTATACAAATGCTTATTCAAGAAAAATTTGGGTCGTTACATTCTGCTTTTTCTGTGTGCATGTATCTTATAAGCTCTTGCAACATTAGGTCCCACTTTTTATGCTTTATTTTGTTTTTATACTCTTTTTATGTCACGCCCCAATTCCCGAAGTAAGGCCTACTAGCCGGGGGTGACATAGGTGGGATTTAAGAAGCGGGGAAGAAGGGAAAAAGTACTTATCATAATTAAAAGAGAGAAAATGTGAAGTGATGGTCCCTCAGCGGAGTCTTTGATGTAGAGGGAGGGTGAATACACCAAAGATAAAAACTTTTTTCAACTTTTTATCAAGTTAAAAACTGAGAGTGAGGGCTCAGTTATAAATCCTGCTGACTTCTTGACGAAGACGGTCAGCTGGACTGATAACTCAGCTGGTGGTGCAGAAAGTGGTGATTTAAAAACTTAGCTCGTGTACTTAGAAAAACTCAGCTTGAAAATATTATCTGAAAGTTTTCAGCTTAGTCAAGTTGTGCAGTTTTTGAAAAACACAGCTGGTCTGAGCGAACAACTGAGTATGCAGTTTGATGAATATGATGTGCTTGATGGAGTTAGTTCTTTAACAGAAAATACTGGAAATAAAGAACAGAAAAAGAACACGATATTTAACGTGGTTCGGAGAAACTCCTCCTACGTCCATGACCAGATAAACTGGTAATTCAGTACCACTTGGTTTACGAGTACCAAGCAACTTCAGAGCTCGAACCTGAGCTGTGTTCTAACAGTTTACGGGCACTGTAGAAGCCTGAACCTTTCAGTTTCCGGGTACTGAAGAAACCTTACAAATACTTGAATTTCGCGCTTCAAGCTAGCGTATCCTTAACCTAACATTTCTGGGTAAAGAATGGGTTTGGTTTTTGGGGTTCCAACTATGAACGAGTTCTTACAATGAAGAACTTCGAGTTTAATTGAACTCGTTCGAAATCTGGGCTTTGGGTATATATTGAATTCTGCCTAGGGATCAGACAAAAAACTGGGCAGTTACTGAACTAGAAATACTTTAAGATAAAGTGTTCTTTGAATAAGTAAGAACTGCTAGAGAACTTTTGAATGCTTGAGAATTTCTGAAGATGAAAGCTTGTAGAGCGTTTTTCGTTGTTGATCCTGAGGTTGAAGACTGGTATTTATAGGTAGAGATTCAAAACTAGCCGTTGGAAGAGCCGTTTGAATCTCACCTACTCTCTGATCTTCTTGATTTGCCGTTGGGCGTATCTTCACCTGTCTTCATCAGTGTTAGATCCTCGATTCTGCACTCTAGGATGCTGATTTGGCAATCCCTCAATGGTCAAGGTAAATTGTCTTCCTCTGACATCTTTTTGACTTCAAGCTGGTTTTTGAATTTGGAGCTGGATCTGCAACTCTGATTTGAGCCGATGTCTTCAGAGTTGACATTCTTTTGGTCTGGACAGCTGGATTGGTTCAGATGTGTCTTCTTGGCTTTGACTCAGCTCGGTCATTCTTCAGCTTGATTCTTGTTCAATTTTAAACTCTGCTCAGCTGGAAACCTCCTGAGCTGATATTTTAACTCCGGCTGGTAACACAGCTGGATCTTCTGCTGTCTTCAGTTTCCTTAACCTGTAAATTTAGAAAATCTAAAGCTCGAACAGGCGAGCTGGAAAGCATTACTTAGGTTGATTGTTTCAACTCAAAACACCTTCGAATTGACTCGCAAGAGAACGAGGTCAATGTAGGGCGACAAGCTGACCCAAGTCGTATTCTCAAGAAAGGCTCAACAGGGCTAATGCCACTTGTATTATTCACACAAAAAAGAAATAAACAATCCTAAACATTCTAAACTAACATTTCGAGAGAAAGAGAACTAAACTAATCAAAGCAATAAAAGAATAAACGAATAAATAACAGGGAAAACAAGAAGAAAGAAAGCATTAGGGATTAGATTCTTCTCCTCAATTTCTCACCAAACTTGTTACAAATTAATCCATTAATCAATCACGTATAATCAACTTCAACATAAGGCTAACGTCAATTACTTTCGCTTCAATCCATTAAACCTTAAGGACTAAATTACATGATCAAGACTAATAATTAGATATGCGTTTCCGGTCAATCTAATGTTGAAAGAACCACAATCGAGTAGTAAATTCATCCATCAATCTCATCCACTACTTAGAAATATCGAATAGTGATCAATTATTCAATATGAAGAAAATCAATTCAATCAACGGTGGAATTAACAAAGAACAAGCATGGATCGAAAACGATTCGAATATCTAAACCCTAATCAAACAATTAGCCAAGCATAGAATAAATCATAGAACAACAATCCCAAGAATTCATCGATTAAACTGCAAGAAATATACAATGAAGAAATCCTTACAATCAATGGTTGCAATCCTTAAATAATGATCCTCCTAATTCTTGCTAGCTAAAAGAAAAGAAATGAAGAAGAGAAGAAAATGAATGGAGTATGCTGCTGCTGTTGTCGAGTTGCTGTGTCGAAGAGAAATCATTCTTCAAACCCTAGCTGAAACATATTTAAAACGCGCAATAAAAGATGTTACAAAGTTCCGCCCAGCGCCGGCTGGAATCCAAAGTTCCGTCCAGCGCCGGCTGGAATCCAAAGTTCCGCCCAGCGCCGGCTGGTGATGTTTCAACGAAGAGCATTCCAGCAGTCGCTGGGCAGTATGGGCATACCGCCCAGCATACTGACCAGCCAGCGGTCGCTGGGAAGTGTGGGCATACTGACCAGCCAGTGGTCGCTGGAAAGTGTGGGCATACCGCCCAGCCAGCGCGCTCCATGTTCCAGCGGTGGTTGGCCTACTCAGCTCCCGTGCGCTCTCGTTCCGATGCCCGATGGTCTTCTTCTATGCTAATTCTCTTCTCTTGCAGCACTTTTCAACTAAAAACTCGAGATATTGAGCTCACCACATGCAACACCGAAAAGAAACAAAATAAATCAAAATATGAGAAATATAAACGGGACACGACAAATAAAACACATTAAATTGATACAAATAACGACTAAACAAACCCTCTACACTTAAACCTTTGCTTGTCCTCAAGCAAACACCAAACCAACAAAACAAAGGAAAAATTCATACAAGCCTATTATTGCAATTTTGACTAACTGACAAATTTTTCAACAATGTACAAAAGATAAACATCAGGACAAAGAGAAAAAATTGAATTGAACTGCAATATGTTTCCCGTCTAAAAATTATCAATCAGATCAGACCTGACTCCCCATTAGAAGTGATTTACCTAACGTGACCGCTTTTACCAACAAGTTTCATTTTTCATTTTTTTTCTTAGAACTGTGAAATTTGAAATGGAATTCTGAACAATATTCGTTAGGTATAATTTTGGAGAAATCCAAACTCCCTAACGTGGTTTTCCATGCTCATTTATCATTTTGTAATAAAGAGGGGCATAATTCATATTCCAACAAATTTTAACACACAAGTTCACTTTTGAGAATTTTTTCTTTTTCTCTCATTTTTTTTAAACTTAAGAAATGAGTATCTAAGCAGTCACAATGTTAAAACTCCCTCAAATTTCAGTCAGACAAATCACCTCAATTTAATTCACATAAACGCGTCTCATATCAGAATTCAACCAACAAAACCAAGTCCCTAAGCATATCAATCCGACATTAGCAAAAAAAAATTCAATCCAGTAAAGTCAATATCACATAATTCACTTGCATAAAATTAACCTCAATTAAGTCAAACTTGGTATAACAAGATAGACTCACAAATAAGCCAAAACAAGAAAAAATCAAATTTTCAGTAAAATCAAAATCCACAATAAACATGCATCCCACACAAACAATATAACCATTTCCCTCTCCACACTTGAAACAATGCAATGTCCTCATTGCACAGAAAATAAGAAAGGGAGAGAACTTGACTGCCCTGATTTATCGGCTCGTGTGGTACTTGTGATTCTTTCCATTTTGCTTGTTCCGCCTCAATTCGAGGTTTGTCGGTCTCCTAAAGCTCAAACACCTGAAACAAAACAGAAAAGAACAAAAATAACAAAAATAAAGCAAATAAAGTTGTGGGTTGCCTCCTACGCAGCGCTAATTTTTAAGTCGCCAGCCCGACTAAGCTAGTGTTATCCGAATTCCTTTTCAAGCTTGAGCCATTCCATCACTTGGATTAGCTCATCTTCATCATCCACGTGTGTCGGTCCTGAAATAGTTAATAGGACTAAGATTGTCCTATTTTCCCGTGTAGAATCTCCCTCCACACTTAAATTGGCAGCGTGGACCGGTTTCACCTCTCCTCCACATATATAATCCGGCCATGAAACACGATAAAAAGTATCCGAAGCAATAATATAATGGAAATATTGATTAACGGGAGTTAAGGGTTTAGAAACTTCACAATTCATAGCGTCACAAAGTGTGTTTATTGTAGCCATGTGTTTCAACTCTGAACACCTAGATTTGACTCGCAAGAGAATGAGGTCAATGTAGGGCGACAAGCTGACCCAAGTCGTATTCTCAAGGAAGGCTCAACAGGGCTAATGCCACTTGTATTATTCACACAGAAAAGAAATAAACAATCCTAAACATTCTAAACCAAGATTTCGAGAGAAAGAGAACTAAACTAATCAAAGTAATAAAAGAATAAACAAATAAATAAAAAGAAGAACAAGAAAAAAGAAAGTGTTAGGGATTAGATTCATCTCCTCGATTTCTCACCAAGCTTGATACAAATCAATTCTATTAATCAATCACGCATAATCAACTTCAACATAGGGTTACCATCAATTACTTTCGCTTCAATCCGTTAAACCCTAAAGACTAAATTACACGATCAAGACTAATTATTAGAAATGCATTTCCGGTCAATCTAATATTGAAAGATCACAATCGAGCAGTAGAACCATCCATCGATCTCATCCACTACTTTGAAATATCGAATAGTGATCAATTATTCAATATGAAGAAAATCAATTCAATCAACAGGGGAATTAATAATAAAGAAGCACAGATCTGAACCGATTCAAATTTCTAAACCCTAATCAAGAAATTAGCTAAGCATAGAATAAATCATCGAATGAAAATCGCAAGAATTAACCGATTAAATTAGAAGAAATATACAATGAAGAAATCCTTACAATTGAATGGATGTAATCCTTGGATTATGATCCTCTTTATTCTAACAAGCCAAAAGAAATGAAAAAGAAAAGAAAAAGAATGAAAAAGGTGTGTTGCTGCTGTTCTTGGTCGAGTAGTTGTTGTCCAAGAAAGAATCCCTAGCGAAAAATATATAAAAATGCGTAGGAAAGGCGTTACATATTGCCGTCCAGCGCCCGCTGGAATTAAATCAGCGAAACACGATCCAGCGGTCGCTGGGTTTCAGTGCCGGCTGGCTGCCAAATTCCAGTCGCGGCTGGCTTCTAGCCAAGGCTGGCTGGGCTGTGCAGATTGTCCTACGCCGCGCTCTTCCATGTCCGATGCCCGTTGGTCTTTTTCTCCGCTAAATACCTTCTCTTGCAGCACTTTTCAACTAAAAACTCGAGATTTTGAGCTCAACACATACTACACTGAAAAGTAGCAAAATATATCAAAATACGAGAAATATAAATGGGAAACACAATTGCACACATACAAACACGACAAACAAAACACCTAAAAATGACACAAATAACGACTAAACACCATGGACGGCTCCTCTAACCACTTTGTGATTTCTTTTTCATCTCCCTCCAGGTTATCCACTCTACTACACATTGCATCATGCTCATGCTCGTAATCATCCTCCTTTAAAATCATATCTTCCGCTCTATCATGTTGCACTAATTTGCCCACAATGTCAACCAACTCTCCAACTCGAGTCTCAATGCATACAATGGACGCATCGACAGACTCAAATCTTTGTGTGGTCAACTGGATGAAAGATTGGAGAGTCTCTTCTACAGACAGTTTCCGAGGTGGATGTTGTAGTGAGTTCGGATATTGGACACTTTCATTCCAACCAAAATTCGGATTGGAAACCCAACCAATACCTTGGCACATGTTAGCTTCGTGCCCATGTTCTCCACTATACCCTGTCGAGCACTCCGTGTAATCATAGCTCAGATTTTCCTCTATCTCAGGATAGGTGAAATCCCACATATCATCCTCCAGTTTCGCTAATCACTGCACAAACAAAATTATAAAAACTGATCAAGCGCACCTGGGGGAGAAATAAAAACAACAAAACAATAAATAAAAATAATGACAAAAATAAACACGGAAAAAGTAACACAAGAACAATTCGCCTAAAGCCTTTCCCGGCAACGGCGCCAAATTTTGTTTCAACTCAAAACACCTTCGAATTGACTCGCAAGAGAACGAGGTCAATGTAGGGCGACAAGCTGACCCAAGTCGTATTCTCAAGGAAGACTCAACAGGGCTAATGCCACTTGTATTATTCACACAGAAAAGAAATAAACAATCCTAAACATTCTAAACCAAGATTTCGAGAGAAAGAGAACTAAACTAATCAAAGCAATAAAAGAATAAACGAATAAATAACAGGGAAAACAAGAAGAAAGAAAGCATTAAGGATTAGATTCTTCTCCTCAATTTCTCACCAAACTTGTTACAAATTAATTACATTAATCAATCACGCCTAATCAACTTCAACATAAGGCTAACATCAATTACTTTCGCTTCAATCCGTTAAACCTTAAAGACTAATTTACACGATCAAGACTAATAATTATATATGCGTTTCTGGTCGATCTAATGTTAAAAGAACCATAATCGAGTAGTAAATTCATCCATCGATCTGATCCACTACTTAGAAATATCGAATAGTGATCAATTATTCAATATGAAGAAAATCAATTCAATCAACGGCGGAATTAACAAAGAATAAGCACGGATCAAAAACGATTCGAATATCTAAACCCTAATCAAAGAATTAGCCAAGCATAGAATAAATCATCGAACAACAATCCCAAGAATTCATCGATTAAATTGCAAGAAATATACAATGAAGAAATCCTTACAATCAACGGTTGCAATCCTTAGATAATGATCCTCAAAATTCTTGCTAGCCAAAAGAAAAAAAATGTAGAAGAGAAGAAAATGAATGGAGTATGCTACTGCTATTGTCGAGTTGCTGTGTCCAAGAGAAATCATTCTCCAAACCCTAGCTGAAACATATTTAAAACGCACAAGAAAAGGCGTTACAAAGTTCCGCCCAGCGCAGGCTGGAATTCAGTGCTCGCTGGTGATGTTTCAGCGAAGAGCATTCTAGCGGTCTCTGGGAAGTATGGGCATACCGCCCAGCCAGCGGTCGCTGGGAAGTGTGGGCATACTGCCCAGCCAGCGCGCTCCATGTTCCAGCGGTGGCTGGCCTTCTCAGCTCCCATGCGCTCTCATTCCAACGCCCGATGGTCCTCTTCTATGCTAATTCCCTTCTCTTGCAGCACTTTTCAGCTAAAAACTCAAGATATTGAGCTCACCACATGCAACACCGAAAAGAAACAAAATAAATCAAAATACGAGAAATATAAATGGGAAACATAATTGTACGCACAAAAATACGACAAATAAAACACATAAAATCGATACACTAAATATTGATGCAATCATCTACTCGGTTGAAGTCAGTTAGGTTTTGGTATTAAATCAAAACTTAGAATTTTCCCAACAATTTTCTCCTTTTTGATGATGCCAAAACCTAACTGAGAAAAACATGAAACTTTCCCCTAAATATAAGAGCGGGAGAAAAAAATCTCAGCAGATTAATTAAGTTCAGAGTTCAGAGCCTGGACAAAGAGTTATTGTCATCAGGGCAAAAAAAATATTTCAGTTTTATTAATATCATGAATTACAGCGATTTACAAGATAAAACAGAGAGAATTAAAGTATCAAAACTTCAATTCTTCAATCTTCAATCTTCAATCCCAGCTTGCTGGGTCTTTACTTCTGCATCCGCTGCTTCCTTTTTGATTAATTTGGCTCCTCTGGAGTAACTCCGTTGTTTTTCTCTTCACTCCATTTGTCTTCCTTTTCAGCTTCACCTGGTTTCTTTGATGTTAGCTTAGCAACAACATTTATCGCAGACTGAAGGGCTTGGACTTCTACGTCTTCAGATACAACAGCTTTGCCTTTGCTTATTGATGACTTTTTTCTCGTCTCACTATCTTTTCCCTTTTTGGCATTATCAACAAAGTGGGAGAGACGAACGATTGTCTTACTGAGCTGTGCAATTTCTTGAATTGCTTCAGCAATGTTTGTTGTGTTGTCAGCTGTTGCGATGTTGAGTTCTGCTGTGCTACGGTTGTCAGCTCTGAACTGTTTGTCCAGATCTTTGTAGAGGTTGTACAGCTTGTGAATATCTGTGCTGTATGAGAGATTCCTCTGTGTGATAGCATCCAGCTGGCTTGAGAAGGTTGACAATTTTTCATCCAGCGGAATTTGGAGTCTTGAAACAATCTCTGGTACTCTCTTTTCAAGATGAATGGATTGATCAATCCTTTGAGAGACGAGAGACTGTTGGAGATCTTTATCTGTGCTTTCCTGTAGATTCTGGGTAAATCGATGAACATCATCGATTGATTGGCATTGCCAGTCGATTTGGCTTTCTACATCTGAGATTCGCAGAAGAGCTTCTTCGACTTTCTTGGTGATCTCATCCTTCATTGCGGCTGAAAGCACTTGGGTTGAATCCGTTTATCTCCCGAATTCTGAAGTACTGGGTTTTAATGCCTTGATCTCGACCAGAGTGCGAGTGTCATTGGCAATTGGACTTTGTGGCTCAGCTGTTGCATTAGCTGGCTCTTCATCAATAGTCGTTGCCTCAGCTGTGATTGCAGGCACAACTTCCTTGGCAGATTCAACTGGAGCAATCCAGCTGAGTGCTTGGAGGTATGAGTTGGCTCTTGAGATGACGTCTTCTGAGGGTGGCACAACATCATTCCTTGATTTTTGAATCAAATTTTGGTTTAGCTCGTCTTGATACATGAATGCAACCTGAAGACTTCCAAATTCAAAAATCTCTTGCAGTTGAACTTCTTTAGACTTTAGATGGTCGAATGAGTAGGTCTGAATTAGCTCTTCAGTTGCGTACCAAGTGCTTATTTTGGTAGCAATGTAAAACTTGAAGTCTCTGACGGCGACTAATGCGGCTGGGAGCGAAGCTAGCTCCGGATATTGTTGCAGTGCGCTTGAGACTCCTTCCAGCATAAGGTCATCGAACTTTGAGATGGAGGCATCACGTGTAACTTTTGAGGGACTTAAGTATTCCACTTCCTCAGATGAAGTAGGGGTATGGGGTTCAGCTTTGTTTTCATCATCCAGCTGCAAAGGAGCGCCAGCTGGACAGGGCTTTTTATGTGAGCTTGGTGCAGGGGTTTGAGCTCCAACTTCTTCATCTTTATTATAAAGTTGGGGTCCCTGTTGAGCTGAAGGAAATTGAGGAGAAGGGGGTTGAAGTATTCCATCTGATCTGGGGTTTAAGCTTAGTTGATCAGCTGGAATAGGGAGATGAAGTGGTGGTGATGGTGATGTCCACGCTGGCACATAAACTTCTGCTCCACCATAAGAAACCACCGCTTGTGGCCCTTTTGCTCCTCGGAGAGTCATTACGAATTTTCTCTCTATATCAGCTGACTTCTCAGCTGACTGGCTGAGCACCTTGAATTTGAGTCTTCTCTTTGAAGACAGTGCTTCAGCTTGTTTTGTCTCCTCACGTTGTTTCCTCTTCCCTGCTTGTAAAGGAATAGATGTCTGCTGCTTTATCTTCTGCATCTTCTGATGTCTGCAGAAGTGCATTCTCGGTATGCCATATATTCTGCTTCAGTCGTGGAAGTTGCGACGCAAGTTTGCTTCTTTGAAAACCATGATATCAACTTGCTTCCTAGGAACTGGCATGTTCCTGATGTTGACTTCTTGTCCAATCGATCTCCAGCGAAATCTGAGTCTGAATATCCAGTCAGCTGTAGATTATCTTCAGCTGGGTACCACAGCCCAACATTTTGAGTTCCTTTAAGATATTTGAGAATGTTCTTGGCTGCTTGCATGTGTGCCTCCTTAGGTTCAACTTGAAATCTGGCACATACTCCGACTGCAAATGATAGTCTGGATGACTGGCTGTAAGATACAGCAGGGAACCTATTATCCCTCTGTATTTGCTAGAATCTACTGATTTTCCTTCAGTTCCTGGTTCAATGTTCCAGTTTGTGTTCATCGGAATCTTTACCATTCTGCTGGATTGAACTCCGTATTTGGCGATCAAGTCTTTCACGTACTTGAATTGGTTTATGAAGATTCCTTCTGGCGACTACTTGACTTGAAGTCCTAAGAAGAAACTCATTTCTCCCATCATAGACATTTGAAACTGTCTTGACATCATTTCTCCAAATCGTTGGCATAAGAATGTTGATCTTGATCCGAAGATGATGTCGTCCTCATAGATTTGAACAACTAGGATGTCTTTTCCCAACTTCATGGTGAAGAGAATTCTGTCTACTGAGCCCTTCTTGAATCCTTTGGATACAAGAAAATTTGATAGAGTATCATACCAAGCTCGAGGTGCTTGTTTCAATCCATATAGCGCCTTCTTTAACTTGTAGATTTGTTTCCTTCCACTTCAAATCCTGGTGGTTGGTCAACGTAGACGTCTTCTTTGATTTCTCCATGTACTGTATAAACGAGAAATAATCTGATTGCTTCCAGTCGAGCTACTTGAGCAAAAGATTCTTCGAAGTCAATTCCTTCTTGCTGTGTCTAACCTTTGGCAACGAGTCGAGCTTTATTTCTTATGATTATTCCAAGAGAATCCAGCTTGTTCTTGAAAATCTATTTGAGTCCAATGACCTTGACTCCTTCAGGTCTGTCGACCAATTCCCAGACACAATTTCTGAGGAATTCATTTAGCTCTTCTTGCATGACATTTGTCCAGGGCACGCACTTTAAAAATTCTAGAATGGTTTGAGGCTCTGGAACTTGAGCTACGTAACATGCCATCTTCATCATAGACTGTCAATTCTAGCTCTACTGAGAGTTGAGCTTTGTCAGCTATTTCTTGATGATTTGATGTTGTAGTTTGAGCGGCTGAGCTTCTGGTTCTGACTCGGTCTGATGGCTCTTCAATGATGGCAGATGATGAATGATCTTCAATCCATCTTCTCCTTCTACGAATTTCTTCTTCCAGCTGATTGATGCTAGAAGTGGCTAGATCTCGTCTGGCTTGGAGTTGTTCTGGAGTTAAGTCTTGAGATTGAGATTCCATTTGATTTAGAATCGAGTTTGATCCTCCTTGTGGTGACTTCTGAAAGATTTCAGCTGGAGAGGATGCTGGGGATTCAGCTGTGTCTGGATTTCCAGCTGATGGTATTCCCCCTTGATTTGGCGTTGGAGGTTCCTCTTGATTTCCAGCTGGTGGAACTTCTACTTGATTGATTTGAAGTTCTTCTTCTGGCTCATCATCCCATATTAATGGTTCGGCCAGATTTCTGATTCGAGTCTCTTGAGCTCTTGTTTGAATTAGCCTTGAAGATTCTCCTTCATTTCTTCGTTTGATTGAATCTCTGAACTTGAATGAAGATTCGTCAAAAGTAACATGAGGAGTTACTTCGACTGTTTTAGTTCTTCTGTTGAAGACTCTGTAGGCTTTGCTTACTGCGAAGTAACCAAGGAATACTCATTTGTCCGTCTTTAGCTGGGTTTTCCCATTGTTTAAGATGTGACATTTTGATCCGAAAACCTAAAAGTATCCGATGTATGATTTTCTGTTATTCCATAGCTCGTACGGCATTTTTCCTTGCTTTGATGTGAGTAGAGAGCGCTTCTGAGTGAAGCATGATGTGTTGATTGCCTCGGCCCAGAACTTCTTCTGAATGGCAGAGCTGACTAATATTGATGTAGCCACTTCTTTGAGTGTTCTATTTCTCCTCTCTGCTACACCATGCTGTTGGGGTGTGCGTGCAGCTGAGGTTTGATGTTGAACTCCATTCTTTTCGTAGTATTCATAGATCGTTTCATTTAGAAACTCCGTTCATCGATCTGATCTGATTGACATTATTTTGCAATCCTTCTGAGTTGTGAGCCTTTCCAGCAATATTGGCAGCTTGGTTCTGGTTTCACTTTTCTGGTACAGGAATGACACCCATGTGAATCTTGAGAAGTCATCCACTACGACCAGAGTATATTTTCTGTCATTGAAACTTGTTGGAGTTACTGGACCAAAGAGATCCATGTGTAGGAGTTGAAGAACGCGATCTGTTGATGGCATTGGCTTAAGAGATAATGAAATCCTGGTTTGTTTTCCTTGTTGACACGCGCTGCACATATGACTTTTGTCATATACTTGATCTGGAATTCCATTAGTGAGCTGGTTTCTAGCCAGTTTATTGATTGTCTTGAAGTTGAGGTGATTCAGCCGTCTGTGCCACATCCAGCTGACTTCATTACTACTTTTAGATACAATACAAGTTTCTGGAGGGCTGTTGTTCCAGTAAGTGAAATACATATTTTCTTCTCTTTTCCCTCTTAGTAGTATCTGCTTGGTTTCCCTGTGCATCCCTGTGCATCAAACTTGACAGAAAAACCATTGTCGCAGAATTGGCTAATGGTAATCAAATTATGTTGCAGTCCGTGTACATATGAAACATTAGATATTTTAACATTGTTAGTTTCAAATGTACCATAACCTTTGGTTAGACCTTTGGAGTTATCACCAAATGTTACTTGTGGGCCTGGACGCTCGATGTACTCCCGGAGTAGATGCTTTAGGTGAGTCATGTGCTTGGAACATCCACTATCCATGTACCATAGTGTTCTCATCGACTCATCAATGACGCGTCTTTCCCTTGCGACCTGTAACATAAATCAAAATTTAGGTCCCAGTTTTAATTGGGTCCTTGTGGGTTAGTTAGAGATCCTTTCACGGCCCAGATCTGCTTGATGACTCGTATTGGGTCATTTGATCTGATGATTCTTTCAGCTGTGTCGATGTACACATTCTTTGTGTTCTTTGGTTGTTGCTGCTGGCAGTATCTTGGTCTCTGTGCTCTCCGAGTTTGATTTCTCTTCTGATATCCAGATCTTTTTCGATTTCCAGCTGAGATGTTCCTTTGTCTCTGCTGTCTTGTGTGATATCTGTGTTGGAATTGGTACTCCAGCTGGTGATCATATGACTGATATCCAGCTGGGCATCTCCTTTGATATCTTGGTTGATATCTTGCTACGTGCGGCTGATATTGCTGGTATCTGACTAGTCCAGCCTGCTGTCTTCGTTGTGGTTGAGCACGTTGCTGTCTAATTTTCGCTTGTGGTTGCCTCACAGCTTGCTTTTTCGAAGCCTGCTGTGTTCTTGATATTTGTTGCTGAGTAGCTGGAGTTGGGTTCTCTTTTGCCTTCACAAATATTACTTTTGTTCCACTTGTAGAAGCAATATTTGTGACATCTTTTGATCCAGTGTATCCCAATCCTGTCTTGAGTGCTGCTGGACGCTGAACTCTTATGATTTTGTCCATTGTTGTGGTAGCTTTGATGAGTATTACCATCTTCGTAGTTAGCGCTTCTTCGGACTTTTTCAGCTCCGTGATCTCAGCTGACTTTCTTTCTGATTCAGCTGTGGTCTTTTCCAAATCTTCCAACAGCTATTTTCTTTGGTAGTAGAATTCCTTCATCAGCTGATCTTGTTTCACTATCTTGTCCTTAAGTGAAACAACCTCCTCTCTGAGCTGTGTAGCATCAGCTGTTTCTGATGCTCTTTTCTTTTCTAGCTCCACTTTAGCTCCACTGTGAGGGGTTAGATAAATTTTGAGTTATAGAAGTTACCTCATCCTCATCGAGTCCGTCAGTCTGTCCCATGAAACAAGTATCACATTCTTGTTCATCATGGGTCATGAGTGCATCTTCCTCTGAATCTGAGAAAGGCATGTTGTCATCCATTTTATTGTACTCAGACTCCTCGTCAGCTATGTAAGCTCTTCTTCTGTCAGCTGCCTTAGCTTTCAGAAGATCTTTTTCTTTATTGAACAGCTTGGGACAATCCTGCTTGTAGTGTCTCGGCTCCTTGCAGTTGAAGCAGCCTTCGTTTGTCCGTTCTGAGGTGTCAGCTAACTTTTCATCAGCTGTCGTGTACTTGTCTCTGTACGTTCTTGCGAACTTCTTGTATTTGCTCTTGCTGGTGTTGTATTTATTGTAGTTTTTGACCAACATGGCAATTTTTTCGAGTAGCTCTTCTTTGCTCATGTCCTTCTTGTCATTCTTCTTCTTAGAGGACTCAGCTGACTACATGTGTGTAGATTTTTCAGAGTTGGCTCTGAAAGCAATCTCCTTAAAAAATACGTAAATCTTGAGCTTGTTCTTGAGCTTGGTGGAGCTTCAATGGAGTGTGTGAATGTGTGTGTTGTTCTCGCAGAGAAGAAAGATGAAGAGAAGATGAAATGGAGAAGATGAGGAATTAATTGAAGGAGTGAGAAAGTGAGAGAGTTACGGGTGAGAGAGAGAGTGAGATGAGGGAGTTTAAAAAGATAAGAGTTGAGAGATAGCATTTATTAGGGTAGTAAATTTAGGATAGATATTAAAATTGGATAGGATTTAATACAAGCGGAAAACCTAGGTTTATATCTTTGGCTAGGTTAATAAATATCTCAAATACTTTAATAAATACCCACTTTATTAAATAATCTCATCTTTTTACTAACATTTAAATCACGTAGTATTTCGGGTTATTATCTCCGCATAAAATTATAATCCAGTAACATAGCACATAATAATCATCAACGTTTCCCAGACAATTTAATTTACAAGCACAAGAATTAAATCACATATAATTCTCACAATACATCATTTCCAATTATCATCGAGTAATTCAAATAATTAAATTTAGAATCACAACTGATAAATTATACTCCCTCCGTCCCAATAGCAAGGTCCCACTTCTATTAATTAATACTCTCATCAATTAAAGAAGTGAGACCATGCTATTGGGACGGGGGGAGTACTCCTTATTTAAGAAACAAAATTCCAATTATTCAAGGTAACTTAGACTTACTGGATTTTAAGCAGCTTATTAGAGAAAATAGTCATAAATTAATTTCTAAAGCAATCTAATAATACGGAGAGAAAACGAGGTACTACAATTTAGTCCTGCCCAGATCCGCCTTTCTTATCTCCAAGCAATCTCGCGCTGATATGCATCATCTAGATAAGGAGGAACATATTTCTTTCCTTATCTTCTCCTATAGACCCGGAAGCGTCCCTCGCCCATAGCACTACCTTTCTCGTCATGCCCTGCAGCTCGCTCGTCTTGCCCTTGATCTTGGTCTGGATAAGGTTGGATTCCGTGAGGTACATGTGTTGGATACACCATCTCTACTCGGCAGCTCTGCTCATGATACAAGCTTTGTTGCTCAAAGATTGATAATATGATTGTGTAATTATGTTTATTATGTTAAAAGATGTAAGTAGATTTAATTTCGTAATTTGTGGACTCCATTTGACGAGTCGAGATTGTTATGAGCTGAATGCTTTGATTAAAGTGTATTGATGATAAGTTGTTAATTGCTTAAGTGTTTAAGCATTTAAATGTTTAAGTAGAAAGTTAATTAGTAGTTAAGTTAGAGTTTTAAAAGTACTTAGAATGTTTTAAGTATTAGTATTGAGTTAAGCGTTAAAGAATCGAGGCAAAATAGAAATTTAGTTGTTCGAGATAGAGTTTCACTTCGCCTGTCGTTTGCTTCTTGTTCTAATGGTTGGTAAACCATAATTTCAAATGAAGGAATGAGCGGGAGCGTAAAGCTGAGAAATCAAAAATGAGAAAAGTATGATAAAGCAGCACTCGACAGGCGGGCTTTCTAAACAAGAAAATGATGAATGCTATATATATATGATTATATATATGTGATGTTTTAAATTGATTAACTTGCCAAATACTTTAAGTTTTTGTATGATACCATCTACTGAATCTTTCTGTAATACCCCGCTCTTTCATAATCGGACTTAGGGATAATTAGAAGTTCGCCGAAAAAAATTAAGCCGTGAGAATTTAGAAAGAAATTAAGTTCCGGCAATTAAAATTTTTCGGCAGTACTAATTTGTTGAATTTAAAGTTTCTAAGATTTATTCTCATTCCGATTAATCCTAAATGAGATAATGAAGGTATCTATAATTACGTGCTTATATGTTTGATATTATCTGAGAAGTATGTGTTATTTTTGGAAGATTTGATTTCTCCGAAATCATAAAATTTCTCCAACAAATTATTTTAGTTACGGATTTTATTTCCGAAAATTTCTTGAGAAAGCTTATATTAGGGTTTGAGAAACCCTAATAATATTTATAAGTTCGAAAGCTTTTTAATTAAAGCTGTGATGATTGTTTATTGAATGTTTGATTAATTAATTAGAGAATTAAATAATCAATTAAAGTAAGATTTATATGCTTAATGTTTAATAAATTAATTAAGCTAATTTATGAAGCATAATATTCCTAGGAAATAAAGCTTGTCTTATAAGCTTTATTATTAATTTCTAATTAATTTAATCTAACAATATCTAAGAGAATATATGATAAGATATTGTTAGTATTAAATTTAATTCATAATATCTTAATTTAGATATTATAACACTAAAGTCAAATTACTAACTAATAAGGAAGTGACACCTCACCTTATCCAAAATGCAATGATGATGAAGAGATTAGTCAAGATTAGCATGCTACATACGTGTGTTTAAGTTCAATGTATTTGGACTTAGCTATTAGTTAAGTGTGTTAGCATCCATCTTCATCCTCATTTCCTCTCCCTCAAACTCTCGACTCACACACGACAACACACACTCAATCACACACAATCTTCATTGAAGAAGCTTCATCAAGCTAAATAAATCAAAGAAATTAGCATTCAAATTAATCAAGAAGGTTAGATCTTTCACTAATCAAGTTCTTAGCTCAAGATTGAGCATAAAAATCCATCTTCTTTTTCAAAATTTATGAAAAATATGGAAAAATAAAGGCTTTTTAATTTTGATGCTTGATGATTAAATTGATGGATTATTTGAGCTTAGAAAATTATTTTAAGCATGTTTAATGTTGGAATTAATCAAAGATTCATGACCCTTTTATTTATTTTGGAATTACCGAAAATTAATGAATAAATTAGGGATTTTTTATTGTTGAATTTCATGATCAAATTGATGATTTATATGAGTTCATGTGATGTATATAAACATGTTTAGTGATTGAATTTAGCAAGATTTGATCATTTGTTAATTAATTTAAAAAGGGCCGAAATTAAGGGCTAAAACTAAGAATTTTTTTTATCTTACATGCTTGAATTGATGTTTAATTTGAGCTTATATAATATTTTTGAGCATGTTTATACATGAATTAAATTAGTTGAAACTCTCTGGCCTAATTTGTAAGAAATTCGAGATTAATGGTCTTGAAATTGAGAGTTTCTGGAGTTTAATTGCTGGATTAAGTCAGCTGGACCCAGCTAGCTTGATTAACTCAGCTGGATCCAACCAGCTTGATTAACACAGCTGGACCCAGCCAACGTGATTAACTCAAATTGGATCCGGCCCGGCTTGATTAACTCAAATGGACCTGGGCCACTGGAATTACCATTGGACCGAGCCAGCTTGATTAACTCAGCTGGACCCAGTCAGCTGGAATTACACAGCTGGACACAGTCAGCTGGATTAACTCGGTAGGTCCGGCCGGCTCGGTTTCCGGCCAACTCGGTTTTCCGGCCGGCTCGGTTTTCCGGCCCGGCTCGGTTTTCCGGCCCGGCTCAGTTTTCTAGCCAGCTCAGTTTTTCCAGCCAGCTTAGTTTTCCAGCTAGCTCAATTTTCAGCTAGCTCAGTTCTCCAGATAGCTCAGTTTTCCAGCTAGCTTGATTTTCCAGTCAGCTTGATTTATCCAGCTGATCTTTGCTCAACTTGTTTTCAGTTGTTTCTTCCGTAAACTCAAAAGTTAAAATGTTAGCTAATTTTTCCTAATGATACGTTAATGATGAGTTTAAGTATTATGATACGTCATTAATGAGCTTATATGTAAAAGACATATATTGATAATATAATGTTAAGCTTAAATGTTATCAAAGAGCTTAAGCATTTTTTATGTGCTAAAATAAATAAAGAAAGAGCTTAATGATTAATGAGATGCTTATATGAAGAAAGGAAATGTTTATTTTTTTTTATGATATGATGTTATGAATAATATGATAAGCTTAAGTGTTTAATGATGTAAATAGTATGAGTTTAAATGTTAATAAAGTATTTATATGCTTAAGTATGAGATTAAATGATGAAATATGTGATTTTATGTTTCTAAGTAATTCCTGAAGTTGTGATCGATTAGTTATCGATTAAAGAGTTAAGTAAAGTAGAAAAAGTAATTAGAAAAGTTAAGTTTTACATTGCCGAGAGAAAATCCTAGAAAGCCGAGTCGAAGTAGAGAATTTGGATTATGGCAGCAGCATCCCTCATTTCTTTGTTTAAATTCTTCTCGATCTTATGTTAAAATCAAATTCTTAAATGAAGGATCGAGCAGGATCGCAAAGTGAGCGAAAAGCCGAGAAGCAAAAAGTGTAGTTAAAGTAGCTTCAGTCCAGGTGGGCTTTCTGAACTAATGAAATAAAGAATGTGATATTATGATTATATATATATGTGTGATGATTTTTAAAGTGATTGACTTGCCAATTTTTGAAGTTTTTGTATGATACCCTCTACCAAGGAAAGACGAATTCGGTCCTACTTAAGGTGGGATTTGTGTACACTATGTGGTAATCGGGAGCCTTCCTTTATGGTGGGACGATTACAAGTGTTTGAGAAGGAGGCCTACTTCTCAACACTCAAAAGTTATAGTAGATGTGGTACATACATAAAAAGTATTTTGACTGCAGTCACTTATAATGAAGGAAAATGTTTTAGCATGCACAGGTTCGTTTTTAAAGTTTACTTGTGTTATGCTTTATGGCAAGCTTCAATCTATAGCTCTAAGTAGCAACTTTTAAATTATTTTGGCATGTGTTCACTGAGTGCGAAAGTACTCAGCCCTGTATGTTATTTTCTAAAATGTGCAGGTTAGCTCGGATGGAGATGGAGTGTGCTGGGCAGGCTTTGTTGTTGTTTACCTCTTGAGATATCAGTCTAAGTTAGAGCACGGTTATATGTCTTCATACATGTAACCAAAACTATGTTTTTCCGCTGCAACACTCTCTGAACTTGTTTCCCTTTTTGTTACTTTGTTATGTTGCTGATGTTATGAATTCCTAAATCATGGTTCAGTTTGTTAAACCCTAAATTTCAGTATGCTTAACTCTGCAACGAGATGGTGTAGCTTCTTGACCATACTCGTTGATCGTTGATTGTTGATCAAACTTGAATATATGAATTGTCTTTCTTGAATAATGATGTCGTTGTTTGATCTATGATTGATTCTGTTTGTCTTGATAACATGTTTTGTTGATTTGAAAGTATGATTTGGTGTATTTTGGTTCCTGTTCGATAACTTGGGTCGTTATCTTATCCTTTGGTTAATCATAAATTGTGTACGTCGCGGGACCCACCGGCTTAGTCATCTTCACTCTAAGTCGGGCTGCGACAGAGTGGTATCAGAGCAGCTCGTCTGCTCTATGTTTAATCATTTCTTGAGTCTAGTCTAGATTTGAATTCCTAGACTAGTCAAGTACCAACAACGAAAGTCCAGCACCTCGTCTCATCCGACAAACCAGGTATGCATTTAAAAGTTTCCTATGTTTAAAAGTTTAAAATTTGAAGTTCCATGTGACTGACGGACTGTTATGTGGACCTGATCAACCCACATAGCTAGAAACTCAGTAATATGGGTCTTCCGCCTTTATAATGAAGTTAATTGATGAGATGAAGTTAGAAAGTAAAGAAGGAGAATTTTATGAAGATAAGTTATGTTTGAGATCTAATTATTGGCTGTTTTGGATTTGAGATCTTAATGAGGGTGTTTTAATCGAACAACCGAGATGATTGTTTGTCTTTTAAAAGTAACATAAGCGTGATGCCGTCGTTAAAAAGCGATGATTAGATGGAAGCGTTCAGAGAAGAAGAAGTGTTGCAAGAGTTTCGCCACATCAAGATGAGTTACAGGCAATCTTGGACGAGTTCTTAACTCGTTATCCCTGTGTGTAGATGGATACGATATCTACGGAGATCAATGAAGTGACATGTATAAATAATTGATTCCATTATTACCAGAGGAATGGCGCAAATGGACAACTTCACTCATGCCGCAAGTTGTGAGCCTTCAGCTGTAGGAAGACGTGCTTTTCAGCGAGTATAGAAATTTATCGCAAAATCGAAGATTAATCAATCAGTTTTCGCTATATGCGTTATGCAGCTTCACACTACTTCTTGTTATATCTCAGAAGAGTTCATATTGAAGCCAATGTCTCAGGATGATCTTATTTCTTTCTTATTTCCTCCAAAAGATCCGGAGCCAGTGTTTGTTAAGTCTCAGTTATCTGATCTAGTTATGGTTTGGGCTCTTTTATTTCCCAACCTACTTCCATGTTTATCAGTCTTGCTATTTCTTTACCCTGTTAAATGCGCCAGTCTTGGCATTAGAACCTTTTATTTCAAGATTTTGATCCATTTATAGCACTTCATACAGAGATGATTCTTATGTAACCGAGGGTTCTTCATATTCTTAACCCTCCTAATATTAAATTCTTCTTTGGCTTCCATTGTTCCGTTCTAGCAAAGAAACTTAAGACGAAATCGTTTTGGCCGCGCCAGGAGGATAGTTATGACGATCTCGATGACGATTCAACTATCGAGGTGATGGTCTGCTTAGTCGAGCTTCGGCGTGTTCCTCTTCAGAAGTCAAGTTTCGAGGCTAGTTTCTCGTCGACGCAGGTTACGGACGCTGAAGATGAAGTTCTACTTACTTGGGACGGAGATATGATTGTCAAGGAAGAACTAGCAGAAGAGGATGCAGAGGTCAAAAGTGTAGATTTCAAGTATGTGATTAGTGAGAAGAAAGAGCTTTCCAAGGACGACCAGTAGAGAGTCGACCTTTTTAATTGTTGTCAGTATCGAAAGTATGAAAGTAGAAGTAATGTTAGTAAGTAAAAAAAAATAGTGTATATATGAGTGAAAAATTGTGATATAAAATTTTGATGCATAATTTGGCCAAAGATTGTTCGGTATCGGAATAGTAGTCCGTATCGTCTATATTATTATGTGTGATGCTAGGACATCACAGTTGACATAAGAATAATTTTCCCTATGTCTGAAAGAATGACCAAAACGGTTATTTAATTAAGTTGACAAGTTATTGGCGTTATATGCCTAAGAAATATAACAAGATATGATGTTTTAAGAAGTGTAAAGTATGTTGAAAGTTAAGTATCAAGATAAAGTTAGAGTTTGAGGAATGAGAATTTTATGAATATAAGCTTTAGTATAAAAAAATTAATTAATTAAATAAAGAAATAAATAAGTTGCATGACCAAAAGTTTATAAGTTAAGTTGTTTTGTTAATTGCTTGAATGATTAAGAAAAGTTAATAAAGCTGATTGCTTTGATGTTGATTGCCAATATGAGAAAAGTTTATGAAGCTACGTTGTTGTGCTATTGCTTAATTGTTGAATTAAGTTATGAAAGTTATTATGTTAAGATGAGAGTTAATTTGCTTGAATGCTAAGTTCCATGATTGGAATGATTACTCTGTGAAGTAACTGCTTTTATGTTAAAGCTTAAGATGTGAAAGTGCCTAAACTTTCAAGTTAAATTCTTAACGTTTTGAATAAAATAAATCTCGCTTAAACCCTTGCGTGTGCTAATTAGAATGTGTTCTAGAAGAGAATTAGAGTAGTAGAGGAAGAGTAGTGATAACCTACCCCATATCCTCTGTCTGAGAGGAGAATCGAAGAATTTTCTCTTCGCCAGAATTTCTCAACTTTTGACGGTAGTGAAAACCCGTCAGAAGCAGAAGATTAGATTGTGCGTTAGAGCGAATCTTTAGGTTCTTCAATGTGATGACCATAGGTGTCTCACATGCTTGTCTTATCAGTTGAAAGGATCTGCAGACTATTGGTGGAAGCTCGCCAGAAGACGTATACTCCCGAGCAGCTCGAAAATCTAACATGGGGACAGTTCAAGAAAGCTCTTTTTGAGAAGTATGTACCGAGAAGTTTCCGCAAGCAGAAAGAAAATGAGTTCGCCAACCTGAAGCAGGGAAAGAAAACGGTCGCCGAGTATGACCGTGGATTTTGTGTTTTAGCTCGTTTTGTCCCCGATAAAGTTGATTCCGATGAGAAGATGTCCGAGCTTCTCCGCGCCGGACTTAGGCAGAATATAAGAGTGGTCTTAGCAAGTCAGAGTGCTTTGACCTACGCCGAGGCTTTGAACCGAGCCTTGGACATGGAGTTGGCTATACAGCCACAGGAGCCAGTACAAGCTCCAGCACCTCCCCCGTATCAGATTCAAGCCCCAGCGGCTGTCAGACCGCAAACTTCGCACCATGGCCAGCAGCAAAAGGAAAAAAAAGGAAATGGAATGCTGGAAATCAACCCAGCAAGAAGCCCTGGCAAGGGCAGAGCCAGCAACAATCGACTCTAGGAAAATCCAGACCACCTTTTGTTGGTTAGAGTAGCTCATCTCAGAGGCAGCAAGGAAATTTCTACATGCTCGAAATGCGGTAAAATGGATCAGGAAATTTGCAGAGCAGGAAGTAACAGCTGCTATGCATATGGGCAAGTTGGGCATTACTCTTATCAGTGCCCAAACAAGCAGCAAGGGACTAGTGGTGGAAGACCTGGCCAATATCAACCTCAGCAGTTGAAGGCTATTGAAGAGGTCCCGCAATTGCATCCGCGCCAGCGCCAAGCGCCCCATCCTCAGCAGTAGCAGCAGCAGGCAAGGCGGCAGCAGCAGTCACCGCAGCAAGAGCAGGAACCGCAGCAGCAGTATCAACGAGTTTTCGCTCTTGACCAGAAAGCATGCGTCAAGAATCAGGGCAATCTGGCAGGTATGGGTCAGTTAAATGGTGTACCTGTGATAATTCTTTTTGATACTGGTGCATCGCATTCTTTCATATCAAGTGCATGTGTAGATACTCTTGGCCTTAAGGTAGAACGATCTAGCCAGAACCTAAGAGTATCGACTCCGGTAGGTAAATCTACCACAGTTACGCATGTTTGCCTAATTTGGAAATTGAGATTGGATCCCTTAAGATGTCAGCCAAAATCCTAAATCTAATTCGAATGTGGGACATAGACATCATTTTGGGAATGGATTGGTTAACTGTGAACTTTGCCACCATTCGGTGCAAGCAAAGACAGATCTCTTTCCAGCCACCTGGAAAGGAGCCGACCCTATTCTTCGGAATAGAGAGAAGCAGTAGAAGAACGCCGATTATTTCGGCAATTCAAGCAAGAAGGTTGTTGAGAAGAAAAGTTGCGCAAGCATATATGATTTATCTCAACAAAGATGAAAACCAAGAGAAGAATATCGATGATGTAGCTGTAGTTCGAGATTTCAAGGATGTATTTCCTGAAGTTTTGCCAGGATTACCCCCAGATAGGCAATTGGAGTTCACCATCGACCTAGAGCCTGGTTCAGCTCCTTTATCCAAAGCGCCGTATAGAATGGCCCCGAAGAAATTGCAAGAACTGAAGATCCAGTTGCAAGAATTGCTCGATCTTGGTTTTATCAGACCTAGTGTTTCCCCGTGTGGGAGCACCATTCATGTTCGTCAAAAAGAAAGACGGTAGTCTAAGAATGTGTATAGACTACCGAGAGTTAAACAAGCTGACGTTAAATAACAAGTATCCTTTGCCAAGAATAGATGATCTGTTTGATCAGCTTAGAGGAGCCAGTGTTTTCTCAAAGATTGATCTAAACTCTAGCCATCATCAGCTAAAGATTCGGCAAGAAGATATTCCGAAAACTGCATTTCGAACAAGGTACGACCACTACGAGTTTGTAGTAATGCCGTTTGGATTGACAAATGCTCCAGCAGTATTCATGGATCTCATGAATCGAGTTTTCCATGAATTTTTGGATAGATTTGTCATAGTCTTCATTGACGACATTCTTGTTTATTCAAAGAGCGAATCGGAGCATGAAGAGCATCTCAGAATTGTCTTAGAAAAGCTGAGATCTGAAAGGTTATATGCCAAATTCAGCAAATGTGAATTCTGGCTGAAAGAAATGAATTTTCTCGGACATGTTGTTTCGTCTGAAGGAATTAAAGTTGATGATTCAAAGGTGCAAGCAGTTCAAGAATGAAAATTGCCAGCATCACCCCATGAGATTCGTAGTTTCTTGGGTCTAGCAGGTTACTATCGGAGATTCATTGAAGGATTCTCCAAGATAGCAAGGCCGATGACCCAACTCCTCAAGAAGGAATCGAAGTTCAAGTGGTCTTCCGAATGCGAAGAAGGTTTTCAAGAGCTGAAGAGGAAGTTAACCACTACTCCAGTTTTAGCCTGAAGCAGGCAAGGACTATGCCGTGTATACGGATGCATCGAAGAATGGACTAGGCTGTGTCCTGATGCAAGATGGAAAAGTCATAGCCTATGCGTCACGACAGCTCAGACCTCACGGGGAGAATTATCCAACTCATAATTTGGAGTTAGCAGCAGTCGTGCAGGCTCTGAAGATCTGGATACATCATCTTTTTGGAGCCAAGTGTGAGACCTTCACAGATCACAAGAGCCTCAAATACTTTTTCAAACAGAAAGAGCTAAAAATGAGGCAAAGAAGATGGCTTGAGCTAGTAAAGGACTACGATTGCAAGATTTCCTATCATCCAGGAAAAGCGAACGTAGTAGCCGATGCTTTAAGCAGGAAGAGCATATCTGAGTTAGGATATCTGCTCACTCAAGAAGAAGAGTTGATTAAGAGTCTTGGAGAGTTGAGGATAGAAGTGGTTTTACCACCACAATCTACAGAACAGCTAATTACAGCTCTAGAAATAACTCCAGACTTGAGAACAAGAAATTTCAGATGCTCAGAGGAAGGACAAGAAGTTAGAAAAGTTGCGACTCAAGATCCGTGAAGGAAAAGTCGAAGAGTTTCGTGAAGCTGGAGATAATGCTCTTTTGTTCAGAGAAAGACTTTGTGTTCCAGATAAAGAAAATTTAGAGCTGAAGTCTTGAGAGAAGCTCATGAAACGCCTTACACCGCTCATCCCGGAAGCACCAAGATGTATCAAGATTTAAAGCAGAAATTTTGGTGGGAAAGAATGAAGCGAGAAATAGCTTCATTTGTAGAGCAATGTTTAGCTTGTCAGCAAGTTAAAGCTTTACATCAGCGGCCTTATGGAAAACTTCAGCCGTTAGACATCCCGGAGTGGAAATGGGATGATATCACAATGGATTTTGTAACCCAGTTAACTAAATCCAAGAGAGGAAATACAACTATTTGGGTGATCGTGGACAGATTGACAAAATCTGCTCACTTCAAACCAACTCTGATAACGTATGGATCGGACAAGTTAGCTCAGCTGTATATTCGAGAGATCGTGCGTCTGCACGGTGTGCCCAAATCGATCACGTCAGATCGAGATTCTAAGTTTACCTCCCGTTTCTGGAGAAGCCTGCAAAGTGAGCTGGGCACCAACCTAAATTTCAGCACCGCCTTTCATCCTCAGACGGATGGTCAATCCGAGAGGACGATTCAAATTCTAGAAGATATGCTCAGAACTGTTGTGTTGGATCGAGGTGACCAGTGGGAGCAAGTTTTGTCTCTCATTGAGTTTGCATACAACAACAGTTACCAGATGACAATCGGCATGGCGCCCTACGAAGCTCTTTATGGAAGAAAATGTCATTCCCCACTTTATTGGGACGAAGTAGGTGAAAGAAAAGTATTAGGGCCCGATGCAATTGAAAAGATGATTGAGATTGTTCGCCAGATCAAGCAACAAATTAAAGAAGCGCAAGATCGCCAAAAGTCTTATGCGGATTCACGAAGATCAAAACTCGAGTTCGCAGTCGGAGATAAAGTTTTCTTAAAAGTTTCGCCGTCAAGAGGAATTCATAGATTTGGCGTGAAAGGAAAGCTAAAGCCCCGCTACATAGGACCGTACGAAGTTCTGGAGAGAATAGGTCAAGTTGCGTATAAGCTGTCTTTACCGCCAAGCTTTGGGAACTCGCACAATGTTTTTTTCATGTATCCCAGTTACGCCGATACATGTTTGATCCCAAGCACGTCATTCGTCAAGAAGAAGTGGCCCTAGAACTAGACCTCAGTTATGAGGAGAAACCAGAAGCAATTTTGGATCGGAAGGTTCAACAGCTAAGGAACAAATCGATCGTGTCGGTCAAAATCAAATGGAGACATTACGGGCCAGAGAAAGCGACGTGGGAACTTGAAGATAAGATGAGAGACAAGTACCCCGAGCTTTTTCTTCAAGGTAAGTAAATTTCGGGACGAAATTTATTTTTAGGGGGGAAGAATGTAATACCCCGCTCTTTCATAATCGGACTTAGGGATAATTAGAAGTTCGCCGAAAAAAATTAAGCCGTGAGAATTTAGAAAGAAATTAAGTTCCGGCAATTAAAATTTTTCGGCAGTACTAATTTGTTGAATTTAAAGTTTCTAAGATTTATTCTCATTCCGATTAATCCTAAATGAGATAATGAAGGTATCTATAATTACGTGCTTATATGTTTGATATTATCTGAGAAGTATGTGTTATTTTTGGAAGATTTGATTTCTCCGAAATCATAAAATTTCTCCAACAAATTATTTTAGTTACGGATTTTATTTCCGAAAATTTCTTGAGAAAGCTTATATTAGGGTTTGAGAAACCCTAATAATATTTATAAGTTCGAAAGCTTTTTAATTAAAGCTGTGATGATTGTTTATTGGATGTTTGATTAATTAATTAGAGAATTAATTAATCAATTAAAGTAAGATTTATATGCTTAATGTTTAATAAATTAATTAAGCTAATTTATGAAGCATAATATTCCTAGGAAATAAAGCTTGTCTTATAAGCTTTATTATTAATTTCTAATTAATTTAATCTAACAATATCTAAGAGAATATATGATAAGATATTGTTAGTATTAAATTTAATTCATAATATCTTAATTTAGATATTATAACACTAAAGTCAAATTACTAACTAATAAGGAAGTGACACCTCACCTTATCCAAAATGCAATGATGATGAAGAGATTAGTCAAGATTAGCATGCTACATACGTGTGTTTAAGTTCAATGTATTTGGACTTAGCTATTAGTTAAGTGTGTTAGCATCCATCTTCATCCTCATTTTCTCTCCCTCAAACTCTCGACACACACACGACAACACACACTCAATCACACACAATCTTCATTGAAGAAGCTTCATCAAGCTAAATAAATCAAAGAAATTAGCATTCAAATTAATCAAGAAGGTTAGATCTTTCACTAATCAAGTTCTTAGCTCAAGATTGAGCATAAAAATCCATCTTCTTTTTCAAAATTTATGAAAAATATGAAAAAATAAAGGCTTTTTAATTTTGATGCTTGATGATTAAATTGATGGATTATTTGAGCTTAGAAAATTATTTTAAGCATGTTTAATGTTGGAATTAATCAAAGATTCATGACCCTTTTATTTATTTTGGAATTACCGAAAATTAATGAATAAATTAGGGGTTTTTGATTGTTGAATTTCATGATCAAATTGATGATTTATATGAGTTCATGTGATGTATATAAACATGTTTAGTGATTGAATTTAGCAAGATTTGATCATTTGTTAATTAATTTAAAAAGGGCCGAAATTAAGGGCTAAAACTAAGAATTTTTTTTATCTTACATGCTTGAATTGATGTTTAATTTGAGCATATATAATGTTTTTGAGCATGTTTATACATGAATTAAATGAGTTGAAACTCTCTGGCCTAATTTGTAAGAAATTCGAGATTAATGGTCTTGAAATTGAGAGTTTCTGGAGTTTAATTGCTGGATTAAGTCAGCTGGACCCAGCCAGCTTGATTAACTCAGCTGGATCCAGCCAGCTTGATTAACACAGCTGGACCCAGCCAACTTGATTAACTCAGCTGGATCCAGTCAGCTTGATTAACTCAGATGGACCCAGTCAGCTGGAATTACCCAGCTGGACCGAGCCAGCTTGATTAACTCAGTTGGACCCTGGGCCACTGGAATTACACTGGACACGTCGGATTAACTCAGGTCCGGCCGGCTCGATTTCCAGCCAGCTCAGTTTTCCAGCCAGCTCAGTTTTTCCAGCCAGCTCAGTTTTCTAGCCAGCTCAGTTTTTCCAGCCAGCTTAGTTTTCCAGCTAGCTCAATTTTCAGCTAGCTCAGTTCTCCAGATAGCTCAGTTTTCCAGCTAGCTTGATTTTCCAGTCAGCTTGATTTATCCAGCTGATCTTTGCTCAACTTGTTTTCAGTTGTTTCTTCCGTAAACTCAAAAGTTAAAATGTTAGCTAATTTTTCCTAATGATACGTTAATGATGAGTTTAAGTATTATGATACGTCATTAATGAGCTTATATGTAAAAGACATATATTGATAATATAATGTTAAGCTTAAATGTTATCAAAGAGCTTAAGCATTTTTTATGTGCTAAAATAAATAAAGAAAGAGCTTAATGATTAATGAGATGCTTATATGAAGAAAGGAAATGTTTATTTTTTTTTATGATATGATGTTATGAATAATATGATAAGCTTAAGTGTTTAATGATGTAAATAGTATGAGTTTAAATGTTAATAAAGTATTTATATGCTTAAGTATGAGATTAAATGATGAAATATGTGATTTTATGTTTCTAAGTAATTCCTGAAGTTGTGATCGATTAGTTATCGATTAAAGAGTTAAGTAAAGTAGAAAAAGTAATTAGAAAAGTTAAGTTTTACATTGCCGAGAGAAAATCCTAGAAAGCCGAGTCGAAGTAGAGAATTTGGATTATGGCAGCAGCATCCCTCATTTCTTTGTTTAAATTCTTCTCGATCTTATGTTAAAATCAAATTCTTAAATGAAGGATCGAGCAGGATCGCAAAGTGAGCGAAAAGCCGAGAAGCAAAAAGTGTAGTTAAAGTAGCTTCGGTCCGTGTGGGCTTTCTGAACTAATGAAATAAAGAATGTGATATTATGATTATATATATATGTGTGATGATTTTTAAAGTGATTGACTTGCCAATTTTTGAAGTTTTTGTATGATACCCTCTACCAAGGAAAGACGAATTCGGTCCTACTTAAGGTGGGATTTGTGTACACTATGTGGTAATCAGGAGCCTTCCTTTATGGTGGGACGATTACAAGTGTTTGAGAAGGAGGCCTACTTCTCAACACTCAAAAGTTATAGTAGATGTGGTACATACATAAAAAGTATTTTGACTGCAGTCACTTATAATGAAGGAAAATGTTTTAGCATGCACAGGTTCGTTTTTAAAGTTTACTTGTGTTATGCTTTATGGCAAGCTTCAATCTATAGCTCTAAGTAGCAACTTTTAAATTATTTTGGCATGTGTTCACTGAGTGCGAAAGTACTCAGCCCTGCATGTTATTTTCTAAAATGTGCAGGTTTGCTCGGATGGAGATGGAGTGTGCTGGGCAGGCTTTGTTGTTGTTTACCTCTTGAGATATCAGTCTAAGTTAGAGCACGGTTATATGTCTTCATACATGTAACCAAAACTATGTTTTTCCGCTGCAACACTCTCTGAACTTGTTTCCCTTTTTGTTACTTTGTTATGTTGCTGATGTTATGAATTCCTAAATCATGGTTAGTTTGTTAAACCCTAAATTTCAGTATGCTTAACTCTGCAACGAGATGGTGTAGCTTCTTGACCATACTCGTTGATCGTTGATTGTTGATCAAACTTGAATATATGAATTGTCTTTCTTGAATAATGATGTCGTTGTTTGATCTATGATTGATTCTGTTTGTCTTGATAACATGTTTTGTTGATTTGAAAGTATGATTTGGTGTATTTTGGTTCCTGTTCGATAACTTGGGTCATTATCTTATCCTTTGGTTAATCATAAATTGTGTACGTTGCGGGACCCACTGGCTTAGTCATCTTCACTCTAAGTCGGGCTGCGACACTTTCTTTGATGGGCCGATTACATTAGTAATCGTGAGCCTTTCTCTGATAGACCGGTTACAAGTGATTAAGAAAGATGCCTCTTTCTCATCACTACTATTTTATAGTAGATATGGTTCATACTTAATGAGTAATTTGACTGCAGTCACTTATATCAAAAGAAAATGCTTAAGCAAGCACAAGTTTGTTTCCAAAACGTTACTTGTGCAATGCTTTATGGCAAGTTTAATCTATAGCTCTAAGAAGCAAGTTTTCAAATATTTTTGGCATGTGTCCACTGAGTACGAAGTACTTAGCCTTGCATGTTATTTCTAAAACGTGCAGGTTAGCTCGGATGAAGATGGGAGTGTGCTTGGACGGACTTTTGTTGGTATAGTCTTTTGAAAGTTGTTTAAACTAGAGTTGAGTCATATGTCTTCATACATATGATTCTCTATGTTTTTCCGCTGCAACACTTTGAAATATATGTTGAAGTATGAAGCATGTTCTCGACTTTGAAGTCGTTAATGTTATTTGTTAAGGTTTCAGCTTCAAACTTGTTTTAACTTGAAAATAAGTTGTCAATCCTTTGTTGAGATCTTTTAAATCATACGACCCTCTTTTATCGTGCTTTCTTGATCTAATGGACTTCTTGTTGATATTGATCTCTTGGAATCATTGGTCGTACGATACTAATTGTTGATAACATGTTAAACCTGCTTCCTTGATAATGTTATTACTTGGTATATCTCGGTCATGTGACCCTATTTATTGATATCAAGTTATATCTATTGTTGATAACCAATTGTTGGTTGGAATTGTCGAGCATGTTATTGATTTCTTGTTAAGCATGTTCGTTGAGATGTTGTTCAAGAATAAGTTTAACTCCCGGTATCATTGTTTGTTAAGAATAGTTTGTCAAATGTTTGGTTTTGTTGGATAACTGGGTCGTCATCTATTCCTTGGTTAATCATAAATTGTGTACGTCGTGGGACCCACCGGCTCGATCATCTTTATTCTGAGTCGGGCTGCGACACGCAGGTTAGCTCGGACAGAGATGGGAATGTGCTGGGCGGACTTCTTGATGTTGTTAGAGTCGGTCGAATTGAGACTTAGACCTAGATTATATGTCTGCATACATATAATCCCTATGTTTTCCGCTGCAACATTCTGATGTTATTTTGTTAAGTATGAAGTCTGTTTCTAAACTCAGAAGTCTTAAACGTTAATTGTTAAACCTACTTTGATGCTAGCCTGCCTGAATATATATAACGGTTGCTAATTACTTTTGAAACACTCTAATCTTGCAACTGTTTTATCTTGCTTTCTTGATCCTGAAATCCGCATGTTTTATACTTTTCTCGTTACCGTTGGGTCGATCGTTTGAGTTCATTGATTTCAGGACTTAACCTAATTTGTGATCATTGACATCCATGTTGGCATATCTCGATTTTGCGATCATTTTTGTTAAACTCGAGTCTTGCCTGCCCTAATTATTCAAAGTTGATCGTCCGTTGAGCATGATTGGTTGTTTCGTTGTCACTTATTCGGTAACTGGGTCGTTACCTAAATCTTTGGTTAATCATAAATTTTGAACGTCGTGGGACCCACTGGCTTAGTCATCTAAATTCTGGGTCGGGCTGCGACAATTGTACTTAGCCATGTATATGTTTATAAATATGCAGGTTGAGCGACGAGGTGGCGGCAGATGTTTGAGTATTTGTTCATATCCATAAAGCTAGTAAAGTCTCGGCTTCACATCTTCATGCGTGAAGTCAATAAGTCTTTTTCCGCTGCAAAACATTCTGACTTTTTGTATAATATTTTGTTAAGTAATATGAACTTGAACCCTTAGAACTACTAAACTTCTGTGACGAGAATCCTTCGAGATTGTCTCACTTTAAATAATCAAAATACATTCCTATGTATTTATTGATGGTTTAATATTTATTTATTCTTCTTTTATTCATTAATCCCCCTTTCTTTCCCGCCTCTTAATTCCAACCCCGAGTCGCACCCCCGCATAACCGTCCCTCGGGATTTGGGGTCGTGACATATATTCCACTAATTTAAGATAGAATCATGTGATTTGATCGAGGAAAATATAATCCTAATATAACACACTTATTTAGGAACTGATATGGTTTAGTGGGAGGGAAAAATATAAAAGATTATAAATATTATAATTTTTTTTATAAAAATATTCTTTTAACTATAGCATTCTTCTAAATTTTGATACTCCCTCTGTCTCATCCATTTTGTCTACCCTTGGGTGGCACGGAGATTAAGGAGAAGTTGTTTAGTAAGGATAAAAAGATAGAAAGTGGGTAGGTCCCACCACTTTTGAAGGGTTTTGAAGGATTAAATCTTACCTTATTTGGGGTAGACAAAATGGATGGGACGGAGGGTGTATTTTTTAATATTTTTCCTATTAAAATAACACTGTAACTGATACAGCCCGTAGTCCGATCCAAGTTCCTGTTGGGCCAATCACGAGAGCTAGAGCAAAGAAGTTCAATAAAGTGCTAAGTGGGATCGGTTGAAGATTTGTAGTTTAGTTAATTAGTCGTTTTTGTTATTTTATTTATTATTTTCGTGGGTTTATTTAGGGTGGCTGAAATTAGGCCTTAGTTGAGTCAGTTTTGACTTTTATGCTTTGTTTTGATTAAGGATTTGTTACCTTATTAGATTAGGAGTTAATTTCCTTACTTAGTTTCCTAGTAGCATTAGGTTTTCACCCCTATATATAGAGGGTTATGTTATGAACGAAAATCAGACTTTATTCATAATTAAATCGTGAGTTTTCACTTCTCTCTTGAGAGTTTCGAATTTCTTCTTGGTTATTCCAAGTCGAGTTCATTTAACGATGAATCGGCGAGACAACCATACCTCGTTCGTATGTCATTCATCGTCCCCGAGTTGCTGCATCAATTACACGTTGGGGTTTAGGGATCCGTTCTCCTAGATCATTTCATGATTAGATTCAGAGGTTTTGGGATCTTTCATCGTTCGTATCCATTGATTGAGTCTTCCGCTTGCGTATTCGAGATCACGATCAACAAGGATCGTATCATTTGGCACCAGAGCCGCGTTTCGTATCCAGGTGTCGTGTTCTTTCTTCGTGTCAAGGGTAGAGTTTTAGGTTTCGTTTCTGTCCAGATTTGATTTGTTCTGTTTTAGTTTCGATTCAGTTAGGGTTTCGTTCCTGTTTCTGAAATCTGACCGAAATTGAGCACCGAGCATTTTTTTAGTTATACTCTTGCGAATTTTCTGATTTTTGGATATGTTCTTGCTTATATCAGTATCTAGGTTGTGTTAAAATTTCAGCTTAATCGGAGTTGTTTTAGTCCAGTTTCAGATCACGTCCTGTTCGTGAATTTTGAGTTTTTGAGTTTTACTCGTGCGTTTTTCCTGTTTTCAATTTATAGTTTGTGTTAAAATTTCAGATCAATCGGAGTTGAATTGCTATAGATTCTAGTCGGGTCTTCTTCAGGGATTCTAGGCGTCGATTTAGGTTTTAATTGAGTTTTTATGTCGTTTGTCGTGTTTTGCTTCGATCATATATATTCCAGATATGTTTCGGTGTCGTTACTGTTCAGTTAGGGTTTCGTCTCTTTGTGTTTTCTATTTTCGTTCCGTTTCTGCTTCGTTTCGTCGTGTCCACCCGCGAAGTACTGTTCATCGCGAAGTTACTGTTCACGCACTGTTCGTTACTGTTCACGGGATAAAAAAGAGTTGAGAGAGTTCGATTCCTTGAGAGAGAATTCAGAGTGGAAAAAGGCAAGAGTGTGTGAGATTATTAAAGAGATTGAAAAAGCCATATCTGAGTGTAATACACGAGAGTTGAGTGGTTCCATCTTTAGTGATACACGAAAGTTGTGAGGTGGTGAGGTCTTGATTTTACTAACCGTTTTGTTTTCTGTGTCAATATGTCAAGAGAAGTTGAACAGGTTTCATATACGGAGGATCAACCTATCATTGATCCAGAGACGAAGTTCATGATAGAGGCACTCAAGTCAGAATTGGGAAAGGTTCTGAAGTCAAAATTGGAGTTGGTGCATGAGAGGTTAGATCTGATAGAGCAATCTCGGAAGAGACAAACTCAGAATTTTCTTCATCCAATTAGGTGTCCTAGAAAGAGTTTGGTGAACGTAGAGAAATCTTATGTGGATAACTACGCGCATGCTTATCGACAATTTTATAGAAGGAGAGGTGGAGCAAGGGATCATGAGGATAACAGCTGGAGAGATATCAAAGTGAGCAATCCCTCAATCCAAAGGAAAAACGATCCTAAGTCGTATCTTGGAGGGAAGTCGAATCATTGGATCTATGAAGGAAATCAGTCATTGTCAAAGCAGAAATCAGAAGAAATCTTCATTACCAGTCAAACAAGCCAATGCTCGAATCAAAAGCAGATGATGATTAAAGTTGAGGGCGAGGTTAAAGAGGATGTTGATCCTAAGATACAAAATTTGGAGAATTTTCTTCATCCAATTAGGTGTCCTCGAAAGAGTTTGGTGAACGAAGAGAAATCTTATGTGGATAACTACGCGCATGCTTATCGACAATTTTATAGCAGCAATAGAAGGAGAGTGGAGCAAGGGATCATGAGGATAACAGCTGGAGAGATATCAAAGTGAGCAATCCCTCAATCCAAAGGAAAAACGATCATAAGTCGTATCTTGGAGGGAAGTCGAATCATTGGATCTATGAAGGGAATCAGTCATTGTCAAAGCAGAAATCAGAAGAAATCTCCATTACCAGTCAAACAAGCCAATGCTCGAATCAAAAGCAGATGATGATTAAAGTTGAGGGCGAGGTTAAAGAGGATGTTGATCCTAAGATACAAAATTTGGAGGATTCATGTGAAGATGTGTTTGAGATTTGTGATCCAACTACTTTGGATACACAGAAAGCTTTGACGCAAATTATAGGCGTTGAAGAGGAACAGCGAGATAACATCTTTCACACGAATTCCAAGATGGATTCCAATGAGCAGCTCAAGGAGCAGGCTGTAGATAAAAGAGAGAATGGGTTGATTCCGAAGTCATTTCTAGCGAGGGCTAGTGAATTGAAGGAGGATGTGAATGAGGAGAGGCCGATGATAGTGGAGAGTTTGACTATTGATACTGATCTCTCTTCTCTATCCCTTTCTATTCGTTCTGTGTTGCAAGAATTTGATGCTGTCTTTCCCGAGGATCAAGATCAAGTCTATAAAGATCTAGTCAAGCTTCACGATGAGCCGGAGCCGAGGAAGAAGCATGATGCGCAATGGGAAAAAGATATGGTCCAAAATTCGTTTGTTATGGTGACAGAAGATTTGGGTTTTAGTCCAAGCATTTGGAGTGATGCTTTGGATTTGAGGACAAATCATCTTCAAGAGGAGGGGAATGATGCAGCCCGTAGTCCAATCCAAGTTCCTGTTGGGTCAATCACGTGAGCTAGAGCAAAGAAGTTCAATAAAGTGCTAAGTGGGATCGGTTGAAGATTTGTAGTTTAGTTAATTAGTCGTTTTTGTTATTTTATTTATTATTTTCGTGGGTTTATTTAGGGTGGCTGAAATTAGGCCTTAGTTGATTCAGTTTTGACTTTTATGCTTTGTTTTGATTAAGGATTTGTTACCTTATTAGATTAGGAGTTAATTTCCGTACTTAGTTTCCTAGTAGCATTAGGTTTTCACCCCTATATATAGAGGGTTATGTTATGAACGAAAATCAGACTTTATTCATAATTAAATCGTGAGTTTTCACTTCTCTCTTGAGAGTTTCGAATTTCTTCTTGGTTATTCCAAGTCGAGTTCATTTATCGACGAATCGGCTAGACAACCATCCCTCGTTCGTGTGTCATTCATCGTACCCGAGTTGTTGCAACAACTACACGTTGGGGTTTAGGGATCCGTTCTCCTAGATCATTTCGTGGTTAGATTCAGAGGTTTTGGGATCTTCCATCTTTCGTATCCATTGATTGAGTCTTTCGCTTTCTTTTTCGAGATCACGATCAACAAGGATCGTATCAGTAACTATAGTATTCTTCGAAATATTTAAAATCTTTTTAACTACATGTATGTAGTAATTTGGTTGAGAATTAATTTTTAATTTATTTTTTTAATATTATACTAGTGATTGGAATATTATAAAATAAATTTAATATAATTAATTGTGTAATATATATTAATTAAACAAACAATTTGTTCAAGCGTAACTAATATACAATTAAATTTTTAATTTACTATTATTTTTTAAGATTATACTAGCTAATGAAATATTATAAAATTAATTTATTCTAATTATAATTGGGGTATATATATTATTAGAGATAAAAAGATATTTGTTTCTATAATAAATATATAATATAATTAATTTAGGAAATAATTCGATGGTTATGGAGGGAAAAAAAAAGCGGGAGGGAAAATATTAGTGCCTAAAATGGTGATTAAGGAGAGAAATGAAGTTTAGGGGTAGATAATTGGCACATGAAAAAGAATGAAAGAATGAACCCATTTTACCCTCAAGACCGTCCGATTTTTGCTTAAAAAATCGGTTGACACATGGACACCAGGTGTCCAAAACTCAGGACCCGTAATAGCATCATTACGATTTAGGTATCTTGTACTAAATCTATTAATAATAGGAAAATAAACGTAGCTCCCTCCTCAGTTCCTCGGTTCCTCGGTTCACTATTTTGATTTTCCTTTATTCTAGTATTTTGTGCAATATTAATTCATATTCATATATTCTAATTCTAATTCTTATCTAATAATTTTTATCTATTTGGATATATCAATATCTATTTATATGTATATTCACATATTCTCATGCCTCATTAATAATATATTGATTGAATTATAATAGGAAAATACGTGCTCGCACTACGTGGCGCGCCCAAAGTTCTCCATTCATACTTATCTTAAATTCTATATTTTTTGTAATATTAATTCATATATTTATTTTTTATTTATCTTATTTTTATCTTTTCTTATATTACCAATTGAAAAAACAAAAGTATAAGCTTTTCATCCTCTATTCCGATTTATCTCGAATTCCATATTTTCTGCCTTTAAATCCCTACGAAAACTAAATAAATATATTTAATCATCTACATGGAATTCTCTTCATTTTTTATTCCAATTTTTCTAAAATCTTCGATTAGTGTCTACTAGAATATATATCATATTGAATCAAATGTATGAATATGAATAGATAGCTAAAAAAAAGAAAAAAAATTGAAGATGTAAATATATCTTTTCTCGGCCTTTTGGTTAAGATTAGGAATATTATTAATTTAGCATAAACCAATGAGACGGTTCAAATAGACATAAAAAGAAGGATTTTTACTAATTTTAGTTAATATTAACTTTGTAGTGTTCATATTTTTATCGAATACTAGTGTGTAGCCCGTCGAGCATAGATGGGGAATCACTTTACTTTGTAATTTATGAGTATAAATTTTAAATTTTATATCAAAGTGACATTATTGCAACAATTCATTAGAAGAGTGTTACACGACTATATCGAAATTTTCAAGTTACTCGAGTGATTGTACCCATTTTTTTAATCTAAAATCATCAAATTCATACTTGTCCCAAACTCGAATCACAATTTTTATAATTGTACTTGTCCCAAATTAGAAATGTCAATAGGTTGGGCCCACCCATCAAGCAATTCTCAAGCTTGAACCTATTTAGATTTTCTTTATCCATACTTGTTTTAAATCCGATTAAAATTAACTTACTACCCGAACCGTCCCAAATTCATTGGGTAATACCCGTTAATTACCTGCTAAAATTCAAATACTACTTAATCAACATTAAATAGTAAAAATAATATAAGATTATAGTTAAATTAAAATATTAATATAAAACTTTATTAAAATACATCTCAAAACTAATACGTACAAATGAAATATCTAACATGAGTGTTATACAATCAATATCTCATAGAGTGTTCAAATAAGATTACAAAATTATTTATAAATCAAACTAATTCATTGTCATCACTACCCAAACCTGTTTAAAAAAGAAACTTCATTACTTGTAACTGTCATGTCCCAAATCTGTAAAAAAAAAAATGAACACTACAATGTAAATATTAATTACAGATAGTAGAAATAATAAAAAAAATATAATTAAAATATAAATATAAAATAAACTTGACTACCGTACTCGTATTTTAATTGTCACTTCCAGAAACAAAATATTAAAAAGAATAAAAGTTACTATCTACGACACTTCATGGCAAGTGAAAATCACAATAACAAAACCTTATCCCTACTCATACAATACAATCTATAAAAGAGAAATTGAAGTGTTCATACACGAATATAAACATTTTCAAATCCATCAACTTAGTATTTTCGTCTTTCACATCTTTAATAATTATTGTCTATTTCAAAATGGCTCTCTTGTAGTACCCCGCTTTTTTATAACCGATCTTAGTAATTAATTAAGAGCTAGTCTAAAAGAATTAAGTTGTGAGAACTTAGAAAGAAAATAAGTTCCGACAATTTAAAATTTTTCGGCAGCCCTAATTTACCGAATTTTAATAATTTAAGATTTATTCTCGTTCCGGTTAATCCGAAATGAGATAATGAAGAGGTTTATGACTATGTGCTTATATGTCTGAAGTTATTTGAGAAATGTATGCTATGTTGAAAGATTTGATTTCTTCGGAAATCATAAAATCTCTTCGATAATTTATTTTATTTTCGGATTTTATTTTCGGAAATTCATAAAGAAAGCTTATATTAGAGTTGGAGAAACTCTAATAATTTTTATAGTTCAAGATCTTTTTAATTAAAGCCGTTATGATTAACTGATTGATGTTTGATTAATTAGAGAATTAATTAATCAATTTAAATTAATAATTATATGCATAATGTTTAATTAATTAATGTAGTATTTCGTCTTTCTTGAGTATTAAGATTTATTAAATTAGTAAGAAAGATAAGATTTTAGTAAAAGAAAATTTTTCGTTCGGAAAATTTTATCCGGCAGATATATTCTATCGGAAAAATGAGTTTTAATTAAGAATGATCATCTCGGTTAATCCGAAACGAAGAAGTTTTTATATTTATCAACAAATGATAAATGTTTCGTCGTAAATTGACTGAAAGAAGAATTTTATTTAATTACGTGAAATTTTACGTAATTTATCAGTTAAAAATTTAGTTTCGGTCGATTTGAAAATGTTTCAAATCTCCGATTCTTTCTGTAAAATTTTTATGCAAGATTCGTGAAATCTTAAGCTAATTTCATGTGTTGAGAAATTAGAGGATTATTAGAACATTAATTAGTTATTAATTAATTGAATTATTAATTATTTAACTAATAAACCTAAACTTAGGAATTAAGTTACATTATAAAATTAAACCCTAAGCCTACTCTACCCTATGCATGAGAGATGCATATATCTCTCATCTATCTCACTCTCACGCACACACACAAAAACAAAGCAGCTTCTTCTTCTTCTCTCTTCCATCTCTCTCTCGACAAACACACACTACACACACACGCTTCCATTGTTGGATCTTCCAAGCTTCAAGATCAAGTTATTTCTCTCATCCAAAGTAATCATGAAGAGCTAGGTATATTCTAACCTACTTCCTCAAGAAATCATCTTCATATATATATGTATGTCGAAATTTTGGGAGAAATTGATGAAGTGATTAGATGATGTTCATGTTTTAGTATGATGTTTATATGATGCTTTTATGATGATATGATGATTATTATGAGCCTAAATAATGTAAGAGAAACATAGTTTATAAATATATATATGATCGACTTTTTGGAAGAAGAAATGAGGAAGTGATTGTATGATGTTTTGATCTTCATGAATTATGCTTATAATATGTTTAGAAGATCAAATATGTAATTAGATTAAAAATAAGAAAAACCTAGCTAATATTTTCATAATTTTTGAAAATGTGAGAAAATGAAGAACAATTGATGCATGAATTGTATGATTGTTTTAATGTTATAAATGAGTTTAGGTGATTATAATAAGCATGTTTCATGTTGAAGTTAAGTATGAAATTATTAATCTACTAATTTTTATAATTAAAGTCGAAAATATGAGGATATAAATTAGGGTTTGCAATGTGATGAAGTATGAAGTATTTAATGATTGATTTGATGATATATGATGTTAATAAAGTAAGTTTAATCAAGAGATAAGAAAATGTAAGCATGAAAACCCTAGAAACCCTAGAAATATTGAAATTAGGATTCTTAAATTAGGGTTGGAAGATTAATGCTTAATTGATTGAAATTTAATAAATGAATGAGCTTATAATGTTAATTAAGAATATTAGAAATTAAAAAGAAGAGAAAATAATTATAGAAATCTTAAATTCAAAATAACCGAAAATTAAAATAAATAAATAAAATATTAATTAATTTTTAATTAATAAACTAATTGCATTTATGAACTAATTATTAAAAATGTAATATTGTGTGATTTTCTGGAAATTTAATTCAGAATATTAAAGATTTTCTATTTTTGGATGATTTTTCCGATTTGGGAGTTTATGTGTTAAATGGTGTAAATGTGTGTTATAAATGTGTAAAGATGTGTGTTGTATTGAAAAATATGTATAGATTTTAATTTAGAATTTTCTGAGTCCGTTAGACGGATTAAAATCGACTTAGTCGATTATGATGAATGTTTATGAATGTTGTGTTAAGTGATTATTTGGTATTTGATTGATATTTGATGATTAATGATGGATTAAGATAGGTTAAGTACGTTTAAGAAGTTAAGTTAGAAATTCTCGAGTTTCGACATAGAATTCCGAAGCGAATTAAGTTAAGAATATCGAAGTTGTTTATTCGATAGAAATTATTCTCGTTTTGAAGTTTGTATTTCCATTTCGATTAAAGGAGCAAGTGGAAGTGAAAGCTGAAGCGTAAAGCACAAATTTAGCGAGCGTTAAAGTTAAGACAAAAGCTTAAGTGTATCTGGTGGGCTTTTCTAACCAAAGAAATGACAAATGATATACATATATATGATTATATATGTGATGTTTTTAAGTTGATTAACTTGTCAAATGTTTGTATGATACCATCTACTGTAGCAAGATGAATTCAGTCCTACGCAAGGTAGGATTTGTGTACACTTAGTTGTAATCATGTGCCTTCGAAAAGGTGGGCCGATTACAAGTGTTTGAGAAGGAGGCCTCCTTCTCAACACTATCACCATGTGATTATAGATCTGGTACATACCTCGTAAAGTATATGTCTGGCCAGACAAACATGATTTACAAAAAAGAAAATGTTGAGCATGCACAGGTTTGTTTTTGAGAAAAATTACTTGTGCTTATGCTCTATGGCAAGTTTAATCTCTAACTCTAAGAAGTAAATTTTTAAGTATTTTGGCATGTGCCCACTGAGTACGAAGTACTCATCCCCGCATATTATTTTTAAAACATGCAGGTTAGCAAGGATGAAGATGACGAGTGCCGGACGTATTGTTGTTGTTATTGTCGTCTTTGGAAAGAAAGTTGTTTTTGAAGAGTTTAGACCTAGAATATATGTCTTCATACATATATTCTCTCGTATTCCGCTGCAAGTTTATGAAGTTTGATATTGTATAATGATGTTGGATTTTAGAGTCGATGTTAAAGTCGAACTCTTTTTGGTCAAGTACTTTTGAAACTCCTCTACTTGAATCCTATGTTCATGAGTAGTTCGTTATTTTAAGAAAGCTTTGTCGAACTTGAAACAGCTTCCTTTATCGTGCTTTCTTGATCCTAAAATCAACTTGTCATTTTCTTGTTTCTTGTTGATAATATGGTTGATCAGGTCTATTGATATCCGAGCTATTTGAGTTGTATTCGTTGATATGCATGATTTGATTGAATTCAGTTGATCGTCTCGTTGATCTGGAGTCATGCATGTCATAATTATTCTAAGTCTGATGAATTGTTGTTCCTGAGTGTCTTTTATTGTTCTCGAACGATAGCCGGGTCGCTATCTTAAATCCTTTGTTAATCATAAATTGTGTAAATCGTGGGACCTACCGACTTTGTTATCTAAATTCTAAGCCGGGCTGCGACATCTCTAAACCCAAAAAAATCAAAATCCACCACCATTACCGCCTATGCTAATCAACTTTGCCTCATGTGGCACCGCAATTTTCTCATATTGTTGAAGAAATACGGTTGTTGCTCATGCTCTTACACTTCAGCCTCGTAATAATCCTCATCACCTTCTCCACTAAAATGAAATTTCAACCCTTATATCCTAACTTGTATAGTAATACCCGTTAATTATCCAAAATCATTTTAATTTCTAAATAATTAAATATAAGTTGTTACAATAATTGATTATATATCTCATGCATTAAAGTTGAACATTACATATAATAATAATAATAATAATAATAATAATAATAATAATAATAATAATAATAATAATAATAATAATAATAATAATAATAATAATTTCTTAGAACACTTAAGAAGATAATATCTCAAATGAGGTAAATTTAGTTTTCGGCCCTAACCCTATTTTTTCGGTCTATTCGGATCGACTTGTCCATTTTGGCTACATTGTCATTCCTACCTACCAGGCTCGATTACGAATAATAATGGATCGGATACTCACCATTAAATATTTTTCAACCCGAAACAAAATTTCCTTATCAATACATATCTCTTAATTCTGATTATAAAATAAACTTTAATATATGTACTCATCTCAAATTTGTTGGGTAATATATGTTAATTACCAACTCACTCGGACATTCATTCGAGTTTAGAAATTTTTGGTTCTAATCTTACTTTTTCCCACTCAATTTGGGTCAACCCGTCGGTTTCATGGCTAAATTTACATTCATACCTATCAAACTCATTTAGAAATCATAATGGGTCAAGAGCCCTCCCTTTACTATTCATACACTATAAAACACATTAACTACTAAAATCTCTAGTGAAAATCATTAATAAATTTTTAACTACAATTTCGAGCTCTTCTTTTATTTTCAACAATATTTGTCCATGATTAGTTTTAAGGTTTTGATGTAGGATATTTTATGAAGGCTTTATCGTTAATTTTTTTTATAATTAATATATATATATATATATTGATAATAATAATTTTTATTGTCTCTATTATTAATAGTCTATATTTTAGACGAATATATTGGTATATTAAGTTAATTCGAGCACAAATATTAAATCAAAATATATAGTTCTTGTATTGAGAAAACAATTGAATATTGTATGCAAATTAATTGAGTTTAAAAGTTCTTATTTAAAACTAATAATTAAGTCTTGCCGTAAAAAAAAAGAAAAGAAAGATAAACTCTTAGTAATTGTCAAAACATCATTAATTCTTGATTAAAAATGTGGCAAATTAGTACAATATGGGGGCTTTTGGTTTGATGGATGGGATAGATAATGTTTGATAGGATAGTGTAGGATGTGATTATTTAGATTATTAGTCTTGTGTTTGGATTACTTGATTGTGGTGTAGAATAATTAAAGGACTATGTGAGTGTGTGTGTCTGTGTGTGTGCTACTGTGTGCAGTGTGTGTGTGTTTATGTGTGATTATTTTGGAATTTTGCATCATGGATTAGACAAGGATTAATAATCAAGCCAAATTTGTGATGATAAGTTATCATCCATTTGAATGATTGGATCACGGGTCTAATTATTCATTACGGGTTTCATCATTCAAACCAAACATGTGATTAGGTGGGATTATATTATCAATCACTCTTTATCAACCAAACCAAACACCCCCCCTATGTGGATCAACAAAATGTTATGCGTGATCAAAATGATGTCATTTTAATTCAAATAAATAAAATAAAAGTTATCTAAATCTAATTAAAAGCGAAAAATTTAAATACAATAGAATATATAGGAGAATCAACAATTGTACATTATCTTTTATCCTTCGTCTTTTCCACCACCATTACCTACATATCATAATCGTTGTCTTCTCCATTGTCGGCGACTGTTTCGACATCTATCACTATGATGTCCATTAACCATTAACATCTGTATGTCCCAACTCTTATATTCTCTAGTCTTTTGCAAAATAATATTCTTCACCAAAAGTAATTCTTTGTTGAGTAAACACAATAGAATACACGATTGCTTCAACGACAAAAATATGGTAGTATTATTCATTTAGTGTATAGAAATACACATATGCATCTAAATATTAATGTTTAAAATTATAATAAAATATTTTTTACATAAAAAATATAATTATTTTTCTTTTATAATCTGTAGATATAAAAAAACACACATATAATTAATATGGATAAAAAAGATAACAAATTTTGTATATCTTATAATATTATATTTTTGTAAATTACTTTACTGGTTATATGTCTCAATACTTATTGTTAGAAAATATAATAAAATTTATTAATTTTGCAAATTAAATAATATCTAAATTAATATTATGGTCAAATTAAATTTTTCAATATAAATAAAACTATTTTTTTGTTCAACTCAATAATAATTTTTTTTTTTTGTAGCATGCATTTCTCATTAAAAAATGATAACATCATATATAAATCTTACCTAGTTAATAACTAAAGAAAAAAATGACAAAAAACTTATTAAATATAAAAATTACTTTGATTCAATGAGAAATTTTGAGTCGTGGTGATATATGTCCCAAATCATTCATCCTGTTGAGCTTAGCCTCCACTGGAACCATGTTCATTATCAAAAGTTGACCTTGAACCAAATTATTAGCAAATTTAATGCATGCTAAAAAATTAACTGCGTGTTTAAATCAATCGAAACACAAAATTTTAATTCCTCTCCGATTTCTCTATATCGTGAATATACAAATTCTAGAAAAACAAAAGGAGTTTGTCATGCACCCAGTTTCATTCCATATGATATAATTACATCTAATCATAGTCTACAATCTACATTCTCTCCTGCAATATTGACGATTTCGTGATGAGTAGCTAGCATTGTCTTGTTCCTATGACAAAATAATTGACATCCTGCTATAATATGTATCACACATGATAACAAACAATTAACAATACAATCTCCTAAAAAACAATTAACATTACAATAAAATCAAAATCAAATTGAAATTAAAAAAATATGGATAGATTATTATTAAATCGGAATCAAAGAAAAGTAGTAAAGATTATTATTCTAAATAACTAATAAAATATATAAAAGGTGATTAATACTATAAGATTCACTTGTAATATACAATTACATTCAAAAAATTCAAATGGATAGAATACATACAAAACTAAAGAGAACTCATGTAAATACATCAATTTTTCTACATGACTATGTGACGAGGGCAGTGTTGCATGACGTTAGATCAAAACTTGTGTTGATAGGTGTTACAAAATCTAGACGTCAATAGTACTATTGTCTTGATAACATCTTTCATATCACCTCGTGTTTCATTTTGAAAATAATGTGAAATGAAAGAGTACAAAGCGCGGAGATGTGTTAATATTTTTTATTTCAAAAATCTTAAATTGTCGCAGCCCGACTTAGAATGAAGATAACCAAGCCGGTGGGTCCCACGACGTACACAATTTATGATTAACCAAGGAACAAGATAACGACCCAGTTATCCAACAAAAACCCATCATACAATAAATCATACTTTCAAGTCAAACCAAAATAGCCGAGAATGGTCAAAAGACAAAACCATCTCGTATCAGAGTTTAGCAACGGAAACAAGGTTTATCAAGTCATAGCTTCAACATCACACTAAGACAACAATTACTGAATAACTTCAAAGTGTTGCAGCGGAAACCAACATGACATATCTTTGATTATATGTATGAAGACATATAATTCTGCTCAACATCAACAATGCCTCAAGAGGTCAACAACAAAAGTCCGCCCAGCACACTCCATCTTCATCCAAGCTAGCACACATTTTAGAAATAACATGCGAGTGAGTACTTTTGTACTCGGTGGACACATGCCAAAATAATTGAAAATTTGCTGCTTAGAGCTATAGATTGATTCTTGCCATAAATCATAGCACAAGTAACTTTTTTAAACAAACCTGTGCATGCTCAAACCTTTTCCTTTCATTATAAGTGACTGCGCAGTCAAAATACTTATCATGTATGTACCACATCTACTATAACTTTTGAGTGTTGAAAAGTAGGCCTCCTTCTCAAACACTTGTAATCGTCCCACCATAAAGGAAGGCTTCCGATTACCACATAGTGTACACAAATCCTACATTACATAGGACTGAATTCGTCTTTCTTTGGTAGATGGTATCATACAAAAACTTCAAAAATTGGCAAGTCAATCACTTTAAAATCATCACACACACATATATATAATCATAATATCACATTCTTTATTTCTTTAGTTCAGAAAGCCCACAGGATCGAAGCTACTTTATCTATACTTTAACTTCTCGGCTTTTCCCTCACTTTTCAGTCCCGCTCGTTCCTTCATTTAATAATTAAATTTAAACATAAGAGCGAGAAAAATTAAATATTCAAATGAGGGATGCCGCTGCCATAATACGAATTCTCTACTTCGACTCGGCTTTCTAGGATTTTCTCACGGCAAAGTAAAACTTAACTTTTCTAATTACTTTTTCTACTTTACTTAACTCTTTAATCGATAACTAATCGATCACAACATCAGGAAACACTTAGAAACATAAAATCACATATTTCATCATTTAATCTCATACTTAAGCATATAAACACTTTATTAACATTTAAACTCATACTATTTACATCATTAAACACTTAAGCTTATCATATCATTCATAACATCATATCATAAAAAAATAAACATTTCATTTCATCATATAAGCATCTCATTAATCATTAAGCTCTTTTTTTATTTATTTTAGCATAAAAAAAATGCTTAAGCTCTTTGATAACATTTAAGCTTAACATTATATTATCAATATATGTCTTTGACATGTAAGCTCATTAATGACGTATCATTAATTCTTAAACTCATCATTAACGTATCATTAGGAAAAATTAGCTAACATTTTAACTTTTGAGTTTACGGAAGAAACAATCGAAAACAAGTTGAGCAAAGATCAATTTGGATAAATCAAGCCGATTTGGAAAATCAAAGCTAATTTGGAAAAACTGAGCTAGCTGGAGAACTGAGCTGGCTGAAAAACTAATTGGAAAAACCGAGCCGGCCGGAAAACCGAGCCGGAAAAAGCCGGCCGGAAAACTGAAAATCGAGCCGGCCGGAAAATCGAGCCGGCCGGAAAATCGAGGACCAATTGAGTTAATCCAAATTGACCGGGTCCAAATTGGGTAATTCAGTGGGGTCCAATGAGTAAATCCAATTGATCGAGTCAGGTAAATCCAAGTATCGGGTCCAAATTCTAATTACTGAGTCCAATTGCAGAATCCAATGATCGAGTCCAATTGAGTAAATCCAATTGGATCGAGTTAATTTGGGTAATTCAATGAGTGAATCCAAATTGATCGAGTTCAACGGTAATTCCAATTGATCGGGTCCAAGAGTTAATCAAGCCGGATCCAGTGTTAATCAAAATTGTTGGATCCAGTGACTTAAGCTAGAAATTAAACTCCGAAACTCTCAATTTCAAGACCATTAATTTCGAATTTCTTACAAATTAGGCCAGGAGTTTCAACTCATTTAATTCATGTATAAACATGTTCAAAAACATCATATAAGCTCAAATTAAACATCAATTCAAGCATGTAAGATTAAATAAAATATTCTTAGTTTTAGCCCTTAATTTCGGCCATTTTTAAATTAATTAACAAATGATCAAGCTAGCTAAATTCAATCACTAAACATGTTTATATACATCACATGAACTCATATAAATCATCAATTTGATCATGAAATTCAACAATCAAAAATCCCTAATTTATTCATTAATTTTCGGTAATTCCAAAATAAATAAAAGGGTCTTGAATCTTTGATTAATTCCAACATTAAACATGCTTAAAATAATTTTCTAAGCTCAAATAATCCATCAATTTAATCATCAAGCATCAAAATTAAAAAGCCTTTATCTTTCCATATTTTTCATAAATTTTGAAAAAGAAGATGGATTTTTATGCTAAATCTTGAGCTAAGAACTTGATTAGTGAAAGATCTAACCTTCTTGATTAATTTGAATGCTAGTTTCTTTGATTTCTTGAGCTTGGTGAAGCTTCTTCAATGAAGATTGTGTGTGATTGAGTGTGTGTTGCCGTGTGTGTGTCGAGAGTTTGAGGGAGAGCAAATGAGGATGAAGATGGATGCAACACACTTAACTAATAGCTAAGTCTAAATACATTGAACTTAAACACACGTATGTAGCATGCTAATCTTGACTAATCTCTTCATCATCATTGCATTTTGGATAAGGTGTGGTGTCACTCCCTTATTAGTTAGTAATTTGACTTAGTGTTATAATATCTAAATTAAGATATTATGAATTAAATTTAATACTAACAATATCTTATAATTTATTCTCTTAGATATTGTTAGATTAAATTAATTAGAAATTAATAATAAAGCTTATAAGACAAGCTTTATTTCTTAGGAATATTATGCTTCAAAAATTAGCTTAATTAATTTATTAAACATTAAGCATATAAATCTTACTTTAATTGATTAATTAATTCTCTAATTAATTAATCAAACATCCAATAAACAATCATCACAGCTTTAATTAAAAAGTTTTCGAACTTATAAAAATTATTTGGGTTTCTCAAACCCTAATATAAGCTTTCTCAAGAAATTTTCGGAAATAAAATCCGGAACTAAAATAATTTGCCGGAGAAATTTTATGATTTCCGAAGAAATCAAATCTTCCAAAACTAACACATACTTCTCAGATAATATCAAATATATAAGCACGTAATCATAGATACCTTCATTATCTCATTTCGGATTAACCGGAATGAGAATAAATCTTAGAAACTTTGAATTCGGCAAATTAGTACTGCCGAAAAATTTTAATTGCATGAACTTATTTTCTTTATAAGTTCTCGCATTTTAATTATTCTAAATAATTATCTTAATTATTTACTAAGATTAGTTATGAAAAAGTGGGGTATTACATTCTCTCCCCCTAAAAATAAATTTCGTCCCGAAATTTGCTTACCTCAAAGGAAAAGCTCGGGATACTTCTCTTTCATTTTATTTCTTAACTGATGGACCTTTCGATTCAAGATCGCTTCTGGTTTTTCCTCATAACTGAGGTCTGGTTCTGAAACCACTTCTTCTTGTCAAATAACATGCTCAGGATCGAACATGTATTGACACAACTGGGATACATGGAATACGTTATGCGAATTCTCAAAGCTTGGCTGTAATGCCAACTTATATGCTACTTGACCAATCCTTTCCAGGATTTCATACGGTTCTATGTAACATGGCTTAAGCTTTCCTTTTACGCCAAATCTGTAAATTCATCTCGAAGGCGAAAAAATTTTAGAAACACTTTATCTTCTACTTCAAATTCTAATTCGGACCTTCGAGAATCTACATAAGATTTTTGACAATCTTGCTCTTTTTTAATTCGCTGCTTAATTTGGCAAACAATCTTGATTATTTCTTCTACAGCATCGGGCCCTAAAACTTTTCTTTCACTTATTTCATCCCAAAAAAAAAAAAACGGGGACCTACATTTTCTTCTTTAAAGAGTTTCATAGGGTGCCATGCCAATCGTCATCTGATAACTGTTGTTATATACAAACTCAACGAGAGGTAAAACTTGCTCTCATTAGTTACCTCGATCTAATACAACAGTTCTGAGCATATCTTCTAAGATTTTAATTATCCTCTCGGAATGACCATCCGTCTGAGGATGAAAAACAGTGCTAAAATTTAAATTGGTACCCATCTTACTTTGTAAACTTCTCCAAAAACAGGAGGTAAACTTATTTTGATCTGAAGTGATTAATATGGGCATGTCGTGCAATCGCACTATTTATTGAACATATAGCTGAGCTAATTTATCCAATCCATATGTTTCTGGAATTGGTATAAAGTGAGCAGATTTTGTTAGTCTGTCCACTATTACCCATATAGCTGTATTTCTTTTCTTAGACTTAGGTAACCTAGTTACAAAGTCCATAGTGATACCATTCCATTTCCATTCTGGAATTTATAACGGCTGGAATTTTCCATAAGGCCGTTAATATAAAGCCTTAACTTGTTGACAGGCTAAACATAGCTAGACAAACGAAGCTATATCTCGCTTCATACCTTCCCACCAAATTTTTTTTTTTTTTCAAGTTTTGATACATTTTGGTGTTTCCAGGATGAGCTGTATAAGACGTTTCATGAGCTTCTCTCATGATCTCAGCTCTTAATTCTTCTTTATATGAAACACAAATCCTTTCTTTAAATAGGAGAGTATTATCTCCAGCTTCATGAAAATCTTCTGATTTTCCTTTACGAATCTTAAGTTGCAAATTCTCTAACTTTTCATCTTTTCTTTGAGCATCTGAAATTCTCATTTTCAAATCTGGAGTTATTTCCAAAGCTGCAATTAATTGCTCTGTAAATTGTGATTATAAAACCACTTCTATTTTCAGCTTTCCAAACTTTTTAATAAGTTCTTTTTCTTGAGTAAGCAGAAATCCTAACTCGGTTCTGCTCTTTCTGTTTGAAGCATCAGTTACTACGTTTGCTTTTCCTAGGTGATAGGAAATTTTGCAATCGTAGTCCTTTACTAATTCGAGTCATATTCTTTGCCTCATATTCAACTCTTTTTACTCAAAAAGTATTTGAGGCTCGTATGATCCAAAAAGATCTCATACTTGGCTCCATAAAGATAATGTCTCTAAATTTTTAAAGCATGCACAACTGCTGCTAGCTCTAAATCATGGGTTGGGTAATTCTCTTTATGAGGTCTAAGTTGTCATGATGCATACGCAATAACTCTGCCATCTTGCATCAAGACACAATTCAATCCATTCCTTGATGCATTCGTATAAACGGTAAAATCTTTGCACATACGGTGCTTTGCTAAAACTGGAGCAGTGGTTAGCTTTCTTTTAAGCTCTTGGAAACTTTCTTCGCATTCAGGAGACCATTTAAACTTCAATTCTTTCTTGAAAAGTTGGGTCATTGGCCTTGCTATCTTAGAGAATCCTTCAATGAATCTCCGATAGTAACCTACTAGACCCAAGAAACTACGATTCTCATAGGGTGACTTTGGAGATCTTCGTTCTTGAATTGCTTGAACTTTAGAATTGTCTACTTTAATTCCTTCGGAAGAAACAACATGACCGAGGAAATTTATTTCTTTTAGCCAAAATTCACACTTGCTGAATTTGACATATAACTTCTCAGATCTTAACTTTTCTAAGACAATTCAAAGATGCTCTTCATACGCTGTTTCACTTCTTGAATATATGAGAATGTCATCAATGAAGACTATGACAAATCTATCCAAGAATTCGTGAAAAAAACTCGATTTATGAGATCCATGAATACTGCCGGAGCATTTATCAATCCAAACGACATTACTACAAACTTGTAGTAGCCATATCTCGTTCGAAAGGCAGTTTTTGGAATGTCTTCTTGACGAATCTTCAACTGATGATAGCCAGATTTTAAATCAATCTTTAAGAAAACACGGCTCCTTCGAGCCGATCGAACAGATCATCTATCCTTGGCAAATGATACTTATTCTTCAATGTCAATTTGTTTAGTTCTCGATAGTCTATACACATTCTTAGACTACCGTCTTTCTTCTTGACAAACAAGATTGGTGCTCCCCACGGGGAAACACTAAGCCTGATAAAACCAAGATCAAACAATTCTTGTAGCTGAATCTTTAGTTCCTGAAATTCTTTTGGGGTCATTCTATATGGCGCCTTTGATATTGAAGCTGAACCAGATTCAAGGTCAATGGTAAACTCCAATTGCACATGCAGGGTAATCCTGGCAAAACTTCAGAAAATACATTCTTGAATTCTCGGACTACAGCTACGTCATTGATTTTCTTCTCTTGTTTTTCATCTTTGTTGAGGTAAACAAGATATACTTGCACATCTTTTCTTCTCAACAATCTTCTTGCTTGAATTGCCGAAATAATCAGCATTCCTCTCTTGCTTCTCTCTTTTTCGAAGAATAAAGTTGACTCTTTTCACGGGATATGAAAAGAAATCTATCTTTGCTTACACCAAATGGTGGCAAAGTTCTTAGTTAACCAACTACTTAGTCGTTATTTGCGTCGGTGAAGTTTATGTTTCTCAATTTCTCGAGTTTCAAAATGAAAAGTGTTGCAAAAGAAACTGTTTAGCGGAGAAAAATACCAACAGGTGTCAGACATGGAAAAGCGCGGAGGAGAACGGTTGGCATCACCCAACTAGTGACCGCTGAAATTCCATCCGGCGCTGGAAACTGGCAACCAACGGTCACTAGACTCCAACGGTCGTTGGATCGCTTCGCTAAAGAGGCAGCTAGCGAGGCAGCTAGCGATCGCTGGCTGTCAGCCGGCGCTGGCTTGCCGTTCTCTAAAATAGGTCCAACCGGCATTGAAAACCAGCCGACGGTGGACATCAATTAGTAGCGCTTTCTTGCGCAATTTTAAATGCACTCAGCAAGGCTTTTTTTTTTTTTTTAAACATATTCTCACATTCTCTCTCGATGGACAACAGTAGACTCTTGAACGGCAGCAACACACGAAATTTACTCTTTTTCACTTACTAATACATTCCCAAAATGATGTCTACGTGCCACATTCGAATTAGATTTAGGGTTTTGGCTGACATCTTAAGGGAACCAATCTCAAATTCTAGATTATGGCAAACATGCGTGACTGGGTAGTTTTACCTACCGGGGTCGATACTCTTAAGTTCTGCCTATCTCTCTCTATTTAAGGCCAAGAGTATCTACGCATGCAAAAGAATGTGATGCACCAGTATCGAAAAGATTTATAACAGGTACATCATTTATCTGACCCATACCTGCCAGATTGCCCTGATCTTTGACACTCACTTTCTGCTCAAGAGCAAAAACTCTCTAGTGTTGCTGCTGCTCTTGCTGCGGTGTTTGTTGCTTCAGCTTCTGCTGCTGAGGCCGAGGAAGTTGACGTTGACGCTGCTGCGTCAGTGGGACTTCTTGGCTTTTAAGTTTGGAGGCTGATACTGATTAAGTTTTCTCCTCCAGTTCCTTATTGCCTACATGGGCACTGATAAGAGTAATGCCCTGGTTGCCCAATTGCATAGCAGCTGTTACTTCCTGCTGCGCAAATTCCCTAATGCATTTTACCACACTTAGGGCTGCAGAAATTCCTTGCTGTCTCTGAGACAAGCTACCTTGATCAACCACATCAGGTCTATATTTTTCTTGAGTCGATTGTTGTTGACTCTGCTCATGTCATGGCTTCTTGCTAGGTTAATTCCTAGCATTCCACTTCCTTTTTCCCTTTTTAAACTGGCTTTGGTGCGAAGATTGCGGTTTAACAGCCGCTGAGGATTGAATCAGGGGAGGTGCTGGAGTCTGGACTAACTTCTCTGGATGCATAGCCAGCTCCATATCTAAAGCTCGGTTTAACGCTTCAACATAAGTCAAAACACTTTGACTTGCTAGTACTATTCTTTATGTCTTGCCTGAGTTCGAAGAAAAAACTCAGACATCTTCTTGTCCGAATCAACTTTGATAGGGCGAAACAGGCTAAGTCACATTATTCACGGACATACTCTGACTCTATTATTATTATTATTATTATTTTTTTCTTGCTTTAAATTTACGAACTCACTTGACTTCTGCTTGCAAAAGCTTTTCGAAACATCTTTCAAAAAGGGCTTCATTGGACACCCAAGTGAGATTTTCAAGCTGCTCGGGTAAGTCTTCTGGCAAGCTTCCCACCAGCAGTCTGCAGATCCTTTCAGCTGATATGACATACATGCGAGACACTCACTATCATCACATCTAAAGATTCGCTCTAAAGCACAAATTCATTCTTCCACTTCTGACGGATTTCCTCTTCCGTCGAAGGTCGGGGGTTTTTGTCGAAGAAATAATTCTTCGATTCTCTTCTCAGGCTGAGGAGGTAGGGTAGGATCTCGCTGCTCTTCTTCTACTTCTTCCTCTACCCTATTTCTTCTTTGGCATTCTAGTTTTTAAGAAACTATAAAACTATCACGAAATAACTTTATTCTTATCGAGCTTTGCATTTAAACACCTTTTTATCTTATTCTATATTGCATAAGCAAATACTTCACAAGCGAATTCTTAAATCGTAGATCTTAACATTCAAGAATTCACATCACATCATAATATAATCACTTACATAACTTCACTTAGTAGTCATGTAATAGCAACATAACTTAACTTCATAACTTTTCTTAATCAATATTAAAGCACTCAGCTTTATATCTTTTCTTAATTAGGCAATCATTAATAAAGCACTCGGCTTTATAAACTTGTCTTAAATAGCAGCAGAATAACTTGACTTATAAATTGACAGAATAAATTATCTGTCTTTAATAACTTGACTTTAACTTCTATCATTCTTAATTTATTTTCACAACATTCTTTATACTTTCATCTCATTATTTAACATTCCTTAATAACTCAACTTTTAGCTTCTAGAGAAATATTTTCTTCTTTCATTTTCATGAAAGCCTTTACTTCCTTCCTTCATCATCTTACTTATCTTTCCTCATACTTTTCTTTTCTCATAGAGCATCATTACTTCACATCTTACACTTTAAGGAAGCATCAACTTAATTTAAATAACATCTTTAATCCTTTTTCTTCATATAACTTCTTTTCTTACTTATGCTTTCCTTTTCTTCATACTTCATCATCTCTTTTCATATTACTTAAATACTTTACGAAAACATCAACTTAACTTAAATAACTACTTTGGTCATTTTTCTTTATATACTTGAAAAAATTGCCTTTTAGAGGTCTTTTCAAAAGAAAGGATTTATATACAGCAAAAGCTATCCCTAGGTCATCTGTGATGTTAGGACATCACACAAAAATATCATTAGTGGTACGGACTACTACTCCGTTACAGATCTAACTACGTCATATTATGCATCAAATATTCATACACACACACATATTTACATCATCATCACTTTCATAACTTTAACTTAATAATCATGCAATAGCGAAGTAACTTAATTTCATACACTTTTTTTTTTCAGCTTGGCAATCAATATTAAAGCACTTAGCTTCATGGACTTTTCTTAATTATTCAAGTAGCAACAAGCTAACTTGACTTATAACCTTAACAATTAAACAATTGTCAGGAATAATTTAACTTTCTTTACTTAACTTTAAACATTTAACACATCAATCATAACTTATTTCATACTTTAACTTATTTTCATAAAATTCTCCTTCTTTACTTTCTCACTTCATTTCATTAATTAACTTCATTATGGAGGCGGAAGACCCATATTGCGAGTTTCTAGCTATGTGGGTTGATCGAGTCCACATAACGATCCGTCGATCACATGGAACTTCGTCTCGTACGTTCAACAATCTTGTCATACGGGATTACAAACTCTTCAAGAAAATTCAAGGTTCTTTTAGAGATTTGCGTGAAATTGCTACTCCCGTATTATTTCCTAATTTCAAAGACTTCCACGAATCGAGTCTTCACTTAAATAACGTCTTTCTCATCAAAAAGAGTAAATGGAATGTCTATGCTTTACTCTTCATAAGGCATCAAAACTTTACAATATATCTTCAAACTTTAAACTTTTAATCTTTAGAAAACTTTTAATACATACGACTTTCTTTGGATGAGATGAGGTCTTTGGACTTTTGTTGTTTAAGACTTAACTAGTCTAGGGATTCAAGTCTAGACTAGACTCAAGAGAAAAATTTTAGACTTAGAGCAGACAAGCTGCTCTGATACCACTCTGTCGCAGCCCGACTTAGAATGAAGATAACCAAGCCGGTGGGTCCCACGACGTACACAATTTATGATTAACCAAGGAACAAGATAACGACCCAGTTATCCAACAAAAACCCATCATACAATAAATCATACTTTCAAGTCAAACCAAAATAGCCGAGAATGGTCAAAAGACAAAACCATCTCGTATCAGAGTTTAGCAACGGAAACAAGGTTTATCAAGTCATAGCTTCAACATCACACTAAGACAACAATTACTGAATAACTTCAAAGTGTTGCAGCGGAAACCAACATGACATATCTTTGATTATATGTATGAAGACATATAATTCTGCTCAACATCAACAATGCCTCAAGAGGTCAACAACAAAAGTCCGCCCAGCACACTCCATCTTCATCCAAGCTAGCTCGCACATTTTAGAAATAACATGCGGTGAGTACTTTTGTACTCGGTGGACACATGCCAAAACAATTGAAAACTCGTCGCTTAGAGCTATAGATTGAATCTTGCCATAAAGCATAGCACAAGTAACTTTAATAAACAAACCTGTGCAAGCTCAAACCTTTTCCTTTCATTATAAGTGACTGCGCAGTCAAAATACTTATCATGTATGTACCACATCTACTATAACTTTTGAGTGTTGAGAAGTAGGTCTCCTTCTCAAACACTTGTAATCGTCCCACCATAAAGGAAGGCTCCCGATTACCACATAGTGTACACAAATCCTACATTACATAGGACCGAATTCGTCTTTCTTTGGTAGATGGTATCATACAAAAACTTCAAAAATTGGCAAGTCAATCACTTTGAAAATCATCACACACATATATATATAATCATAATATCACATTCTTTATTTCTTTAGTTCAGAAAGCCCACCTGGACTGAAGCTACTTTATCTATACTTTAACTTCTCGGCTTTTCCCTCACTTTTCAGTCCCGCTCGTTCCTTCATTTAATAATTAAATTTAAACATAAGAGCGAGAAAAATTAAATATTCAAATGAGGGATGCCGCTGCCATAATACGAATTCTCTACTTCGACTCGGCTTTCTAGGATTTTCTCACGGCAAAGTAAAACTTAACTTTTCTAATTACTTTTTCTACTTTACTTAACTCTTTAATCGATAACTAATCGATCACAACATCAGGAAACACTTAGAAACATAAAATCACATATTTCATCATTTAATCTCATACTTAAGCATATAAACACTTTATTAACATTTAAACTCATACTATTTACATCATTAAACACTTAAGCTTATCATATCATTCATAACATCATATCATAAAAAAAAATAAACATTTCATTTCATCATATAAGCATCTCATTAATCATTAAGCTCTTTTTTTATTTATTTTAGCATAAAAAAAATGCTTAAGCTCTTTGATAACATTTAAGCTTAACATTATATTATCAATATATGTCTTTGACATGTAAGCTCATTAATGACGTATCATTAATTCTTAAACTCATCATTAACGTATCATTAGGAAAAATTAGCTAACATTTTAACTTTTGAGTTTACGGAAGAAACAACTGAAAACAAGTTGAGCAAAGATCAATTTGGATAAATCAAGTCGATTTGGAAAATCAAAGCTAGTGGAAAAGCCAAACTAAATTTGGAGAATGCCAAAACTAATTTGAAAAACTAAGTAAAAAAACTAATGGAAAAAGCCATTATTGAAGCCAGTAGTGGAAAAAGCTGGAAAAACTGGAAAAAGCCAGAAATTGGAAAAAAATGGCCGGACCAGTGAGTTAATCCAATTGGCCAGATCAGTAGGTAATTCAATTGGCCCAGGTCGTAAATCCAGTAATGTCAATTTAGGTAAATCCAATTGTGGGTCCGTAGGTAATTCAATTGGCCCAGGTCCAATTTGCGTAAATCCAATTGGAGTCATTGTAAATCCAATTGATCGAGTTCAGTAGGTAATTCAGGTGAATCCAGTGAGTTCAATTAGGTAATTCAGTGTGGGTCCAATTTGAGTTAATCAAGTCCGGATCCAACATTTGTGTTAATCAATTTGGATCCAGTGACTTAAGCTAGAAATTAAACTCCGAAACTCTCAATTTCAAGACCATTAATTTCGAATTTCTTACAAATTAGGCCAGGGAGTTTCAACTCATTTAATTCATGTATAAACATGTTCAAAAACATCATATAAGCTCAAATTAAACATCAATTCAAGCATGTAAGATTAAATAAAATATTCTTAGTTTTAGCCCTTAATTTCGGCCATTTTTAAATTAATTAACAAATGATCAAGCTAGCTAAATTCAATCACTAAACATGTTTATATACATCACATGAACTCATATAAATCATCAATTTGATCATGAAATTCAACAATCAAAAATCCCTAATTTATTCATTAATTTTCGGTAATTCCAAAATAAATAAAAGGGTCTTGAATCTTTGATTAATTCCAACATTAAACATGCTTAAAATAATTTTCTAAGCTCAAATAATCCATCAATTTAATCATCAAGCATCAAAATTAAAAAGCCTTTATCTTTCCATATTTTTCATAAATTTTGAAAAAGAAGATGGATTTTTATGCTAAATCTTGAGCTAAGAACTTGATTAGTGAAAGATCTAACCTTCTTGATTAATTTGAATGCTAGTTTCTTTGATTTCTTGAGCTTGGTGAAGCTTCTTCAATGAAGATTGTGTGTGATTGAGTGTGTGTTGCCGTGTGTGTGTCGAGAGTTTGAGGGAGAGCAAATGAGGATGAAGATGGATGCAACACACTTAACTAATAGCTAAGTCTAAATACATTGAACTTAAACACACGTATGTAGCATGCTAATCTTGACTAATCTCTTCATCATCATTGCATTTTGGATAAGGTGTGGTGTCACTCCCTTATTAGTTAGTAATTTGACTTAGTGTTATAATATCTAAATTAAGATATTATGAATTAAATTTAATACTAACAATATCTTATAATTTATTCTCTTAGATATTGTTAGATTAAATTAATTAGAAATTAATAATAAAGCTTATAAGACAAGCTTTATTTCTTAGGAATATTATGCTTCAAAAATTAGCTTAATTAATTTATTAAACATTAAGCATATAAATCTTACTTTAATTGATTAATTAATTCTCAAATTAATTAATCAAACATCCAATAAACAATCATCACAACTTTAATTAAAAAGTTTTCGAACTTATAAAAATTATTTGGGTTTCTCAAACCCTAATATAAGCTTTCTCAAGAAATTTTCGGAAATAAAATCCGGAACTAAAATAATTTGCCGGAGAAATTTTATGATTTCCGGAGAAATCAAATCTTCCAAAACTAACACATACTTCTCAGATAATATCAAATATATAAGCACGTAATCATAGATACCTTCATTATCTCATTTCGGATTAACCGGAATGAGAATAAATCTTAGAAACTTTGAATTCGGCAAATTAGTACTGCCGAAAAATTTTAATTGCATGAACTTATTTTCTTTATAAGTTCTCGCATTTTAATTATTCTAAATAATTATCTTAATTATTTACTAAGATTAGTTATGAAAAAGTGGGGTATTACATAAATATAGGCACAACATATTATAAAAAAGAAAAAAGAAAATGGAAAGAGTTTAATTAGTTACCACAAATCATGCTTAGTAACGTATATATTAATTAGTTGATTAGAATTCTCTAAATTACAATTATGATATACCATGTTTTTATATTAATATAAACAATTATTATTGCATTATCAAAATTAAATTGGACTAATTAAGGAACTTAAAGAAATTTAATAATTTAATATATGATAATTATTGCCATGATTTACGAAAGGTAAAAATGAACCAACAAATTACATGAACTCATATTAAATTAAATATATTGTATATATAAAAATTATTGGATAATTAATGTCCACCATTAGCAATGTTTGGAGTTAATTAGATAATATGGCCGAAAAAATTATATGAGTGGACGGAACCTATTAACAGTCGGTGAAGGAAATCTTGATTTGTAGCACTAATTAATAAGAGAGAAAACACAAATTTTATTCTATTTTTGTTTGTTGGGTAAATAAATTTACGGAAATTTGAATGAGTAGATGGAAGAGAGATTCAATTATAATAAATTAGTAACGTAAGCTAAAAACTAAAAGGTAATATTACTTGCGTTAGCTCCTTCTACACTAAAAATTTGCCATTATTGACTACAAATTATAATTACCTTACATAAATATTGACTGAATATGGTAACCTCTCTATTTATCATTAACGGGTAATAAACATATGAAACCAAATTGATTAAATAAAAAATGAAATAGATTTATAGAAACGGAAAAGATTTACTATTGATAAGAAAAACTGAAGTAATAACATATTTAATGGAAAATTAGATAAATATCAAAGAAAAATTATGGACTTGCCACATCAGCATGAAAATGAATATGGAGACATGAAAATATTTTGTTATTTATAATTGGTTTCGTTTGTGTATTATTATTTTGGAAGACTGTAAATCACTGTCCTTGGATTTGGTAAGCATTTTTTTTTTGGACATTTTTTGTAAGTTGATTAATATTTTGGAAAAACTAAAAATTAAATAAAAAAATTTACCCATTTTATAATCATGATAAGAAAAAAAAAGTAAATTTATTTGAAGATAAAAAAAAAGTGTTATGAATTTGACAAATTTGACGATATCAATCTTCTCAAAATAAACCCCTAAAAAATCTTCTCAAATGAAAAATAAAAAATAAATAATATATTGGTCTTGAGTTATTAACTAATAATAATAAATTATTAAAAAAAGCATTGATCTACAAAATTATGAATACGCTATATAAATTGATCATTGTAAAAATTGTCTTGAAAATGATATCTGTTGCTCGATCCAGAGGTATCCATGTAGGAATAGACTATGAAAAACAAAAAAAAAATATTGTATAATTAATTTTTAGCTACTAAATTAATGCAATTAAGAGAATAAGGAATCATTTTTTCCTTCCAGTTACACTGTAAGCCATGCAATAAAATAAAGAATTACAAATATAAGGAATCGCTCAAAGAACTTTAACTATTGAAAAATATAAGGAATCGAGCATCATCTTATTCACCAGATTTGAAAATTTTCCTCTCTATCAAAGAACTCTTTCTTTGGCCAAGAACAATTTGGTGTTTCGGATGTTTTGAAGTGTATGAGTGAATTTGTTTGTGAATTTGTCAAATATATAGTAAAAAAATACTTTAAAATAAGGAAATAAATTAATTTGTTGCTATAAATTTTAATTTTGTAACGGTTTTTTATTAATTGTATGATTGTCAATTATTAATGAATAATTGTGATATACCAAATTTAAACTAAAAGTTGAGAGTTTAGATAATTAAAAAAGAAAAAATCTAAAAATGCCACATAAGCAAGAGAATGGTTGTGGTGGCTTAAAAATGTTTTGCTATTATATATTGATTAGCCAACGGGTTTGAGACGGTATGTACAGTAAAGTCATTGTTTTAATCGAGATTAGAATGAGAACATGTAGAAAATTTCTAAACAAATTTAAATTTGAAAAATATTTAATGAATAAAGACTCCATCCAATTTCTAATTATACGCAAACAACATCACAACTTATGAATAACATATAAAATTATTTTAAATTGTATACACATAAATCACAACATAAGTTATTTTCCGTTAATCTCGACTAACTTCTTACTAGTTAATAATTAAAGTAACACACGTAATTAAAACAGAGCCCAACTTGGATCCTCTATTCCCTATCAACCGAACTTACCAGCATCATCAAACTCATGCTTCTACTCCCCAGTCAACAATATACTCACCACTTTTTTGACTCTTTCCAACCAACTATTCTTGCAAAATATACAAGACACCCCCATATAAATATATATACCTCTCATCCAAACATACATGCAATTAATAAGTCACTTATTTTCACGTAACATACTTTCGTTTCATAAATTCCATCTACTAAAAAAAAAATGGTTGCTACAATAGCTCCAAGCCCGCGGGTAGAAGAACTGGCCCGAAGCGGGCTCCAGACGATCCCGAAAGACTACGTACGGCCCGAAGAAGAGCTGAAAAGCATCCGCGACATTTTCGCGGAAGAAATGAGCAATGAGGGGCCGCAGGTGCCAACCATCGATCTTGAAGAGATCGATTCGACAGACGAGGAAACGCGGAAGAAATGCCACGACGAGCTTAAGGAGGCGGCGAAGGATTGGGGGGTGATGCACTTGATCAACCATGGTATATCTGAGGATCTCATAAATCGGGTCGAGGCTGCCGGGAAGGAGTTCTTCGAGCTGCCTGTGGAGGAGAAGGAGAAGTACGCCAATGACCAGGCGGCTGGAAACGTGCAGGGCTATGGCAGCAAGCTGGCTAACAACGCCAGCGGCCAGCTCGAGTGGGAGGACTACTTTTTTCATTGTGTTTACCCGGAGGAGAAGAGGGATTTAGCGATTTGGCCAAAGCATCCAGAGGATTATATGTAAGTCCCTACTATTTTCTGTTGTGATATTTGGATTCATGATATGTGAGTATAGGATCATGATAAGTTGCTAATTATTCAAGATAGAACATGTATAAACAATAGAAAATTAAGTGTTGTAGTTGAATAATAAAAATGCCTTGTTTTGTGTCAAAGGTACATGGTTCAAAGTTAGTTGATTGCATTAATTTATTGTACTCTTGAGATGGCTTACTTGTGGAGTGAGTATTTAAATGACCAGAAGCCTAAAGTTAAAATCTCACAAACACATTAGTCCTTTTAGGCCGAACATGCACTAGATTTTCTTAGTGGTTTCCCACTTATTTGCAATTTACATGCTTTGCACATGAGTGGGGTCTACCAAGCGACTATCTAAATTTATAAATTTGATTTTTTATTGCATAATTGTGTAAAATCTCCAACTACATCTGCGAATGATTGACACTCGTTAAGGGAAGTGATATTCACAATAATGGTATGATTCTGTATCAAATTTGATAGATTTATCACTGCTCTCACAATATGTTAATCATTCGTAGATGCAATAGGAGATGTTGCACAATTATGCAAAGGATGACTTGAAATATGAATAATCTAATTGCGATATTTCTCCATGTTGAACTATATTTCACATTTAATGGTCGGGGACAATAATAAATCATAAATTGTTACAATTTTCTTTTAACTACATATATGTCCAAATTATTTATGGTCGAGAATTGTGCATTCTCACATATTTATTCACAATTAGATCATCATGTCTTGAATAATTGATGAATCTTATGCAATGTGTGTGTGTAGACCGGCAACAAGCGAGTATGCAAAGCAGCTAAGAGGCCTAGCAACGAAGATACTATCAGTCTTATCAATCGGGCTAGGATTGGACCAAGGCAGACTTGAAAAAGAAGTTGGTGGTTTGGAGGATCTTATCCTGCAAATGAAGATAAACTTCTACCCAAAATGCCCTCAGCCGGAGCTCGCCCTCGGCGTTGAAGCACACACGGATGTCAGCGCACTCACCTTCATCCTCCACAACATGGTTCCGGGGCTCCAACTCTTCTACGAGGGCAAATGGGTCACTGCAAAATGTGTCCCGAACTCCATAATCATGCACATCGGAGATACGATCGAGATTCTGAGCAACGGCAAGTACAAGAGCATTCTGCACCGGGGACTGGTGAATAAGGAGAAGGTAAGGATTTCTTGGGCGGTTTTCTGCGAGCCGCCCAAGGAGAAAATCGTCCTGAAGCCGCTGCCGGAGACGGTCTCCGAGGCAGAGCCACCGCAGTTTCCTCCACGTACGTTTGCTCAGCATCTCAAACACAAGCTCTTCAGGAAGACCGACGGTGATATTATTGATGAGAAGCCAGATGATGATAAATCAAGTTAATTGTTATACTGATTTCTATTTGAGTATTATTGCATGACCATATGTAGGTCTTGCACATGGTTTTACTATGACAGCTATTGTGTCATTAATTATGGGGTTCTTTTTTCTTTTCCTTTTTTTGTTGAGGGAAAGTGTCATGGATTATGGTTGATATACTACTAATAAATTGACGACTCAAAATAAAGGAGACAATAAATTTAAATGGAAGTAAATCATAATCTATACATGATAAAGAAAGAGCTTCATTTTACAAAATTTGATCTAACTATTACTCTCTCCGTTCCATTGAATTTGTCCTCCTTTCCTTTTTGGCTGTTCCATTTAAATTGTCCTCTTTCCCAAAAAATAAATAATTAAGCCTACAAAAGTAATGGAACCTACCAATTTTCTCTCTTTTTACTTTTCTCCTTAATAACCGTGCCGAACAGTAAGAGGACAATTTCAGCGAGACGGAGGGATTATATATGAACAAAAATATAGTTATTGGGCCTAGAATAATTGTTAGGACAAGCATTATATGTTACATAGAAGTCTTGTTTTTTAAGAGGTCCAAAACAATGGAATCGATAATCCCACCAAAATTAACTCTCATGCATACTAGAGCTTTAATGAAATAAAGTAAAAAGTAAAATACAATACATAACTCATTTTGTAAATCAAAATGTCGCCGGCAATTCAGACGTAACCGACTCCGACGATTACAAATAATAACCGTAACTATTACTCCGACAGTTCGATTACAGTAAGCTTCACGTCGATTAATTACTGATGATTACTAACAGTATAACCATTGAACTTGTCTACTTCTATTGCCTACATATGTCTCTTAATTTTAGTTGAACTCACATTATAGGATTATTTTAGATCTATATTTCTTTAGTTGGGGGAAGGGAGAGGTGGAATTTAAATCCTACACCTCTATGTTTATAGGAGAGATCTTCACCGCTTGGATGTCCACGAAGAGACATCTTAGATCTATTTTGTCAAAGGTGTCTTATCACGAAAAAGTTGGCCATCAGCTGCAGATATGGATTTAAACTATATTTAGGTATTCTGTCGTCACAATTTTTTGCTTAAATGAGTCAAACATCCTAGTATCCTTCCTAAAGTTTATGATCTCCTATCATAAATTATTACATCAGTTCAGTTGGCTTTGCCTTTAGCTGAAATGATTTCAAAATTTTAACGACATAACACTATTATACTATCAACTCTTCAATCAAGAACGAAATAACAATAAACTCAAAACGAGGGGCCAAAATAGAAACAATTATTTGAAGCAAGACAGCTTGACAACAATGAATATAAAGGTCATCTACAATTACTATAATTTGGAACAACAAAAAAGTATGACTTCAGCTATCAGCAATATACCGAAAAGAGTTTTACCCGATGCAACTAAGTCTGGCAAATGTCAAGTAGCCAGTATGCCCCCTAGCCTCACCAATTTGTCTAGCCATGACAGTATGAGGTCGAGAATTTTCCTGTCCGTCTGTTGAACGCTGCCTCTTCTTGCAACTCCTAGCAGATGCCAAAGCCCCATTATTATCTTGCCAACTTGCCAAGTGTACTTCTCGAACTTCATATGTGTGGAGGAGTACTTCAAACGTTCTGATATCTGGTAACATTAAAAGCCAACATAAGAAGAGTTTGATAAGTAGCTTGGAAATGGTCAGCGGCAAGTTAAAGTTTAGAGGGCAAGCCTACCGGTAAAAGAGGATTTAAGCATCTCACAAGATCTCTGTACTTGCTCGATACATGGAGAGAATGAGCACAAAACCCCATCTTGCTGCAGCATTCTTGCAGCAGAAGGAATCGCTAACCAAGGCTGAGGCAGGTCGAGGAAAACCGAATCTGCCCTGCCTAAAAATTCATCTGGGAAGCCCTCACCCTGTATGTCCCTCACACCAACTGTCACCAAACTACTCAATCCCGTGCGTTCAAAATCCTCCCTGAAGCCAACATTTAAATATACATGTCATCATAAAGATTGGCATAAAATCCATCCAGCCACACAAAACACAAAGACCTTTTCATGACGGCTGGGAAATCCATCAAACCAAATTCTCTTCATATTTTTTCATATTCCTCCATTCATTAAAACATATGCATGAATGAACATTAAGCAAATCGATTTCAAGTAAGAAAGGATATAAAACATTATTGTTTGTAATATATATTAAAACATAGCATGAATCTTAAGAACATTAAGCAAATCAATTTCAAGTAAAAAAGGATATAAAACATTATTGTTTATATACATGTCAGCAAAAATTTCCTTCATTTCTCCTTTGAGACCAGCAAACATAAGCTTTTTTCTTGGTAATTTCCCCGAAACCTATCAAACATCAAGGGTAAGACCAACAGCAACAAAAGAATGACCAAATTCACAAACTTCTCACCTAGCCGAGACAGCCCTCTGTTCATGAAAATCAAACGTATGGACATGACCATTCGGGGCAACAGCACGTGCAAGAGAAGTACTCAAGGATCCACTTCCAGTGCCAGATTCGAGCACCACACAACCAGGAACTATCTCCAAATACATAACAATGAAACTTATATCCGCAATGTATAAAATCTGCGTCCTATGGCTCAAAACTAGAGTCCATAACTCGGGAGTTGGAGCTAATAAATAAACAAATCCACCTTTACTGCTGAAGACCTTAGAGCCAAATGGTTTTCCAATCCAATCAGAATGCTTAAACACACCAAAACGGTTCTGTAAGACCCATTTTTCAGAAACGCTTACAGGCTTCATAACATCATGCCTCTCATACACAATAACCAAATCTCCATCCGCTATGCAGCGTTTAAAGGATAGTGATTTGGTCGAATCAGCTGGTAACATCTTTAGGTGCTTCCTGATCCAATTTCAATTAGTATCTGCATCTCTCATAAAAATTTAACGAAAATCAGAATTACTAATTACAAAAGTCAGATCAAAATGAAAAGGTTAAATGTAAAGAAAGATAACCCATTCATAAACTAATATTGAATTATTAACTGCGCATCCTTAGTTTATAGCCGTATGAATTCTTTCATTTAAGAAAAACTAACGAGCAGCAGAGGAAAATAAACTGTATATACACATTGATATGCATAAGCATCCCCTTGTATCTGAAACACAGTCAATTTTAGAGCATCCCCTCAAATGTGTGTGTGTGTGTGTGTGTGTGTGTGTGTGTGTGCCTGAGAGGGAGAAAAAGAGAAATGAACACAAAAAAAGGAAAAGTAAAAACCGGATGAGACAAATCTCATACCTCACTTAATGGTCGGAATGAACTTCTTCAATTTAGTACACAAGCATCCCCTTGTATCTGAAACACAGTCAATTAGAGCATCTCATTTCCATATCATACCTAAAATTTCCGATCCTAAAAAAGTAATCATGGTTATAAAACCTGGAATCGTAAATTAGTTAATTCCTTTCGTGGAGAGAGTGAGTGAGTGAACGAACCACTGCAGTGGAAGAGAAGGCGTCAACTGAATCAAAGAAGATTTGCGTTGCCTGAGAAGTGAAAGAGTAGAGGGAAATGCAGAGAGAGACGAGAGGGAGACGCGCGGCGCGATGTTATGATTTTGAAAAGGGAGGGGGTTTTCGTAGTAAAACCTTGTTAGTATAATCACTTTTAAAAACACAATAGTTGGCACAAAATTTGAAAAAATATAAAATATGAACTTTAAAAAATATAATAGTTGACACAAATTTGAAAAAACATAAAATATGACATTTTTTTAAAAAATTGGACCCTTCTTAAAAGATGGGGAGTCAATTTCTACTATATATCACATTTGACCAAATATTTCACTCATTTTGAATTTCAGATTTTACAAATTTTCTCTCCCATATCCTCTCTTCTCTCTCGTAACAGCTTCCTCCGCCTCTGCTGCTCAAATCTCCGCCCATCTCCGCCTATCCCCGCCGCCGTCTGCAACCCCCAGCCCATCACCGCACCACAGACCAGTCCCCACCACAAGGGGTGAGCATTCGGATTACGGATCGGATTTTCAGTCAATCCGATCCGATCCGAAAATCCAAATTTCTTGAAAAAATAAATCCGATCCGATCCGAATGATCCGAAAATCCGAACCGAAAAAAACCGAAATTTTAACCCTAAATCCGATCCGATCCGATCCGAAAAATCCGAAATTCTCCAAAAAAATTCCAAAAAATCCAGAAATTCAAAATTAATATAATTATTGATTTATTTCCATCTCATTCGGTAATTGGTAAAAAAAATTCGAAAATAATGGACTAACACTAACAAACTAACAGTGATCTATATCAATGGTTATAAATATCTACTTCTAATAAAATATAATTACTTTATCAACATCATTATTCCTTCAATAAAAAAGCAAGATAATCGGGAAACTTTTCATTCTCAAAGCAAATGAAATTACATAAAGAATTTAAAAAATTAAACCAATAGATATCATCAAGTAAATATCAAGTATTTTTAGGGTTTTAGAATTTAGATAGATGTTTTCAATTATTAATAATAATATATATATATATTATATAAAAAATTCGGATTTCGGATTTGTTCGGTTTTTTAAAGGTCCGATCCGATACGATCCGAAAATCCAAAATTTTGAGATAATAAAATCAGATCCGATCCGAAATCCGAAAAAATCCGAACCAAATTTCATATTTCGGTTTGGTTCGGTTCGAATTTTCAGATTTCGGTTATTTTGCTCACCCCTACCCACCACCGTCGGAAACTCTAGATCTCTCTTCTCTCTCTCACTCTCTCGCTCAATTTCTCCCTTTCTCTCTCTAGAAAATCTTAGATTTCGTCGAAAACCACCGCCGTCGCCCTACACAAACCACCGCGCTGCTCGCAAGCTTCTCGTCGGAATTCATGTCATCTTCATGTTTGAGATCCATGAACAGATTTGAAATTGGTGATTAATGGTTTTTTTTATTTTTGTTAATTTATGGTTTTTCGTTCATGTTTTTGATGATATAAGTTTTTCATGTAGTTTCAGGTGATTTTTGGTGTATTTGGGTTGATTTCTGGGTGATTTGGATGTATTTGTTTTGATTTATGGTTCGTTTGTATTTTTGCAGGGGGTTGCTGCTCGCTGTCAAAACACGTTGGTACGAAATGAGTGAATTCGTCGTACCAATAGTAATTCGTACCAGTAGCGCGCAGCCATTCTTGGCTTGTTCGAACGAAAATAGTTTATTCTCGTACATTGGTACAATTTTTTTTGATTTCGTGCTCTGGTTATTTTCATGCTTGATTTATTGGTGCTTTGGATGTTTGCATAGTTTATTTTTAGGTAATTTGGTTGTTTTCATGATTGATTTTTGGGTGATTTGATTATATATTGTTGATTTGGTCGTATTTCTGGGTAACTTTGGGAGTTTCGTGCTTAATTGTTGGTATGTTCGGATATATTCGTACCATCGTGCCATGCATTGGTAAGTTGGAACAAACATGGTTTATTCGCACCGGAGTACCACGTTAGGGAGTCGTGTGCTGGTACGAAAATATCATATTCGTACCAGAGCATTAAGTTAGGGCGTGGTACGCTAGTACGAAAACATGATATTCGTACCGAAGTATCGAATCTTTGAATTCGTGACCACGTTATAGTGTGCTAGCCAATATGAAGATACCATATTCGTACCGGAGTACCATGCAAACTTCGGTATGAATATCCTGTTTTCGTACTAGCTAGTACAAAAAACCAAGATTTACCAACGGAATTGCTGACGGATTCAAAATCCCACAGTAAATACCGACGGATTAGTGACGGAAAAAAAGCGGGTCGGCTAAAAAATATTTACAGACGGATATTTTGTTTATCTTACATGAATAGTCCCAGACTCGAGGGGTCCTACCAACCAAGTTATTGCATGACGTTTTCCAACATCAGCACATGAAAGCTGATGGAACTCCATTGACTAAAAAGGATGAAAAGATTGATGTAAGTATTCTTAAATATTTTCTAATTATTACATCTTATTAACTAAGTTATATATTCATAATACTTATAATTTTTAAAATGTATCTTGCAGAGACGAATTAAACAGCTTGCTGCTGAACAAGGAGAGGGGGCAGATATGAACAAGATCTACAAGGTTGTGGTGCAGGAGTACGAACTAGCTCAGAAGCAGAGGGTGTACTCCTTTGAAACACACGGATCGAGCCTTTTTAGCGATGGCTCGAGTGGTAGTGGGGGTAGTTCTCACCAGCTCCTGACACAGGAGTTTGTTCAGACCCGCATTGGGTCTTTAGAGCAGCAGCTGGAGGAGGAGCACCAGAGGAGGTTGGCGGTTGAGGGGGAGCTGCGCCGGGAAAGAGAGGGCAGAGAGCTTCTTCAAGCACAATTTCTGGCTCAACAAGCCCAGTTTGAGGCTACACAGTAGATGATGCAGGACTTCATGGCTCGTTGCAACCGCCCTCCTAGTCCTCCTAGTCCATGACTTTTAGTTAGTGTAGAACAAACATTCTTTTACTTTAATGTTTCTTTCATATTTGTACGTACTTTGTTACCAAAACTATCAGATTCTTATTATTATATTACTTAGCGACTTTTATATTATGTTCTATATTATAAATTGCTTGTTTATGTTCAAAATTACGTCTAAAATATTAATAAATTAATGAGTAAAAATCGGGCTAAAATATTAAATATTCCAAAAATATCAGAAAATTAAATTTAAATAAAATAATTATTCAATTAAATCAAACAAATTATCACCGACAGATTTTAATCCGTCGCTAAATACCGACGGAAATTCCATCACAAAGCCGTCACAATATTGCCAACCTGACGAAATTGAGTATGTCAAACTTTACCAACGGATTTTTTATCCGTCACTAATTACCAACGGATTTTAAAACCGTCAGTAATTACTGACGGATTAATCCGTCAGTTATCCGTCAGTAATAGCGAAAAATTGACTAAACCCAATTCGTCAAAAATTACCGACGGATCCGATTCCGTTGGTATTTACCAACGGATTTTCCGTCAGAAATCCGTTTGGGAATGAGTTCGTCAAACAAGAATTTGCCGACGGAAATTCCGTCACAAATCCATCGGTAATTTGCTGACGGATAAGATTTCTGTCGTTAAATCCTTTAGCTACGAATGAAATCAAGAGGGAGCATTTCCGTCGGTAATTCCGTCGGTAAGTGATTTACCGACAGAATTTTCCGTCGGTAAATTGTGAGATTTTTGTAGTGTAGCGTACCACGCTCTAACGTAGTTCTCCGGTATGAATATGATATTTTCGTACCAGTTTACCGCGCCCTAACGTGGTACTCCGGTACGAATATAGTGTCTTTGTATCGGCATACCACACCCTAACGTGGTGCTCCGGTACAAATTGGCGTGTTGGTAGCAAGCTGTCGTGGTACGTTAGTACGAATTAGTGTGTTCATCTCTCTCTTTTTATTTTATTTTCTGTGCCGCGGCCACGTTAAGGCATGGTACGCCGATACGAAGATACCGTATTCATACCAGAGTATCACGTTAGATCGTGGTAAGATGGTACGAAAATACTATATTCGTATCAGAGTACCATGTTAGGGCGTGGTACACTAGTACGAAAATACAATAATCGTACCCGAGTACTACGCAAACTTGGTACGTTGAGACGAAAATGGTTAGATCATCATAGCGTATCATGCGGACACATCGCATTATCTGGTACCCTAGTACGAATATAGTGAGTTCTTACTAGCGTACCATCACATCGTGATGCCTAAAGTTGGTATGTTTGTACGAATATTGTATTTTCGTACCAGTCATACCAGAAATATTGGTACGAATGGTTTATATTAGTGCCATATCCTAACTGCTTGTTGTCTTTTTTTTCAAGGTACAATGGACCTACAAGAAGTATGAAAGAAATCAAGAAATCGGTCATGATGTCCTACAAGAACTCGAGAAATCGATCATGATATTAGTGAATATTGTATAATTTGCTACAATTTCTGGTTTGTAAACAATTTGTTACTATTTACTATTATTAGTACGTATGCTTTAATTTAGATATGCAATGTGTCAAATTATTACCAATAGTTTGTTTAACTGGTACAAATGATCAATATATCATATTCGTACCAAGTTCGGGTGTAAATATTCAAAATCAGTTAAAAGTAAAATAGTCCACAAAATCATACGTTATCTTCATTCTTATTTACTCTTTTCTCCCACCCTCGTATATGTTATTCCATTCTCCTCCATGTATAACAACAATAGAAGATGGTTTTGGTTGCATTAAATAAGTACGAGACAGTCAGGTTTGACAATATTGGTAATCGAGGTACGAAATGACCTAATGCGTACCTACAAGCGGTACGAATATACATATTCGTACCCGCATATAGCACCGTGTTGCACTGGTATGCGGGTACGAATATATATATATTCGTAACCTAAAAGCGGTTCGAACATACATATTCGTACCCGAATATAGTGTCGTGTTGCACCGATACGCGGTACGAAAATGGATAGTCGTACCTAAAATCGGTACGAACATACATATTCGTATCCGCGTATAGCGCCGTGTTGCACTGGTACGCGGTACAAAAATGGATATTTGTACCAGAGTACTGATATGCATAACCCAGTCAGTACACAAAACAATATTGGTACGAAATTAAAGTTAGCAATTCGTAGCAACAGTATATTACATCAACAAAAATATCAAATGAAAAACTGGATCTAACATATACATGCTCTTATTATTCTTCAATCATATACATGTTCTTATATTTCTTCAGTCGCACTTCAAGCTTACTCAATAAATCATTGAATCTTATACCACTAGGTGGTATGTGTTGTTATTTCATTCTCCTCCATGGTCTAGCCTGCGTTATACAATTACGAGACAGTCAGCTTTGCTAATATTGACAATTGAGTTACAAAATGATCAAAATCGTACCAATAAGCAATACGAATATACATGTTCATCCCGCATATAGCGCCAAGTTACACGGGTACTCGGTATAAAAATATATATTCGTACCCGCGTATGGCACAATTGGTTGATTGGTACGCGGTACGAAAATGTATATTCATACCAGCTACGCGGTACGAATATACATATTCGTACCGATAAGAGGTAAGAAATTACATATTCATATCGGAGTATGCCGCAATTGGTATGCGGTACAAAAAAATGTATGATTGTACCAATTGTAATTCGTACCAACTATATATTACACCAACTAGAAATTTCAGACGAAAAACTATATCTAAATGTATCATCAATTCAATTATTCATCCTATAGATCATGAAAGAAAGATAATAAACTACAAAAACAAGGCGATTACCTCCATCGCAATCAATACAAGAAATATTAGCAAACTTTGTCGGAAAAAAAAATTTGATCAACATAGAGAGAGAGAGAGAGAGTTTGCAACGGGAAGAAGAACGAAGAAGAAAGAAGAAAAAAAATAGCAAAAACATGAGCTGAGAGAGGAGGAGAGAGAAGAGAGAAGAAAGAGAAAAAAATGGGAAGAGAGAGAAAAATTAACTTGCTGATGGTTTGGTGGAGGAGAGAGAAAAGAGAGTAAATGATGACTTTGGTAGAAAGTAGGGGCAAAAGAGGTTAATAAAATTTCATGGTCCCAACAGTATTAATTTATAGATGTTCTACTTGTATATACCCATTATGAAGATGAGATCATTGCCCCATACGCATTTTTATGTGATTCGGCACACATCTCTGACCCACATGTTTTGTATTCTTTAATCAATTCAACACTTCTTTTTGTTTTTTATTCCATTTCGAATGTGATGGATGATTCTTGCAATAAAGTAAGTGCAATTGAAAAGGCTCGTATATGAAACGTAGAGAGAAATTATAAAAGTTGATTAATTTGAAAAGGTCATGGCACTGTTTGCATGCATGCGTGAGTATTCAATGGAGATGCGTTATTGAACTAAATTGCATAAGTGAAGGCATGCAACAAAAATCGGTTATAAATTTCACTTCACCACCCTCTATTGGTTCCACATCCATCATATTATCATATCAACAAGAATTAGAGAGGAAAATACAGAGCAGTTTTTTACACCCTAAAAAAATCGAAAAACAGAAGAATCATTTTATCTTAGTCGATACCGAAGAAGGCATTGGTATTCGAATTTCTCAAAGGTAATCTCAAGTAAAGCTTTAATAAGTCTATTGGCACTGGAAAAATTGGTCAGGATCAGCATTACAGGGTACCAATCGTGACTAATAAAGTGACAATCAAAACCCAAAATCATTGACCGTGACCAATTTTTTTCTTGTGTACACATTTTAATCAAAACATTATGTTTTTAGCTATGATTGTGTATATATTTTGTACAGATGGAGTGTAAGAGATTCATCGTTCGATACAGTGGGGTATGGAATGATTTGGTCTATCAAACTTTACTCCATACAAATTGATGGCTTCTCTTGCCTCTTTAGAATCTGCAAAACTCATTCCCAGTGTGAAACTTTTTTGTCCTCCTTTTTCGATTGCACTAAGTCCTGTAGTGAAGTTCATATCTGCACTCTTCAATATTCCTAGCTATTTCACATGAGCACAGATAATATTCCTTGGCGCTGGAAACCTCGTTGGAAAGTTATGAAAAAGTTTGCCACCGCGATTAATTTCCACTACTCGCATATTTATCGCAAAGGCCATATGACAGTGGATGCGATGACCGATAGTTCTGTTGAGTTTGGTATATGGTTTGTGCCACATAGTTGCCTTGCTTCTTTTTTAAGTAGAGATATGTGTAGTATTCCTTTTATTTGTTCGTTTAGTAAACCAGTTATTCTTTTTTATGGTTCCAAAACAAGTTCTCGGTCTAGGGGGTGAATACACCGAGATATAAAAATTTTCCAAGTTAAAACTTTTAAGAATGAGCTAAGGTATGAATCTCTGCTGACTTCTTTGGAAGATGGTCAGCTGGACTAATAACTCAGCTAGCTGTGCGGAATGTGGTGGCTTGAAAACTTACTCGTTTGTTACTTAGAGAAACTCAGCTAGAAAACTTATGTTTCAGTTTTCAGTTAATATAGTTGCATGCACTTTGCTAAAATCCAGCTGGCTAGGTCATATAGCCAAAATAAAAACTTTTAAAACGTGTTGGATGATTTAGTTAGTTCTTCAGAAAATAGATATAAATCAAAGCAGCAAAGAACACCAAGAAATAACGTGGTCCGGAGAGAAACTCCTACGTCCACAGACCAGATAAACTGGCGAATCCATTAACCTTGGATTCACTAGCTTTATAAGCAGCCAGTCAGCTTGCAGCTCGGTTCCTTTGAGTTGGTTGTAGTTTACGCGTACTACAACAAACGTCACCTTTCAGAATACGCGTTCTGGGAAAACGTACATACTGTCATGGGCGGATCTACACTAGGGCTTAGCTGGGCTTCAGCCCAGTGCAAGTTCAGAAGTTTTTTATATATTTCCTCCTACAACCATTCAAATATCTTGAGTTAGCCCAGTGGTTAGAGGTTTTTAGACATCCTTTGAGCACCTGAGTTCGACTCTCAAAGAGGGTGCAACTAAAAATTTTACTTTATTATTTAATCTGCCTTTAATATTTTTTTAATTTCCACTAATCTGCCTTACTTTAATTTGTTTTTTTTATTTTGCACTTTTTAACTATCAAATCTCAATGCCTTGCTTAAAAAAATTTCAAAATTTTTACCATGCAGGCCTAATTAGTAAAAAAGTCTCATCAAACTTCTCATTAAATAATTTTCATTAGATACAAATATTTATAAAACTTAAATCTAAAACATTTAATTTCTTTTAAACGTGAGATTTATCTATCATTTAGAAAACTTATTAAGGAACTCGATTTATTAGGAAACCTAAAAGTGCCAGTAGAAACTTTAGACATAATAATAAAAGTTAATTATAGCTTATGTCCTCACTATTGATGCTTTTATAAAAAAATGCCCCCATAATATTTTGAAATAATAATTTAGTATCCGAAATTTTCAAATGTTTTACAAATATACAATGAGATCTATTTCTCAATGCAAGAATTAACTGTTTCTCAAACTTCATCAACGTGCCACTATGCCAAACAATGCCCATTGTAGATCGTTGGTTTTGTTATAGGGGAAAAAAATAAATAAATTTAATTTTTATTTATTTAATATGTTTCGCCTCAAGCCTCATATTATGTAGCATCTGCCTATTAAAGTTAAATATGTTCCATTTTCTTTAATGCACTAAATTGTTTCATCTAAAAAAAATACCGAAGTATTTACTTATTAGCCCACCCCATGGTCAAATCCTGGATCCGCCCCTATAAATGGATATATTATCAGTCAAAAGGATTTTATGTTATTATGTCTTGCAATACTACCTGTTGGGAAAATTATAAGGCTTTGATTTGATACCAAAACCCAACTGATTCTCCAACCGAATAGATGATCGCGTCAACCTAAATAGTGTTTTTCAGCTCGCCTGTTTGAGCTTTAGATTTTCTAGGTTTACAAGTTAAGGAAGCGGAAGACAGCAGTCGACCCAGCTGTGTCTACAGCAGGAGTCAGCAAGCGGAAGACAACAGTCGACCCAGCTGTGTCTACAGCAGGAGTCAGCTAGCGGAAGACAGCAGACGTTCCAGCTGTGTCTTCAGCAGGAGTTAACCTTCAGCAGAGTCCTCCAGCAGAGCATGATCAAGCTGAAGAGAATTCGAGCTGAATTCAAAACACAGCCGGTCCAGCTGTACTGAACAAAGGGAACTAACTCTGAAAACATCACTTCACGTCAGTTTGCCAAATCTAGCTTTGAATTCATAACCAGCTCCAAAGGCAGAAGATCCCGGCGTTAGAGGAAGTCAACATGCCTCGACCAATGAGGGATTGCCGAATCAGCATCCTAGACTTCAGGACCTAGGATGTGACACAAATGAAGACAGGTGCAGATTCGCCCAACGGCAGATCTCGAATTTAAGAAGAGTAGGTAAGATTCAATCGGCTCCTCCAACGGCTAGTCTTGAATCTCTACCTATATAAACCCGTCTTCAATCTCAGGATCAAACACGAAAAACTCTCTACAAGCTTTCATTCTCTGAAATCATCAATCTCTCAAAAGCTCTCAAGCAGTTCTACATAGATCAAAGAACACTTTATCTTAAAGTGTTTCTAGTTTAGAAACTGCTTAGTTTTTCGTCTGATCCCTAGGCCAAAATCTTTGTATATCTTAAAGCCTAGATTTCGAACGAGTTCATCATACTCTAAAGTTCTTAATTGTAAGAACTCGTTCACAGTTGGAACCCCAAACCAAACCCCTCTTTACCCAGAAAGGTTAGGTCAAGGTAACGCTTGCTTGAAGCGGGAAATTCAAGTGTGTAAGGTTTTTTCAGTACCCGTAAACTGAAAGGTTAGGCTTGACAGTACCCGCAAACTGTTGAAACATAGCTCGGGTTAGAGTTGTGAAGTTGCTTGGTACTTAGAAACCAAGTGGTAGTGGATTACCAGTAAACCTGGTCGTGGACGTAGGAGGTGTTACTCTGAACCACGAAAAAATCGTGTGCTCTTTTCTGTCTCTTTAAATTCAGTTTTGTACTAACTATTTCATAACATTACATATTTGATCAAAACTGCATACGCAGCTACTCTCCAAAGACAGCTGTGTCTTTCTGAAAGTTGCACAACTTGACTTAGCTGAAAACATAAAGATAATCTTTTCAAGCTGAGTTTTTCTAAGCAACCGAGCTAAGTTTTCAAACCACCACATTCCGCACCGCCAGCTGAGTTATTTACCCAGCTGACCCTCCTCAGCTGGATCAATAACTGAGCTCACCAACTCTGTTATTTAACTTGAAAAAGTTTTCAGAAATCTATTTGGTGTATTCACCCCCCCTCTACACCAAATACCTAGCTCAGGGACCATCAATTGGTATCAGAGCAGTGGTTCAAAAGATCACTGTATCTATCAGTGGTCATCTGAACAGATCCTCTTTATGAAAAACTCATAATATTACATACTGCATATTTCCATGGATTCTTATCTTAACAGAAATCTTCCCACCTTCTCGGTAGACGATTATGCAATATGGAAGTTCAGACTGAAAAGCTTTCTCTGTGCGCATCACGATATGATGTGGGACGTCATCACAGACGGACCCATCATCATCTACGAACAAAAAAACGAGCTTGTTCCAACTCAAGATGGTGGACAACCAATATATCAACTCATTCCCAAGCCAAAGGGTGAGCACACCTCAGAAGAAAGGAAGCATGCTGGACTAGACAGCTTCTCGAGGAATACCATATCCTCAACGGTCTCCAACGCCTACCTCAGCAAAATCATCAACTTCGAAACAGCAAAGGAGATGTGGGAAACCCTAGCAAAGCTATGCGAAGGGTCGGAGGAGATAAAAGAAAATAAATTCACGATTGCATGCCAGAAGTTTGATAACTTCAAGCAGCTGGTCAACGAGTCCATCGAAGGGATGGAACTCAGATTCTTCAATATAGTGGTGGAAATAGAAACCATCAGAACTGGGAAATACACCCAGCGAGAAAAGAATCTAAAAGTTCTTTCAGCGCTCACAGCTGAATGGAACACTTATAAGGTGGTACACCAAAGTCGAAGTGACTTAGGTGATCTTTCAACTGAAAGACTATACTCCCTGCTCAAAGCCAACGAATACAACTTGAAGATTACCATGAAAGAATTTTCAAGCAATCAGAATGATGGACAGCTGACACCTGCAACAAAGGAGATTGCGTTCAGAGCCAACTCTGAAAAATCCGCATACATACAGTCAGCTGAGTCATCGAAAAATGATAAGAAGGACATGAGCAAAGAAGAGCTACTTGAAGAAATAGCTATGCTGGTCAAAAACTACAACAGACTCAACACCAGCAAGGGCAAATACAAGAAGTTCGCAAGAACTTACAGAGACAAATACGCAGCAGCTGATGAGAAGTCAGCTGACAAACGAACAGAAGTAGGTTGCTTCAACTGCAAGGAACCAGGACACTACCGGCTAGATTGTCCAAAGCTGTCCAAGAAAGATAAAGACCAACTGAAAGCTAAGGCAGCTGACAGAAGGAAAGCTTACATCGCCGATGAAGAATCAGAGTGCAACAAAATGGATGACAACATGCCATTTTCAGACTCGGAAGAAGAAGCACTGATGGCCCATGATGAACCTGATTGGGATACATGCTTCATGGGACAAACAGACAGCATCGATGAAGATGAGGTAATGTCTCGAACTCAAAATCTATCTAACCTCTCACCATCACACGAACACTCTACACTTGTTTCAGAATCAGGGCTACCTGATTGGAGTCTAGTAGAGAAAGTAATGAACGATTCCAAGGAGCTTCAAGAGATCCTTGACGTCATTATGTGTGAGAATGCCGAGCTGAAAGCGGAACTGGAAAAGACAAATGTATCAGAAGCAACTGATACAACACAGCTCCAACAGGAAGTTGTTTCACTAAAAGACAAAATAGTGAAACAAGATCAGCTGATGAAGGAATTCTACTATGAGAAGAAACAGCTGATGGAAGACTTGGAAAAGGTCATAGCTGAATCGGAAAAGAAGTGAGCTGAGATCATTGAGCTGAAAAGCACCGAAGAGGTACTACATCAAAGCCACATCAACAATGGACGAGATCATTAGTGCACAACGTCCAGCAGCACTCAAAGCAGGACTGGGATACAATGAATCAAATGATGCCTCAAACATTGCCTCCACAAGTGGAACAAAGGTAATGTTTGTACGAGCAAAAGAACATACAATCCAGCAACTCAACATCAACAGTTGAGGACACAGCAGGCGTCAGGAAGACCAGCTGTGAAACATCCTCAAGCTCCGTCAAGGACACAGCAGGCATAAAAAAGGCCAGCTGTGAGACAACCTCAAGCCCAACTCAGACAGTAACGTACTCAACCTCAACAAAGAGAACAGGCTGGACTTTACAGATACCAGTAACAGCAACAGCACGTTGAACGATATCAACCGAGATATCAGAGATACCCAGCTGGATATCACTCACATGAGTACCAGCTGGATAATCATTTCCAGCCACAGCATCACATAAGACAGCAGAGACAAAGGAACGTCTTAGCTAGGTACACAGCTGGAAACCGAAAGAAATCAAGACATCAAGACGGGAAGACATTGAGATCAAGATCCTGCCAGCAACAACCGAAGAACACAAAGAATGTGTATATCGACTCAGCTGGGAGAATTATCAGATCGAATGACCTAATTCGAGTCATCAAGAAGATATGGGTCGTCAAAGGATCTCTGTCTAACCCATAAGGACCCAATTAAAACTGGGTACCTAAATCTTGATCTTTTGTATAGGTTGCAAGGAATCGACGCATCACTGAGGAGTCGATGAGAACGCTATGGTACTTGGACAGTGGATGTTCCAAGCACATGACGCACTTAAAGCATCTACTTCAGAAGTATATCGAGCGTCCAGGCCCACAAGTAACATTTGGTGACAACTCCAAAGACCTAACCAAAGGTTATGGTACATTTAAAACTAAAATGTTATAATCCCAAATGTTTCTTATCTACAAGGATTGCAACACAACTTGCTTTCCATTAGTCAATTCTGCGACAACTGTTTTTCTGTCAAGTTTGATGCACAGGGATGCACAGTGAAGAACAGGGAAACCAAGCAGATACTCCTAAGAGGGAAAAGAGAAGGAAATATGTATTTTCTGATCGGAACAAAGAAATTTCTCCGGAAACTTGTCTTGTATCGAAAAGCAGCAATGAAGTCGGTTACTGGCCGTGGCACAGCGGCCGAATCATCTCAACTTCAAGACAATCAACAACCGGCTAGGAACCCAAATTTCGCTAATGGAATTCCAGATCAAGTATATGACAAAAGTCATATGTGCAGCGCGTGTCAACAAGGAAAGCAGACAAGAATTTCATTCTCTCTCAAGCCAGTTCAGTCAACTGATCGAGTACTTCAACTCCTTCACATGGATCTTTTTGGTCCAGTTACTCCAGCAAGCTTCAATGGTAGAAAATATACTCTGGTCGTAGTGGATGATTTCTCAAGATTCACATGGGTATCATTCATGTACCAGAAGAGCGAAACCAGGACTAAGCTGCCTATCCTGCTAGAAAGATTGTCAACACAGAAGGAGTGCAAGATAATGTCAATAAGATCAGATCGAGAAACGGAGTTTCTGAATGAAACTATTTATGATTACTGCGAGAAGAACGGAGTTCAACATCAAACATCTGCAGCACGCACACCTCAGCAGAATGGTGTAGCAGAGAGAAGAAACACAACACTCAAAGAAGCAGCTACCTCAATGCTAGCTTGCTCTGCCATTCCAAAGAAGTTCTGGGCCGAAGCAATCAACACAGCTTGCTTCACTCAGAATCGCTCCCTACTCACATCAAGGCAAGGAAAGACACCGTATGAGCTATGGAACAACAGAATACCATATATTGGATATTTCAAGGTATTCGGATCCAAATGTCATATCCTAAACAATGGAAAGACATAGCTCAAGACTTTCGACGAGAAGACAGACCGAGGAGTATTCTTTGGTTATTCTGCTGTGAGTAAAGCATACAGAGTCTTCAACAGAATAACTCAAACAGTCGAAGTAACTCCACATGTTACCTTTGACAAATCATCTTTCGAATATAGAGATTCTATCAAACGAAGAAATGAAGGAGAATCTTCAAGACAGATTCAGACAAGAGCTCAAGAAAATCGAATCAGGAATCTGGCCGAACCATTAATTTGGGATGATGAGCCAGAGGAGGAACTTCAAATCAACCGGAAAGCTCCACCAGCTGGAAATCAAGAAGAACCTTCAACGCCAAATCAATGGGGAACGCCATCAGCTGGAAATCCAGACACAGCTGAATCATCAGCTCCATCTCCAGCAGAGACTCTACAGAAGTCACCTCAAAATCCAAATCAAGGAGAATCAATCTCTCAAGACTTAACTCCAGAGCAACTCCAAGACAGACGAAATTTAGCCACTTCAAGCATCAATCAACTGGAAGAAGAAATTCATAAAAGAAGAAGATGGATTGAAGATCATCCATCATCAGCAATCATTGGAGAACCATCCGACCAAATCAAAACCAGAAGCTCAGCTGCTCAAGCTTCATCGGATCATCAAGAAGCAGCTGACACAACTCAACTCTCAGTAGAGCTAGAATTGACGGTCTATGATGAAGTTACAGCTCTAATGGCGTGTTACGTAGCTCAAGTGCCCGAGCCTCAATCAATTCTCGAAGCTTTAAAGAGCGTGCCTTGGACTAACGCCATGCAAGAAGAGCTGAACGAATTCCTCAGAAATTGTGTCTAGGAATTGGTCGACAGACCTGAAGGAGTCAAAGTCATAGGACTCAAATGGATATTCAAGAATAAATTGGATACCCTGGGAGTCATCATTAGAAACAAAGCTCGACTGGTTGCCAAGGGCTACACTCAGCAGGAAGAAATTGACTTCGAAGAATCATTTGCTCCAGTAGCGCGATTGGAAGCAATCAGACTCTTTCTCGCTTATGCAGCACATCACAAATTCAAGGTCTATCAAATGGATGTGAAGTGTGCATTCTTAAATGGAGAAATCAAAGAAGATGTCTACGTCGAACAACCTCCATGATTTGAAGTAGAAGGAAACAAAGTCTACAAGCTAAAGAAGATGCTTTATGGATTGAAGCAAGCACCTCGAGCATGGTATGACACTTTGTCAAATTTCCTTGTATCCAAAGGATTCAAGAAGGGCTCAGTAGACAGAACTCTCTTCACCATCAAGTCAGGAGAAGACATCCTGGTTGTTCAAATTTATGTAGACGACATCATCTTTGGATCAAGATCAAACTTCTTATGCCAAAGATTTGGAGAAATGATGTCAGAGCAGTTCCAAATGTCCATGATGGGAGAAATGAGTTTCTTCCTAGGACTTCAAGTCAAGCAATCAGCAGAAGAGATTTTCATAAATCAATCCAAATACGTGAAAGACTTGATCACCATGTATGGAGTTCAATCCAGCAGAACTGTAAAGATTCCGATGAACACCAACTGGAAGATTGAACCAGGAACTGAAGGGAAGGCAGTTGATTCCAGCAAATACAGAGGGATAATAGGTTCCCTGCTGTATCTAACAGCAAGTCGTCCAGACATCTCATTCGCAGTCGGAGTGTGTGCCAGATTTCAAGTTGATCCAAAGGAAGCACACATGCAAGCAGCCAAGAACATTCTCAAATATCTCAAAGGAACTCAGAATGTTGGGCTGTGGTACCCAGCTGAAGACAATCTACAGCTGACTGGATATTCAGACTCAGATTTCGCTGGAGATCGGTTGGACAGAAAATCAACTTCAGGAACTTGTCAGTTCTTAGGAAGTAAGTTGATTTCATGGTTTTCAAAGAAGCAAACGTGCGTCGCAACTTCCACAACAGAAGCAGAATATATGGCATTTGGAAAATTTCTTCTTTCACAAATTCTCTGGCTGAAACATCAGCTGGATGACTATGAAGTGAAAACTGGACAAGTTCCAATTTTCTGTGATAGCTCAAGTGCGATTGCTATTTCAGAGAATCCAGTACTTCACACAAGATGCAAGCATGTGGACGTACGCCATCATTTCATCAGAGATCACGTGGAAAAGAAGGATGTGATTGTTGAGAAAATTCACACAGACATACAGCGGGCTGATATACTCACAAAGCCGCTGATAGAAGCAAGATTCAAAATGCTGTGCGGATTACTTGGATTACTCAACCCAGATGATGCTTCACCCAGCTGAATGGAAGCAAGACCCAGCTGAATGGAAGCAGACCCAGCTGAATGGAAGCAGACCCAACTGAATGAAAGCAGACCCAGCTGAATGGAAGCAGACAGCTGGAATTCAGAATCGACGTCACTGGTATCAGCTGAGAAAGAATCCAGCTAAACCAGATGCTGAAATTGAAGCATTATTCAGCTGAGGGAGAACCAGCTGGAACAACGATCACCCAGCACACCCACTCAACCGAGGTATCAGCTGACTACAATGATCAGCTGAGAGGTTTGCAACAACATTAACTAAACCTACTCAATCTATTTTCAGTCAAATCATATCTTGTCATATCTAATCAAATTAAATTAAAAGTCTGCAAAGAACTGAATCATGGGAGTTTCGAGGCAAAAGTCAAAGTGCCCCTACCATCCTCTCTCACGCATTAACTCGCAATGTCTAAACAAGAAATTGACATCACACGAGAATCACTCCCAGTCGTAGATCTTCTTATCAATCGATAAATCTTGATCGACCATTAATCAAATCAGCTATATAAATATGCTAGAAGAGATACGTAAAACATTGCATCAACCCTAAAAAGTTTTTCGGCATTCTTTCTTATTTCCATCAATTGGTATTATTTGTTTCTACTAACCAAAGTTGCAGAAGTAGAACATGGAATCTAGAAAGATATCTCCCGAAGCCGATCAAACTTGAAGAATCTGTCAAAGCTTCAAAATAAGAGTTGCTTAACTCTCAGGAACCTCAAGAAGATAGAGTTCCAGGAGAAGGTGAAGCCCATCGACAGATCCGGACCAACGCAGTGGAAGACTACAAAGCTCAAGAACGTCATTCACTAGGAAGGTGCAGAAATCTTCCTGGGAATGTCAAAGGAAAAAGACCTCCCCCGCCCCACTGTTTCTCTCAAAATAAAAGAGAGCACGGGACATACAACTCCCTGGGATGCAAAAATCAACGTCAACAGAACTGGACCAGATGTTGATAAAGCCGGAGTCTTCAAGAGCAGTCATGTCAAAGCTCTTGCTCCGTTACAGGAGGCACAGAAAAAGATGCAGGTGACAAAGCAGCATGCATCTATTTCCGTCCCAACTGGGAATCGGAAACAACTTGAGGAGAACAAACATACTGAAGCACCGTCTTCAAACCGAAGACTCAAGTCAAAGGTGCTCAGTCAATCAGCAGAGAAGTCAGCTAACATTATGAGATAATTCGTAATTACTCTCCGAAGAGCAGAAGGCCCACAAGCGGTGGTTTCTCACGATGGAGAAGAAGTTCATGCGCCTGCGTGAACATCGTCATCATCAACGCCGCAACGAAGTATTCCAGCTGGACATCTAAGCTTAAACCCCACGACATGGAATACTTCAACCGGCCTCTCCTCAATTTCCTTCAGCTCAACAGGGACACCAGCTTCGAGATCTTCCGATGAAAGTTGCTCTAGCCCCTGCACCATGCTCAAGTGGAAAACATCACCCAGCCGATGATCACTTGCAGCTGGATGATGATGATATGAGCTGAACCCATTACCCACCACCTCGAAGTGGAAGGGGAATACTCAAGTCCCTCAAGTGCTGAATCAGACTTTCTCATTCAATCTAATGAAGTCTGAAGAAGCAAAATTGCAAGGAATGAAGTTGTGCCCGACTCAGAAGATGTATCTCCAGTGCCAACTCATCCCTCCAAGCACTCAGCTAGACCGTCCCAGCTGAATCAGGCCAAGGACGCCGTGTCTGCAATCACAGCTGAGGCTAATGCTACTAAAGAAGAGCCAGCTAATACAACAGCTGAGCCACCTAGACTCCAGACCTCGCTGCTCAGAGCTGAAAACCACAGTATCGCCAAACTAAAACATCGCAACAGCCGATGGTGTATCTCTCCCACCTTGTTTGATCATGCCCAAAAGGGCGAAGTAAGGGGGAAGAGAATGAGACAAAGAAGAGGCAAACTGTTGAGCTAGAGGAACCAGCTGAATCAGAATCAGCTGGAGAAGAGACAAGTCAAAAGAAAGAAGACTGGATGCAGAAGAGAAGACCCAGCCAACTGGGACTGAAGAATTGAAGAATTGAAGATTTTTTTTTTCTTTCTTTCTTTTTCCTGTGTTATAATGTATTTGCTTACATTAATAAAACACAAGTATTTATGCGTCATAAGTTGTCTCAGTTAGGTTTTGGCATCATCAAAAAGGGGGAAATTATTGGGAAAATTATAAGGTTTTGATTTGACACCAAAACCCAACTGATTCTCCAACCGAATAGATGATCGCGTCAACCTAAATAGTGTTTTCCAGCTCGCCTGTTTGAGCTTTAGATTTTCTAGGTTTACAGGTTAAGGAAGCGGAAGACAGCAGTCGACCCAGCTGTGTCTACAGCAGAAGTCAGCAAGCGGAAGACAACAGTCGACCCAGCTGTATCTACAGCAGGAGTCAGCTAGCGGAAGACAGTAGACGTTCCAGCTGTGTCTTCAGCAGGAGTTAACCTTCAGCTGAGTCCTCCAGCAGAGCATGATCAAGCTGAAGAGAATTCGAGCTGAATTCAAAATACAGCCGGTCCAGCTGTACAGAACAAAGGGAACTAACTCTGAAGACATCACTTCAAGTCAGTTTGCCAAATTCAGCTTTGAATTCAAAAGCCAGCTCCAAAGGCAGAAGATCCCGGCGTCAGAGGAAGTCAACATGCCTCGACCAATGAGGGATTGCCGAATCAGCATCCTAGACTTCAGGACCTAGGATGTGACACAAATGAAGACAGGTGCAGATTTGCCCAACAGCAGATCTCGAATTTAAGAAGAGTAGGTAAGATTCAAACGGCTTCTCCAACGGCTAGTCTTGAATCTCTACCTATATAAACCCGTCTTAAACCTCAGGATCAAACACGAAAAACTCTCTACAAGCTTTCATTCTCTGAAATCATCAATCTCTCAAAAGCTCTCAAGCAGTTCTACATAGATCAAAGAACACTTTATCTTAAAGTGTTTCTAGTTCAGAAACTGCTTAGTTTTTCGTCTGATCCCTAGGCCAAAATCTTTGTATATCTTAAAGCCTAGATTTCGAACGAGTTCATCATACTCTAAAGTTCTTAATTGTAAGAACTCGTTCACAGTTGGAACCCCAAACCAAGCCCCTCTTTACCCAGAAAGGTTAGAACAAGGTAACGCTTGCTTGAAGCGGGAAATTCAAGTGTGTAAGGTTTTTTCAGTACCCATAAACTGAAAGGTTAGGCTTGACAGTACCCGCAAACTGTTGAAACACAGCTCGGGTTAGAGTTGTGAAGTTGCTTGGTACTTGGAAACCAAGTGGTAGTGGATTACCAGTAAACCTGGTCGTGGACGTAGGAGGTGTTACTCCGAACCACGAAAAAATCGTGTGCTCTTTTCTGTCTCTTTAAATTCAGTTTTGTACTAACTCTTTCATAACATTACATATTTGATCAAAACTGCATACGCAGCTGCTCTCCAAAAACAGCTGTGTCTTTCTGAAAGTTGCACAACTTGACTAAGCTGAAAACATAAAGATAATATTTTCAAGCTGAGTTTTTCTAAGTAACCGAGCTAAGTTTTCAAACCACCACATTCCGCACCGCCAGCTGAGTTATTTACCCAGCTGACCCTCCTCAGCTGGATCAATAACTGAGCTCACCAACTCTTTTATTTAACTTGAAAAAGTTTTCAGAAATCTATTTGGTGTATTCACCCCCCCTCTACACAAAATACCTAGCTCATGGATCATCACTACCTTTTTTAGAGATCTAGTCATCTAGAGAGTAATTCATATATAGAAGTGAAAAGGCAAAGGTAAATGAATATACTAATTAATAAAAAAGTTACGTACACAATATATATGTGAGAGGAATGTGGCTAGAAATGCTTTTTAATACTTGATATCATAATGGGATGTGTTAAAGAGTAATTATAAAAAAGTAATTATGATAATTATTTTTTTACACTTCCCAATACGATATCCGTATATTTTGATTTGACATAAGTTTTTTTTTTTTTAGAATTACAAGGTATATATATATATAATCTAATCAAGCACTACACCACCATATAGACGGGACCTCTACACCACATAAATGTGGGACCACTACACCACCAAGCAGGGTGGGACCATTACACCACCAAACAAGATAGGAAATATACCACACCGCACGCAGGTGGGATTGAACCCAAGAAGAGTATTTTATCTCATATTGAAAAGTGTGGAAGGTCTTTGAGATAATATGATACTAATATAAATTACATCCAAAAAAGATAAATGAGCATGTAACTATTTTGGGGAGAAATAATATAATGATCATGTTAGATGCGATTCCAATACTTCAAATAAATATGATTTGATGATATGTTATGAAAAGAAAACTCTCAAAACCTGTCGAGTCCTTTGAATTTGTTATGGAGATTTTTTTTAATTTATTTTGTTGTATACTGGTTTCAGTAACATATTAAAATAAAATTATTTCACTTCAGTAAAATATAAGTTTAAAAAAATGAGAGTACGTTTTTTTAGCTTTTCACCAGTTATTTTTAATCATTTTATGAATGATGTTATGTTTTCATTTTCTTTATAACATTAAGAATACAAATTACTTTTAAAATCGTAACTTTATGCTTTCCAAAATATGAATTTTCAACTACAAAATAAAATTTACAGTATTATTATATACACATTGGGTGTTATTAAGTATCAAAATGATGATATTTTGTATTCATTTCGTTGGTAATATTATTTTCTTATGCATTTCCTAGAGAAAGTAAATGCTGGGGAAAAAAAAATTCACCTCTCAGTAATTTAATACTCCTACTAGACAAAATAATTAAAGTTCACGCACTATACAACTAAATATGCATATCAATACTCTTTTAATAAATGACAAGTTGACAGTTGATTGACGTGTTAATTTAAAATTGATTTCCCGCCAAAGCTGAAAATTGTTTCAAAGTCATGATTGAAGTGGCGTTAGAATCCTTATTCCAAGACCTACAACCATGCTAGGTCAAAATCTAGATTGGAGTGCGATTAGCGCGATTTTCCATTTTCACTCATTTTCCCTAGGGGTACTCCTTGGAAAAATTTCGATTTTTTCTCCCGACTCGAAATAGGGTGAAAACTTAATCGCATATTTCCCTACATATTAACACTTAGTAAGCGCGATTTCCCATTTTCACTCATTTTTCCTAGGGGTACCCCTAGAAGAAATCTCGACTTTTCCACCCTACTCGAAATAGGGTGAAAACTTAATCGCATATTTCCCTATGTATTAACATTCCAACGGCGATTCGGACTTATAACGAAGGAGATCTGGTGAAAAATATCGAGAAATCGACCATTTTTTCAAAACCAACATTTTTGGCCCGATAAATAGAAATTGATACAATGTCCTCCATACATGGTCGTAGATCTCTGAATAATCTTTCCAATAGCATAAGAATCAAGCAAATCGGGTAAATAATGAATATGTTATGGCCTATACAATGGCACGTGCTGTGGGAAGTGTTGACGGAGCACTCAAACCCTCAATAATTTTGACCCGATAAATGAAAAATATCTCAAATTTAGGAACTAGTGGTCGTAGCCCTCTGAATGAGCTTTTCAATGACATAAGAATCGAGCAAATCGGCCCAATAATGAGTGGGATATGGCCCATACGGAGGCACCCTCCAATTGCGTTACTTTAGAATCATTTGTTACATTCCACTGTTTTGACCATATCTTTTTTGTTACTCATCCGATTAGGGCGATTCTGAGAAAACGCACACACTATTTTCGCACACAGTGAAAGCGTACTACTTCAACCTTAACTTTTTCTATCCTTGAAAGAGGGGTTTTGAGTAGGTGGGGTTTTCCAACTATGTGAACAAACTTTTACAATGAAGAACACAATTCTGGATTGTTTGTTCACTTCTAGGCTATGGATATGGAAGATCTAGATGCCTAGTTTACTGAAGAAGAAAACTCAACAGTCTAATGAACACTTGAGAATTTCTGTAGATTTTTGTGTTCTTGAGAGACTTTTGCAGACTGTCGTTTAGAGTATGGCTTTTGATTTTCAGAGAGTTTTCTTATTTGATTCTAAGTATGAAGGCTTGTATTTATAGGTGGAGATTCAAACTAGCTGTTGGAAGAACCATTTAAATCTCACCTACTTTCTGACTTCACGTCTTGTATCCTGACTTTCTTCATCCCTGTCTTCTTCGCATGTCAGATCCTAGGTTTACTTTCTAGGATGCTGAGTTGTTGAAACATCATTGGTCGAAAAATTAATTTGTGGTTGGATCTCATATTCTTTTGTGATATTCACTTGTTGTTGAGATTTTAGATATGAGAGATACAGTAGTGATTGAAATAAATTATTTTGATATTTCGTGCTTAATTATTTAGGAGATATTAAATATAAAAAAAATTATTTTATGTTTTCTGATATTAACATATGTCGTACTGTTTTTAAAACTTTGGTCACGATAAGGATTTCATTGGTTCCGATTAATGTCATACTGTTTTATTACGTAGTAGCTATTGGGACCATAAAAGTACCCATCGTGACTATTAATTTAAATTGTATTTTTTCTGTTTTTCTTATACTATATTTATGGTTATATTTTGCAGTCCACATGGGTGTGGAAGAGATTAGTTGGCCAAGGCCTATCACCGCAAGTTAATTTGTATTACAAGCCCTCCTTACAAAAAACAATTCGGAGGAGGCTTTTTGAAGTAGGAGGCCAAGTGTTTGTTGATAGATTTAAGGATGGTTGTTGTTTCGGCCACTTGTTTACGGTTGCTCGAAGTCTCATTTCTCGGGCCTTGAGTCTATGACGTTCTCAAATTCTCTACGGCAGATTGACATCAAGAGTTCCTCAGCTGCCTTACGTGACAAATTGATTTAGGTGGTAAGATTTGAGCTACAACAACATGTGGAGGAATACACCATTCGGTTTGAGGAGGAACAAGATTTACATGTTTGTAGTACGTTTCAAGTATAGTTGATCTCTTGTAGAAATAATTTACAAAATCAGAAAGTACTCCTCCAAAAGGCCTGTCAATTATAAACATTAAGTTGTTACATGCAATTAATTTATCAAATACTAATAAATATAATTTAGAATCTTACCGAATTGCTGCAACAACATGAGAACACGATATTCATGTTCATATCATACTCCTTACACGTGCAAGTCCGAAACTGGAAGTTAACGCAACCAATTGTCGTCTTTCATCAAATCATTTCTCGACTATGAGTGTGACCGCCTCCAGAGATGAGCATATTGGTAGACGTCTAGCCCATAATAATTGTTATTGAATGACTCAACTGCATTGGATGTGAGACAACTGTATCGGCGAACAGGGGAGAAAGATCGAGCCCAATTTTCTAGCTCGATTGACATTAACTTATTGTACGCTTCAAGGTTAGAAAATTGGATACTTTCCATTGCTTTATCAAAGGCATCCTTCCTGTATTCATATGCTGCTTTATAGAACAACTTGGCGATAGATTTCCCAAAACAAACCAGCTCCTTTAGGATATGAAAGTAACATAGACCATTCGGTATGCACGGATAGACTTGCCTAACTGCATTTGCAATACTTAAGTGCTGATCAGAAGTTTGATGGATCTGATTTCGGTTTTTGGAAGATGTAGATCAAAGATTATCTCTACGGTACAGATCAATATCAGCCCCTCAAACCCAAATCGGAAAAGATGGATCCGGAAGAGTGGGAGCTGCTAGACAGTAAGCCGATGAGCATGATTCATTTCTTGTTGTCCAACGACGTGGCTTATTACACGACTGCAGCAAAGTCGACGATTGAGATACTGAAGATACTGGAGGAGATGTATCAAAAGCCATTAACAGCGAACAAGGTACATCTAATAAGGCGTTTGTTTAATATGAAGATGTCATAGGGTATATTGGTGTAGCAACATCTGAACGAGTTCAACATGATCACCGCGCAGTTGAACTCGATTGAGATCAAATTCCCTGACGAACTTCGAGCCCTAATTTTGCTATCTTCTCTGCCAGAAAGTTGGACTGGCACAATGACAACAGTTAGCGCCACAAAGGCAAAACTGACGTTTGACAAAGTAAGGGGTCTGATGATTGACAAAGAAATTCATCGGAGAAAATCATGATCTTCTGCTTCAGGGTCAACACTAAATACGGAAAATAGAGACAAATCGAAAGGAGGGCAGAATCGGAGAAGGTCAAAGTCCAGAGGAAGGAGCCAATCTAGGAGGGATAAGAGTTCAATCCAGTACTGGAACTATGAGGAGAACGGTCACGTCAAAAGTCAGTGTGAAGCACCACCAAAGAAGAACATGAATAAGGATTAAAAAGATAAGAAGACAGCGAACGCTACCACGTCTGAAGATGATGGTGAGACATTGGTCTTGAGTGTGACCAGTCCCATGGAGTCGTGGGTGTTGGATTATGGAGCGTCGTTCCATTGATGTAGTAATGTTGGTATAATGGAGAACTATGTCTCTGGCGATTTTGGAAAGGTACATCTTGTTGATGATAGGCCTCTGAAAATCGTGGGAAAGGGAGACGTGCGTGTAGTGATATCCAATAGATTCGTGCTGAAGCTGAATGAAGTCAGACACATTTCCAGACAGAAGATGAACTTACTTTTGGTTGGGCAGCTTGATGTAGAAGGCTACACAGTGACGTTTAGCTGCAGCAATTGGAAGATTACCAAAGAAGCTATGGTTGTAGCTTGAGGAATGAAGGAGGGTACGTTGTATATGATAACTAACTCCAAGAATGCATTGATCTTGCAGGTGAGCAAACAATGCAGATTTGTGGCTGTTGACTTGGCTACGTGAACGAGAAAAGGAATGAAAGTGATGTGTTCAAAGGGTAGGCTGTCCGGCCTGAAAACTGTTGAAGTTGGCTTGTGCGAGGATTATGTGTTCAGGAAACAGAAAATGGTGAGTTTCTTGAGAGGTGGCAGAACCTTGAAGATGCATAAGTTAGAGTTGGTCAATAGTGATGTATGGGGACAGGTGCCTATGAAGTCCCTAGGTGGCTCAGAGTTCTATATGACCTTCATCGATGATTCCACTCGAAAGATATGGGTTTATTTTCTTAAGAATAAATCTGATGCGTTTGATGCTTTCAAGAAGTGGAAAGCCCTTGTAGAAACTGAAATAGGGGTAGAAACTGAAATAGGGCTGAAGGTGAAATGTCTAAGGTCTGATAATGGTGGAGAGTATGAACTTACGAAGTTCAAGGATTACTATGCTGAAAACGGAATTCACATGGAGAAGGCCGTAAAAGGAACTCCATAGTAGAATGGCATTCTAGAACGCATGCACAGGATGTTGAATGAGCAAGCAAGATACATGAGGCTGAAAAGTGGGTTGCCAAAGAAATTTTGGGCGGATGCAGTCAACACAGCTGCATTCCTAATCAATAGAAGTCCATTAGTTCCGTTGGAGTTTCGGATACCTGAGGAAGAATGGACGGAAAAAAAGGTAAATCTATCTTTCCTACGCATCTTTGGTAGTGTTGCTTATGCTCATGTTGGTTCTGTTGATAAAAGTAAGTTGGATGCTAAATCTATTAAGCGTACGTTCATTGGTTATGGAGGTGATGAGTTCGGTTATAGGCTCTTGGATGAGCAGAACCGAAAGGTTATTCATTGTAGAGATGTAGTTTTCAATGAACAGGTTTTGTACAAAGACAGATTGAAGGCATCGAGCTCTGATAATTCTGAGCCCTAAGTGATCGAGTTAGACATCTCAAACTCAAGTGGGAGCAAGGAGACTTAGAATGTTGAAGATGAGCTTGAAGAAGAGCAAGCACCCCACCATAGAACAATCTGCTGCCAAGACAGGCTAGAGAACGACGTGCACCAGATAGGTACTCGCTCTCTAACTATTACTTGTTACTTACTGATGGTGATGAACCTGAATGCTATGTAGAGGCAGGAAAAGGTAGTGATAGACGAAGGTGGAGAGTTGCTATGGAAGATGAGCTAGCATCTCTTCTCCTAATTAATGGCATATGGGAACTTGTGAAGCTCTCAAAGGGCAATAAGGGATTGCACTGCAAGTGGGTCTATCGAATCAAGGTTGAAGCTGATGGTAGTAAGCGCTACAAGGCTAGGCTGGTTGTCAAAGAGATTGAGCAACGATACGGTGTTAATGATACTGATGTGTTTACTCCTGTTGTGAAACTGACCACTATTCGTTTGGTGTTGAGTATAGTAGTTGCAGAAAACCTGTTGTTACATCAGATGGATATAAAGACGGCATTCCTTCATGGTGATTTTGCGTAGGACTTGTACATGACACAGCCCGAGGGATTGGTAGTGAAGGGAAAGGAAATCTTGTGTGCAAGTAGAAGAAGAGCTTATATGGCTTGAAGCAAGCTCCAAAGCAGTGGTACAATAAGTTTGATAGTTTTATGTTGGAAATTAGCTATGAGAGATGCCATACTGACCATTGTTGCTATTACAAGAGGTTCGACAAAAGCTATCTTGTCCTATTATTATACGTTGATGATATGTTGATTGCAGGAGCTGATGCAAAAGAGATGGATAAGTTGAAAAAGCAATTGTCAAAACGATTCTCCATGAAGGATTTTGGAGAGAGGCCAATCAAATTTTGGGTATGAGAATCGAGCGAGACAAGGCGACAAGGAAATTGTATCTTTCGCATGCCACTTACATTCAGAAGGTCCTAGAAAGATTAACATGGATGATTCGAAGCCAGTAAGTGTGCCTTTGGGTAGTCACTTCAAGTTTTCGAAGAAGGAGTCGCCGAGTACAAAGGAGGAACGTATCGAAATGAAGAAATTTCCCTATAATTTGGCAATGGGTAGTATCATGTATGCCATGGTATGTACGAGATCGAATATTGCGCATGCAGTAGGAGTAGTGAGCCGGCTCATGAGTGATCCGGGCAAGCAACACTGGAAAACAGTCAAGTGGATTTTTCGATACTTGAGAGGTACCACGGAGAAGGCCTTATGTTTTGATGACATGAGTGTTGAGCTGGCCGGTTATGTTGACACAAATTTGGCATCCAATGAACTTGATGAAAGGAGAAGTACAATCGGGTATGTATTTACTTATGGTGGTACTGTTATTTCTTGGACTTTTAAGTTGCAGAAGATCATTGCTTTGTCTACCACGGAGGTGAGTATGTAGGTGTGACAGAAGCAAGTAAGAAGATGGTGTGGTTGCAGAATTTCTTGGGTGAACTTGGGAAGAAGAATAAAAATAACACTCTTTATAGTGATAGTCAGAGTGTTATATTCTTGACAAAGAATCCGGCGTTTCATTCAAGGACAAAGCACATGGAGTTGAAGTATCACTACATTCGACACCTATTAGAGAAGAAGATCTTGCAGCTTGAGAAGATACTTGGAAGTGCTAATCCAGCCGACATGTTTACTAGGGTGGTGACCTTAGAAATTGAAGCTATATATAGCTTCAATTGGCCTTGGAACTTGAAGAGAATGTTAGGCGATGCTAAGCGGATATAGGGAGCAGAACAAGAAGATATGATTACTTGGGAGTGTCAGTCTCGAAGTAGAAGATTGTTATGGAGCCTGAAAGGAAGTGAATCATACCATTATTTTTTGAGCCCATGTGGTTTCCTAGTTCTACTAGGATTATGACTCAATTATTTGATATATATAGTTGTTCCCTCATTGTAAATTGTATCCGAAAAATATAGTGAATCCCCAGGCTTGGCATCATCCCCAAATATAGATACACATTGTATCGAACTGGATAAATAATTCTTGTATCTTTTTTGCTTTCATGATTGTGTGTGTGTGTTTATTTCCTAACAACAGGATTAGAGATAGGAAAAACAGTGTGCATAGCTTCATGGATTGGTGAGTAGTCTCCTGCTGCTATGAAACTCTATCAAAATCATAAAGAGGATGCCATTGGTTGTAGAGTTATGTGGAATGGTGCTTCAGGTTATGAGAATGGGGATGTGAAAGATACGCACACAATCTTGCTAGGTAGAAAGATGTGCACATGTAGGGTCTGGGAGCTTACTGGAATTCCATGTACTCATGCAATTGCTGCTATGTATTTCTCCAACTTGAATCCTGAGAACATGATAGCAAAGTGGTTTCATAATTTCAAATATTTGGAAAGGTATGAGCATTCAATCATGCATGTTCCTGGAATAAAGTTCTATAGAGTTGAAGCGTATCTTCCAATAGAGCCACCACCCAATGAAAAGAGTATTGGTAGGCCAAGAAAGAAGAGAATAAGGTTAAGAAATGAACAAAGAAAAAGTGCTTATAATCTCTCTAGGAAAGGACAGATCCAACTATGCAGTATTTGCAAGAGCACAGGACACAAGAAAAATGGATGTCCAAGCTTAGCATTTGAGGTAACTTGCTCATATACTACAACTTTAAGTTCATTTGTTGTCAAATATTCTTACTTTATGGATATTTGCTCTTAGGTACTAAATAGCTCACAAGCTTCCACTGCAAGGAAGCCTACAAAGATGTTACCAAGAAAGGCTAGTGGCAGAGTAGAATAGGAAGAATTAACTTCTACCTGATTGATTTTTTATGGTTGATTACTGCCACATTTTTATGTCAATGTAATAGGAAGAATGAACTTCCTTTTTTTAGCCTAGCATTGTGCGTGTTTTTTTATTATATATTTGTGTGTGTTGTGGAAATTGAGATTTTGGCTTGTGATTTTTTATGGTTGATTACTGCCATATTGTATTTTTATTTATTTTCTAATAAGCATCCTACAATTATCATTTACATTTATATATTATTTGAAGTTCTTAAGAATTGACCGGAAGTAGCATAAAAATAGAAATTTATTCCGGACAGTTCTATAAATGCTTATTATCGTTTGCGATTTTTATATGTTCTGTAGTAATAGTAAACAATATGAGAAAAATAAATTTTCATGTAATCTACAAATATATACTATATACTATATATTTATAAACCTTTCTTGAGTTCATTATTATTTATTCTCATCAGTTTTTAAATTGCAAAACTTTAAAACATTATCAATCTAATAATCTAAGAGTAATGTTGCACTCATCAAGGCTTATAGCTTTCATTTGGATTGTGGGGTTTACTTCATCAGTAGCAGTTCGTCTGCCTGCTCAAGAATGTAAGTCTACAATTCACATAAAAACACACATCATCGCCTTAGGTCTCAATGTAAGACGGATCGAAGATTCGAATTCAAACTCATATTCAATAATATGAATCCCATATTCATTAATATATCTGTAATCACGAGTTGTTTTGGAGTTTGAAACAGCTGGATCTTTAATCCATCTTACCATGAGACTATAACACGAGAGACTCCCTTTTCTTATAATATTGGTTTATTTCTTTTTCTCTCAAAAAAGGTTAATATTTTTTTTCTCTTAGATCTCCCCCAATTAACTTCTGCTGATGATGGTGGTAAAATTCTAAAGTTATTTTAGCATTGAGAATAAAACACACATAACATGTAATAAAGGTAAGCTTGCTGCAATTAGTAATATTTCACCAAAGAACAAGATACAAACAAATACCATAATAACATAAACAAGCAACAGTTATAGCTTAACTGTTGCTGCTTTATTCTCAAGAAAAGCTTCTGCATTTTGGAGCAACATTAAATTACAAAACAAAGAAAAATATTAAGAACAGCCACGAAGCAATTAAAACCGAATATGCTATTCTAGTTTTTTTCTTTTATTTCTCATAATCTTCCTTCATTCTTTGTAGAATATCCCATAATTGAGCAATTTCAGCCTCCACATCACCACTACTATTTCCATTCATCTCAACAACTTAATGTTATCATGCTTCAACTCATTGATCACATCTTTAGCTCTATCGCTCATTGATTCATCATGCCACTTAAAATAGCCGCAATCCATAGTCTACAATGACAATATCCATTCAAAATCAACATTTACAGTTCAATTTTAGAAATTAAAAATTTTACTGAAGCAAGATAAAATACCTTTGTCACAGCCCGACTTAAAATTTAGATGATTAAGCCGATGGGTCGCGCGACGTACATAATTTATGATTAACCAAATGGATAGATAACGATCACAAGTTATCAAACAAGAACCAAACATACAATAAATCATGCTTTCAAGACAACCAAAGTCAAATCAAATACCAAACAACAACATCAAGTCCAAATAAGGATCAACGAGAATGGTCAAGAAACTACACCATCTCGTATCAGAGTTAAACAAACTGAAAACAAGGTTTAGCACTTCATAACAAAGATAACATGAAAGACAATAGAAACTGAAATGAGTTTAGAGTGTTGCAGCGGAAGACATAATTTTGGTCATATATATGAAGACATATAACCATGCTCAAACTTAAACTGACATCTCAAGAGGTCAACAACAAAAGCTCGCCCAACACACTCCATCTCCATCTATGCTAACCTGCACATTTTAGAAATAACATGCAGGATGAGTACTTCGTACTCAGTGAACACATGCCAAAATAATTTAAAACTTGCTACTTAGAGCTATAGATTGAAACTTGCCTTAAAGTATAACACAAGTAAAAAAATTTTTAATATCATTACAAATATTAATACTCACACACCCCACCTAGGGTTTTTTTGTGGCCGAGAGTACTCGAATCTCTGACCTATTGGTCAACAGGCAACCACTCCACCACTAGGCCATCCCCACAGGGACACAAGTAAACTTTTATAAAACAAACATGTGCATGATCAAACATTTTCTTTATATAAGTGACTGCAGTCAAAATACTTATCACGTATGTACCAAATCTACTATCACTTATTAGTACTGAGAAGTAGGCCTCATTCTCAAACACTTGTAACCGGCCTACCAGAAGGAAGACGCACGATTACCAAACTGTGCACACAAATCTCACCTTGCGTAGGACAGAATTCTTCTTTCCTTGGTAGATGGTATCATACAAAAACTTTAAACATTTGGCAAGTCAATCATTTAAAACTTCACATATATAATCATATAATCACATTCGTCACTTCTTTAGTTTAGAAAGCCCATCTGTACTGATGCCGCTTTACTTACTCTTTTGCTTCCCGACTTTTCCTCACTTTACGTTCCCGCTCGACCCTTCATTTGAAAATTAGGTTTAAACATAAGAGCAAGAAGAATTAACGAGGAATGAGGGACGCCACTTCGATACTACAAACTTTCTATTTCGGTTTGGCTTCTAGGGTTTTCTTTCGGTAACTAGTACTTAACCTTTCAACTTACTTTTCTACCTTAACATAACTTCTATAATCATCAACTAATCGAACATAACTTCAAGAAGTATAAATAAACATATAACTTTATCTCAAATCATTTCATTCCATACTAAACTATATAAGCACTTTACTAACTTTTAAACTTATACTAATCACTTCATTAGCTATTTAAGCTTATCATCAATCATACAATCATATCATTAACACATAAACATTTCATTAACATTTAATCAACACATCATTTACACATAAGCTCATTAATGACATATCATTAACAATTAAACTCATCATTAGCATATCATTAACAATTAAACTTATTATTAGCATATCATTAACAATTAAACTTATTATTCACTATTCATAGCCTCAAACTTAAAATGTGCTCGACTCGACAAACGAGCTCCGAAAATTCTCAAATTAATTCCACACACTCATTATACTATATTAAACATAATTACATAATCAAATCACAATTCAAGATCATCTATACGTATCAACCTTCGACTTCGAAAAATAGTCGGAAAATAGAAAATTTTCAAAACTTCGTATTAAATTTCCAAAAAATTCTACGATGCTTAATTTTTATCGTAGAATTTATTTCTATCATTATTTTCTCAATTAAAAATCAAATACATGACTTTAATACATATATATATATATATATTTCGGCTTTTCTAAAAAAATTAGGGTTAATTGCCCAGTTTCATTTTAATCACTTCCAAACATGTTTATTTAAATTATAAACCTCAAATGTAACATTATTACTTGAATAAATTGAAGAAAATTCAAAACCCTATACTTAAAAGTTTCGAAATTTTCAAGATTAAAGGCATGAATAATTAATTTTCCTCCAATCAACTTATAACATGTTTAAATACAATTATAGTGGTTAACTATAACATCAATTAACCAATTCATGCTTTATATTAAAAAGTCCCAAATTTTCATAAACTTTAATTTTTGAAAATCATTTAATTGAGCTCCAAAAATTCTCATAAATTTAAAACAAGCTTAATTCATCATCATAAACACAAATCCATCATCAATTTCATCATAAAAATTCAACATAAAAAATCCCCAAATCTAAGAACCCTAAATTTCGAAAATAAATAAAATTAGGATAAGAGGGAATTCAACTCATCCAATTCATATATGAACATGCTCAATAACATCATATAAGCTCAAATTAAACATCAATTTAAGCATAGAAGATCAAAATAAAAAATCACTAGTTTTGTCCTAAATTTTCGGCCCTTTTACAAATTAAAGAAATTGATCAATTCTTGCTAAATTAAATCACCACATGCTTATAAACATCACATGCACTCATATAAATCATCAATTTGATCATCAAAGCCATGAATCAAAAACCCCTAATTTTATTCAATATTTTCGAAAAAAACAAGAACTAGGGTTAGGGTTTGATTCATCATGATTTTAATGGTAGAAATGAGATCTAGATCAAGGATTTATCATAATATTTGAAAATCACAAATATCCACCATCATCATCAAAAATTTCGAAAGTTTTAGAGAGAAAGAAGATGGATTTTTCTTGCTTATCTTAGGCTAAGATCTTGATCAAGTATAGATCTAACCTTTTGTGATGATTTGGATGGAGTAGATCTTGATCTTGAGCTTAGAGGATGTTCATCAATGGAGGTTTGAGAGTGTGTGTGTTAGTGTGTTAGTGTGTGTGTCGTGAGTTGAGAGAGAGATGATGAAGTGGTTGATGAATGTTAGCATCTTTAATTAGATGATAAGATCAAGTACATAGATCATAATTACTTGTTGGTGGATGATCTTAATGAAGATCACATAGTACAATCTTGTTAGATGCTATTAGTACTAACTGAATATTTCCTTAGATATTGTTAGATTAAATTAATTAGAAATTAAAATAAAAGCTTATAAGATAAGCTTCATCTAAAATATCAAGCATCGTACCTTTGTTTAATTAATTAATTAATTAGACATCAATTAATTAAATATTAATCATAATCATAACGGCTTTAATTATTAAACTCTCGAGCTTGTAAATATTTATTAGGGTTTCTCAAACCCTAATGTAAGATTCTTCAAGAAATTTTCGAAAATAAAATCCGGAATTAAAATAAAATTGCCAGAGAAATTTATGATTTTCGGAGAAATTAAATCTTTCAAATAAACACATATTTCTCAAATAAATTCAAACATATAAGCACATAATCATCAACACCCTCGTCATCTCATTTCGGATTAACCTAGATGAGATAAAATATTAAATTATTTAAATTCGTCAAATTAGGGCTGTCGAAGAATTTATTGCCGGAACTTATTTTCTTCTATTCTCGCAGCTTAATTATCTCAGGTGAATTCTTAATTAGTTACTGAGTTCGATTATGAAAAAGCGGGGTACTACAACCTTCCAATATCTACAACCATAAAACCTCCGGTCCGGATTCTTGTCCGACCAAGATGTCTGCCAGCCTTCAACCTTCTTCCTTAAATTTCACAGAAGCATAACCTTGGATTACCTTCATAGTTCATTTCAAACCTTCGGCATCCACCGAAATAGCTCGACCCAGATGATGAATTCGAACTCATTTCGCTTTTCAATCACCAAGAACAACAGGAACCCTCGAAAAAATTGCACAATTTTCGTTTCCCTATCACTCAATTAAAATTGCTAGAACTAGGGTTCTTCATGTTACTCTTTTAATAGAAGAAGTGAATGTTTACGGTTTATAGTCGTTGTGCGGGCCCTAGAGAAAAAATAAGAAAAAAAAATTATGGAAGCCGTTTGACGACCGTTTAGGAGCTAAGGGGGTATTTGCACAACTTATAATAGCTTGGGGTGCCCGTCTACATTCCTTGAGGAGGCAAATATGGTAGGGGTGTATACGTTAGGGGGCAAAATGCTACTTTTCCCTTTAAATATCATACTCCCTTCCCTCTCATAAAATAATATCAAAATTGGATTGACATCAATTTTAAGAAATCTGGTGTTATTTGTGTTGTGAGGGGAGAATGACTCCAAAAATAGCTTATGTTTAGATTTTAGGTTTTATCGAATGTTGGTAAATGGTAATCCCCGGCCGGCCCAGCCCGCCCAGTCTCGACACTGGTTGGTGGTATTCACCCCCATTTATAATCGCTGCAAATTCTTTCATCAATCCAACACAAAATCACTGAGATTCTTCCTCTCTTATTCTCTTTCGCGTAGAAAATCATCAAATCGCAGCGCATATGTAGTTAGCTTTACGCATATTGGATCTACAAACAACGATGCTAAACACGGGCTTCAGCTGCAGCGGCGGCCCGGTAAAAGCTGACGATGTCATTTCGAAGCTGAAAGACGACGGTGATTTCGATCGTCTTCGTCTAAAAATCATCCGTAAACTCAAGGAGAATGTGAGTTTTCTGCCTCACTTACTGCTTTCAATTGGTTAATTTTGTTTTGCTTTGTACGTACGTACTCTGCTGCTTTTAGTTTTGAATGTGGCTGTTGTGGTTATTGCTAACTGACCTCTTTCCTCTGCATGTGTGTTGGTGATGGTAAATTTAACTAGTTCTTCTTGCGAAGAGAACTAGTTGTAATGTTGCGATTTCGAAACTGGTAATTACTTGATAGATTTCGCCATGTTTACTATGTTGGATAAGAATCGATTGTTAGAATTATCCAATTTTATAGCAAACCTGGATTTGATTGACCAAATGGGTGATATGTATACTACCTAAGAGGTGAGAAATCTATTTTGTGGGTAACTTCCAAATGCAGCGTAGTTCAGTGGGTGAGTTACACGGTGAAAAGAGTTTGGTGGCCGGATCTAATAAGGCCATAATTTGGTTGTAAGTTTGTTTTTAGTCCTTTGTTTCATTTTGAAACGAGGTTTTAGCATGTCTAGTGCAATGTAAAATGTTGTTTTTTTTCTACTTTAGTCGGACCCCGTTGTTCCAGAGATTATTCCATCTAGTTCAACATTATGGATACATGTGAAGGATTAAACAATGACATGTGTGTATTTGATGCCCCAAATGCTTTGAATTTACTAGTTTGCTTTACCCATTATAATATCAGAGATTTGCCATGAATAGAGGAGGATAGCATCCTCCCATTCACTTGAGAAATTCCTGTTTCTACTCGTGTATGGTTCAGAAAGTTTGAAGGAAACTCTCTAATTTTCTATGGTGTTTGGAAAAAATGATGAATGAACTCTGATGTGCAATGAAACTTCAATATTTAGTATAATAAAACAAACTAAGATGAACAGTTGAGATGAATAGGTTGTTGGATGGCATTGATATAAGTAACATATATATCTTTCTCCTGTGATTATCCAGTTGTCCTAACTTTTTAATCCTCTTGGTGCCCTCATATATGAGGGATTTCTTAATTGTCTTGTTCTTCATCAGAAGTGTGTTAAAGTGAAGCTTGTATCAAGTAAGAAAGAATACTTGCAGAAAAAACATAAAAATATTTGAGGTTAATCTGATCAAAGTCTATTTTAGAAAATTTTACTTGACATCTATGCTTATAGGAGAGTTTTTGAACCAGGGTGTTACACAGGGAAAAAAGTCATGGTAGTAGCACAACACTTATAAATAATGTATCAATTTACCAAACTACCTCCCTGTATGGACAGCAAATACTATTTTAAATCATAGTTATTAATCGCGGATCGCGCTTCATCGCGAAAATCTGTCCTAACGCTATCGCGCATCGCGATGCGCATAGCGCATGCGCTATTTGAATATGTCGCGCAGAAGCATAAAAAACATATATATATCATAATCATATGAAAAAGATGCATAATATATGTAGGTAATTAAAAAATGAGGTCTAAAAAAACTTAATTCAAATGATATCTAATAGATTTAAAGCCTTTAAAGTCTAATGACTTTAATCATAATCGGATAATCCTCAATCAGTCAATCCTCATCCTCCTCCTCCTCCGAAACATGCAGCGAACCATCTTCCTCATCATCATCTTTGTAGAGCTCGGAATCCTTCTCTTCTTCTTCCTCTTCATCACCACTCTCTTCATCGAAATTGAATAAAGATTCATCTTCTTCAATGTGTGCCTTTCCCTTTCCCTTCAGTATGAAATCTGGTCTGGACTCTGGACTGATTCTGAACGAGTGGTGATTGGTGAAGCAGATTGGAATATAACAGAGGAGTGGAGGAGACCGGAGAGAAGAAGAAGAGTCTCTGGCGTTTCGTTTATTTCTTTTCATGCAAGTCTGACCGTCAGACTTCATAACTTAATATACTAGTTTTATGTTTTAACCGTAATTAAACACAAGCCCAAGCCCGTAACTAATTAATTATTAGTCAGCCCATGCAACCTTCAAATACCGCGCTATTTAGCGCTATGAGTGATCGGAAATAGCTCCAATAGCGCCCCATAGCGCTCGCTATCTGATTTGTCGCCCAAATCGCGATGCATCGCGATTTCTTGGTGCTACGTTCCGCGACGCGCAATCGCGAGCGCTATTAGCGCTATTGATAACTATGTTTTAAATACAGATAAAGAGTTAGGTAAAGTTGAAAAAGTGAATTTTTTTCCAGATAGTTCTCTTGTGGATCAAGAACTTACTTAACTAGTTTACTGTGATTCCTCCATAATTTTTTGTGGATCAAGTAGTGCTGGATAACCAGTGGTGCCATTTCACCACTTTAAGTAAGAAGAAGAGAAGCTTTCAGTCACAACACTAGAATACTATTTATACATCTTCCAGTAAGAGTATTATGATCATAATCATAACAATTATGTTTGTTTGTCAGATGACTCAGATATTTTGCGAATTATATTAAATAAATACTTTGCACATTATTTTTATTGTTATTAACTTATTTATGGTGTATGACCTTACAATATCTCTGGTACTGGCCATCTTTCTGTAAAGCAACTCGCAGCACCTTTTATTTTTCCGAAACTGATTTTATTGTTGCATTAACTATATCGTCACATATAATTCATAATGTGTGAATTATGCTAGTATTTAGGTGTAAAAAACTTAAGCTATGGATTCATTCATATACACAGGCGAACATCAATTTTACAAACATCCCATATTTGTGTATTCTTGTTGTTAGTGGTCAATGGAATTACCATCTGTATTGCTTGGAAATTGGTAGTGTTGCTACTTCTGATTTTTGTTAAAGTGAATGCCATAATGTTGGTACAATTACAACATGAGCAAGAATGAATAGGGCCTTTATATTGTACCAAACCTTAAATGTGTAAATGTTATTGTTGGAGAATAAGTGTTGAAATATGAAATAAAATGTACATGGAGAATAGACATTTTGTCCTGATTTCTGTTAGATTCAAAACCATGACGTTTGTGTAATTGCAATTTGAGCAAGTCTGGATAATTATTGGACCTTTATACCCAACCATAGATGAGTGCATTTTACTTTTTTTGAAGAAAGTATCATTGCAGTTGGTTCCAAAATTGTTGTATTGTGATGGAAAGGGAACTCAAGAGAAGAATTAAAATATACATGGTGAAGCGAGACTTCGGCCTAATTTCTGTTAGGTTCAGTCCCATGACTTTGTTGCAAACTTGCAATTGCTACATGAGGAAATAATTATAGGACCATTATATCATACCTAACCGTAACTATATGCAAGGTTGTCAAATATCTTTCATGGCGCTGTTATGGTGGATGGCGGTGGCGGGTTTTTCATAGGCTGCCGTAATTTATGGCGTAACATCGCCTTTTTTCATGGTGGCAAATGGCGGCTGCCATCTCATGGCGCCATGGCGGCCGTTACGGCCGTTACGGCCGTTACATGGATATGGCAGCTCAAATACTCATTTAAATATATATATATATATATATATATATTTATTTATTTATTTCGGGTCAACCCAGTTGACCCGACCCAAATCCTGTCAATCCCTCTAGATTAGGTTTAGGAATTAGGGTTTTAACATAAAAACTGCCAGCCGCTTTTCTCTATCTCTCTCCCCTTTCTTTCTCTCTTCAAATTCCAACCACCCACAGTCAACCCACCCACCGGCGACGCCCCCCACTGGTGACCCACCCACCGGCGACCCACGCTCCGGCGAGCTTGATGAGGAGGACTAAGCATTTTATTACTTATTAGTCCTTGGACTTTATTATCTATTTATGTTTTATGCTTGAACTTAAGTTATTGTGTTTTGTTATGTTTGAACCTATGATATTTTGTTATATTTGAACTTAGGCTATTATGTTTTTTATTATATTATCTATTTTGCATGCTTTAATGTCATAATTTGTGTATATATAATTATTTATAATATTTTATAATTAGTCCGCCATAACCCGCCATATCAACCGCCATAACCTTATGGCGGTTTTTTGGCCGTCCGCCATAATCCGCCATCTGCCATCGATAACATTGACTGTATGAATGTTGTTTTTTGGTAAAAAAATATCTTGGAGTTGGTTCCAAAATTATTGTATCTTGATGGAAAGGGAACTCAAATTATGAAGGAAAATATACGTTGGGAATGGTATTTTGGTCTAATTCCTGCTAGATTCAGTGTCATGACATTGGTGCAATTGCAACATGAGTAAGTATGGATAATTATATAGGACTTTTATATTATACCGAACCATAGCTATACGAATGTTAATTTTGGTGAAAAGATCATTGGAGAAATATAATTTAAGAATTAATGCCCTAAATCAATGATAAAAATTCTTTTGACAATACAAAATCTGGTTTAGTCTCTTGATGGATGTTTCGTTTGGCAGGTATTTTGGTACTTTTGCCATTCTTCTAGTTCATAGATTGTCAAAATTTCTGTTTAATGGACGACTCAATCTTTTAATTTGGTATGTCTTGTCCATGATTTAAGACAGAAGAGAGACATGTATATGATGGTGGTGATAATGAATTGGATGTGTGTTGCACTCTCTTTCATAGTCCATATCACTTTTTTCTTTCCCCGCCTTTCACTCTCATTTGTTTCTGCCTTCTAATACTTAACATTAGTTCTGCAATTTTTCACAGGAAGAATTGCGAAGCAATATTATATCAATGGTAAAACAATCAGCGGCACTAAATCGTCCAGGCGCTGAGTCTATGAAACGACGTCAGCTTTCTAATGCAATACACGAAGATATTGGGTAAGATAAAGCTGCCATAAATACACATCACAGTTGTGTAAAAGCTTGAAGATTTTGTCAGAGTTGCCGCAGAATTGTTCTGTTCTCAAAGTTTCATTTAAAAATCTTCTATATTTCAGGGACAAAATGATGAACCAAATTTCTGATGGTTTGTGGAATATAATTCGATCTTCTGATGGCATGCAGTCTGAAATAAAGGAAACTGTACAGTCAGTTTATGATAAATTATTAAATCCTGAAGGAAAGGACAACGGCCAGTCATCTTCTCATAAGGAGTCATCACCAGTTCGGAGCAAGCTAGAGATTGGTGATGCTACTCGCGCTTTTGCAGCTGGTGGCACACTTTCAGATGAAGAGTTAAATGAACCGCCAGGATTTGGTCCGGCTGAGAGGAAAAAGAAGAACAACCAAACAAACCAAATAAACCATATTGGTAGGCCAAAACGTCATAGACAAAAAGCCATAGAAGAAAACAAGGGAGACAACTTGCAGTTTGAGGATTTAGCAGAACCTGACCATTCCGATTATGTTGCTCCACCTGGCTTTTCTTCTATGGTCAAGCATAATAAGCATTCGGGAGATGCTAGTAATGAAGATCCTGATGTGCCTCCAGGATTTGGTTGGGTAGACATGCAGCTCAAAGTTTCGGCATTATATTAAGATTTTTGAACGTGGGGGAAGATTCAACTCTGTGACTAGTTGCCCATGATATGACATTTGATAGTTTGGATTCTTCCCATGGTTCAGATTCATATTTTAGGCATGACTACTTACAAATTCGTTCAGAATGTCCGCAGGGAACGGTATGGAGAGTACATGCCTCTATACAAGTTTGTTATTGTTGATAGATTGCCAAGCTGTAGGTAAAAACATGTGAACTGCATGCCAAAAAAGTAATTTTAGATTTGTATTTATAATGTAACTCGCGCAAAAACTTGGGTGAGACCGGTCTTAAGCAAGAGATTGGATCTCACTCGGATCCGTATAAATAATTTGTATCCAGATTATTTAATAGTTGACTCGGTAGCCTAGTGGTCTTTCACTCTGCCTATTATCTGTTATGTCATGGGTTCGAATCCCATATAGAGTTAACCTTTCTCCTTTTGCTTTTTTTTTTTCATTATTTGATCTATTAAGACACTTTAGAGTGTTCTAATAGCTGTGTATAGGACACATTTTTGTGTTCTATTATCTATTTTGTTTTTTTTAGTTTTTTTTCCAATAATAATTGTTAATCTCCAATTAGAATTTATTAATCCTCAAATATTACTTTTCTTCTTGTTAATTATTATCTTTTACCCCTTTAAATATTACTCCCTCCGTCCACAATAAATTTGCCACATTGTGGATGGCACGGGTTTTAATAATTTGTTGGTTGATTGTATTGTAAGTGGAATAAGGGTCCCACTTTTATATAGTTTTAAATTGTGTTGTGAGTGGAAAAGTAAGTGAGGTGTGTGGGGTCTATTACCATAAATGGATGTGGCAAATTTTTTGTGGACGGACCAAAAAGAAAATTGTGGCAAATTTATCGTGGACGGAGGGAGTACTTTGTTTATGACAATTGTTATTTTTATCCTGATAAATATTACTATTGAAAAATCTATTAAGACACTTTAAAGTGTTCTAATAGCTGTGTATAGGACACATTTTTATGTTCTATTATCTATTTTATTTATTTTTTTAGTTTTTTTCCAATAATAATTGTTAATCTCCAATTATAATTTATTAATCCTCAAATATTACTTTTCTTCTCGTTAATTATTATCTTTTACCCCTTTAAATATTACTTTGTTTATGATAATTGTTATTTTTATCTTGATAAATGTTACTTTTGAAAAATATTACTCCCTCTGTTCTGATAGCAAGGTCTCTCTTTTCTTTTTTGTCTGTTCCAATAGCAAGGTCTCATTCCAAAAATGAAAATAATTAACTCTTTAAAAGTTGTGCGTCCTACCACTTTTTATCTTCTTACTCTTATTTCTTAATAATTGTGTCCAAATCAAATGAGACCTTGCTATTGAGACGGAGGGAGTATTTTTCTTTTCGTGAATTATTACTTTTTATCCCGACAAATATTACTTTTGAAAAATATTACTTTTGTTTACGACAATTGTTATATTGAAATAATATTACTTTTCTTCTGGTAAATTATTACTTTAAATCTCGACAATTACTTTTGTTTATGCAATCGGTACATTGAAATAAATTATTACACCATCCATCCCACAATAAGTGTCCCATTTTCTCTTTGGTTTATCCCACCTAAGTGCCACATTTCTTTTTTTGGAAATCACTTTCTCTCATAAAAAGGTGTGAGCTCCACCACTTTCTATCTTTTTATCATTTAAATTACCATTCTCCTTAATTTTCGTATCGAAAAGAAATGAGACACTTATTGTGGGACGGAGGGAGTACTTTTCTTCTCGTGAATTATTACTTTTCATCTCGATAAATATTACTTTTGTTTATGAATATTACTTTTCATCTCGATAAATATTACTTTTGTTCATCTCGATCCCTCATTGGTCAAGGTTTATTGAATTCTCTGAAACCGGGATCTCGTTTTGGAGCAGTCTTTGACTTAGAGCTGGGACTTCAAGCTTTGTCTGGTGCGCTATCAGCTGGAGGCTTTGAAAAGTCAGCTCCGCTTGATCTGCTCAGCTGGATCTGCTATGTTGGATCCTCATTGCTTGAGTCAGCTCAGTTTCCTTAGCTCCGTTGGATCTACTGGTTGGATCCACTCTGCTTGAAATTTTGATTCAGCTCTGCTTGATCTTCTGGCTGGCTCTGCTCAGTTGATCTTTACACAGCTAATGACTCCTCAACTAATCTTCACTCAGCTGGATCTTCTGTTGTCTTCAGCGGCTTCATCTGTAAACTTATAAAATCTACGTGCTCAAACAGGCGATGTGGAAAAGCAACTTAGGCTTATGCAATCATCTACTAGGTTGGAGTCAGTTGGATTTTTGTATCAACTCGAAATACTTAGAATTTTCCCAACACTTGTTCACGAATCATTGTTGTAACAATGACAATCAATTTCATGACAAGTACAATAGTTAATTGTATGAGTTCTTGTTAAGAAAAAGGGAGATATGAGTTATACCGTATAAAAATTTGTATATGGGTCATGTTAAAAATCAGGATATCGGATATTAAAGATATCAATATACTGATACACCAAATACAAGATATGAATATGGGCCATATCCATACCTATACCTGTATATAGATACCAAACGAGCCCTTAGTTACGAGCCCTTAGTTAATGAATGCAAGCTAAATCTTTATAATATATAAAAGCAAGCTCGGCTTGCTGTTTTTAGTAACTTTCATTTTCAGTTATTTTTTATTCCAGTTTTGGAAATATTATATTTAATTGTTATTATCTTAATTGCTCATTAATATTATCAATCAGCTAATTAATGTTGGACGTTACAAAGGCATAATTTGTGGAAAATATTAATTATAATAATAAAATTTCTATTTTTATACTATTTTCTACCTATAAATTCTAGAATTCCGCCAATTCCATTCACAATTCATATCCTTTGTACTTCTTTGTTGATTTTTCTACTCTATTTTTGTTTTCCATGTTTAATTTTTTTTGCTATTAGTTAATTTTAGATATTTTTAGAATTTCTTCGGATAAAAATGATATCGTCGTTTTAATCGCACATGACATTTTGACGTGCCATGTAGACATATGTATAACACCCACACAATGTGATCAATTTTTATTGGTGTACCAAATTTATCAAATTATCTTATTGTCTAATTAAAAATTATCTTATTTATTTCATACTCCCTTCGTCCCATTATTTATGACACATTTCTTTTGGGCACTGATATTAAGGAGAAAGGTATTTAAAGGGTAAAAGATAGAAAGTGGTGGAGCCCACAACTTTTTGTGAGAGAAGTATATTTTCCAAAAAGGAAACAGATCATGTTACGTGGGACGACCCAAAAAGGAATACATGCCATAAATAATGGGACGGAGAGAGTATTTGATTTGAATGCAATGAAATTTTTATCAATTTACTATGCTAATAAATAAATAACATATTACAAAATTCTTTGTTTAAAATAATTAATAATGTATATTTTTATTGTTGTGTTATATCCATAATTAATCACTTTTGTAAGATTAATTTTTTTACTATATATCTTTTCACTTCAAAATTTTTACAAAATACAATGAAAGCCAAAAATTTGTTTAAGTTCATAATCACTAGCCATGTATAATTTTCGGCGCAACAAATTGAAGCTTATAACATTATTTAAAAAAAAATATTAAAACGACGTATATCAATATGTCAAAAAAAATGAGAAATTACTAATAAAGTGTCCCAACATTACTTTATTAAGCTCTTACATAATTACATTATTAATTTATTTATATATATTGTTTTTACTTAATTTGTTTAACATCATAATATATATGAAAATTCCCACGCATCGTGTATTACCAGTATTAATTAATGCTAGTAAGTTTAAAAGCAAAAACTAAGCCTTTTGAACAAGTCACTAGAGAAATTCCAACCTCTACACATTCTTTAAGAGTCAAGGAAAGGGACAACCGAAGACAACGAGAAAGCTTCAGAATATAAAGATAAGATAGCTGAAGTCAACGTCAAAGTCAACCCTACCGATAAACAGCAAAGAACCATTTACAACATCACCTCATTTTTGTGAGTTCATCTTCATATTCTCAGCAGAAAAACTGAAGCAAGAAAATGTCTGTCTTCATCTTCTTCTTTACTTCCTTTGTTTCTCTCTCTATACTTCTCTGCGCAGGAGCAGATCAATGTATGCCAGACAAATGCCGCAAAGGCGGCCCATTAATTCAATATCCGTTCAGAATCAGAGATCGACAACCCCAAAACTGCGGCTATCCAAATTTCGATGTTTACTGCTCCGACAAAGGCGAAACTATGCTTGATTTGCCCTTTTCAGTTAATCTTAGAGTTAAGAAAATCGACTACAAATCCCAACAAATTTTCCTTTCCGACCCAGAAAAATGTCTTGCCCAGAAGCTCCAAAATCTGAACTTGTCCTCATCTCCCTTCCGATTCGTCTACAATTACTTGGAAGATTATATCCTCTTCAACTGTTCTCTCTCTAAAAGAGATCTCCACACCCCTGTTCCTTGTCTTAGGGATTCAAGATACCAGTTCTATGCCATTAGGTTTGATTCTTACATGGATTCGCTTTCTCTCACATCGTGTACCAGTTACCATAATGTTTCATCTGTTCCAGAATATGTTTTTTCAAGAAACGATATTCATTTGAACTGGTCTCAACCGGCGTGCGGCAGTAGCTGTGAAGCTCTAGGAAAAAGATGCGTGCCCTTAAACAACTCCACCACAGACTTTGAGTGTATTCCAAAACCCAAGAGTAATAAAGGTAGATTATAGCTTAATTATCATATTATCTTAGTATCTTACACTTGGATGTTATGTTATCTTCTTAATAGAGCTAATATTTTGCTCCTCTTGTTTATAGGTGAAATTAGGAAGATAAAAATTGCAGGTGATCATCTCTATTTATTGCTTAATTGCTAATTAAATTCCAATCTTTCCATCTTCTTTAGATCTATTTTTTAAACGTTTCAATAATGTCGCAACCTTTTAACTTCGTAGTAAATTTGTTTTCCAAATTCTTGAGCGAGTATAGAGTTGAGATTTAGACGTTCATCTGGTGTAGAATTTCAAAACTGACTGAAGGTTTGGCTGGACTGTCTTCCCGTGTTGTCAATTTTGTCGTGGAACGTTTGGAGTTGCAATTCGAACACTCGGGGAAATCCTAACTTCGTCGGATGTCGGAGGACGAAATTGACAACACAAGAGGACAGTCCAGACAGTGGACTTCAAAAGCCTAGTATTGAGTTTCGAGGTTGGATGGCCGTCTAAATCTGGCTTTGTTTTGCTTGTGTATTGAATATTTGGTTGTATGGTTTTGTTGTGCAGGAGCGGTAGTGGGATCTTTTCTTATGTTGACAACAATTGCAGCTCTCATCTTTCTCTGCATCACAATTCTTAAAGACAGAGAGAATCGGAAGAAGATTGAAGGGTTTCTTGAAGATTACAGAGCCCTTAAGCCCACCAGATTTGGCTACTCCGACATAAGAAGGATCACGAATCAATTTAGCGAAAAATTGGGCGAAGGGGGCTACGGAGTCGTCTACAAAGGAAAGTTGTCGAGTGAGATATACGTCGCTGTGAAAGTTCTCAACAATTCGAAAGAAAACGGGGAGGAGTTCGTGAACGAAGTGAGTACGATTGGGAGGATACACCATGTGAATGTGGTTCGTTTGGTAGGCTTTTGTGCAGAAGGATTCAGAAGAGTTGTGGTTTATGAGTTTCTACCAAATGAATCACTTGAAAAGTTCATCTTCCAAGAAGATTCTAAGAGAAGCTCTCTTGGTTTGGAGAAGCTTCAAGATATCGCTCTAGGCATAGCCAAAGGCATAGAGTATCTTCACCAAGGCTGCGATCAACAGATCCTTCATTTCGACATCAAGCCTCACAACATCTTGTTGGACCAAAACTTCAGCCCGAAGATCTGTGATTTCGGGCTAGCAAAGCTGTGTTCGAAGGAACAAAGTGCTGTGACGATGACGGCTGCAAGGGGGACCATGGGCTACATTGCGCCTGAGCTTCTGTCGAGGACTTTTGGGAGGGTGTCGTATAAGTCGGATGTTTATAGCTTCGGAATGCTGCTGCTGGAGATGGTGGGAGGGAGGAAAAACGTTGATCTTAAGATAAATAATAGTCAGGTGTATTTCCCAGAATGGATATACAATCATTTGAATCTTAAGGATGAATTTTGGGTGCATATTGAAGAAGGTGATCAAAGTAGTATAGCAAGGAAGCTAACTATTGTTGGGCTGCATTGTATTCAGTGGTATCCGGCAGATCGTCCGTCCATGAAAGGTGTGGTTCAGATGTTGGAAGGAGATGGATCCGATCTCATATTGCCTCCGAATCCATTCCCTACTACAAATGCCACCAGTTTGGTTGCAGGGATACCTGAAAGGCATTTCCAAATTGAGTTGCCACTCATATTAGAAAGTGAGTGAAACACTTTAACATTTTTCTTTTTTTATTTTATGTCGAGGGGTAATGTGCAGTCGTTGTTGGAGATACGTACTGGTGAACCATGTTACTTTGCAATAAATCGGACTGCGAGAACCTAGTATAACAAACTCGACCTATAAGATGTTGGTGACTCAGAATAGACTAGAGACTAAAAAATGTCACTATACCCCTAAGGGCTCGGATGGTGCTTTATTTTATTTTTTCTTTTTTTTTCTTTCTTTTCTGTTTATATTTTTATTGCACCATTGAAATGTAGTAAGAGAAATTTGTTAGCAGTGTTAGTGATGAACAATACATGTGATGCTGATGCATAAGGGGGGAAAATTGTATTTTGTCATTTTGTGAGCATCAAATTATTATTACCAAGTTCAGAATTAAGTCATGTAGCTGTAATGGTGTCTCGAGAATACTCTTCCATTCTTTCTATTAGATTGTTGTTCATCTATGATGTTAAATAGTATGTATATGCATCAGTCCGATACGCTTACTAAATTGATCAAAATCGAGATAAATCTAAGAAAACTTTATTTATTACTCCCTCCGTCCCAATAGCAAGGTCTCACTTGCTTTGGGCACAGTTATTAAGAAACAAGAGTAAAAAGAGAAAAAGTGGTAGGTCCTATAACTTTTGAAGAGTTAATTATTTCTATTTTTAGAATGAGACCTTGCTATTGGGACAGACAAAAAAGGAAAGCGAGACCTTATTATTGGGACGCAGGGAGTACTTATTAGTGACTTTTCAATAAATCTGGGATTGAAGAGGTCACATTTGGCCGGCTGGCTCACCACCATATAAATTATAATAAATGTAGTTGACAACTTGACCATATGATAAACAAGCAATTAAATACACGCTTTCTTGAGAATGACAGCACACATGCACACACTCCTCTCTCTGCACACACTACTAGGATCTTATATTTTTCTCGATTTTTTGACAAGTCTATTTTATTTAGGAAAAACTACACTTTGAATTACGAACTTTGCCTCATTTTGTAATTTTAATTCAAATTTTAAAATTTTGTATATCACTACAAAAAAAAAGTGCAAATAACAATGGAAACCCACCCAACACAAACTAACGATGGCATATTGACGGAACCTCTTGACAAGAAGTAGCGATGGAAACGGCGATGGATCTCCGACGGACGAATGGCACGAAGTATTTGCGCTGAATGTAACGACGGTTATCGCGACGGAATGTCCGTCGGCTAGTCCCACGATGGAACACTTGAGTTGTTAAATATTAAAATTCGAATTATTAAAATTAAAAAAAAATTAACGACGGAACTTTTTTATCGTTAGTGTTATTAAATAAGTATTTAATTTTTATTTATTTATTAACGACGGAAGTACGTCGTTAGTATAATTAAATAATTTATTTAATTTTTATTTATTTATTAACGACAGAATTATGCTGTCGTTAGTATTATAAAATAATTATTTAATTGTTATTTATTTATTAACGACAGAATTGTACCATCGTGAGTATTTTTAAGATAAATAATTTTTTTTTCTAGTGAATATAACGATGGAAGTCTGCCGTCATTATGGTAAATTTATTTTAAACAAATATATGTTAAATTTCGGCGCCGATGGAATCGTGACGGTTATTTTCGGTCATCAAGTCTGAACTACATATGAGCAATTCACTTAGCCCTAACTAAAAAATCCCCAATTCAGAAATTCCATGTACGAAATTATGATGGTCATTTTCGATTACGCAAGTTTAACTACGGAAATATTTCCGTCGTACTAGTGATGGAAATTCCGTCGAAAATGGTGACGGAATTACTTTCGTCGTTAATAGCGATGGAATATTTCATCGTCGATCTGTCGCCGCTGATCGATGATTATATCGACGACACAGTGTTTACGATGGTCGTTTTGTCGTTATGTTTGTGACGGAATAAAAATGTCGTCTTTAAATATCTTAGCAACGAGTCGAACGAGTCAACCATATTTCATCATTAAGCAAGTTTCTCAACGAATTTTTCTGTCGTTATTTCTATATTTTTTGTTGTGTATTAAATCACGAACTTTCAATTTTTTAATTTGAACTCATGCTCTGTTTCACTTGCCGAAAATTTTCGGGAAATTATGTAAAACGACGTTGTTTAATCTTCCTCAACAACTGGAATAGGACGGTGCTGTTTAAAATGACAGATTGTATATGTCATGTTGTCAAGTAAACCCAACTAAATTGCAAAAAAATCCTACACAAGAGAGATAAAACTCACAAAATATTATTGATAAAAAGATATAATGAAAAATTGACAGCGCCAACGTTGCTTTGGTTATGCAAGAGGAGCGCCAACGTTCTATTGATATAAATTATGAGCAGAATCACCATCATCATCCCTACCAAAGCAACCGTTCATCTCCATCTCCAAAAATATGAAGCAACTATTTGACAAAACAATTCATGAAGATCTAATCGATGAAAACAAGATGAGACCTTCGCAGGAAAAGTGAGCAGATAGAGGAGATGAGGCAACTTGCAACAAAAGGAGGGATGTTGCCGGAGATAACTCCGGAATCTATGGTGACAGTGGCGCGACGATCGATCTGAATGATGGAGGAGACATGGTAGGGGCGACCTATTGTAGAGCGAATGGAGGTCATCGGAAGGGAAAGAGAGATGTCGTCAGAAGGGAAAGGGAGACATCATCGGAAAATCACCGCCTGAAAGAGGAGGGAGGTGTAGCCGTTGTCACTCTTAGAGAGAGAGAAAGAAATTAGAGTTTTGATTCTTCAAAATTAGAGAATTAGGCACAAATTGATTCATGTGAAAAAAATGTTTTTGGTTATTAAGTAAAAGAATGAGGGGCAATAATGTCAAGAAGTGCTATTATTTGTATTTTTAGAAATTGATGCTATAATAAGTATTTTTTTCCTTAAAAGTGCTATAATCCTACAATATATCTACAAAAAAACCGTCAAGATTCCTAGTGTCTCTTAAAGTTCTCCGTAAACCTTCTCTACTTCTGAAAATCTACTTCCAATATTTCACGACGCAATGTGTTACAATGAAGGAAGATGTTGATTGATTCATCATAAATTTTGTTAGTAATTAGCTAACTTTTTTCTTCTTGACCTACCATTGATGATGCCTACATAATGAAATCAATAAAAAAACCTAACTTTTTATATCTCATTTTATTCTAAAAAAATAGCAATTATATTACAATGATCTCACTATTCCTAACTTCTCATTGTAGCAACAAATTAGACAAATCAAACAACAATCTATTATTTATAATCCTCAGTATGTACTATTTATAATGAACTTAGCACGTAGATTAAAAGTTCATATAATTACTGATACTTGCATATTCAATGAGATTTTCTATAACATTCTAATAAACTTAGCCTTGCAGTTGCAACCTTCAACTTCTCCGAGTTGATAAATGCATGCTGGTCTTGCTGCAAATTATTCAGTCAAATTATCACGATTGCCGAACTAAATGATCTAGAAAGTAACACATGGAATGGATCATATAAGTAGTAGATAGAAAAAAGTTTCAATCAAATTAAAAGCATATATACTGGTAGTTGTTTGATTTTGGCAAAAACTTCGTTCAATACTGGCCGGAAATATTCACTTCTTCCTCTCTTTCAAATGTTATGTTTCCAATGTCATTAATGGCAACCAAAATCTAGACATATCTAGACTACTTAATGGAATTTTCTTATAAGCTTCTGGCTTAGGATATCCAGATACACACAACTAAGCTAACCCATGTTTATTTAAATAAAAATTTATAACAAGAACAATCAGTTAAACCAATAACATTGCAACCAGATCACTATATGTGCTATCAAGACTGTTACATATTTATGTGCACTATGTCAGAAACTACAAGAGCAAAAGAGCACTCTGCTTTTCAAATGCAGTGTCATCCAAGGAAGAAGCAAAACAATGATCAGTAGTAGCTCACCACAGTTCAAAAGTAGCAACCAACTTAATCAGCAAGCTATCACCCTCAGTCTGTTTCATCAACACAACCATTCTTACAACTAAACTTTCACCACAATCACAAGCCTATTCATAAATAATCTGCTAAACTTTTGACCACGAATTCATCAAAGCGCAATAATTAGATATTACACTCAAAGATAGGGAAAACAAAATTTACCTATATATATCAAAGATTAGCTCTCGGTAGAAAAGCTCTGGAGACTTCTCTCGGATAGTCCAAATCATGTAACCTAGTTCACATAGTAATCCTACTTCTCTCCTTTCTCATGCTTCGTCTCGCTCACCGAGAACGACGTTGTCTCGTTCTGCCTCACCTTCCCGTAGTAGCGTGGGAAGGTGGGAGGACGGCCGAGCGGTGCAGCAACATGTTGGGCGACGGCAAGTGCAACGAGGGTTTTGTCAATTTAGGGATTTTAGGAGAGTGAATTTGAGTGACACAGAGCGACAGAGTTTTACCCAATTCCTTCTCCAATTTTATTTTATTAGATTAGATTTTTTACGTAATTTTTATTTACTTTTTTGACATAACCTACTAAACTGATTATATTAACATAAAAATATTATATTTATAAGATTTATTAATGTATTAATGTCACATGTAATTATTGATTTGTCAATTTAGGTTCGATTATAAGTTAGAAAAAAACCAATTTGGAGTACTATTTTATCAAATAATTATATACAGATTATATATATCATATATATAAATTAAATATAATTTAATATTATACTTTTTAATACTAATATCATTTGATTCAATTTACTTAAATTTATAATTATCTTTGTTTTGTTTTTTTAAATACATATATTTTATATCGTAGTTATATAAATTAAATGTTACTTATTTGTGCAATTATAGGGAGTATATTATTTTTGTCTAGTAGTTTTTCAACTTAATTGTCCCAATTCAAAAATATAAAAATAAATGTTGTATTTATTTTAGATGATAAATACTTGACGCAAATATATATACGACAGTGAATGCAACATTAGCCTATATGTGTTGTATAACTATGACATTTTATTAATGTGTCACAAATTAATTGTCACAATACAATGACATAAAAAAAAGGTGTCACATTTGTGTCAAAAAACTATGACACATTATTTTAAATGACGTACAATTTATGCACATATACGACACTTAATGCAACGTTGTTTTGTATGTCTTGTATAATTATGACATTTTATTGATGTGTCGCAAATAAGTTGTCGCAATTTAGAGACATAAAAGAAAGTGTCGTATTTGTGTCACATAACTATGACACATTATTTAAGTGACGTAAAATTGACGCGAATATACAACACTATTCTATATATGTTGTATAATTATGACATTTCATTGATGTGTCGCAAATAAATTGTCGCAATTTAAAGACATTAATTAAAGTGTTGCATTTGTGTCACAAAATTGTGACACAATATTAATGTGACACACAATTGACGCAAATATACAACACAACGAGCATAAGTGTGGTAATTTTACGATATTTACATATAGTGTCGCATGTGTGTGTGTCGCAATAGGCCAGATTTCTTGTAGTGTAGTAGAGCTATCAAAAAAGGCTCGGCCCGGCCCGATTTCGGGCCGGGCTGGGCTCCGCAATTTTAGGCCCGGAGGATTTTCGGGCCGGCCCGGTAAAATTACACTATAAAATGATTTCCGGGCCGGGCTGGGTTCTATATTTTCAGGCCCCGAGAATTTTTGGGCCGGGCCGGGCCGACCCGAAATTTTGACAGCCCTAGTAATTAGGAGTATTTGCTTTGAGATTCATTTTAATAAAATTTTCAATTGATACTTATGTTTTAATTACATTTATAATATTTGGTTATTTCTACTATTGAATATTGATGTTTACGGTTTTTAGCGGGTAAATAAGCGAATATTACCCAACGAGTACATGTTTTAAAATTATTTTTTAATGGGGTTTGGATTGAGAAAAAATTGATGGATTTGAGTTTGGGAAATGTTTAATGGGTGGATTACCCGACCCATTTTCATTCCTATTCATAATAATTAAAGCCGGATCTTTCTCTTACTAAATAAAATAGCTATTGGATAAAAAAAAAGAACAGATAAAAATCACTGACATCAATTCCCACAAAAAAAATCAATCCAACAAAATCTGGAATATCAATAATTAAAAATCACGCACTGTAAAAAGACAACTGTTACCAGAAAATTTTATTACTAAAACCAATTGAAGATTGCAAAGGAAGTAATTAAGTAAATAACAGAGATTTAAAAAAACATCCAAATTATCCAAATATAACTGCAACCGGGCTTCTAACAGAATGCTTGCCTGAACTCCATTTAATCTCTCCTTGAACAAGTTTGTTTTCCTCTCCCCCACCTCCTGATCGTCTGAACGTCACATTATAACGTAATTTCTCACCAACCTTCGAGAATTCAAGTCTATCTGGACTGACCTTTAGAGCCACACCGCGAGGTGAAACGACGTCGACTCGGTACAACTTCTTGGATCCACCAACGTTGGTAACTGTCCTCGTATACGTCTGAGGCGTCGATCCTAGCCTGATCGAGAACGAGGGATAGTTCAGCTCCGCCTCGGGAATGCTCGATTTAGTCGAGCAATCTACACTACGGTGGAGAAGCATTCCTACTTGTTCGTTGGTGTAATTCAAGCCGCACAAGTAGGGTACATAGTCTTCCGGTTGAATGTCGTATACGAGTCCTGGATCATTTGCTTTCGAAGGATTGACGTGGCCTGCACCAGTGGCGAAGAAATCGGCAGCAGAAAGTGTTTGATCTTCAATCGGTTTGCCCCCGAGGTTGGCTTGATCCGCGGTGGTCATGATCGCAGACTTGATTGCAGCCGGAGACCAGTCTGGATGCGCGCTTTTGAGCAATGCAACGACACCGCTCAGATGAGGGCACGACATCGAGGTACCGGAGATCATGTTGAAATTAGCCTTATTGGTGGATGCATTTTTGTTTTCAAGAGATTGATTCCATGCTGCAAGGATGTTGTTGCCTGGTCCGATAATGTCGGGTTTGAGAATTCCCGGGCTCCCGACGCTCGGACCTCTGGATGAATAATAAGTCACAACGGGGGCGGAGGCGGAGGCGGGGGCGCGATCATCATCATCGCCGATTATAGTTCCTTTGAAAATGATTCTAGCTTTAGGGTTTGTTGTGGAATTTAGATAGGATTTCAATTTGACTGCGTCTGCGTAGCTGATGTATGATGCGGGCAGAACATGGGCTTCTGCAGATAACGTGTAACCTTGAGGTTTTGAATTCATTAGAATCATGGCGGCGCCGCCGGCGTTCTTCACCGCCGCTCCTTTCGCGATTCTTGTGATAACTCCTAATTCACACGCCACTATCTTTCCTTCAACTTCCGACCTATTCAATTCACCTTCCCGGCATAATGTTAAGTTTCCCCCATTGTCGGGGTAAACTATTTCTAATTCAGCCGCGGGGGAGAAATCCCGCGGCTGGAAAGCCGACTCGCCGTCTAATTCCTCGCCGTTGCCGAGCACCACCGTCGCCGTCAGTTTCCTGTCGACGGTACTAGCGCCGACTGTCAGAATCCACGGGGCCTCATTCGATATAGTATAGTAATCCGGACCGCTGTTTCCGGCGGAACAGACGACGGGGATTCCCCTCTCAATAGCTCTGTACGCGCCGAGAGCGATGCTATCGGCGTAGAAAGGCACCGACGAGCCACCTAGCGAAAGCGACAGGATGTCAACGCCGTCTTCAATGGCGGCGTCCATGCCCGCGAGTATGTCGCTCTCGGCGCAGCCCCCGGGGCTACAGACTCTGTACATAGCCACGTGAGTGAGGGGCGCAATGCCAACGGCCGTGCCATTGGCATTGCCAAAAATGCCAGCTGCTGGGACCAAATTCCCAGCAGCTGTGCTAGCAGTGTGCGTGCCGTGGCCTTGTTCGTCGGCGGGGGTTCCGACCCCGTCGCCGAACCGCCTCGCTCCGATCAGCTTATTGTTACATGCTTTCGGACCGAACTCGCACTTCCCCTTCCATTTCGCGGGAGGGGGCGGCATCCCTTCGTCACGGAACGACGGGTGGTCCGGTGTGATGCCGGTGTCTAAAAGGCCGATTACGACGCCCTTCCCATAGTCGGAGCCTTTCCAAAACCCTACATTTTGGATCAACCCTAAGAAGTTGGGAGAATGGGTGGTGTGCAATTGATACACTCGCTCGGGGCGAGCAGAGATGAATCCTTCCTTTTGTCGGATCGATTCTAATTCAGTCGCTGATAATTTGGCGGCGAAACCAGTGAGCACGTGGCGGTAGCGATGCAAAATGCGGGGGCCGTCGACGGCGGCGTCCGTCGTGAAAAATGAGTCGTACCGCCACGTGTCAACATCGTTGGGTTTCGCCTCGACATAGACGATGTATGTTTGTTTAGGACTAAGGTTTTCCGCTGTAAGGAGTTGGTTATAACTGAGGATGCAAATGAGAGCTAGAAACAAAGCTAATGTCATTGCTGAAAATGGCGTTCAATTTTTGTTGCAGATTAATTTTATGTTTTTGGTTGTTGATTTATATATAATAAGGAATGAATAAAGTTGTGATGGAGAAGATTTGTGTAGATTGATGGTAAATTGCCAAAATTTTGCGTAATATAATTTCTTGGATTGCGTAAGGAGTAACAATTTCAACTGTTTTGAATTTATGTTGTTTATCATTAAGGTTGACAGATTTCCTTTCGAATTTCTGTTGATTTGCAATAAGCTACTTTCCGTTGATAGATTGTATAAACGCACACAAGTTGTTAAATTAATAGCACGCTGAGTATATGATTGTTTTGTGTACAAATTTATGCTTTATATATAGATATATCTTAGATTATGATTGCCTAACATCTATTTCTGGCTAAAGAGGCTAGATATAATAAAATTAGGGTTAATTGCAAATTAATAATCAATCTTGGATGTCTTTTTGAAATTAAATTTCAATTTATGAAATGTTAATAAATAATATCCAACGTTTATAATTTCTGCAATATATTAATTAGATCTTACTCTATTATTTTTCCGGTCCTCGACGAGCTGATGTGACTACGCATTTGTTTTGTATATACGACTTCGTCATAAATATTTCAAAACAACGTCATTTTGTATATAAATATTAAAAATTTTAAGATTGAAGAATCCTAAATCAGGTTCAAATCAGACTTCAGCATGTTGGTAAAAAGAACTACAAAGTAAAGAGAAATGTTTTTAGACGCTTTTACAGTTATATATATGTAAAATTAAAATATATATATATATATATATATATATATCTTATGATGAATTTCATTATCCTTGTTTAATCCCCCACATCCCACCCCCAGAATTATATTTGCTTAATCATTTTACCCCTATATTGAATTATTATTATCTTCCCTCACCACCTATAATCTATGTATCTATATTATATTAAAGTATAATTGCGGATAAAAATAGTGTGATTTTCCTGCGCTCTTTGCATATTGATCAAAGATGGAATCATATATGTAACATACAATTATTGTAATTATATGATTAGTCTTAGATTATTATGTTATATATTATCATAAATAAAAAAGATTATTATGTTATCCGAAAATGGAATTATATAGATTGCACATAATTACGATTAGAATTAATTAGTTCCTCCTATAAATAATCAGGACGATCACTTCCCACCAGAACTAGTTATTGAGGAAACACTATGACATTTTTTGTCTAAAAAGAGAAAGATTTAAGAAAAGAGCACACGTCACAAGTGTAATAGACGGACACTCTTTTTCCTCTGGAAATTTTTTCCATGGGATTTTTTCCTAGAAGTTTTAATGAGGTCCGACCTTGTCTCCCTTGTTGAGTAAGGTGGCTAGGTTCTTTGAGGCTTTCTTTGCCTTCTCTACCTGTTATTTCCTTTTCCATCGGTTTAATACAAAAATCTCAGTTGCCGATTACTTTATAATTAGTCTAAGGTTGTTATGTTGATTAACTAATTAAGGTTATAATTATTGTAATATATAATTACTTTTTGGCTTGAGCATCACAATCGTGTCATGCTGCTTGACATTTTTTACAGAATGGAGGATGATGCTCCCGAGACGGATAATTTGGTGTAGAGGGAGGTGAATACACCAAGTTTAAAAACTTTTCCAAATTAAAACTCTTTTGAGTGAACTGGGTGAGTTCGACCAAGGTGGGAGTCAGCTTGATCAACACAGCTGCATGTGTGCGGAATGTGGTGGGTTTTGAAAAGTCTGTCGGTTACTTCAATTATATTGCAAAGCTTTGTTTCACTTTTCTATTAGTCATTTTATGCAACTTAAAAAAACATGCTTATGAGAGTCAGCTGGATAAATAAAGCTGTAAAGAACAAAGCTATTTAATGTGGTTCGAAAAATAACTCATATGTCCACGACCAAAAACCTCTAGTAAATCCACTAAAGGATACCACTGAATTTACGCGCAGTCAGCAAGTATTGCAGCTCAGTTCCTCGATCTGGATACAAGTTTACGCGTACTGTATCAAAACGTAACCAACAGTTTACGGGCACTGCTAAGGCCTAACCTATAGTTTATGGGTACTACAGAACCTGACACTTGAATTAACCGCTTTGAATAAGCAAACCTTAACCTAACCTTATTCTGGGAAGAAGGGTTTGGGTTTGGAGTTTTCCAACTATGAACGAATTCTTACAAAGAAGAACATATGAGTATGATGAACTCGCTGAAACTAGGCTTAAGATATTTCTATTCTATTCTGCCTATGACTGAATAAGTATGAACAACTCAAGAACTTCAGCTATCTGTAAATTCTTTTGAGATTTAGCTTTTTCTTGCGAGTTGTTCATTTTTTCTGGAAGTTCAGTCATCTTTCTTTTTCTTTTCTACACACTCCCATCGGTGAAGAAGACTCATATATATAGGGAGAGATTAGAACTAGACGTTGGAAAGAACCGTTCTGAATCTCTACCTAATTCTGACATTGAGGTCATGTCTTCTTCCGTGTTTTTCTCGTATCGCAGGCCTAGGTTTGACTTCTAAGTGTTGAGGTGTCGAGTTCCTGTTGGTCCAGGTCAGCTCTGACTTCTGACTCATGAACCTTTATTTCAGACGAATTTTCAAGTTGTCTTTGACTCAGCTTTGTCTTGCACTCTGCTGGGTCTTGACGCTGAGCTGAGTCGTTACACGTGTTGGGTCTTTGATATAGCTGTATCTTGATGAGCTTGATCGTCTTTGCTTGGGATATCATTGCATTGATTACTCGACTTGCTTTGCCCTGATGTGTACTCAGCTTGGTCAGCTGAATCTTTCTTCATTTGTTTGTTGTAATCTCTGTATAGCACTGATGGGCTTCTCTGCTGTGTCAGCTCTGCCGTGTTAGCACTGATCAGCTGTGCTTTACGCTCAACTGTGTTATGCTCTGTTCAGCTGTGCTTCACGCTCAGCTGTGTTCTGCTCTTCACTCCAGCTGTGTACCTGCAACCTTAGAAATTCTATAAGCTCAAAACATGTGAACTAGATAAACTTGGTTAGACAATCATCCACTCGGTTGGGGTCCGTTAGATTTTGGTATCACTTCAAAATACTTAAAATTTTCCCAACAGAGAAATCCAATCATATATCACTTTTTTGTTCCACTTGTTTGCCATTAGCTCCTTGAATCATAACTTTATACTGTATAGGTTGGGTGACATCTATTTCAACAAGCATTCGTGCATAGGAAATTCTACTTTGTGTCGAGGTGTAATCATCCGCAAATAGAGGTTTTCCTAATGCACTATCAATTCTGTTGAAAGAGTTGGCTCCTCAACAATTTAATGGAAGGTTAGACAACTGGATCCATAAGGGAACGACTCTTAAAATTTCTTTTCAAAGCAAAAGTCAGCTTCCCAAGCTTTAACTATAATAGGTTTAGAGGCTAGTGTGTGAGGTCCTGAGAATAAAATCTGGTTTCTTTCTTCCAAAGATGTGAATCTATAACCACAAAATACCCTTCCACATGATATAAGATATCAGGTTTATTTTGGATATGGCATTGGTTCTGAAGGTGTATACTGTAAAGCAAATTTTTTTGTGCTTGTATACACTGTTTCTATTTCCGCTATTTCTCCTATATCTTATTTGATTGTTTGTCGCATAATACATCATGTCCTATTATCTCGTGTTATAGATTAAATGGTGTGTTGTAGATCATAGAAGATCATTTAATCAGTTTCTCATGAGATATTAATTAGTATTCACGGCCGAGATAACTTTGGACAAGTTATCGGTTTAGGTTGTAGCATAAAACGGAAAGTAGTTTGTCTTGACTACTTGTTTATGCTAATACGTACGTCTACGTATTGAAAGGATCGCAGTGAGACGTGCTCTTCTATTCTGACCGTTTGAGAAGAACCAAGGTCTCGGTGACTCGATAGATCTAAATCCTAATAAGTTATTATGCGTGTTCAAGTGTCTTTCTGTCACTTTGACTTACCATGGGTGAGAGTTATGAGTAAGCTCAATATGCCCCGTATCTTGGGTGACAGTAGTATTTGTTCGATACTTAATTAACTATATTAGAGAACCATGTCCTGGAGACCCCAGGTTGATGACATTCCCTTAAGGAGCTCATTAAGTTTATCGTACTAAACCCTGCAGGTGGATTTAGTTATCCGGTACGATAATAATGTTGAGTTGTACTACTTAAGGAATTAAAGATATTAATTATTTTAAGCTGTCAGTAGCATTAATTAATTAATGAATGTTCGACATCTTAAACATGGGGATTATCGAAGTTAAAATTAGAAGCCCTGATTCATCAGTGAGCTAGAGCGGCAGTGCATCACTAATTGTTAAGTGGAATAAATTAGTGATTATATGCTTGTAATTATTCTGGGCTTGAATAATTGATTACAAATATATTGGAGGCCCAATTCTAGCTTTATAGTAGATCCCTAGGATGACCCAAATGTCTCTCTATTTCAAGCCCAAACCCCCCTAAGTCATAATGGGCCTTGGCCCATGGATTAACCCATGAAACTACAAGCTCTCTCATCAAACTCTAATCTAAGCTTTCATTTTTGTTAGCCACCAACAAGGGTTTGAGAGAGAAAGTAGTATGGTTTGAGGAGCATCTTGAAGATCTTGGAAGATTGCTAACCTGGTGGCATCCGAGATTGAGACGGGACACATCCTAGAAGATCAACTAGTGGAATCGTTCCACGAGCTCCGAATCTAATAGACGGGATACATCCTAGAAGATTGTATGGTTGTCTTTAAATTAATAGGAGCATACTAGGTAAGATTCTTGTATGTTAAGTTAGATATCCGAAATAGATTCGTGGGCAAAAGTGGATCGGCTTTCACTAGCCGTTCTAACAAAATTGGTATCAGAGCTCGGATTCGGATTTTTCGACTCTATCGGATTAATTTGAGTAGAATCTGTTTTTGTATGCTTCTTATGATTTATTTGCAGCTCCTGTGGTTGTCTATCGTAGCTCTTGTCCATTTGTTCTCTCTCAGTCTGTAATCTTATTTCCACGACAAGCTATGCGTGGATTAGATTAGAATTTCGATTGTATTATGTTTTTCCTTTGGTTGTATTGCTTCTGTGGTGGAGATGACGGAAATGGAGGTGAAGAGAGAGACATGGGTTGCGGTGGGCAGAGGCTTGTGAAGGCTGCAGAGCCGCTGGCACGGGTGCGCGCGGCGGGCAGCAGAGCCTTAGCCGTGGCGGCGCACGGTTCAGCGCCAGATCTGGGGCGGTGGTGTTGATTGTTTTCCTGGCGAAAATGGAGGCACGGGCGTGCAGCAACAGCAGATCTGTCTGCGACGTGCGGCGGCCATCTTCTCATGGTTTGGTTGCCGGTGACATCGCAAACAGCAGTGGCTGCTCCTTTTTCCTGGCATTTCCGGCGACGGCTATGTCGCAAACAGCAGCAGGTCAGATCTGGTCGGGCGATGGCGCAGCAGGCGCTCCGGCGGTGGCAGTGGCGCTCTTGCGTGCTGTTCGCGGCGAACGGCAGTGGGACCAACCGTCTCCGGCAGTAGATCTGTACAGTAGCTGCAGCCGGCGAGCGCAGGGGCATCGAGCGGTGGTCGCGCGCGGTGGGGTTGCTTTACGGTGTACGCGCGGCGGTTCTCCGTTCACCTTGCCCAGATCTATGCGGTAGCAGCTCCGGCGACGCGATTCGGGTGGCAAACAGGTTCGCGGAAGGGGATGGTCGTGCGCGGCGGCGCTGTGTTTCAGCGTGCGTGCGGCGGAGCTTCTCTGGCGACCATGGAAGCCCAGATTCCGGCAGCGGCGTTTTTCAGGATTTAAAAAAAATAAAGAAACAAAAAAAATCCGGCGAAAACGACGCCGGAGAAGTCTAGGTTTCCGGCGATAACGGCGCCGGCGGTGAATGGTCCGGCGAAGGCTGCGCGGGCCGAAACCCTAGGGTTTTGGGCCCGCGGCCCGCTGATTCCGGGCCCGAGCCTGATCCAGTCCGCAAAGGCTTATGGGCTTGAGCAGATGATGGGCCTTATTCAATGCATTGGGCTGTTGACCTTGGGCAGGATGACTGGCCCATTTTCTGAAAAGCCCAGTGCTGCTGTTTCAGTTGTTTTGTGGTGAGGTTTTGGTCTAGTTTCAGTTTTTGAAGATGAAGATCAAGACCAAAATTTGTAATAGCTAGCTCGTTGTTTTAATTTAATTATTTATTTATTTAAATATGCAATTAAAACAGGTACGAGCGGCGATCTACAAGGGTTACGATAGACAACATATTTAATTAGGTTATTTATCATTTTTGTGGATGACATCGCAATTTAATTCTCGTTATGACAATATTATTATGTGAAAGCATGATTTATTTATCAACGTGTTTTATTGCGTTCTTTGAGCATGCTAGAAAATTCATGTTAGTATGTTTTCGAATTTTGAGAAGCATGATTTAATTATGTTTTAAATTCTTGATAAGCATGCTATGTGATTTACATGTTTTGCATGATCAAAGTAAAACCTTTAATTAAAAATGTCTAAGCAAGATAAAATGAATTTTATTAATTAAAATTCATAAAGGTCTCCACAATTGATCTCTAGATGAAATGTGTGATTTATGCGTGTAAACGTCCACACGAAAGTGGCTTGCACGTATTCATTATACGTGAGTTCGTCAGATGAGATTTCTTAATAAAACGTTAAATTTTATGTGAAGTGTGCAATGTCATGTGTAAATGTCCACACGATCGTGGCTTGCGTGTGACATTGTTCAAAGATTTTCACAAGATAAAATTTTAGATAATTGTAGGATATTACTTTGCGTGCGACATGGTTCTAGTAAGTATGCCAAACGTAGAATAATGACCTTGATGTTAAATTGTGGTCATTGCTTAGGTACAAGTTTTAATATAACCCCCCAACGGGGTCCCTGTTTTAACTTGTGCGGCCTGTTAAAAAGGTTCAACTATTAATTTCATTCATCATAAGGTTAAGTTGATGTGACAGTGAAATTAAAGACTGGGTGTCTGGTCAATAGATATAAATGTAAACGTCCACGCGAACGTGGCTTGCATTGGATATTTATTGGGCTATTGAAGGGTACCTTAATATTGTTTTTCTAAAGGTTTTAATATTAATTGTATCAAAACTTTATGTGACAACATCCTTATGTGTATACATGTTTATCTTTTCAGATATGACTTTCAATCCTCTTATGACTATTCTTACTTCGAATAAGCTTACCGGTGCCAATTATTTGGACTGGAAACGAAACTTGGACCTTGTCTTGATTGCTGAAGAGTACATGTTTGTACTCACAACCCCTGCTCCTGGCACTCTGACTCTTGAGTCCACTGAAGAGGAAAGAGAGGTTCACAGAAAGTGGCATAAGGCTAATGATATGGCCAAGTGCTATATCATGGCGTCTATGTCCACATCTCTGCAGCTGCAACATCAAAATATGGTTGCAGCAACTGACATCATGTTGAACCTCAATGAGCTCTTTGGGGAGAAAGACAGATCAGCAAGATTTGAGGCCATGAGGAAACTCATGACGACTCGAATGGCTGAGGGCACTAAGTTACGGCTACGTTTACTTGATGCGCCACAAGTCTGAATGCTTTGACAAGTTCAAAGAATTTAAGGCGGAAGTGGAGAAACGCCTAGGTAAAAGTATTAAGACATTGCGGTCTGATCGCGGTGGCGAATACTTGAGCACTAAGTTTAGGCAATACTTATCAGAAACTGGGATTACATCCCAGTTGACTGCACCTGGTACTCCCCAACAGAATGGTGTGGCAGAAAGAAGAAATAGAACTCTGTTGGAAATGGTTAGATCAATGATGAGCTTTGCGAGTCTACCTATATTATTCTGGGGATATGCCTTAGAAATAGCGGTGTATATTCTCAACCTAGTACCGTCCAAATCGGTTCCCAAGACTCCTTCTGATTTGTGGTCAGAGCGCAAGCCCAGTTTGAACCACATTCGGATTTGGGGTAGTCCAGTACATGTGCTGAATAAGGGAGCTGATAAGTTGGAGTCTAGGACCGATGTAATGCTGTTTGTAGGATATCCTAGAGGAACGAAAGGTGGTTACTTCTATAGTCCGAAGGATCAGAAGGTCGTTGTAAGAACCAACGCACGATTCTTGGAAGAGGACTATGTGAATGATCACAAGACCATGAGTGACATTATCCTTCAGGAGATGAGAGGAGACATTCAGATTCCTATACCGAGTGTACAAGATGATATACCATCTGACACTGCACAAAGTGTCAATGCTGATACACCTGTATTGCCTCGACGTAGTGGGAGGGCAATTGTATTGCCTCATCGTTACACGCTCGTGGGAGAATCTTCGGATTTTCACCCAGAAAACGAGCCTGTGGATATCAATCCATACAACTACAAAGATGCAATTCAAGATTTGGATGCAGATTCTTGGCGTAAGGCCATGGATTCTGAAATTGAATCAATGGAAAATATGGATGTGAAAGATCTACGGGTGCTTCCTAAAGGCAAGAAAGCCATTGGTTGCAAGTAGATCTTCAAGAGAAGGTGAGGAACTGACAGGAAGGTTATTGCCTTCAAAGCACGCTTGGTGGCAAAGGGGTTCACTCAAAAATTGGGAATCGATTTTGAGGAAACCTTCTCGCCTGTAGCGATGCTTAAGTCAATCCGGATACTCTTATCCATAGCTGCCTACATGGACTTCGAGGTTTGGCAAATGGATGTCAAGACAACTTTCCTTAATGGATATCTGGATGAAGACATCTATATGGAGCAACCTGAAGGCTATGTTAAAAAGGGCCAAGAGCATCTCGTCTGGAAGCTTAAGAAGTCCATTTATGGGCTTAAGCAGGCCTCAAGGTCTTGGAACCAATGGTTTGACGAGGTTGTCAAATCCTATGGTTTTGAGCAATGCCTTGACGAGAGTTGTGTGTACAAACTCAGTGGCGACGAAAACGTGATGGTATTCTTGGTACTGTACGTAGATGACATTCTTCTCATTGGCAACGATAAGAAGGTGTTGTCAGACGTAAAGGTATGGTTGTCCGAGCAGTTTCAAATGAAGGACTTGGGAGAAGCTACGTACATCCTTGGGATCAAAGTGAAACGTGATCGCAAGAATAGGTTGTTGAGCTTATCTCAGGCGTCCTACATTGATACTATTTTAGCCCGTTTTAGCATGCAGAATGCCAAGAAAGGTTTTCTTCCTTTCAGACATGGCATCCCTCTGTCTAAGGATATGTGTCCTAAAATACAAAAGGAGATAGAGGACATGAAAAGAATTCCTTATGCTTCTGCTGTAGGAAGTCTCATGTATGCCATGCTATGTACTAGACCTGATATATGCTATGCAGTTGGCATGGTGGCAAGATATCAGTCTAACCCAGGACAGGGACACTGGATTGCGGTAGAGCACATTCTTAAGTACCTGAAAAGGACTAGAAATTATGCGTTAGTTTACCTATCTGACAGTTTAGTCCCTCTAGGGTATACGGACTCAGACTTCCAAGCAAACCGGGATAAAAGCAGGTCTACCTCAGGTTATGTGTTTACCTTGGGAGACGGAGCAGTTTCATGAAGGAGTGTAAAGCAGAAATGCATTGCAGACTCCACCATGGAAGCCGAGTATGTGGCTTCTTCGGAAGCTGCTAAGGAGGCAGTTTGGCTTAAGAGCTTCTTGTTGGACCTAGATGCGGTTCCGAGTATGCCTAAGTGTATCATAATTTATTGTGACAACTCTGGTGCAGTAGCAAACTCGAAGGAACCATGGGCCCATAAGGCAAGTAAGCACATACAGAGAAAGTACCATCTTATACGAGACATCGTAAAGAGAGGAGATGCAGCTGTGACCAAAATAGCATTATTGGATAACCTGGCCGATCCTTTCACAAAGAGTCTTCCGGTTAAGATCTTCAACAAACATGTTGAAGGGCTAGTGTGTGAGGTCCTGAGAATAAAATCTGGTTTCTTTCTTCCAAAGATGTGAATCTATAACCACAAAATACCCTTCCACATGATATAAGATATCAGGTTTATTTTGGATATGGCATTGTTTCTGAAGGTGTATACTGTAAAGCAATTTTTTTTGTGCTTGTATACACGGTTTCTATTTCCGCTATTTCTCATATATCTGATTTGACTGTTTGTCGCATAATACATCATGTCCCATTATCTCGTGTTATAGATTAAATGGTATGTTGTAGATCACAAAAGATCATTTAATCAGTTTCTCATGAGATATTAATTAGTATTCACAGCAGAGATAACTTTGGACAAGTTATCGGTTTAGGCTGTAGCACAAAACGGAAAGTAGTTTGTCTTGACTACTTGTTTATGCTAATACGTACGTCTACGTATTGAAAGGATCGCAGTGAGACGTGTTCTTCTATTCTGACCGTTTGAGAAGAACCAAGGTCTCGGTGACTCGATAGATCTAAATCCTAATAAGTTATTATGTGTGTTCAAGTGTCTTTCTGTCACTTTGACTTACCATGGGTGAGAGTTATGAGTTAGCTCAATATGCCCCGTATCTTGGGTGACAGTAGCATTTGTTCGATACTTAATTAACTGTATTAGAGAACCATGTTCTGGAGACCCCAGGTTGATGACATTCCCTTAAGGAGCTCATTAAGTTTATCGTACTAAACCCTGCAGGTGGATTTAGTTATCCGGTACGATAATAATGTTCAGTGGTACTACTTAAGGAATTAAAGATATTAATTATTTTAAGCTGTCAGTAGCTTTAATTAATTAATGAACGTTCGACATCTTAAACATGGGGATTATCGAAGTTAAAATTAGAAGCCCGGATTCATCAGTGGGCTAGAGCGGCAGTGCATCACTAATTCTTTAGTGGAATGAATTAGTGATTATATGCTTGTAATTATTCTGGGCTTGAATAATTGAATACAAATATATTGGAGGCCCAACTCTAGCTTTCTAGTAGATCCCTAGGATGACCCAAATGTCTCTCTATTTCAAGCCCAAACCCCCCTAAGTCATAATGGGCCTTGGCCCATGGATTGACCCATAAAACTACAAGCTCACTCATCAAACCCTAATCTAAGCTTCCATTTTTGTTAGCCACCAACAAGGGTTTGAGAGAGAAAGTAGTGTGGTTTGAGGAGCATCTTGAGGATCTTGGAAGATTGCTAACCACATGGCATCCGAGATCGAGATGGGACACATCCTAGAAGGTCAACTAGTGGAATCGTTCCACGAGCTCCGAATCCAAGAGAAAGGTACATCGAAACCTTGTATGGCTGTATTAAATTAATAGGAGCATGCTAGGGAAGATTCTTGTATGTCGAGTTAGATATTCGAAATAGATCCGTGGGCAAAAGTGGATCGGCTTTCACTAGCCTTTCCAACAGTTTCATCAAGAAAGCATTAGATATGAGATCGATGGTGATTCTCCAACAACATACAATATAATTGCATTACGCCATTTTTCAGCCTCAATCTCAACATCCTGTTTTACTAAACATGTTGTAGGAATTCCATTTTTCATTATAGGAGGAACATAAGTTAGCTTCATGCCTGTTTTAGCTGGTTGTCTAATTATTTGCATCTCTTCCTCCGGGATTGTGGGAAAATCCATATGGAATCTGCGCTGAGAAATTATTGGGCTCAATTTCAGCATCAGATTTGGATGAGTTTCAAGCCCCTTTGAAGATACTCTTTCATCAATTTTCTCCTTCCCTTTGAGAGAAATCTCCAGATCTAAAGTTGTTTCTTTGCTGGTTGTATTCTTTAAATTCGAAGATCCAGATGGTGTTGTTCGTGGCATGACCGGATTCTTTTTCGGACGGCCTCTCCTGGCCATCCGTATAATGTCGCGCGCATGTTAACAAAATTACACTAACTTGCGCCGAGAAAAACACGTCCATAAACTCCTAATATATATTATTGATTTCATGGAATTTTAATTCCAAGACAATTAAGTATATGATGCTTAGTTTGTTTATGTGTTTCTGGAAGGCCGATCCGAGAAGCTTAATTAGTTTATGTATTAACAATTGAGTCTAGCCCAATCTCTACAAATATTGATCCAAATTAATCCTTTGTTAAAGAATTAATTTAAGTTCAAGCCAAAAGCTCGATTGTCAATCCAAAATCCAAAGCCCACAGTCCGAGCTTCCTTTCCAACGTAGTAAAACTACATTAAAGAATTTGTCTGCAATAAAGTCAACTCCAAAATACATCTTCTCTACACGAACAACCAATCTTAAATCATCCATATCTCACTCACCGAAAATCGATTTTGAGACTACAAATAATATCCAATATTTATTTTACTTAAATACGTAACATTTACTAAAATAAATATTATCACAAATTGATTTTTCAAAACCAATTTTCCAACACTCCCATGATCTTTTAATTTGGTTTTTAAATACATAAACTTTTAATTTGTTTGGAATTTTCCAAGTTCGGATTCTGGTCAAATTGAGTCTGACGTGGCGTCGATAAAGACAATGGGGCAAGTCAATTATCAAATATGTGTTCTTTTTACTATTGAAAATGAAAAAAATAAATTAAAATATTACTTTTATTTCCACATTACTATCCCCCGCTCTCTCATATCTCAAGTCTCAAGTCTCAACTTTATATACACACAACACATGCTCATTAAGATGAAGCCATTTTCATGGCCACTTCGGACGGGTGGTGATCCTCGACCATGTCCAATTTCCTTATCCCTCCTTACTTTGTAATTGTTTCCGACATAAATTATAATTAACTTTAGCATTTTTGTCTATATATCAAGCAACTCAGTGTGATGAAACGTTTACAGAGAAACTCTTAGAAAGAGTAACACGAACAACCAATTATAACCTTGGCTAAATCTATTCTACAAACTTCATCCTTTCTATATCTCTAGTCTCCACAAAAAAAAAAAAAAAATAGACATGAGAGAAAAATATCGTTCCTTTATTCACAATGAATGATGACATTTCTGCTTTCTTATAGCAGAAATCATAATACTTTTTTCTTTCATAATTTAGTTAATACATTGTCATGATTATTGCTTTTGTAACCGTTGCTATTAATTGATTAATTCTCCAATGAATGTTAATACTCAATCATCTAAAAAGTGAAATAGAACTAAAACATGATAGATTTATAAAAAAAAAAAAATCCTTCTACATGATTTGAATAAATTGTCTGTCTCCAATGAATGTTAATGCTCAATCATCTAAAGAAGAAAAAAAATAGAGCTAAAAATGACGGATATATGATAAAATTCATTGAAAAATCTAGTAAGCTTTCAATTGTAATTGTACATAATTGTACATAATTATATATGATCTACACTTTTGAGGGACGTAGGAAGTATAACACATTTATATATTTAGGATTTTTCACTTTGATATATAGTTTGGCCACCTCATATTTTTAATTTGTCTTCAAGAAAGTACATGAGTTTGGCCATTGAATTGCTCTAACACTTTAACAACTCCATTGAGATAATCTCCTCTCTCTTTGACAGATATGTTGAGCGCGAGCTTGTGCACCTTGATCTCTCTCTACAATTTCTTCACAGTCGAAGGTCCCTGCGGCTTAGTTGTTGGGGCTGGATCAAGTTGAAGCAGAACTGTTAACTTCTTTCTTATCAATCATGCTTACTTTAGTCGGGAAACTCGAAATGAAAGAACACAAAGCATGTAGAGTGTGTGGATGGAATTTCTCAAAGCGCTCAATTATTAAGAAATCTTGTTCACAAGCTGGAAAACTTTAATTTAAAACATACTCAACCTCATTCTTTCCTACGGCTCAAATATATATAATCATAACAGCCAAAACATTCTTGTAACTCCAACATCAAAATTCAGCTTAATCAAAAAGCTCCAAATTTATTTATATATTTATCTCGAAAATTTCAATTAATTGCTCTAACATGACTGAAACTTGAAATAAACTAGCTCTAGACATTTACAAACATCAAATATCAAAAACACCAAGTTCAAACATAAAATTCCAACACCTAGGAATTTTGGTCTTTTTAAAACTCGGAAGAAAATAATTTTTGTTCGGTTGGAATTAAAGAGGAAGATCTAACCTTCCCAAAACTGAGCTCGAAGATGTGAGTGTTATCAAGTCTTGAAGCTTGAAGAACAATAGAGATCTGCAACAATGGTGATGCGATTTTGGAGAGAGAAAATTTAAGATGAGTAGTGAGCAAGTAAGAACAACTTGTGAAAGTGAGGTAGAATGTAACTTTATAGGTGGTAACTAAAGGGGGTGAACGAGAGTAATTTGAGAGAGACTTGGGGACGATTTTAACTAAAAAGGTGTTATCTGTCAAAAGAATAATATCTAGATATTTGTTTAGAACTGGAGATTAAAAAGAATAACGGAAATTCTACGTCACCAATTTTTTTGAGAAAAACGGACGAGTTTATTAGTTCCAGAATATTTTAATTAGCATGAAAAAAACAATTCTTTTTTTTGAAATTAGAGAAAATGTCGGGACGCTACGGATATCGAGACCCCAACCCAGTTATCAAATCGATGACTTCTGAAATTTTTGTCAAAAACAAACACGCCATAAATCTTGTAAATAAAGATTAATAAATAAGGATAACAACCTGAATAATTAAGGCACACTTTAATTAAACAAGCGATTTAAAAAACCGGGTTATTACAGTGTCGCAGGTTCGATTCATCTTAACAACATTTTTTTCCCTTTTCCTTTTTCTCTTTCTTTCTTTTCACCTTTTTTTCTTTTTCTTAATTGTTTTTTTCTTTCTTATTTTTTAATTTTTAATTTTTTCTTAATTATTTTTCTTCCTGCATTTTATCATTTTTTATATTTCTAATTTTTTTTTCATAATTATTTTTTCTTATTTTACAAAAAAAAAAGACAGAAAAATATTAAAAAAAAAGATCAATTGTCTCTTTTATTCGGAACAATAATCAGTTTTTATTCATAAGAACTGTTATTTTTATTAATTTGGAACAACTGTCACTTTTATTCAGAACAACTACCACTTTTATTCATAAAGATTGTCATTTTATACGATTGTCACTTTTAAACTACCATGAATCTTTCCTAATTGAAATTTATTAATAATTAACACTAAAAAAATGACAGAAAAATATTCAAAAAAAAGAAAAAAAAAGAACTACCACTTTTATTAATTTGGAACAACTGTCACTTTTATTCGAAACATCTATCACTTTTATTCACAAGGAGTGTCACTTTTATTCATAAGTGGTGTCACTTTGTTCATAAAGATTGTCACTTTTATTCATGAAAATTGTCACTTTATTTATAAATAGTGTAATTTTCATCAATGTGAAATATCACTTTTATTCATAAGAAGTGTCACTTTCATTCATTAAAAAATTCTAATTAGAAATAATTTAAAAAAAAGGAAAGAAAAAAATAATAAATTAAGTAATAGAAAGAGAATTAAACAAAAATAATTATGAAAAAAAGAAAGAATTAAGAAAAGAAGAAATAAAAAAAAACACTTTGTTGGGAAAATTAATAGAGTTTTGATTGGATACCAAAACCCAGCTGACCCCAACCGAGTAGATGATCGCACAAGCCTAAGCGTTTTTCAGCTCACCTGTTTGAGCTTATAGAGTTTCTTAGTTTACAGGTAGATTCGCTGAAGACAGCTGAAGACAGCAGAAGACACAGCTAAGCAGACAGCTTAAAGAAATCAGCAGAGCAGACTCAGCAGAGCAAGACCAAGCAGAGTCAAAGATCTTGCAGTATCAAGACCCAGCTCAGTGACGGAAACCCAGCTTAGTGTCAAAGACCCAGCTCAGTCTAAAAGACCCAGCTTAGTGTCGATGACACAGCTCAGGTCTAAAACACAGCTCAGGTGAGTGACACAGCTCAGGTTGAAGACACAGCTCAGGTTGATGATACAGCACAGGTCTAAAGACAGCTCAGAATCAAGACACAGCAGAGTCCAAGACGCTGAAGATACAGCAGAAACGCTTAGCAGCTCGAAGACGAAGACCTTCTCAAAGACAAGATCCCGATATCAGAAGATCTTATCTGACGCAGTCAGATCAGAGAAGAACTAGCTTCTGCAGATGCAGACCTACTTCGTAGGTAAAGAACAGAAGTCAACAAGAGTAGGTAAGATTCAAACGGCTCTCTTCCAACGGCTAGTTTGAATCTCCACCTATATATATCTCTCCTCCACCATTGAAGAAGAGGCTGGCAAGACGACTGAAGAAATAGAAGAAAACAGAAAAATGAACAACGATCTTCAAAGCCAAATCTTTCAAGAACACCCAGCCAGTCAGCTGTGTTCTTAGTTGTTCACATATTCAGTCATAGGCAGAATAGATCAGAATAAATATCTTAAGCTTAGTTTGAACGAGTTCATCATACTCCTTGTTCTTCATTGTGAGAACTCGTTCATAGTTGGAAAACCATACCCAAACCCAAACCCAAAAAGGTTAGGTAAAGGTACGCTTGCTCAAAGCATGTAATTCGAGTGGTTAGGTTCTTCAGTACCTGGAAACTGAAGGTGTAGGCTTGACAGTGCCCGCAAACTGTTGGAACACAGCTCGGGTTAGAGTTGTGAAGTTGCTTGTGTAGTATCCCGTCTTTCTTAAGTAATTAAAATAATTAATCTTCTGAGAAAGACAAGAATTTTAGTAAAATAAAGATTTTCTTTCCGAAAATTTTATCCGGCAGATATATTCTACCGGAAAAAAAATGAGTTTTAATTAATTTTTATCATCTCGGTTAATCCGAAATGAAGAAGTTTTTACATTTATCAATAGATGATAAATGTTTAGTCATTAATTGACAAGAAGAAGAATTTAATTTAATTACGTGAAATTTTACGTAATTAATCGCTTAAAAATTTAGTTTCGGTCGATTTGAAAATGCTTCAAATCTCCGATTCTTTCTATGAGATTTTTATCTAAGGTTCGTGAAACCTTAATCTTAATTACTGTGTTGAGAAATTAGAGACTTATTAGAAGATTAATTAGTTATTAATTAATTGAATTAATAACTAATTAAATGAATTAACCAAAACTTAGCTATTAAGTTTTAATTTTATAATAAGCTATCCTATACATCTAAACCTAGGGTTATAACTAATATATGTATAGATATCTCACTCTCTCTATCTCACCACACGCACACACACAACAAACAACAGCAAGCAGCAGCCTCTCTCTCTCCCTCTCGATCTCTCTCTTCTCTCTCAATACACACACTCACACACACTTAAGAACACCATCTTGATCTTCAAGCTCAAAGAGTACAACTTCTAGCAATCCTCTCAAGTAGTCAAGTAAGCTTAGATTCTTCTCTTCCAAGCTCTTGATTCATGTCTTTGGTGGAAGAATTATATATATATATATATGTGTCGAAAAATTGTAAGAACTATGAAGAAGTAGTTGGATGATCTTGATTTCTTAGAATGATGTTTATATGATGATTTTATGATCAAATATTAAGCTTAAGATGATGCATGAAGAATTCTAGTTATGAATATATGTCGATTATTTTGGGAGAAACCTTAGAAATGATTAGTAAATCTTCATGTCTTAATATGATGCTTATATCATGATTATATGATGATTTGTGTGATTAAATTAGAAAAATCAAAACCCTAACCCTAAGTTGCATGAAAATCGAAATTTAGAAGAAAATGCTAAATTTTAATTCATGCATTGAATGATGATTTGTTCTTCATGAATTATGCTTAGAATATGATTATAAGATCAAATATGTAATTAGATTTAAGCATGGAAAACCCTAGCTATCAATTGGCAATTTTCGAAAATGAGAAGAAAATGGGAAATAATGAATACATGAATTATATGATTGATTTAATGATATAAATGAGTTTAGTTAAGTATTTTAAGAATGTTTCATGTTGGAAGTAATTAAAAATTTCCAACCAATTTCATTTTGAGAAAATAACCGATTAAATAAGAATATAAATTAGGGTTTAATAATGTAATGTTATATGATGAGTTTGATGATTCAATTAAAGATATATGAGATTACTGAAGTATATTAGATCAAGAGATAATGAAACAAAAGCTTGATTAACCCTAGAAACCCTAGAAAATCGAATTAGGGTTCTTAAATTAGGGTTGAAAGATTAATACTTAATTGAATGAAATTAAATGAAGAAATGAGCTTAAGATGATAAATAAGTATATTAGAAATTAAAAAGAAGAGAAAATAATTAAAGAAATATTAAAATTAATATAACCGAAAATTTAAAATAAATAAATAAAATATTAATAAAATTTTAATTAAGAAATTAATTGCATTTATGAACTTCTTAATAAAAATTAAGTGTTATATAATTTTATGGAAATTTAATTCAAAGAAATAAAGATTTTTCTATTTATGGTTGATTTTTCCGATTTGGGGAATTTATATGTTTAATTGAGTTAATGTTGTATGAGAATTGATTAATATTGATGCTTAATGAGGAAGTTAGATAGATTAAGATAGATTAAGAACGTTTGAAAAGTTAAGATAGGGATTCTCGAATTTCATCAAGTTACGACGTAGAAATTCGATTAGAATTTCGTTAAGGATATCGAAGTCGTTAGTCGATAAAAGCTCTCGTTCTAAAATCGTTATTCCGTTTCGATTAAAGGAGCAAGCGGAAACGGGAGCAGAAACGTGAAGTAAAAGGGCTACAAGCGTTAGAGCTTAAAGTTTAAAGCTTAAGTTTATCAGGTGGGCTTTCTAAACTAAAATATGTGAAAAGTATGATATCGTATGTTTTACAAAGTTTTGATACTTGCCAAATGATTTTAAAAATGTTTAAGTATGTTACCATCTACTTCAGAAAGACGAATTCGGTTTCACGCAAGGTGAAATCTGTGTACACATTGGTAATCGTGCGCATTTCTTTGATAGGCCGATTATTCATAATCGTGAGCCTTTCCTTGATATGCCGATTACAAGTGATTGAGAAAGAGGCCTCTTTCTCATCACCATTATTTATTTGTAGATATGGTTCATACTGTTATAAATGTCTGCAGACAAATGAGTTTTGAAAAGAAAATATTTTTAGCATTTTACGAGTTGTTTTCAGAAAATCCTCGTATTATGTTTTCCGGCAAGTTTTCATATATAGCTGTATTCAGCAAAGTTTTCAAATGTTTTCGGCATGTGTTCACTGAGTACGTAGTACTCGCCCCGCATGTTATTTCTAAAACGTGCAGGTTAGCAGGGATGCAGATGACGAGGCTGGATGGATGTTGGTTGTTGTTGTTAATATTTTGAAAAATAAAGAGCCTAGATTATATGTCGTCATACATATAGTCTTTCGTATTCCGCTGCCATGTTAAGATGATTTTCTTTTAAATTATGATGAAGTTGTTTAAACCCTAGAGTCGATCTATGTTTTGATAGTCGAACTCTTTTGTCACAGTTTGCGTGAAACTTAGTCTTGATATGTATTTAATAAAATCTCTATTCCATGAAGCTTTGTCGAACTCGAAACATTTTTTCTTTATCTTGTTTTCTTGATCCTCAAGTCATTATATCATCTTCTTGATCAATTGTCGATTATTTGGTTGATCAGGTCTTTTGATTCCGAGTGACTCGAGTTGTGTTTATTGATATATATGTCCTATTGAATTCAGTTGATCGTCTCGAGTCATATATGTCGTATTATTCTATGATGATGAGTTGTTAAGTATGGTTATTCTTTTGAACGATAGCCGGGTCGCTATCTTAATTTCCTTTGTTAATCATAAATTGTGTAAGTCGTGGGACCTACCGGCCTTGACATCTAATATCGAGGTTCGGGCTGCGACAGAGTGGTATCAGAGCCGACTGCTCTGAATAATATTTTCTAAAATCTAGTTTATTTGAAACCCTAGATTAGTTTAGAGCAATGTCTTCTACTCCAAGTTGTTTTCTGAAAATCTAGTCTGGTTTGAATTCCTAGACTAGTTAGTTTTTAACAACAACTGAAGTCCAGCATCTCTCATCTCATCCAGCTATCCAGGTACGAATTTCAACCGTTTCTAGTTATAAAGTTTGGAAGTTGAAGTATATATATAATTGTTATGTTTTAGCCTCTAATGTGATTGGTTGTTGGTGATCAATCATAAGCGAGATAATGGATCAGTTGTGCAAGCAAGTTGAGTATTTATCTGTGGAATGTAACATGAGCCTGGAACACCCTTTTGGAAGCGACATTGAGTATGTTGAGACAGTGGATTCTCAAAACTATTCGTAATTTCAGTTTAGTTAATTATTTAAATTTTCTTTTATAGGATGTCCAACTCTAGAAGCGTAGCAGCGATGATTGAATTTCACCACATACATATGAGCTACACAGAAACCCTAGCAGAGTTTTTAGCTCGGTACCATAGGGTTTGGATGGACATCCATGAATCAAATATCTCGGGAGTTATTGGTATAGTTAGGCTAGTTCCTATGCTTCCTGAGGATTGGCAGGAGTGGGCGGCATCGATTGCTGCAAGGTACGTTACTCCCCAATTTTGGGATGGTGTCTTGTTTGGAGATTGCAGAGCGTTCATAGCTGCAATTAGTACTCAATATATGTGTTTTTCGTACCCACCTCCTGGACCATATCAGCCATTGATTCCTGTTGGTGAGTTTGGTTTACAACATCTCATGCCCCAAGATTACCCTATTCGGATCGAATCCTCCCGTAAAATCCCGAACCTATTGCTTCTCCCATCCATGGAGATAATGGATTTGATGCTAACTCTTTTCTTGTTGAGCCATTGGCAAATGGCTATGTTTCGTCTCCCTCCCAAATCGAGACTCAAACCTTTGTTCCTGAGCCTTCTGTTTTGCCTAACGGCGTAGCCTCAGCTTCTTTTGTTGAGGAAGTTCCAAATGATCCTTCCGTTGAAACATTGCAAGCTTTGAATTCTTCAGAGCTTGATGCCATAGTTGGAGCCCAGCCTATTCTATTTGACCCTAATGTGGCTAGCACCTCTGGACCACGTCACTATGATAGTGACGAGGATAACGTTGATCCAGAAGTTGGACCAACCGAAGGATACTTTCACCTCCGTAGAATACCATTTACTCATTTAAGTTTTCAGCCTAGCTTTAGGCCGTCGCCGGGAGAGGATATTACTTATGCCCCTCGTGTGACTTTGGACGGAGTGGAGAGGGCAGAGGAGAGCACGGAAACGGAAGAAGAAGATCCAAGTGAGAAGGATCCGAGAGACGACGAAGAGGAGGAAGAAGAAGAGGATCCGTCAGAGGATGAGCAGTGAAGGGAAGTGTCGGGAAGTTAAGAGAGATAATGATGTAAATATATGTAATAGACTAGTAAGCGAACAACTTTTAACATTTATGTTGTAAATAAGTTCTTGTACATAGAAGCATAATATGATAGTATAGCGAATCGGAAGCGACGTAGAATTCCGCTCCGATAAAAACATTTTGCGTGATGTTAGAAAATCACGGTTCATATAGGGAATTTTTGGGTGTAAATAATTCCCTACCTATTGTAAAAGTCCTCAAAGAGGCAAATTTTCCTACTAAATGAAGAAGTAAGTTGAGCAAAGATCAGCTGGATAAATCAAGCTGACTGGAAAATCAAAGCTAACTGAAAAAAAGCAAATTTAATTTGGAAAAACCGAGCCGGCCGGAAAAAATTAATTGGAAAACCGAGCCGGAAAAACCGAGCCTGAAAACCGAGCCGGAAAACCGAGCCGGAAAACCGAGCCGGCCGGAAAAACCGAGCCGGCCGGAAAACCGAGCCGGAAAACCGAGCCGGGCCGGAAAATGAGCCGGTGATGGAAAATCGAATGATCGGGTCCATTGAATTCCATTGGTCAGTGAGTAAATCCAATGATCGAATCATTGGTAATTCATTGGCCGAGTCACCGAGTAAATCCAATGATCGGGTCCAATGAATTCAATTGAGTCAATAATCGGGTCCAGTAATTCAATTGGCCGAGTCAATTGTAAATCCATGATCGGGTCCAAATTCGGTAATTCCAGTCACTGAGTCATTGGTAATTCCAGTGATCGGGTCCAATTCATTCAGTGGCCGAGTCAATGTAATTCCAATGATCGTCCAAATTCGGTAATTCCAATTGATCGAGTTCACCGAGTAAATCCATCGAGTTCAATGGTAATTCATTAGGTAATTCCACTGATCGGGTCCAAATCGAGTACCGGCAACGGACGCGACCACAGCGCGCGGCGCGCCAGCCCACGACAATTTCAGCATCAGGCGAGGGTTGGTGTGGCGCGGGACAATCCGCCGGAGGTCAAGTCGCGCGCACATGAAGGAAATCTCTTCTTGGCCGCGCGACGTCTGCGCGCGGGACGGCGATCTTGGCGCGGGATAGTTCGATCCAGCGCCGGGGTTTATTCGTCCATTCCGTTGTCGTTCGTAGTTGTTCATTCTTCGTTTATTTTGTTCGTAGTTCGTTTCGTTGTAGTTCATTTCTTTCTTCGTTAGTTTCGTCCGTTAATCGTTTCGTTCATTATTCGACTATCATTAGTTTAGTGCGTCGTTCGTTTTATTCGTTCCATTAGTTATTCGCTATCGTTAGCTTAGTTAGTAATTATTCAGTTAAAAAAAAAAAAAATGTTGAGATAAAGTTAAAAATCTCAAAAGAGATTTATGAGGAAGTTTGTACATCAAGATGATATTATTCATCTCTTGATTATAAAGAATGAAGAGCTAATTAAATTTAGCAAATAAATATGTATATATATAATAATTACTACAGGAAAAACATTTTTTTAGTGATTATTTGATGATAAGCGTGAATCTTTTGATTCATTAAAGTTATGATAAAGTTTATATGCCAAGATGATGCTATTATTTCCTTGAAATATTAGGAATATATATTAGCTAAATTTTACTTAGCAAAGATAAGTATGAAAAATATGTGTTCTTGAAATATTTTTGTGATTATAGTAATGAATGAATTGTTGATTCATTATCTATGACAATAGTGAATTGTTTAAATTGTTCATGATGATAATAAGAAGTTAAATTATGGGATTACAATGTATGATGATGTTTGTGAATCTTGATTCATTAAATAGTATGAGCCTGTTAGATGTAATTGAAAGTTTTGATAAGCATGAATGGTGATGAGTATGAATGGTGTGATTCATTAAAAGTACGATGAGTATATTATGCATTAAAGAGGTTATAAGAAAATTTTTCTAAATTCTAAAACCTAGAAAAATTTATTTCCCTTAAAATACTTTTAAAGAAAGAAGAATTTTTATTAAAGAATAAGACTTTGTTAGAAAGAAAGAATAATTCGAATGAAAATCCTGGTTAATTAGAAAATGCCGCCAAGAGGTAGACCAAGAGGCCGAGGTCGAGGAAGGGTTGAAGATGAAACCGAAAGAGAATCTACCCCACCTCATCCTCAACCTGAAAGGAGAATAGAAGAATTATTTTTGCGGCAAAATCCTCCAACTCTCGATGGAAGAGGAAGTCCTTCAGAAGCCGAAGAGTGGATTCGTGCGCTGGAAAGAATTTTCCGTTTTCTTCGATGTACGGATCAAGAACGTCTAACATGCATGTCTTATCAGCTCAAGGGATCTGCGGATTACTGGTGGGAAGCTCGTCAAAGGGCATATACCCCTGAACAACTGGAGAACCTGACGTGGGAACAATTTAAGGATGCTTTGTTCGAAAAATTCGTTCCTCGAAGTTATCGAAAGCAGAAGGAGAATGAGTTTGCTAATCTCAAGCAAGGTAAGAAGTCAGTAGCCGACTATGATCGCGAATTTTGTGATTTGGCACGTTTTGCTCAAGATAAGGTGGACACAGACGAGAAAATGGCTGAACTTTTCCGAGCAGGTCTTCGGCAGAAATAAGAATCGTTACGGCCGATCAAAGTGCATTATCGTATGCCGAGACTTTAAACAGAGCTTTGGATATGGAATTGGCAATGCAGCCAGATAAGTCTTCTCAGACTTCAGCAGCCACACAAGTTCAAACCCCAGTGACAGTGACAAATCCGCAGTCGTTCAACCAAAGTCAGAAACGGAAATGGAATTTTGGAAGTCAACCTAGTAAGAAGCCCTGGCAAGGACAGCAAGGACAACAACGTCATCAACAGCAGCAATTTAAGCAGGGACGATTCAAACAGCCTTTCGTCAACCAAGGCAGTTCATCTCAAACTTATCAAGGAATGTCTCCATGTTCCAAGTGTGGCAAGATGCATCAAGGGATATGCAAGGCTGGAAGTAATAGCTGCTATACTTGTGGTCAAGTTGGTCATTATTCGTATCAGTGCCCAACTAAGCTGCAAGGAGCGAGGAGGGAATAGAACATTTCGAACCGGCCTCGAAATTGAAGGCAATAGAAGTTGTTCCTCGGCAACGGCAACGGCAACAAAATCGCCAAGGGCCGCGATTCCAAAGCAAAAGCAAAAGCAACCCCGCAATTGAGAATGGAACCCCAAGAAGAATATCAAAGGGTTTTTGCTCTTGATCGAAGCCGTTCGACAAAGATCAAGGAAATTTGACAGTATGGGTCAATTAAATGGCATACCCGTTATAATTTTATTTGATGCGGTGCATCGCATTCTTTTATATCAGATGCATGCGTAGATAATCTTGGTCTTAAAGTAGAACGTGCTAGTCAAGACTTGAGAGTAACAACACCGTTAGGTAAATCTACCTCAATTACTCGCATCTGTCCTAATATAGAGATTGAATTAGGATCTCTCAAGATGTTAGCGAAAACCCTAAATTTAATTAAAATGTGGGATATAGATATTATCTTGGGAATGGATTGGTTGACCGAGAATTTTGCAAGCATTCAATGCAAGCAAAGGCAAATTTCATTTCATATGCACAGTCGTGAACCAACTCTATTTTTCGGGATAGAAAGAAGTTGTAAGAAATCGCCGATTATTTCGGCAGTTCAAGCAAGGAGAGTGTTGAAAAAGAAAGATGTGAAAGCATATCTTATCTATCTCAACAAGAAGGAAGATAAGGAGAGCAGCATTGAAGATGTAGCTGTAGTAAAAGAATTTCAAGACGTATTTCCACAAGTTTTGCCAGGATTGCCACCAGATAGGCAAGTAAAGTTCACAATAGATCTTGAACCAGGATCAGCTCCTGTTTCCAAGTCACCATACAGAATGGCTCCAAAGGAGTTGCAAGAATTGAAAATTCAACTGCAAGAGTTACTTGACCTAGGTTTCATTAGACCAAGTGTTTCTCCGTGGGGAGCACCAATTCTGTTTGTTAAAAAGAAGGATGGTAGTTTGAGGATGTGCATCGACTACCGAGAATTAAACAAATTGACCTTAAAGAATAAATATCCTTTGCCGAGAATAGATGATCTATTTGATCAGCTCAGAGGAGCAAGTGTATTCTCGAAGATTGATCTGAAATCTGGTTATCACCAATTGAAGGTCAAGCAAGAAGATATTTCCAAGACAGCTTTCAGAACAAGATATGGCCACTACAAGTTTGTAGTAATGCCATTTGGTGTGACAAATGCTCCAGCAGTATTTATGGATCTCATGAATCGAGTATTTCATGAATTCTTGGACAAGTTTGTCGTAGTTTTCATTGATGATATTCTCGTGTATTCAAAGAATGAATTAGAACACGAGGAACATCTTCGAACTGTTCTGGAAAGGTTGAGAACCGAAAGATTGTATGCAAAATTTAGTAAATTGAATTTTGGCTAAGAGAAGTACATTTCCTTGGACATGTTGTATCTCCTGAAGGAATCAAAGTTGACCCTTCAAAAGTACAAGCAATTCAGGAATGGAAAGTTCCAACCACACCACATGAAATTAGGAGTTTCTTAGGTCTAGCAGGCTACTATCGGAGATTTATCGAAGGATTCTCCAAAATAGCTAAGCCAATGACCCATCTCCTAAAGAAAGAATCAAAATTCAAATGGTCAGAAGAATGTGAGGAAAGTTTCCAAGAACTTAAAAAGAGATTGACCATTGCCCCAGTACTATCAGTTCCAGATTCGGATAAAGATTATGTTATTTATACAGATGCATCAAAGAACGGACTAGGCTGTGTCCTGATGCAAGAAGGAAGAGTTATTGCCTATGCTTCTAGACAGCTTAGACCTCATGAAGTAAACTATCCAACTCATGATTTGGAACTAGCAGCAGTAGTACATGCTTTAAAAATCTGGAGACACCATCTTTATGGAACAAAATGTGAAATCTTCACAGATCACAAGAGTCTCAAATATTTCTTTGAGCAGAAAGAATTAAATATGAGACAAAGAAGATGGCTCGAGTTAGTTAAAGACTACGATTGTAAAATTTCCTATCATCCAGGAAAAGCAAATGTAGTTGCTGATGCGTTAAGCAGAAAAGGAAAATCGGAATTTGGATTTCTTCTAACTCAAGAGAAAGAACTCATTAAGAGTTTCGAAGAACTGAGGTTAGAAGTAATTCTACCTCCGCAATCTGTTGAGCAAATGGTTGCAGCTATGGAAATAATTCCAGATTTAAGATTGAGAATTTCCAATGCTCAAAGAAAAGACGAGAAATTGGAAAAGTTACGAATGAAAATTCGTCAAGAGAAAAATGAAAATTTTAAGGAGGCAGGAGATAATGTTCTCCTGTATCGAGGAAGAATTTGTGTGCCGAATGATGAAGAATTAAGGAATGAAATCATGAGCGAAGCTCATGAAACTCCTTATTCAGCTCACCCTGGAGGCACCAAAATGTATCAAGATTTGAAACAAACATTTTGGTGGGAAGGAATGAAAAGAGACATAGCTTCTTTTGTGGAAAGATGTTTAGCCTGTCAACAAGTAAAGGCATTGCATCAGAGACCCTATGGGAAGCTACAACCTTTAGATATTCCAGAGTGGAAATGGGATAAAATTTCCATGGATTTTGTAATTGGGTTACCTAGATCCAAACGAGGAAATACAGCGATATGGGTAATAGTGGATAGATTGACAAAATCTGCACATTTTATACCTATTCCCATAACTTATGGCGCAGATAAGTTAGCTCAGCTGTACGTGCGAGAAATTGTGCGATTGCACGGAGTACCTAAGTCGATCACTTCGGATCGAGACTCAAAATTTACTTCTCATTTTTGGAGAAGTATGCAAGAAGAATTAGGTACCAAATTGAACTTCAGTACGGCTTTTCATCCTCAAACGGATGGTCAATCAGAAAGAACCATTCAGATCTTGGAGGATATGTTGAGAACTGTTGTTTTAGATCGAGGAAGTCAATGGGAGCAAATTTTACCTCTTATTGAATTTGCTTACAACAACAGTTATCAAATGACGATTGGCATGGCGCCCTACGAAGCCCTTTATGGAAAGAAGTGTAGATCTCCACTCCATTGGGATGATGTGGGCGAGAGAAAAATATTAGGGCCCGATTCAGTGGAAGAAATGATAAAGATTGTGCGTCAAATCAAGCAAAGAATTAAAGAAGCGCAAGATCGTCAGAAGTCTTATGCTGACGTCAGAAGATCAGCATTAGAATTCAATGTGGGTGATAAAGTTTTCTTGAAAGTTTCGCCTACAAGAGGAATTCATCGATTTGGTGTTAAAGGAAAACTTAAGCCTCGCTACATAGGACCATATGAAATTCTGGAAAGAATAGGTCAAGTAGCATATAAGCTAGCTTTACCGCCAAGTTTTGGAAATTCACATAACGTGTTTCATGTATCTCAGTTGCGGAGATATATGTTTGATCCTAAGCACGTCATTCGTCGAGAAGAAGTAGTCCTTGAACCAGATCTCAGTTATGAAGAGAAACCTGAAGCGATTTTGGATCGGAAGGTCCAACAACTTAGAAATAAGTCGATCGCGTCAGTAAAAATCAAATGGAGGCATCATGGACTAGAAGAAGCAACATGGGAGTTAGAAAGCAAAATGAGAGAAAAGTATCCCGAACTCTTCCGAGAGGTAAGCAAATTTCGGGACGAAATTTATTTTTAGGGGGAGAGAATGTAGTATCCCGTCTTTCTTAAGTAATTAAAATAATTAATCTTCTGAGAAAGACAAGAATTTTAGTAAAATAAAGATTTTCTTTCCGAAAATTTTATCCGGCAGATATATTCTACCGGAAAAAAAATGAGTTTTAATTAATTTTTATCATCTCGGTTAATCCGAAATGAAGAAGTTTTTACATTTATCAATAGATGATAAATGTTTAGTCATTAATTGACAAGAAGAAGAATTTAATTTAATTACGTGAAATTTTACGTAATTAATCGCTTAAAAATTTAGTTTCGGTCGATTTGAAAATGCTTCAAATCTCTGATTCTTTCTATGAGATTTTTATCTAAGGTTCGTGAAACCTTAATCTTAATTACTGTGTTGAGAAATTAGAGACTTATTAGAAGATTAATTAGTTATTAATTAATTGAATTAATAACTAATTAAATGAATTAACCAAAACTTAGCTATTAAGTTTTAATTTTATAATAAGCTATCCTATACATCTAAACCTAGGGTTATAACTAATATATGTATAGATATCTCACTCTCTCTATCTCACCACACGCACACACACAACAAACAACAGCAAGCAGCAGCCTCTCTCTCTCCCTCTCGATCTCTCTCTTCTCTCTCAATACACACACTCACACACACTTAAGAACACCATCTTGATCTTCAAGCTCAAAGAGTACAACTTCTAGCAATCCTCTCAAGTAGTCAAGTAAGCTTAGATTCTTCTCTTCCAAGCTCTTGATTCATGTCTTTGGTGGAAGAATTATATATATATATATATATGTGTCGAAAAATTGTAAGAACTATGAAGAAGTAGTTGGATGATCTTGATTTCTTAGAATGATGTTTATATGATGATTTTATGATCAAATATTAAGCTTAAGATGATGCATGAAGAATTCTAGTTATGAATATATATATGTCGATTATTTTGGGAGAAACCTTAGAAATGATTAGTAAATCTTCATGTCTTAATATGATGCTTATATCATGATTATATGATGATTTGTGTGATTAAATTAGAAAAATCAAAACCCTAACCCTAAGTTGCATGAAAATCGAAATTTAGAAGAAAATGCTAAATTTTAATTCATGCATTGAATGATGATTTGTTCTTCATGAATTATGCTTAGAATATGATTATAAGATCAAATATGTAATTAGATTTAAGCATGGAAAACCCTAGCTATCAATTGGCAATTTTCGAAAATGAGAAGAAAATGGGAAATAATGAATACATGAATTATATGATTGATTTAATGATATAATTGAGTTTAGTTAAGTATTTTAAGAATGTTTCATGTTGGAAGTAATTAAAAATTTCCAACCAATTTCATTTTGAGAAAATAACCGATTAAATAAGAATATAAATTAGGGTTTAATAATGTAATGTTATATGATGAGTTTGATGATTCAATTAAAGATATATGAGATTACTGAAGTATATTAGATCAAGAGATAATGAAACGAAAGCTTGATTAACCCTAGAAACCCTAGAAAATCGAATTAGGGTTCTTAAATTAGGGTTGAAAGATTAATACTTAATTGAATGAAATTAAATGAAGAAATGAGCTTAAGATGATAAATAAGTATATTAGAAATTAAAAAGAAGAGAAAATAATTAAAGAAATATTAAAATTAATATAACCGAAAATTTAAAATAAATAAATAAAATATTAATAAAATTTTAATTAAGAAATTAATTGCATTTATGAACTTCTTAATAAAAATTAAGTGTTATATAATTTTATGGAAATTTAATTCAAAGAAATAAAGATTTTTCTATTTATGGTTGATTTTTCCGATTTGGGGAATTTATATGTTTAATTGAGTTAATGTTGTATGAGAATTGATTAATATTGATGCTTAATGAGGAAGTTAGATAGATTAAGATAGATTAAGAACGTTTGAAAAGTTAAGATAGGGATTCTCGAATTTCATCAAGTTACGACGTAGAAATTCGATTAGAATTTCGTTAAGGATATCGAAGTCGTTAGTCGATAAAAGCTCTCGTTCTAAAATCGTTATTCCGTTTCGGTTAAAGAAGCAAGCGGAAACGGGAGCAGAAACGTGAAGTAAAAGGGCTACAAGCGTTAGAGCTTAAAGTTTAAAGCTTAAGTTTATCAGGTGGGCTTTCTAAACTAAAATATGTGAAAAGTATGATATCGTATGTTTTACAAAGTTTTGATACTTGCCAAATGATTTTAAAAATATTTAAGTATGTTACCATCTACTTCAGAAAGACGAATTCGGTTTCACGCAAGGTGAAATCTGTGTACACATTGGTAATCGTGCGCATTTCTTTGATAGGCCGATTATTCATAATCGTGAGCCTTTCCTTGATATGCCAATTACAAGTGATTGAGAAAGAGGCCTCTTTCTCATCACCATTATTTATTTGTAGATATGGTTCATAATGTTATAAATGTCTGCAGACAAATGAGTTTTGAAAAGAAAATATTTTTAGCATTTTACGAGTTGTTTTCAGAAAATCCTCGTATTATGTTTTCCGGCAAGTTTTCATATATAGCTGTATTCAGCAAAGTTTTCAAATGTTTTCGGCATGTGTTCACTGAGTACGTAGTACTCAGCCCTGCATGTTATTTCTAAAACGTGCAGGTTAGCAGGGATGCAGATGACGAGGCTGGATGGATGTTGGTTGTTGTTGTTAATATTTTGAAAAATAAAGAGCCTAGATTATATGTCGTCATACATATAGTCTTTCGTATTCCGCTGCCATGTTAAGATGATTTTCTTTTAAATTATGATGAAGTTGTTTAAACCCTAGAGTCGATCTATGTTTTGATAGTCGAACTCTTTTGTCACAGTTTGCGTGAAACTTAGTCTTGATATGTATTTAATAAAATCTCTATTCCATGAAGCTTTGTCGAACTCGAAACATTTTTTCTTTATCTTGTTTTCTTGATCCTCAAGTCATTATATCATCTTCTTGATCAATTGTCGATTATTTGGTTGATCAGGTCTTTTGATTCCGAGTGACTCGAGTTGTGTTTATTGATATATATGTCCTATTGAATTCAGTTGATCGTCTCGAGTCATATATGTCGAATTATTCTATGATGATGAGTTGTTAAGTATGGTTATTCTTTTGAACGATAGCCGGGTCGCTATCTTAATTTCCTTTGTTAATCATAAATTGTGTAAGTCGTGGGACCTACCGGCCTTGACATCTAATATCGAGGTTCGGGCTGCGACAGCTTGGTACTTGGAAACCAAGTGGTAGTGAATAACCAGTGAATCTGGTCGTGGACGTAGGAGGGGTTACTCCGAACCACGTTAAAAATGCTCTGTTATTTATCGCTTTGTTTTATGCATGTTACTAACCCTCATAAGCATACTTTTCAATCTGCATAAACTGACTAACTGAAAAGTGAAACAGAGCTTTGCAATATATTTGAAGCAACAGACAGACTTTCCAAGTCCACCACATTCCGCACACACACACAGCCAGCTGTGTCGATCAAGCTGCCATCCTGCTGGATCGAACACAACCAGCTCTCTGAAAAGAGTTTTAACTTGGAAAAGTTTTTAAACCTTGGTGTATTCACCCCCCTCTACACCAAGGTATCCGTCTTGGGACCAACAATTGGTATCAGAGCAGTGGTTCAAAAGATCACTGTATCTGTCAAGTCAGCATTTCATTGCTGATAATGGTCACCTGAACAGATCCTTCAAAGCTTCAATTTTTTTTCTAAAAATCATTATATTGCATACTGTCGTGAAATCTTCAATGTGCAGGAATCTCTCAACAGAGGAGCTCTTGAGAAATCATGAATCCAGACACTTGTCCGAGATGCGAATGTTATAGGAATTATCTCCATGACTTGGGGGTATGAAGAACAAGATATCAGAGTATCTTGGATCACTGGAGAGAAGAAGATCAATCAGCTCAACCTGGAAGGACCATCGAGGAGCAAAGAAGATGAAGAAATCCAGCTAGCTGACTGCGACCAGCTGTAAAATAAAAACAGCAGGATGCATAACGAAAGATGCAGCCAGTCACACAGCTGAGCACATTGGTCTCAAGGAAAGAATAAAGAAGCAGCAGATGAATCAGCTGGATTTGGAACAGCTGACTACCTGCTATACAACCAGAGACCTCTTCAAAGAAATGAGCTGATGGTGAGAAGATTCGTTCATTAGAAGGAAGTAGGATGCAACTGAAGAAAAAGCCACCTACTATCAAATCGAGGGAGAACTCTACATAGCTGAAAAGAATCAGCAAAATCAAGTGGAATACCCAGCAGGATGCACTCACCAAGATAGACTCAGCTGGAGTCACCAACTGAGGGGGAACAAACCCAGATGGATCCCAAAAGCTCAGATCAGAAGGATTTTCCAGCTAAAAGGAAATAAAACTCAGCTGGACAACAATTGAAGAGCTAAAGGGAACTCAGCTGAAGAAGCTTCAAGCTAATCACCAATATACTCAGCTGAGGAGAACCTTCAATCTAGCAGAAGAGAATACAGTAGTGGTATCAGCTGACTACAATGATCAGCTGACGGGTTTGCAGATTTTGTTTATTATATTTCCTGTTGTAATACAATGTAAAGATAAAATTATTTGAATTTATTTCAAACATCCAAACATTCCTTAAATGGATTATTCTGCAAGCTATACATCCCATCGCATTTAATGTAAAGCATGCAGAATACTGTATGATGGTCCCTGAGCTGGGTACTTGGTGTAGAGGGGGGTGAATACACCAAGTAGATTTTTCGAAACTTTTTCAAGTTAAAAACACAGAGTTGGTGAGCTCAGTTATTGATCTAGCTGGGGAGGGTCAGCTGGGTAAATAACTCAGCTGGCGGTGCGGAAAGTGGTGGTTTGAAAACTTAGCTCAGTTACTTAGAAAAACTCAGTTTGAAAAGATTAACTTAACGTTTTGAACTTAGTCAGGTTGTGCAACTTTTAGAGAGACACAGCTGTCTTTGGAGAGCAGCTGTGTTGTGCAGTTTTGAACAAATATGCAATGATATGAAGGAGTTAGTACACAGCTGAATATAAAGCAAAAGAAAAGATAGAGAGTAAGAAGCACGCGAGTTTTTACGTGGTTCGGAGTAACACCTCCTACGTCCACGACCAGGTTCACTGGTAATCCACTACCACTTGGTTTCCAAGTACCAAGCAACTTCACAACTCTAACCCGAGCTGTGTTCCAACAGTTTGCGGGCACTGTCAAGCCTACACCTTCAGTTTACGGGTACTGAAGAACCTAACCACTCGAATTATGCGCTTCGAGCAAGCGTACCTTTACCTAACCTTTCTGGGTTTGGGTTTGGGTAAGGGGTTCCAACTATGAACGAGTTCTTACAATTAAGAACTTCAGAGTATGATGAACTCGTTCGAAATCTAGGCTTAAGATATACAGTGAGTTTGGCCTAGGGAACAGACGAAAAACTAAGCAGTTTCTTAACTAGAAACACTTTAAGATAAAGTGTTCTTTGATCTATGTAGAACTGTTTGAGAGCTTTTGAAAGAATGATGATTTCAGATAATGAAAGCTTGTAGAGAGTTTTTCGTATCTGATCCTGAGGTTGAAGACGGGTTTATATAGGTAGAGATTCAAGACTAGCCGTTGGAGGAGCCGTTTGAATCTTACCTACTCTTCTTAAATACAAGATCTGCCGATGGGCGTATCTGCACCTGTCTTCATTTGTGTCACATCCTAGGTTCTGAAGTCTAGGATGCTGATCTGGCAATCCCTCATTGGTCGAGGTAGGTTGACTTCCTCTGATTCCGGGATTTTCTGCCTTTAGAGCTGGCTTTTGAATTCAGAGCTGGACTGTCTCGAAGTGGAGTCTTCAGAGATAGTTCCTTTGTTCTGTACAGTTGGACCAGCTGTGTTTTGAACTCAGCTCGAATTCTCTTCAGCTTGATCAGGCTCTGCTGGATCACTCAGCTGAAGGTTGACGCCTGCTGTCTTTTGCTAGCTGACTTCCAGCTGTGAACACAGCTGGGTCGACTGCTGTCTTCCGCTTCCTTAACCTGTAAACCTACATCTAAGGCTCAAACAGGCGAGCTGGAAAACACTATTTAGGTTGACGCGATCATCTATTCGGTTGGAGAATCAGTTGGGTTTTGGTATCAAATCGAAACCTTATAATTTTCCCAACAATTTCCCCCTTTTTGATGATGCCAAAACCTAACTGAGACAACTTATGACGCAGAAAAACTTGTGTTTTATTAATGTAAGAAGATACATTATAACACAGGAAAAAGAAAGAAGGAAAAAAAATCTTCAAATCTTCAGTCTTCAATCCTTCAGCCTTTAGTCCCAGTTGGCTGGGTCTTCTCTTCTGCATCCGTTGCTTCTTTCTTTTGACTCGTCTCTTCTTCAGCTGATTCTGATTCAGCTGGTTCCTCTAGCTCAACAGTTTGCCTCTTCATTGACTTGTCTCTCTTCTCCCTTACTTCCCCCTTTTTGGCATGATCAAAACAGGGTGGGAGATATACACCATCGGCTGTTGCGATGTTTTAGTTTGGCGAAACTGTGGTTTTCAGCTCTGAGCAGCGAGGTTTAGAGTCTAAGTGGCTCAGCTGTTGTATTAGCTGGCTCTTCTTCAGTTGCATTAGCCTCAGCTGTGATTGCAGACACAGCGTCCTTGGCCTGATTCAGTTGGGGCAGTCCAGCTGAGTGCTTGGAGGGATGAGTTAGCACGGGAGATAGCATCTTCTGAGTCGGGCATAACTTCATTCCTTGCAATTTTGCTTCTTCAGACTTCTTAGATTGAATGAGAAAGTCTGATTCAGCACTTGAGGGACTTGTATTCAGCTCATATCATCATCATCCAGCTGCAGGTGATCGTTGGCTGGGTGATGTTTCTCATTTGAGCTTGGTGCAGGGACTTGAGCATCTTTTATTGAAAGATCTCGAAGATGGTGTCCCTGTGGAGCTGAAGGAAACTGAGGAGAAGGCGGTTGAAGTATTCCATCTGCCTTGGGGTTTAAGCTTGGTTGATCAGCTGGAATACTCCGTTGCGGTGTCGCTGACGATGATGTTCACGCAGGGGCGTGAACTTCTCCTCCACCGAAAGAAACGACCGCTTGAGGGCCTTCTGCTCCTCGAAGAGTGATTACGAAATCTCTCATAATGTCAGCTGGCTTCTCTGCTTACTGACTGAGCACCTTTGACTTGAGTCTTCGGTTTGAAGACAGTGCTTCAGTATATTTTGTCTCCTCAAGTTGTCTCCGATTCCCAGCTGGGACGGAGTTAGATGCATGCTGCTTTGTCTCCTGCATCTTTTTCTGTGCCTCCTGTGGTGGAGCAAGAGCTTTGACATGACTGCTCTTGAATACTCCGGTTTTATCAACATCTGGTCCAGGTCTGTTGACGTTGATTTTTGCATCCCAGGGAGTTGTGTGTCCCGTTCTCTCTTTTATGTTGAGAGAAACAGTGGGGCTGAGGAGGTCTTTTTCCTTTGTCATTCCCAGAAAGTTTTCTGCACCTTCCTGGTGGATGACGTTCTTGAGCTTTGCGCCTCCTCGCGCCGGCTGGTTCTGTCGATGGGCTTCACCTTCTTCTGGACTTCCGTCTTCTTTGAGGTTCCTGAGAGTTAAGCAACTCTTATCTTGAAGCTTTGACAGATTCTTCAGGTTTGATCGGCTTCGGGAGATATCTTTCTGGATTCCATGTTCTTCTTCTGCATCTTTTGTTAGTAGAAACAAACAATACCAATTGATGGAAATAAGAAAGAATGCTGAAAAAACTTTCTAGGGTTGATGCGTATATCTTCTAGCATATTTAAAGAGTTTTCTTGATGAATAGACGATCAAGATTTGTCTATTGATAAGAAGATCTACGACTGGGAGTGATTCTCGCGTCATGTCAATTTCTTGATTAGAAGATGTGAGTTAATGCGCGAGAGAGAACGGTTGAGGCGTTTTGACTTTTGCCTCGAAACTCCCATTATTCAATTCTTTGCAGACTTTTAATTAAGATTGATTAGAAATGACAAGATGTGAGTTGACAGAAAATAGATTGAGTAGATGTAATTAATGTTGTTGCAAACCTCTCAGCTGATCATTGTAGTCAGCTGATACCTCGGTTGAGTGGGTGTGCTGGGTCATCGTGGTTCCAGCTGGTTCCCCCTCAGCTGAATAATCCTTTCCTTTCAGCATCTGGTTTAGCTGAATTCTTTCTCGGTGATATCGGTGACATTGATTCGAATTTCGATTGCTTGCATTCGGTGGTCCGCTTCCGTTCGGTGGGTACGCTTCCGTTCAGCTGGGTGAAGCGTCGTCTGGGTTGAGAAGTCCAAGTAATCCGCACAGCATTTTGAATCTTGCTTCTATCAGCGGTTTTGTGAGAATATCACCCATTTTGTATGTCTGTGTGAATTTTCTCAACAATCACATCCTTCTTTTCTACGTGATCTCTGATGAAATGATGTCGTACGTCTACATGCTTGCATCTTGTGTTAAGTACTGGATTTTCTGAAATGGCAATCGCACTTGAGCTATCACAGAAAATTGGAACTCCGTCCGATTTTACTTCATAGTCATCCGGTGATGTTTCGGCCCGGAGAATTTGCGAGCGGCGGCTTCCGGCGGCCATATATTACGCTTCGTCGTGGAAGTTGCGACGCACGTTTGTTTCTTTGAAAACCATGAAATCAACTTACTTCCTAAGAACTGACAAGTTCCTGAAGTTGATTTTCTGTCCAATCGATCTCCAGCGAAGTCTGAATCTGAGTATCCGATCGTAGATTGTCTTCGGTAGGTACCACGTACCAACATTCGAGTTCCTTTGAGATATTTGAGAATGTTCTTGTTCGCTTGCATGTGTGCTTCCTTTGGATCAACTTAAAATCTCGGCACACACTCCGATCGCGAAAGAGATGTCTGGACGACTTGCTATTAGATACAGCAGGGATCCTATTATCCCTCTGTATTTGCTGGAATCAACTGACTTCCCTTCAGTTCCTGGTTCAATCTTCCAGTTGGTGTTCATTGGAATCTTTACAGTTCTGCTGGATTGAACTCCATACTTGACGATCAAATCTTTCACGTATTTGGATTGATTTATGAAGATCCCTTCTGAAGATTGCTTGACTTGAAGTCCTAGGAAGAAACTCATTTCTCCCATCATGGACATTTGGAACTTCTCTGACATCATCTCTCCAAATCTTTGGCATAAGAAGCTTGATCTTGATCCAAAGATGATGTCGTCTACGTAGATTTGAACAACCAGGATATCTTCTCCTGACTTGATGGTGAAGAGAGTTCTGTCTACTGAGCCCTTCTTGAATCCTTTGGATATGAGAAAATTTGACAGAGTGTCATACCAAGCTCGAGGTGCTTGCTTCAATCCATAAAGAGCCTTCTTTAGCTTGTAGACTTTATTTCCTTCTACTTCGAATCCTGGAGGTTGTTCAACGTAGACATCTTCTTTGATTTCTCCATTTAAGAATGCACACTTTACATCCATTTGATAGACCTTGAATTTTTGATGTGCTGCAAAGGCAAGAAATAGTCTGATTGCTTCCAATCGTGCTACTGGAGCAAAAGATTCTTCGAAGTCAATTCCTTCCTGCTGAGTGTAGCCCTTGGCAACGAGTCGAGCTTTGTTTCTGATGACGACTCCCAGGGTATCCATCTTGTTCTTGAATATCCATTTGAGTCCTATGACTTTGACTTCTTGAGGTCTGTCGACTAATTCCCAGACACAATTTCTGAGGAATTCGTTCAGCTCTTCTTGCATGGCATTTGTCCAAGGCACACTCTTCAAAGCTTCGAGAATTGATTGAGGCTCTGGCACTTGAGCTACGTAACACGCCATTAGAGCTGTGTCTTCATCACAGACCGTCAGTTCTAGCTCTACTGAGAGTTGAGCTGTGTCAGCTGCTTCTTGATGATCCGATGAAGCTTGAGCAGCTGAGCTTCTGGTTTTGACTTGGTCAGATGGTTCTCCAATGATTGCTGATGATGAATGATCTTCAATCCATCTTCTCCTCTTACGAATTTCTTCTTCCAAAAGATTGATGCTTGACGTGGCTAAATTTCGTCTGACTTGTAGTTGCTCAGGAGTTAAATCTTGAGAGTTTGGCTCTCTTTGATTTAGATTTTGAGGAGATTTCTGTAGAGGCTCAGCTGGAGATGGAGCTGGGGACTCAGCTGTGTTTGGATTCCCAGCTGATGATGTTCCCCCTTGATTTGGCGTTGAAGCTTCTTCTCGATTTCCAGCTGGTGGAGCTTCTTGGTTGATTTGAATTTCCTCCTCTGGCTCATTGTCCCAAATTAATGGTTCGGCCAGATTCCTGATTCTATTCTCTTGAGCCCTTGTCTGAATCAATCTTGAAGATTCTCCTTCGCTTCTTCGTTTGATAGAATCTCTATATTCGAAGGAGGATTCGTCAAAGGTAACATGTGGAGTTACTTCGACTATTTGTGTTCTTCTGTTGAATACTCTGTATGCTTTACTCACAGCGGAGTAACCAAGGAATACTCCTCGGTCTGTCTTTTCGTCGAACGTCTTGAGCTGTGTCTTCCCATTATTGAGGATGTGACATTTGGATCCGAATACCTTGAAATATCCAATGAATGGTATTCTGTTGTTCCATAGCTCATACGGTGTCTTTCCTTGCCTTGATGTGAGTAGGGAGCGATTCTGAGTGAAGCAAGCTGTGTTGATTGCTTCAGCCCAGAACTTCTTTGGAATAGCAGAGCTAGCTAGCATTGAGGTAGCTGCTTCCTTGAGAGTTCTGTTTCTTCTTTCTGCTACACCATTCTGCTGAGGTGTGCGAGCTGCAGATGTTTGATGTTGAACTCCGTTCTTCTCGCAGTAATCATAAATAGTTTCATTTAGAAACTCCGTTCCACGATCTGATCTTATTACCATTATCTTGCACTCCTTCTGTGTTGATAGTCTTTCCAGCAGGATAGGCAGCTTAGTTCTGGTTTCGCTCTTCTGGTATAAGAATGATACCCATGTGAATCTTGAGAAATCATCCACAACGACCAGAGTATATTTTCTGCCATTGAAGCTTGCTGGAGTAACTGGACCAAAAAGATCCATGTGAAGAAGTTGAAGAACTCGATCAGTTGACTGAGCTGGCTTGAGAGAAAATGAAATTCTTGTTTGCTTTCCTTGTTGACACGCGCTGCACATATGACTTTTGTCATATACTTGATCTGGAATTCCATTAGCGAGCTGATTCCTAGCCAGTTTGTTGATTGTCTTGAAGTTGAGATGATTCAGCCGTCTGTGCCACAGCCAGCTGACTTCATTGCTGCTTTTTGATACAAGACACGTCTCCGGAGGGCTGCTGTTCCAGTCAGCGAAGTACATATTTCCTTCTCTTTTCCCTTTTAGGAGTATCTGCTTGGTTTCCCTGTGCTTCACTGTGCATCCCTGTGCATCAAACTTGACAGAAAAACCGTTGTCGCAGAATTGGCTAATGGAAAGCAAGTTATGTTGCAATCCTTGTACATAAGAAACATTTGGGATTATAACATTTCTAGTTTTAAATGTACCATAACCTTTGGTTAGGCCTTTGGAGTTGTCACCAAATATTACTTGTGGACCTGTACGCTCAATATATTCCTGGAGTAGATGCTTTAGGTGCGTCATGTGCTTGGAACATCCACTGTCCAAGTACCAAAGCATTCTCATCGACTCCTCAGAGATGCGTCGATTCCTTGCAACCTAAACAAAAAGTTAAAATTCAGGTACCCAGTTTTAATTGGGTCCTTGTGGGTTAGACAGAGATCCTTTGACGACCCAGATCTGCTTGATGACTCGAATTGGGTCATTTGATCTGATAATTCTCCCAGCTGAGTCGATGTACACATTCATTGTGTTCTTCTGTTGTTGCTGGCGGGGTCTTGATCTTCGTGTCTTCTTGTTTTGTTGTCTGGATTTCTTTTGGTTTCCAGCTGTGTGCCTAGCTGAGACGTTCCTTAGTCTCTGCTGTCTCATGTGATACTGTGGCTGGAAATGATTATCCAGCTGATACTCGTATGAGTGGTATCCAGCTGGGTATCTCTGATATCTTGGTTGATATCGATCAACGTGCTGATGCTGTGGCTGGTATCTGTAAAATCCAGCCTGTGGTCTTCGTTGAGGTTGAGCACGTTGCTGTCTGAGTTGGGCTTGAGGTTGTCGCACAGCTGACCTTCTTGATGTCTGCTGTGTTCTCGACGGAGTTTGAGACTGTTTCACAGCTGTTCTTCCCGACGCCTGCTGTGTCCTCAACTGTTGATGCTGAGCTGCTGGGATTGAAGGTTCATTTGCACGTACAAACATTACCTTTGTTCCACTTGTGGAGGCAATGTTTGAGGCATCCTTTGATTCGTTGTATCCCAGTCCCGCTTTGAGTGCTGCTGGATGCTGAGCACTAATGATCTTGTCCATTGTTGACGTGGCTTTGATGAGAGCTACTATCTTTTTAGATAGTACCTCTTCGGTGCTTTTCAGCTCAATGATCTCAGCTGACTTCCTTTCCGATTCAGCTGTGACCTTTTCCACATCTTCTATCAGCTGTTTCTTCTCAGTGTTGAATTCCTTTATCAGCTGATCTTGTTTCACTATTTTGTCTTTTAGTGAAACGACTTCCTGTTGGAGCTGAGTTGTATCAGCTGTGTCTGATACTTTTGTCTTTTCCAGTTCCGCCTTCAGCTCGGTATTCTCACACATAATGACGTCAAGGATCTCTTGAAGCTCCTTGGAATCGTTCATTACTTTCTCTACTAGACTCCAATCAGGTAGTCCAGATTCTGAGTCCTGTGTAGAGTGTTCGTGTGATGGTGAGATGTTAGATAGATTTAGAGTTCGAGACGTTACCTCATCTTCATCGATGCCGTCTGTTTGTCCCATGAAGCATGTATCCCAATCAGGTTCATCATGGGCCATCAGGGCTTCTTCTTCCGAGTCTGAAAATGGCATGTCATCCATTTTCTTGCACTCTGATTCTTCATCAGCGATATAAGCTCTCCTTCTGTCAGCTGCCTTAGCTTTTAATTGGTCTCTGTCTTTCTTGGACAGCTTTGGACAATCTTGTCGGTAGTGTCCTGGTTCCTTGCAGTTGAAGCAACCTTCTTCTGTTCGTTGGTCAGCTGACTTCTCATCAGCTGCTGCGTACTTATCTCTGTAAGTCCTTGCGAACTTCTTGTATTTGCCCTTGCTGGTGTTGAGTCTGTTATAATTTTTCACCATCATGGCAATTTCTTCGAGTAGCTCCTCTTTGCTCATATCCTTTTTGTCCTTCTTCATCTTGGAGGACTCAGCTGACTTGACATGAGCTGACTTTTCAGAGTTGGCTCTGAAAGCTATTTCTTTTGGAGCTGGGGTGAGTTCTCCGTCATTCTGTCTGCTTGAAGATTCTTCTTAAGTGATCTTCAAGTTGTATTCGTTGGCTTTTAAGAGTGAGAACAACCTTTCTGTAGATAGATCACCCAAGTCACTTCGACTTTGGTGAACTACCTTGTAAGTGTTCCATTCAGCTGAAAGAGCTGAAAGAACCTTTAGATTCTTTTCCCGCTGGGTATACTTCCCAGTTCTGATTGTCTCTATCTCAATGACTATGTTTGAGAACCTTAGCTCCATCGCTTCGATGGACTCGTTGACTAGCTGCTTGAAGTTGTCGAATTTTTGGCAAGCTATTGTGAATTTGTTTTCTTTGATTTCTTCAGATCCTTCACATAGCTTGGCAAGTATTTCCCACATCTCTTTGGCTGTCTCGCACTTGATGATCTTACTCAGGTAGGCGTTTGAGACTGTTGATGAGATGGTATTTCTTGCGAAGCTGTCCAGACCAGCTTGCTTTCGTTCTTCTGACGAGTAATCCTTCTTTGGCTTGAGAATTGGCCGGTATTCTGGTTGTCCTCCATCATGAGCAGGTACGAGTTCATTTCCTTGTTTATAAATAAGGATGGGTCCGTCTGTGATGACGTCCCACATCATGTCGTGATGTGCACAAAGGAAGCTTTTCAATCTGAATTTCCAGATTGCATAGTCGTCTACCGAGAAGGTGGGGAGATTCCTGTTAAGATAAGAATCCATAGACATGTGCAGTATGTAATAAGATGAGTTTTTCTGAAAAACGGATCTGTTCAGTTGACCACTGACACAGAGTGTCAAGAGAGATCTCTTGATACAGAAACGGTGGTCTTTTGAACCACTGCTCTGATACCAATTGACGGTCCCAGAGCTGGGTACTTGGTGTAGAGGGGGGGTGAATACACCAAGTAGATTTTTTGAAACTTTTTCAAGTTAAAAACACAGAGTTGGTGAGCTCAGTTATTGATCCAGCTGGGGAGGGTCAGCTGGGTAAATAACTCAGCTGGCGGTGCGGAAAGTGGTGGTTTGAAAACTTAGCTCAGTTACTTAGAAAAACTCAGTTTGAAAAGATTAACTTAACGTTTTCAACTTAGTCAGGTTGTGCAACTTTTAGAGAGACACAGCTGTCTTTGGAGAGCAGCTGTGTTGTGCAGTTTTGAACAAATATGCAATGATATGAAGGAGTTAGTACACAGCTGAATATAAAGCAAAAGAAAAGATAGAGAGTAAGAATCACGCGAGTTTTTACGTGGTTCGGAGTAACACCTCCTACGTCCACGACCAGGTTCACTGGTAATCCACTACCACTTGGTTTCCAAGTACCAAGCAACTTCACAACTCTAACCCGAGCTGTGTTCCAATAGTTTGCGGGCACTGTCAAGCCTACACCTTCAGTTTACAGGTACTGAAGAACCTAACCACTCGAATTACGCGCTTCGAGCAAGCGTACCTTTACCTAACCTTTCTGGGTTTGGGTTTGGGTAAGGGGTTCCAACTATGAACGAGTTCTTACAATTAAGAACTTCAGAGTATGATGAACTCATTCGAAATCTAGGCTTAAGATATACAGTGAGTTTGGCCTAGGGAACAGACGAAAAACTAAGCAGTTTCTTAACTAGAAACACTTTAAGATAAAGTGTTCTTTGATCTATGTAGAACTGCTTGAGAGCTTTTGAAAGAATGATGATTTCAGATAATGAAAGCTTGTAGAGACTTTTTCGTATCTGATCCTGAGGTTGAAGACGGGTTTATATTGGTAGAGATTCAAGACTAGCCGTTGGAGGAGCCGTTTGAATCTTACCTACTCTTCTTAAATACAAGATCTGCCGTTGGGCGTATCTGCACCTATCTTCATTTGTGTCACATCCTAGGTTCTGAAGTCTAGGATGCTGATCTGGCATTCCCTCATTGGTCGAGGTAGGTTGACTTCCTCTGATTCCGGGATTTTCTACCTTTAGAGCTGGCTTTTGAATTCAGAGCTGGACTGTCTCGAAGTGGAGTCTTCAGAGATAGTTCCTTTGTTCTGTATTTGGACCATTGTGTTTTGAACTCGGCTCGAATTCTCTTCGGCTTGATCGAGCTCTGTTTGGATCACTCGAGTGAAGGTTGACGCCTTTCTTGTCTTTTGCTAACTTCCACTTCAGTGTGAACACGAGCGGGTCGACCTCTTGTCTTCCGCTTCCTTAACCTGTAAACCTACATCTAAGGCTCAAACAGGCGAGCTGGAAAACACTATTTAGGTTGACGCGATCATTTATTCGGTTGGAGAATCAGTTGGGTTTTGGTATCAAATCGAAACCTTATAATTTTCCCAACACTGTAGCTCAAGAGAACTGAGTCAGAAGTCAGAACGTTTCGACTTCCTCACGCGCGCGTGACATACACTCAACATTCACACGTCATAGGACGTGTTGCGCAAATCTCTCTCAACCGCAGATCTTCAATACAATTGCCAAGATCTCAACCATTAATCAAAATGGGCAATTGATATATTTATCAAATTTTTGCAAATCTTCGCCATATTTACTATCGCTCATACTTATCTGAAATTTATATCTCAGATTCTTGATTATCTTTTTGCTAATACGCTCCCCGAGTATCTTCGTCTTTCTAACCTCTTACTACAGAAGAAAACCATGGCACCAAAGAAGACTACACCAGGAGCAAGCCAGACTGAGAACTTGATGTCAAAACTTCATTTTGAGAGTTGTCTGACTCTCAAGAACTACCAGAACGCGGAGTTCCAGGAAGTTCTGGATCTCATCGAAAATGCCGGACTTTTGCAGTGGGCGACTGCAAGACCGAAGAACATCTTCCGCCGGGAAGTGGCAGAGTTCTGCTTAGAGATATCTAACTGAGATGATCGACTCCGTTCCAATGTCTCTCTACAAATCAAGGAGAAGACTGGACATACAACTCCGTGGGACGTTGACATCAACATCAACCGGATGGTAAACAAGGCATTCGCGAAGACTCTTGGGGACCGCTCCCCAGATAATTACACCAGAGAAGAAATCCAGATCGAACTAGATAAGATGCTGTTCAAGCCAGAACCGTACAGGGCGAGCATGTCCAAGCTCCTGCTCAAGCCCAAGTACAGATTACTTCTGGATGTCACCCAGAAATGCATCCTCGGTATCGCTGGATCTCAAGGAGAGATCAGCATACCCAAACTGAAACCAATGATAGCCATCCTCAGAAATGACCCTGTGGATTGGTTCTCATACTTCATGGGAAAATTGGAAAAAGAATCTAAAAAGATTCATTTTGAAGATGACAGCTTCACCCGGTACAGCTGTAAAGAGACAATCTATCTATGCACCAAAGTAGCGTGCATAATAGAAAGTTACTCTACTGGAAGGAAAATCAAGTGGCATAACGCAGAAGAATTTTCTGTGTCCAGAATACTCTTTGAAAAGCCAAGTCAGCTCACTGACTTGTTGAAGAAAGCAGCCCCTGAAGGGAAGAAGAGGGTGCTAGAGGCAAAGCATCAGACTGCCTCCCCCTCTCAAGCAAGAAAAATGAAGCAATCAGAGGAGACACAGCCAGCTGGATCTCCACCTGCCAAGAAGAAGCTGAAATTCAAGGCAGCCATCAAACCAGCTAAGGAGGCAGCAGAAAAACCAGTTGTTGAGACAGCTGGATCGGAATCCACTCCCACAGCCTCCCCTGTCCAAAAGAAGAAAACTGAGTGGAGACCAGTTACTGAGGAGACAGCTCAGGGATCCTCCTCCAGCTCAGACGATGGAAGGGAGTTCGTGAGAACATCACGAGAAGCTGAAGAATCACAAATAGTGGTCACTGACCCAGACCCAGAGGATGCTATTCCCCTTCGTCAAATTCTTCAAGCATTCTCACACCCCACTCCAGCTGACTACAAATCAGCTGGAATTTCTCTTCAACAATCTCTTCTTCCATCCCATCCTCAGGTACACATCTCAGATTCTCCTTTTAATTCTTCAGTGCCTGAAACCTCCTTGCTTCCACACACCCAAGTTTCAGCACCCAGCTCTCCTTCCAAAGAACCATCTCCTTTAAGAGAGCTGACAGACATTCAGTTGGCTGAAGCGTTTTCACAGCCAGCTGACTCCCAAGCTGAACTATCTTCTCTTCCCAGCTCACCTAAAGAGCCCCGTCCAGCTGATGTTCCTTCGCAGCTGGATGATGAAAACCAAGCTGAACCTTCAAGTCCCACTACTTCTGAGGAAGTTGAAATCCTCAGTCCCAGAACCGTTGCACGTGCTGCCACCATCATGAGGTTCGATGACCTCAGGCTTCAAGAAGTAAAGAGCGCACTGCAACAATACCCGTCTCTTATTTCACTCCCCGCCGCATTAGTCGCCGTAAGCGACTTCAAATTTTACCTCGCTACCAAGATGAGTGGAGCTCTACTCCTTCAACAAGCTCAAAGCCGAAGAAGCTGCTCTACAGGAGATCTTCGAATTTGGAAGTCTTCAGGATGCCTTCTTGCATCAAGACGAGCTAATCCAAACTCTCATCCAGAAGACTAAGCAAGATGAAGTATCACCATCTGAGGAGGTAATCGCAAGAGCCAACTCCTACCTCCACACTCTCAGCTGGATTGTTCCAGTTGAGACTGCCAAGGAAGCTGTACATGCAGACACAACTGAGACAATGGTGACTGAAAATGAGCCAACTTCTGCAACAGTTGAGCCCGCAGAAGCTGCACCACCTAGTCCAATTGCCAATGACACTCGCTCACTGGTCGAGATCGAGGCAGTCAAACCCAGCCAAGTCGAATCCGGAACCCAAACGGATTCTAATGCCGTGCTTTCTGATGCAATGAAGAAGGAGATAGCCAAACAAGTTGAGGAAATCCTATTCCAGGATAGACTCAAATCAGATATTGACACCCTTCTGCGCATCACAGCTGTAGAATGGCAAGTCCATTGTCATGGACGGTCCATTGATGAAGTTTACTCTTTTGCCCAGAACTTACAAAGAAGCTCCAGTGAAGATCTCAAGCAATCTCTCGAATCTCATCGCATTGATCAGTCACATCATCTAGAGAAGAGAGTTCCTGAGATCATTTCAAGCCTTCAAGCTCCACTGGAAAGCAGCTTCAGTGACTTATCCAGCCAGCTGCAAGCTCTACAACAACAAACCCTCTCCAACAGGACTGACATTCAAAAGCTGTTCAATCTCTACAAAGAGCTGGACACTCAGTTCAAAGTTGGAAGTACCAATACAGCACAACTCAACCTTGTCACAACAGACAACACAGCCAAGATTGCTGATGTTGACAAAGCCCTGGCCCAGCTAAATGAGACAATTGTCAACCTATCCTCCACCCTTGTTGATAATGCCAAAAAGGGAGAAGATAAGGGGGAAGGAAATGACAAAAGAAAAACATCAAGGGCAGGCAAAGGAAAAGCTGTAGCTGAAGATGAAATCCAAGTGCTGCAGTCTGAGATTGATGAAGTTGTTCTTGGAAATTTGAAGACGAAGAACCAGCTGGACGAAAAGGAAAATGGAGCAAAATGATCATCCCTCTTGCCAAAGCTAGCGGAGCCAAGCCAGAAGAAATAAATGATACTCGATGGCTCTGCAACTTTGTAAATAAACAAAAGCAAGAGATGAGGAACTTTCAAGAGCAGCAGAAGAAGAAGAAAAGTTTGCTCGATGCTGAGGAAAAGAAGCAGAAGAAGAAAAGAGCAAACATCAGAGCATCAAAGAAAAAGACTCAGATGCCAATGAACTGGAGAAGAATAGATGAATGGATCCCAGAAGAATTAAACGACGACTGGGAACATACAAAATTCGAGTTCATTGAAGATTACTATTATCTGGGAGCCTACCCAAATACGCCTCCAGATGTTGCTTTCAAGATGCATCTGAATGAGCTCTTCCATCAAGATAGGATGACTGCGAAAGCATTCTTCAATGCTGCAGAGACCGCAAAGATCCAATTTTCTGCTCCCCAATTTGTATCATCTCCGGCCTCCACTAATACACAGGAACCGATTTCCCTGACAAATCGCAAGTAATCGCAGAAGTAAACAAATGGGCAATCAGGAGAAAAATTTCCAAGGTAAGTAATGAAGAAGAATATAGGAAGCTGGAACGGATGATCTTCAACCGGTACAGGTTAAGAACGGATGAACAGCTTGAAGAAAAAAGACTGAAGAATCAGCAGCAGAGGAAGCAGAGTTGAAGACCCAGTCATCTGAGAATTTTTGTCTTTTGAATTTCTGTAAAATGTAAAATTGAAATATTATCTTTTATTAATGAAAAATTCCTTTTTGCTCTCAAGCTCATCCTGATGACAATAACTCTTTGTCCAGGCACTGAACTCTGAATTTAATATACCTGCTGTGTTTGAAAACCCGTTTTCTTGTTAAGGGGGAAGTAAATTGTTTTTCTCAGTTAGGTTTTGGCATCATCAAAAAGGGGGAAATTATTGGGAAAATTAATAGAGTTTTGATCGGATACCAAAACACAGCTGACCCCAACCGAGTAGATGATCGCACAAGCCTAAGCGTTTTTCAGCTCACCTGTTTGAGCTTATAGAGTTTCTTAGTTTACAGGTAGATTCGCTGAAGACAGCTGAAGACAGTAGAAGACACAGCTTAAAGAACTCAGCAGAGCAGACTCAGCAGAGCAAGACCAAGCAGAGTCAAAGATCTTGCAGTATCATGACCCAGCTCAGTGACGGAAACCCAGCTTAGTGTCAAAGACCCAGCTCAGTTTAAAAGACCCAGCTTAGTGTCGATGACACAGCTCAGGTCTAAAACACAGCTCAGGTGAGTGACACAGCTCAGGTTGAAGACACAGCTCAGGTTGATGATACAGCACAGGTCTAAAGACAGCTCAGAATCAAGACACATCAGAGTCCAAGACGCTGAAGATACAGCAGAAAAGCTTAGCAGCTCGAAGACGAAGACCTTCTCAAAGACAAGATCCCGATGTCAGAAGATCTTATCTGACGCAGTCAGATCAGAGAAGAACTAGCTTCTGCAGATGCAGACCTACTTCGTAGGTAAAGAACAGAAGTCAACAAGAGTAGGTAAGATTCAAACGGCTCTCTTCCAAAGGCTAGTTTGAATCTCCACCTATATATATCTCTCCTCCACCATTGAAGAAGAGGCTGGCAAGACGACTGAAGAAATAGAAGAAAACAGAAAAATGAACAACGATCTTCAAAGCCAAATCTTTCAAGAACACCCAACCAGTCAGCTGTGTTTTTAGTTGTTCAAATATTCAGTCATAGGCAGAATAGATCAGAATAAATATCTTAAGCCTAGTTTGAACGAGTTCATCATACTCCTTGTTCTTCATTGTAAGAACTCGTTCATAGTTGGAAAACCATACCCAAACCCAAACCCAAACCCAGAAAGGTTAGGTAAAGGTACGCTTGCTCGAAGCGTGTAATTCGAGTGGTTAGGTTCTTCAGTGCCCGGAAACTAAACGTGTAGGCTTGACAGTGCCCGCAAACTGTTGGAACACAGCTCGGGTTAGAGTTGTGAAGTTGCTTGATACTTGGAAACCAAGTGGTAGTGAATTACCAGTGAATCTGGTCGTGGACGTAGGAGGGGTTACTCCGAACCACGTTAAAAATGCTCTGTTATTTATCGCTTTGTTTTATGCATGTTACTAACCCTCATAAGCATACTTTTCAATCTGCATAAACTGACTAACTGAAAAGTGAAACAGAGCTTTGCAATATATTTGAAGCAACAGACGGACTTTCCAAATCCACCACATTCCGCACACACACACAGCCAGCTGTGTCGATCAAGCTGCCATCCAGCTGGATCGAACACAGCCAGCTCTCTGAAAAGAGTTTTAACTTGGAAAAGTTTTTAAACCTTGGTGTATTCACCCCCCCTCTACACCAAGGTATCCGTCTTGGAACCAACACACTTTTGAAAAAGAAAAGAAAAAACTTTATCAATGTTGAGTGTCACTTTTATTCATAAGAACAATAATTTTTATATTAAATAACTGTCACTTTTATTCATAAGGATTGTCACTTTAGTTTATTAGGATTGTCACTTTTAATTATAAAGAGTATCACTTTTATCAATTAGGAGTATCACATTTATTCATAAAGAGTATCAGTTTTAATAATAAGGAGTATTACCTTTATCCATGTGAAGTATCACTTTTTTTTTTTTTTTTTTTTTTGAATATCATTACAAATATTAATACTCACACACCCCACCTAGGGTTTTTTTGTGGCCGAGAGTACTCGAACCTCTGACCTATATTGGTCAACAGGCAACCACTCCACCACTAGGCCATCCCCACTGGGACGTGAAGTATCACTTTTATTCATAAAGAGTGTCACTTATAATGTGGAGTGTCATTTTTATTCATATGAAATGTCACTTTTTATCAAGAGGTAATTTAGTGAAATGACATTATCGCCCTAAAAAACACAATAGTTGACACAAAGTTGAAAAAACATAAAAATTGCACTTTTGAAAATATTTGGACCCTTTTACCCTTACTTTCCACCAAACTCACATTTTTCTCTCTCCTTTCTCCTCCCACTCACCTGCTACGTAATAAATTTTTTTCTACCACTTTTTTCTCTCTCCTCTCTCATTTCTTCTCTCTTTCTTTTCTTTTCTCTCTCCTCCCTCACTTAGCTGACTCATTCTCTTTCTTCATAACATGCCCCCGACACGAAATGTTAGTTATTTCGTACCAAGTTACAACTTTATAACATGCCTTGGTACGAAATATTAGTTATTTTATACCAAGTTACAACTTCATAACATGCCTTGGTACGAAATATTAGTTATTTCGTACCAATTTACAACTTCATAACATGCCCCGATACGAAATGTTAGTTATTTCGTACCAATTTACAACTTCATAACATGCCCTCGGCACGAAATGTTAGTTATTTCGTACCAAGTTACAACTTCATAACATGCCCATGTACGAAATGTTAGTTATTTCGTACCAAGTTACAACTTTATAACATGTCTCCCGGCACGAAATGTTAGTTATTTCGTACTAAGTTACAACTTCATAACATGCACCGGTACGAAATGTTAGTTATTTCGTACCAAGTTACAACTTCATAATATGTCCCGTTACGAAATGTTAGTTATTTTGTACCAAGTTACAACTTAATAACATGCCCCGGCACGAAATGTTAGTTATTTCGTACCAATTTACAACTTCATAACATGCCCCGATATGAAATGTTAGTTATTTCGTACCAAGTTACAACTTCATAACATGTCCCCCGACATGAAATGTTAGATATTTCGTACTAAGTTACAACTTCATAACATGCATCGGTACGAAATGTTAGTTATTTTGTATCAAGTTACAACTTCATAACATGCCCCGGTACGAAATATTAGTTCTTTCGTTCCAAGTTACAACTATATAACATCCCCCTGTATGAAATTTTAGTTATTTCGTACCAAGTTACAACTTCATAACATGCCCCGGTACGAAATGTTAGTTATTTCGTACCAAGTTACAATCAGAATTGTACCAAAATATTCAGAATTGGTACGAAATAACTAACATTTCGTACCAGAACATGTTATAAAGTTGTAATTTGGTACGAAATAACTAACATTTCGTACCAGGGCATGTTATGAAGTTGTAACTTGGTACGAAATAACTAACATTTCGTGCAGGGGGCATGTCATGAAGAAAAAATGAGTTAGCTAAGTGAGGGAGGAGAGAGAAAGGAGAAGAAAGGAGAGAGGAGAGAGAAAAATGTGAGTTTGGTGGAAAGTAAGGGTAAAAGGGTTCAAAATTTTTTAAAAGTACCATTTTTTGTATTTTTTTCAACATTGTGCTAACTATTGTGTTTCTTAGGGGGGTAATGTCATTTCATGAGTTGTCTCTTTTATCAGTGTGGAGTGTGATTCTTATTCATAAAGAATATCACTTTTATCAATGTCAAGTGTCATTTTTATTATAAAAAGTGTCACTTTCCTTTATTAATAAATTCTAATTGGAAATAATTAAAAAAAAAGGAAAGAGAAAAAAATGATGAATTAAGAAAAAGAAAGAATTAAGAAAGAAAAAAAAAACAATTAAGAATAGAAAAAACTTTATCAATATGAAACATCATTTTTATTTATAAGGAGTGTTACTTTTGTTCATTAATAAATTCTAATTGAAAATAATTTAAAAAAGGAAAGGAAAAAGTAATAAATTAAGAAAAAGAAAGAATTACATAAAAATAATTAAGAAAAATAAAAATAAAAGTATATAATAAAGTAAAAAAAATAATTAAGAAATAGAAAGTGTTACTTTACTTCATTAATAAATTCTAACTGGAAATAATTAAAAAAGGGAAAGAGAAAAAATGAAGAATTAAGAAAAAGAAAGAACTAAAAAAATTAAGAAAAAAAGGAAGAATTAAGACAATTAAGAAAAAGAAAAAAAAAAAACAATTAAGAAAAGAAAAAACTTTATCAATGTGAAACATCATTTTTATTTATATGGAGTGTTACTTTTATTCATTAATAAATTCTAATTGAAAATAATTTAAAAAAGAAAAGGAAAAAGTAATGAATTAAGAAAAAGAAAGAATTACATAAAAATAATTAAGAAAAAGAAAAATAATTAAGAAAAATAAAGAATTAAGAATAAAGATTGAAAAACAATTTAAGAAAAAAAATAAACAAGTATCAACTTTACTAATAATAAAAAAAATAATGAATTAAGAAAAAAAATAATTAGGCCAACAGGCCGCCCATTAGGTTGGACATCAATATTGTAAAATGAACGGTAGTAATTAATATATAATATATTATTCGGGTCGGATCCGGGTCAAAAAGATCCGGTCGTAACTTGTATGACGGCTGCACTGGAGTTTTTGTGTATTTTTATTGTTGTTAAATTATTCTATCATTGAATTACCATTAATTTGTTCACTTGGTAATCTTACAGTTTCTGCAATATATGGTTCGTATAAGTATATTATTACTATGCAAAACAAAAGTTAACAAAAAAATGAAATAATCCACTAATTTAAAAAATTAAAATTTTCATTTATCATTAATCGTATAATTCTTTAATATTTATATAGTATTTACTAAATTCAGTTCACAACATTTCACGTGTAGAACTATATAATTTACCGAAATTGACCAAATAAGTTCAAAGGTACCAACTCCAAGAAATTAAGTTCAAATGCATATTCACATATTTTAATGATTCACTTATTTTTTATCATTATTGATGAATACGGTGCAATACGGTGCAATGCACGTGACATCTCTGCTAGTTTACAGAAAAACATTCATAGGACTCCTGACAGAGTGTTTCGCAGAAGTCCAAGTAAGGAATCCTTGAACAATTACTCCATCAGTCGCATTAGCCAATCTGCTAAACGTTGTTTGGTACGTCAATTTCTGTCCAACCTCCGAAAATCGGAGACTCGCCGGCTCCAACTTCACCTCGACGCCCGGCAACCCACTAATTTCGACAGTGTAAATCGCGCCGGCCTCGCCAACGTTAGTGACTGTCCTATTATAACTCTGAGAAGCATTTCCAAGAAAAACAGAAAACGATGGATAATTGAGCTCCGCCTCCGAAATGCTCGGAATCTCCGAGCACCGGACGGCACGGCTTGCAATTATCCCGACCTGCTGGTCCGTGTAGTTCAATCCACAGAGATAAGACAAGTAATCTTGCGGAAGGATGTCGTAAACCAGACCCGGATCCGCTGCCTTCGGTGCGTTGACATGACCCGACCCAATTCCGAACAAATTAGCAATCCGTAGTGTGGTTAGGTCTTCGATCCCATTTCGAGCGAGGTTAACTATATCGGCTGTGGTCATGATGGCGGACTTGATGACTGCCGGCGACCAATCAGGGTGCGCGGCCTTGACCAAGGCCGCGACGCCGCTGAGGTGGGGACAGGACATTGAGGTCCCGGATATGATGTTGAAGTTGGATTTTGTATTGGTGTTGCTCTCTACCGAGACATGCCAGGCTGCAAGGATGTTGTGGCCGGGGCCGACGACATCGGGCTTGAGGATGCCGGGGCTGGGCCCGTTCGGACCGCGGGAAGAAAATGATGCCAACGCCGGGGCATTGGAATCGCCGATTATGGTGCCATTGAATGAAATTCCGGCGGTCGGAGATGAAGTTGAGTTCAAATAGGCTTTGATTTTCAAACCATCCTCGTAGCTGAGATGCGTAGCCGGAATTACATGGGAGTTAGAATCTGTAGTGTAGCCGTCTGGTTGCTGGTTGATGAGAATCATGGCGGCGCCGCCGCCATCTTTGACAGCTTGACCCTTCTCTATGGTCGATATCGCTCTGTCTACTTCGCACAGCACGATTTTCCCCCGGACGTCGACGTTTCGCAACGACGCCGGCGCGCAAGATGCAGTGCTAGGGTCCCTAGAATTGAATCCAGGATAAACAAGAGGCAACAGAGTTGATGGAAAATCTGGTGGCTGAAATGTGGATTCACCCTCTAATTCTTGGTTATTTCCGAGCACTGCCGTAGCTATTATTTTCCGATCGATGGTGGTTGCGCCGACGGTGAGAATCCAAGGAGCACCGTTTCCGACAGTACCAAGAAAGGGGCCAGAGTTTCCAGCTGCGGCGCTTACAAATATGCCTCTTTCTACTGCGGAGAAGGCTCCCACGGCTACGTTTTCTTCGTAAAAATATTGCGGATCTCCACCGAGAGAGAGCGAAATTATATCGACGCCGTCGTCTATGGCGGCGTCCATTCCCGCCAGAATATCACTCTCCGGGCAACCTCCATTGCACACTTTATAGACGGCTATATGAGCCAGAGGTGCGATCCCAGCTGCAGTTCCATTTGCGTTACCGAACACGTTAGCGCCCGTCACGAAATTCCCGCCAGCAGTGCTCGCAGTGTGCGTGCCGTGTCCGTTTTCATCATACGGCGTACCATTGCCGATGGTGAAGTGCCTGCAGTGACGGAGTCAGAAATTTAAATGATGGAGAACCAAATATTTTTCTCTAATTAAAAATCAACTTTTGTATGAGTTGGACAAATAGTTCACACATAAAATAAGAAGTAAGATCAAACCATTAAAAGAAATACTAAAATTAGAATTTAAGTGGTGAAGTAACTGCAGTGACCGAGCCAGAAATTTAAATGATGGAGGCCCAAATATTTTTATATGTAAATATTTTCTCAAAATTTTTAAATAAATTTAACTCATAATCCTCCAATTCTATACTATTATAGTATATATTTTTTAAAAATGAATATTAATATATTAAAAAAAAAAATTCTGAGGAGGTTCCAATTAAGGGCCCAGTCCCCCATGTAATGAGTGGTTCTCTGTCCCTGAGTACCTGCGGATGTGATTGTCTGTTCCCAACTTGTGTCCCATTATTAATTTCATTATTTAAAAAAATATTTAAAAATAAAAGTTTAAATGATATAAAATAATTAAATATGATATGTGGGATACTAAGGCACTAAGGTTGGGGACATAGAATCTCAAGTGGAATACCTAGCGCCAATGAGCTTGTTGTTGCACGCCGTGGTCTCGAACTCGCACTTCCCCTTCCACTTGGCCGGCGGCGGAGGCATCCCCTCATCGTCGAAGGACGGGTGGTCGGGGGTTATACCGCTATCCAACACGCCGATGATCACGCCTCTACCGTAATTGGTGTCCCTCCACAACCCCATGTTCTGGCTCAGGCCTAAAAAATTGGGCGAATGGGTTGTGTGGAGGGGTAGTGTTTTCTGCGGCCGAGCTGAGATGAAGCCGGGTTTTTTCTCCATGGCTTTCGCTTGCTCCGGTGTTAACCGGGCGGCGAAGCCATGGAATACGTTGTGGTATGCGTGTATGATGTGAGGCTCATCGGACACAGATGTTGTCGATAATGTTGATGTGAGAAATGTTTGGTAGTATGCTTGCAAATCATCATTTGTCATGGTTCTGCTTAGAGTTGAAGTGGGAGGCAACTCTACATGGACAATGTATGTTTCTGTATTTGTGTCGAGTGATTTCACAATTGTTTGCAAATTCATCACACATACTAGTGTGAGGAAAAACATGTAATATGCCATGATTGGTTCTGTAAGAATAATTCTGATTTATGAATAGGTTTGTGAATTGTGACTCAATATATAGTATGCAGTCAACGCATAGTCTAGCAACTAGTCCTTTTATTTTATTTTATATTTTTCATTGTCCTTTTCAGTTTTAATTTTTATGTGGAAAAATCACATACAAAGTATTGGTCAATAATGGTTGATCAAAAGTTTATTGATTAACAACAATTATATGAAAGAGTTGCGCCGTGAGAGATGGGCTGTGTGAAATATCACAAAAGAAGGACAAAGGAAGAAGCTTCCGTCGTGTGGAAAAAACTATAAAATCGACGAGAAGAAATTGAGCAGAAAAGCAAAGACATAAAAGTGGGGTTACACTTTCAGAAAATGCCATGAAAAGCTCTAGTGGAATAATTAAACATGTTCCTCAAGAAAAATGAACCAAGTTTGAGTTCATTTCCACAAGCAGCAACTACTAGAGTCTAGCTAGAAGGAATAATTTTTGCATAGGACATTAACTTTGGGGCGATGGTAATTATACGATACTTTTGAATCGGTGACTTTCAATTTAAGGACAATATCTTTTAAGTTGTGTATATATAGATAGCCATATATTGGTCGAATTTCAAATATTCGGGCTATTTATCATGGACTTCTCCCTTGAACCGCTTAATGAAGTTCGATTCCTACGTGGAGTCCATATAATATCCGAATTATGAGATTTTTTTTTTCATGACACTAATTTTGGAGTGGTGGTATGGTGGATGTTGTTTACCACCAAATAATTCCTACAACTTGCTCAGAATCAAATTAGTATAGCAACAAACAGGGTCGAACCACAGAGAATGGAAAATCACTTATTTTTCCTATAAATAAGATCGAACTCGCGCACGGATGACTAGAACGACAAATAATTGGATGGAAAATCCCAAAACCTCTTAATCTAACCCACAAAATGATATAGGCGATTGGAATTCCCTATACCCCAACGTTATGTTGACGCAACAACTCGGGGATGATGAATGACATACGAGCGAGGGATGGTTGACTCGCCGATTCGTCGATAGATGAATTCGTCTTGGAATAATCAAGAGAAATTTGAAACTCTCAAGAGAGAAGTAAACTCACGAAATATTATTAATCAAAGTCTATAAGTTGTAATGAAAACGTCCTACACAAGCCCTATATATAGGGTGTGATAAATCCTAAACCTACTAGGAAAAGAACAAAGAAAACCTAATTCCTACTAAGAAGAGAAGACCTAATCCTATTAGGAAATTAAATATGGAAAATAACTCCTAATCTAATAAGGAAACAAATCCTTATTCAAAACAAAGTATAGAACTAATTTATTGACTCAACTAAGGCCCAAACTTGGCCACCCTAGATAAAAAATGAAAATAAAAAAATAAATAAAAGTCTTGATTAAATCATCCCACATATATGAATTAACTTGGGTCTCCATGGATTTCATCAAATTTATTCCTACTACGAACATGGTAGCTTTATCATTGATTAACCTTATTCCAAGAATTACAGATTGGGGGAACTAATTGACTTTAATCCAATTAAATCTAAGTTGATTAGGCTTAAATAAAATCGGAATTAACTTTAAACAAAGAAATAATTCGAAACCCAAGGAAATTAATTATACGAACAATTAGATCTCACAGAAATTAGACCAGTGCTTCAATATTCTCGCCGAATTGAAAAATTAGCTACACATATTAATAAGATTAAACTTAATAAAATAAAATAAAGAAAGCATGAAATAATCGAATGAAATTAAACAAGAACAAGAAATCGTCACCGAACCAAAGTCGAAATTCCACAAGCTTGAATCTCCAATTAAACTAAATAAAGCAAAGCTAATCTAAAATCTAGAGTTAAAGGTTTTTATAGGCCACTAACTTAAGGTGACTTGCAAATTAAGGCCATAAATTTTCGGGCTTACAAAATAAAGACAATAAGTTCTTAGAGTTGCAAAAATAGGAAATAAAGTTTTAAAAATTGCAAATTAAAAGCCCGAAGACATAAATACTCACTTGCGTTGTAGATCATAGAAGATGTAATACCCCGGTACATAATTAAAATTTTGTTAATTAAGTATGAGTTTTGCATTCCTAAGTTATTAAAAATAAATATAAGATTTATGGCGCAGTCCGTTTCAGAAAATAAATTACAGAAGTCGACTAACCGATAACCAGATTAGGGTTTCGATACCCGTTTGAGTTTTCGTTCGAGACCTCGGATTAAAGCAGTGTCTGCTTTTCCATTCACTTATTTCTCGATACGAATCTTTTTCCAAAAAGTCAGTTTTTGACATTTTTCGGATATTTTTATCGACTCGTCACGTCCTGACTTTTTCTCGTTTTTCGAAAAACGAACCGGCATTCCCGACTAATTAAAATATTTTGGATTCTCTCGTCAAAAATATTATCGTCTAAGAATCTCGTTGCTCGTTTTAATTCACGGTTTAAAACTTAAATATCTAGATATTAAATTAAATAAAGTCTATCCTAGATAAGCCTATTAAATACAACCTATTAAAAACAGCTATCTCTCTCTCATTCATCCCCCCACTGCCGTCCACCCCCATGAGAGCTTCAAGTTCTTGGTTTCTCTTTCGTCTACCATTCGATTTTCGATCCGAGTCCATAATCGTCAAGGTAAGAGCTTCTTCTTCATTCCCAACCAAACAAAATTTCTTTTCTTCCATCTTGAAAATTTTGAAAATTTTGGAGGATGATTGGATTGATGTTTGAGCTTTTAATGAATGTTTAAATGTTGATTGGGAGTGTTTTTAATAAAAAAATTAAGGTTGGATCCAAGTTTTGCACATTTTTGTGCTATGACCGAAAATCCTAGAATTTTAGGCTTTTGATTTTAGCTTTGATTCTTGATAATTGTTTATAGATTATGATTCTATGTGATGATATAAGCATGTGTTTATTATTTGGGATTTTTCTAAAAATATTTTATTTATTCAATGAGATGACGAATGTGATGTAGATTGAAATATGATGATAATATGAAGTGATTATGGATATGAGAATTAGGAAGCATGTAGTTGAACATATATTTAATTTAGATTTTCCTAAAAATAAAATAAAAACCGTTGGAGACGAACATTCGATAAAAATCGAATGAATAAAAATAGTTTGAAAGTTGTGTTTGCATAATTGGTCACTAGTAAGCATATTGATTATTGAGTAAATTAATTAGAATTTTCTAAGAATATTTTATTTTTCGTTGGAGACGAAAAATCGAGAATATATTAAAAGTTGTTTATGATATGATCATACGGATTACATATTAGTTAATTTAATAGCTTGATGATCATAATGTATAAGTTTGAGAATTTTCTAAGAATATTTCTCGTTTTGTAAGAGACGGAAAATCGAGCAAAATTATCGACTAAGTTTTTGTAAGAGAAAAGTAATTGGATATTAGTAGTTATCTATGCTAAGAGCTCGTTGTGTATTTGTTTGAGAATTAATGGACTAACTTTGTTTAAAAGTATATTAAAGATCGAAATTGTTGAGAAATAGATTAAGTGTTTGATTTGGTGAGTTAAGCATGTTAATATGTTTATGTTAATGTTATAAGATAATGGAAATTGAAAGAAAATGAAAATGAATTATAGAACTTGGTTTTATAATAAAAGTAAGTTGACGTATTTTTGGATAAACGAATAATCGAGTCGTAAAACGAATAATTGGATAAAATGATTTGTATATAAATAATAAGCATGTTTATATATGGTTATAATGATTTTATTAGAATTAATAAAAATGTTTGAAAAATCGACTACGCTCGTCGTTGCTCGATAAAAGTTGTATACGTGTTTTGTTTAGAACTTTGATGGTGGATTTGTTTATGTTATTAGTTGATAATAAAATGATTAGTTGGTGATTATGTCATTAGATGATTGGATAAAAAGTTAGATTATATGATTATATGTTTTGTTAGTTTTTGCAAAAATATGCTAAGTATAAAAATGTCGAATTTGAGAATCGAGAAGCATGATGTTTTGTGCATTAAGAACCTAGGATTTGCATGCTAAGGTTGGTATGGTTGCATGGCTAGGTTTGTAAGAAATTAGGACTTAGATGGCTATTAACGAGCCTAGGAAACCGTGCGTCGAGGGTTAGGGTGGGTTCGCCGGATTTCTGGCAGTTTTGCCACCTTTTACTCCGGAGGCCATAACTTCCTGCTCGTTTAACGAAATTCAGATCCGTAAATTGGAAACCATATTGAAATCTCTTAAGTAAGAGTAAGAGTGAAGTTGGAAACCAACTTGAAATCTCTTAAGATCCATTTTTATTAATAATCTATTAATTTAATATCAAAGCCTTAAAAGATTAATCAAGTTATCAAGTGTCGCAGCCCGACCCCGATATCAGATGTCAAGGCCGGTAGGTCCCACGACTTACAAAATTTATGATTAACAAAGGAAATTTAATAGCGACCCGACTATTGATTACTAAAACAAAGGACATTCATACTCAATAAAGTTCAAGAATTCTGAATAATCACGACATGCATGACTCGAGATAAATGAGACGATCAAATGATTTCAATAATAGGCAAATCAACAATATAATCCAAATCAGCTCGAAAACAAAAGACCTGATCAAGCAAATAATCGACAATGATCGAGGAAATGACAAGCTGACTCGATGATCAAGAAAACACGATAAAGAAAACTGTTTCAAGTTCGACAAAGCTTCTCAACACAACTAACAACTTATATACATATGATTCACTGGTTGAGTTTCAAAAGAATTTGACAAAAGAGTTCGACTTTAGAATTCAAACGTTATAACAACATCAACTTCATTTTCTTGCAGCGGAAAACATGAGAATATATGTATGAAGACATATATTCTAGGTCAACTTCTCAAAAACGATTTTCTTTACAGAAACAACATTAACAACAACAACAGTCCATCCAGTACTCATCATCTTCATCCCTGCTAACCTGCACGTTTTAGAAATAACATGCAGGGCTGAGTACTTCGTACTCAGTGAACACATGCCGAAAACATTGAAACTTGCTGAATACAGCTATATTTTGAAAACTTGCCAGAAAACATAGCACAAGGATTTTTTGAAACACAACTTGTGCAATGTTAAAACATTTTCTTTCTTTAAAACATTTGTCTGCAAACATATTAAACAGTATGAACCATATCTACAATAAATAATAGTGATGAGAAAGAGGCTTCTTTCTCAACACTTGTAATCGGCATATCAAGGAAAGGCTCACAGTTACGTGTAACCGGCCCATCAAAGAAATGCGCACGATCACATATGTGTACACAAATCCCACCTTGCGCGGGACCGAATTCGTCCTTCCTTAGTAGATGGTAACATAAACATTTTAAAACAATTTGGCAAGTATCAAAGCTTTGAAAAATCATATAAAATCATGATTTTCACGTTGTATAGTTAAGAAAACCCACCTGATAGACTTAAGCTTTACTTCTGAACTTTAACGCCCGTTCAACACTTACTTCACGTTCCTGCTTCCGCTTCCACTTGCTCCTTTAAATCGAAATGGAATAGCGACTTTAGAACGAGAAACTTCTATCGAATAATGACTTCGATAATCTTAACGTAATTCGATTCGAATTTCTACGCCGAAACTCGACGAAACTCGAGAATTTCTATCTTAACTTCTTAAATACTCTTAATCTATCTTAATTCCTCATTAAGCATCAAACATTTATAAATTACTATTCATCACAATCGACTAAATCAATTTTAATCCGTCTAACGGATTCAGAAAATTCCTAAATTAATTCCACGCACCTATTTCATCATATCAAATATAATTATACATTTATTACGCACATTGACTCGATTAAACATATAAACTCCTGAATCGGGAAAATCATTCAAAAATAGAAAATCTTTAATATTTTGAATTAAATTTTCAGAATTTCACACAATATTTCATTTTTATTAAGAAGTTCATAAATGTAATTAATTTCTTAATTAATTAAAAATCAATTAATATTTTATTTTATTTATTTATTTTTCGATATTTTTGAATTTAGGATTTCTAGAATTCTTTTCTCTTCTTTTTCATTTCTAATATACTTAATTAAATATCTTAAGCTTAATTATCCCATCAATTTCATTCAATTAACTATTAAACTAATAAACCCTAATTTAAGAACCCTAATTTCACTTTCTAGGGTTTCTAGGGTTAATTATGCTTTTAATTCACTAATTCTTGATTCAACAATTACCATTAACATTATATAACATCGAATTATCCGTCAATTACATCTTTCTTCATCAAATCTTCAAAACCCTAATGAAAACCCTAATTTTTGACATTTAATAATAAAATGAGATATGTTGGGAATTCATGCTTACTTCCAATCATGAAATGTACTTAGAATAATTAACTAAGCTCATATTTATCATTAAAACAATCATACAATTCATGCATCAATTGTTCTTCATTTTCTTATTTTTTTCGAAAAAATGAAAATAATAGCTAGGGTTTTCCATGCTTAAATCTAATTACATATTTGATCTTATAATCATATTCTAAGCACAATTCATGAAGATCAATACAACATACAATGCATGAATCAAAACTTGACCATTTCTCAAGAATTTTGAAAATCATGCAACTTAGGGTTAGGGTTTTGATTTTCTTAATTTAATCACACAAATCATCATATAAGCATCATACTATTAAATCAAGATCATCCAATCACTTCTCAAATTCTTCTCAAGAATTTCGATCATATATATATATATATATATATATATATAATGGATGATTTATTCCATGGAAAGAAAGCTAAAACTTCCCAAGAACATAAATATTTACTTACCTAATTAATTGGAAAAGATTTATACTTGATCTTGAAGGTTGGATTGAGCACAACAATGGAAGAATACAACTTGAGTGTGTGTATGTGTGGGTATGCGTGAGTTTTGGGGGTAGGAGGGAGGAGATGATCACAACATATATATAAATAGTTATAAGATAGAATAATAAAATAATATAACTTAATTGCTAAGTTAAGTCATTAATTATTTAATTAATCACTTCCAATTAATTAATAACAACTAATCCTCCATTAAACCTCTAATTTCTCAACATAGGAAATTAATTTAGGGTCTCACGTATCTTAGATAAAAATCTCACAGAAAGAATCGGAGATTCGAAACATTTTCAAATCGACCGAAACTAAATTTTAAAAAGGTAATTGTCGCAGCCCGAACCTCGATATTAGATGTCAAGGCCGGTAGGTCCAATGACTTACACAATTTATGATTAACAAAAGAATAAAGATAGCGACCCGGCTATCGTTGGAAATAACAAAGGCATTCATAATCAACAATTCACCGATTTTAGAATAAATACCACATGTATGACTTGAAATCAATAAGACAATCACTGACTTCAACAATGACATACATATCGATAAACATAACTCAAATCACTCGGAATCAAAAGACCTGATGAACCAAATAATCAGTTTTGACCAAGAATTTAACATGTTGGAAATAAATAGACCTGATCAACCAAATAACCGACATTGATCAAGATGATGACGAGTTGACTTGAGGATCATGAAGTACGATAAAAATAAACCGTTTCAAGTTCGACAAAACTTCATGGAATAGAGATATACATACCCAAGCTGAGTTTCAAAGATAATTAACAATAAGAGTTCGACTTCTTAAAATAATAGCTCGACTCTAGGGTTTAAACGACTTCAACATAGTTCAATTCTAGAATCCAGAATTCAAAACATCATTATAGTATATCAAAATATTTTAACATAGCAGCGGAATACGAGAGATTATATGTATGACGACATATAATCTAGGCTCTTTATTTATCAAAACATTAACAACAACCGACGTCCATCCAGCCCTTGTCATCTACATCCCTGCTAACCTGCACGTTTTAGAAATAACATGCAGGGCTGAGTACTACGTACTCAGTGAACACATGCCGAAAATATTTGAAAACTTTGCTGAATACAGCTATATATGAAAACTTGCCAGAAAACATAATACGAGGATTTTCTAAAAAACAACTCGTAAAATGATAAAAAAAATTTCTTTTCTCAAAAATCATTTGTCTGCAGACAGTTATAACAGTATGAACCATATCTACAATAAATATTGGTGATGAGAAAGAGGCCTCTTTCTCAATCACTTGTAACCGGCATATCAAGGAAAGGCTTACAATTATGAATAATCAGCCTATCAAAGAAATGCGCACGATTACCAATGTGTAACCGAATTCGTCTTTCTGAAGTAGATGGTAACATACTTAACATTTAAAAATAATTTTGGCAAGTATCAAAACTTTAAAACCATAGTATATCATGCTTGGCACATTTTTCAATTTAGAAAGCCCACCTGATAAACTTAAGCTTTACTTTAACTTTATCGCTTGGTCGATCTCTTTACTTTACGTATCTGCTCCCGCTTCCACTAGTTTCTTTAAATCGAAACGGAATAACGATTTTAAAACGAGAACTTCTATCGAATAACGACTTCGAAAGTCTTAACGTAATTCAATTCGAATTTCTACACCGAAACTTGACGAAATTCGAGAATTTCTATCTTAACTTCTAAAACACTCTTAATCTATCTTAATCCCTCATTAAGCATCAACATCAATCAAATCTCATATAACATTAATATTTATAAATTACTATTCCTCATAATCGACTAAATCGATTTCAATCCGTCTAACGAATTCAGAAAATTTTTAAATTAATTTCACGCACTTATTTCATCATATCAAACATAATTATACTTTAAATACACACATTAACTCAATTAAATATATAACTCCCAAATCGGAAAAAAAATCAACCAAAAATAGAAATCTTTATTACTTTGAATTAAATTTTCAGAAAATCATATAACACTTAATTTTTATTAAGAAGTTCATAAATGCAATTAATTTCTTAATTAAAAATTAATTAATATTTTATTTATTTATTTTAAATTTTCGGTTATACTAAAATTAATATTTCTTTAATTATCTTCTCTTCTTTTTAATTTATAATATATTTAATTATCATCTTAATTTCATAATAAAATTTAAAAATCAAAACTAATTAATTCAAAATTAAAATTAGTAAAATTAGTAAAATGTGTCTGCCCATGTGAATGCCCACGTGTGCTCAATTAAAGGGCCTGATTTTTCGCGCCTTGCTTTCACCTTGTTTCAGAGTCGATTATATCACTAAATTGACACATGGGCAGACACATGGGCATCGGGCCCTTTAATTGACCACACGTGGAACTTAGCCTGACCATCATAAATCGGGCCCAAATCTGTCCTGATGATGATTAATTTTTTAAATTTTGTCCTATAATTGGAAGCCCGAAAAAATGTGTCCTACTTTTGCAAAATGGCAAAAGTTAAAGTCCTAAAATAACTTTGTACTCTAATTATCATCTTAAGCTCATTTCTTCATTTAATTTCATTCAATTAAGTATTAATCTTCCCACCCTAATTTAGGAACCGGCCTAATTTCACTTTCTAGGGTTTCTAGGGTTAATCATGTTTACATTTGATTATCTATTGATTAAACTTATTTCATTAACACCATATATCATTACATTATCCATTAACTCTATCATATAACATCATCATCAAAATCCCTAATTTCCATCTTTATATTTTCGGTTATTTCTATAAGAAATTGAAGAATTGAGAATTCATGATTATTTCAAACATGAAACATGCATAAATTAATTAACTAAGCTCATTTTTAACATTAAAATGAGCATTCAAGACATGCATCAACATTTTCTTCATTTCTTGAAATTTTCGAAATTAATGAAAATATTAGCTAGGGTTTTCTTATTTTTAATCTAATTACATATTTGATCTTATAATCATATTCTAAGCATAATTCATGAAGATCATAACATCAAACATTGCATGAATCAAAACTTGACATGTTCTTCATATTTTCGATTTTTTTTTTCAAAACTAGGGTTAGGGTTCTTCATACTTTATTTAATCATACCAATGATCATATAATCACTATATAAGCATAATATTAAGACATGAAGATTAACTAACCATTTCTAGGGTTTATTCCCAAAATAATCGATATAAATATATATATATATATTTATAACTTGGGTTCTTCATGCATCATCTTAAGCTTAATAATTGATCATTTAACATCATAAAATCATCATATAAACAACATATGAAGACATGAACAACATCTATCCATTTCTACAAATTCTTCCCAAATTTCGACACATCTATATATATATATGTAAATTTCTACCATGAAAAGGAAGATAAGAACTTGGAAGAACAAAGATATATTCTCACTTAAAGGATTGGAGATGATATGCTCTAGACTTTGGAGCTCAAACTTGCTCAACAATGGAGATCTTCTTAAGTGTGTGTGAGTGTGTGTGTGATCGAGAGAGAGAAAGAGTGGCTGCTGTTTGTGTTGTTGTGTGCGTGTGTGAGTGAGTGAGAGTGAGTAATATATCCATGTTAAATGCATAGGGTAGAGTAGGGTAGCTATTATTTTACTATTACTTAATTGCTAAGTTAGATTTATTAGTTAATTAGTTATTAATTCAATTAATTAATAACTAATTAATCTTTTAATAACCCTCTAATTTCTCAACACAGTAATTAAGATTGAGGTTTCACGAGCCTTAGATAAAAATCTCACAAAAAGAATCGGAGATTCGAAGCATTTTCAAATCGACCGAAACTAAAATTTTAAAAGATAATTTACGTAAAATTTCACGTATTTAAATTAAATTCTTAGTCAATTAATGACTAAACATTTATCATCTATTGATAAATGTAAAAACTTCTTCGTTTCGGATTAATCGAGACGATAAAAATTAATTAAAACTCATTTTTCCGGTAGAATATATCTGCCGGGTAAAATTTTCGGAAATAAAATTTTTATTTTACTAAAATTCTTGTCTTTCTCATTAAGTTAATTATTTTAATTACTTAAGAAAGACGAAATACTACATTCTCTCTCCCTAAAAATAAATTTCGTCCCGAAATTTGCTTACCTCATGGAAGAGTTCAGGATATTTTTCTCTCATCTTGCTCTCTAATTCCCATGTCGCTTCTTCTAGTCCATGATGCCTCCATTTGATCTTTACTGACGTGATCGACTTATTTCTAAGCTGCTGGACCTTCCGATCTAAAATCGCTTCAGGTTTCTCTTCATAACTGAGATCTGGTTCAAGGACTACTTCTTCTTGGATGAATAACGTGCTTAGGATCAAACATATATCTCCGTAATTGAGATACATGAAACACGTTATGTGAACTTCCAAAACTTGGCGGTAAGGCTAGCTTATACGCTACTTGACCTATTCTTTCCAGAATTTCATATGGTCCTATGTAGCGAGGCTTAAGCTTTCCTTTAACACCAAATCGATGAATTCCTCTTGAAGGCGAAACTTTCAAGAAAACTTTATCACCCACATTGAATTCTAATTCTGATCTTCTGACGTCAGCATAAGACTTCTGACGGTCTTGTACTTCTTTAATTCTTTGCTTGATTTGACGCACAATCTTTATCATCTCTTCCACTGAATCGGGCCCTAATATTTTTCTCTCGCCCACATCATCCCAATGAAGTGGAGATCTACACTTCTTTCCATAAAGGGCTTCGTAGGGCGCCATGCCAATCGTCATTTGATAACTGTTGTTGTAGGCAAATTCAACAAGAGGTAAAATTTGCTCCCATTGACTTCATCGATCTAGAACAACAGTTCTCAACATATCCTCCAAGATCTGAATGGTTCTTTCTGATTGACCATCCGCCTGAGGATGAAAAGCCGTACTGAAATTCAATTTGGTACCTAATTCTTCTTGCATACTTCTCCAAAAATGAGAAGTAAATTTTGAGTCTCGATCCGAAGTAATCGACTTAGGTACTCCGTGCAATCGCATAATTTCTCGCACATACAACTGAGCTAACTTATCTGCGCCATAAGTTATGGGAATAGGTATAAAGTGTGCAGATTTTGTCAATCTATCCACTATTACCCATATTGTTGTATTCCCTAGTTTGGATCTAGGTAACCCAGTTACAAAATTCATGGTAATTTTATCCCATTTCCACTCTGGAATATCTAAGGGTTGTAGCTTCCCATATGGTCTCTGATGCAATGCCTTTACTTGTTGATTGGCTAAACATCTTTCCACAAAAGAAGCTATGTCTCTTTTCATTCCTTCCCACCAAAATGTTTGTTTTTCAAATCTTGATACATTTTGGTACCTCCAGGGTGAGCTGAATAAGGAGTTTCATGAGCTTCGCTCATGATCTTATTTCTTAATTCTTCATCATTCGGCACACAAATTCTTCCTTGATACAGGAGAATATTATCTCATGCCTCCTTAAAATCTTCATCTTTTTCTTGACGAATTTTCATTCGTAACTTTTCCAATTTCTCATCTTTTCTCTGAGCATTGGAAATTCTTGACCTTAGGTCTGGAATTATTTCCATAGCTGCAATCATTTGCTCAACAGATTGCGGAGGTAGAATTATTTCTAATCTCAGTTCTCCGAAACTCTTAATGAGTTCTTTCTCTCGAGTTAGAAAAAAACCTAGTTCCGATTTATCTTTCCTGCTCAACGCGTCAGCGACTACATTTGCTTTTCCTGGGTGATAGGAAATTTTACAATCGTAGTCTTTAACTAATTCTAGCCATCTTCTTTGTCTCATATTTAATTCTTTCTGTTCAAAGAAATATTTGAGACTCTTGTGATCTGTGAAGATTTCACATTTTGCTCCATAGAGATGGTGTCTCCAAATCTTTAGAGCATGTACTACTGCTGCTAATTCTAAGTTATGAGTTGGATAGTTTACCTCATGAGGTCTAAGCTGTCTATAAGCATATGCAATAACTCTTCCTTCTTGCATTAAGACACAGCCTAATCCGTTCTTTGATGCATCTGTATAAACAGCATAATCTTTATCCGAATCTGGAACTGATAGCACTGGGGTAGTGGTCAATCTCCTTTTAAGTTCTTGAAAACTTTCTTCACATTCTTCCGACCACTTGAGTTTTGATTCTTTCTTTAGGAGATGTGTCATTGGCTTAGCTATCTTGGAGAATCCTTTGATAAATCTCCGATAATAGCCTGCTAGACCTAAGAAAGTCCTAATTTCATGTGGTGTGGTTGGAACTTTCCATTCTTGAACTGCTTGTACTTTTGAAGGATTAACCTTGATTCCTTCAGAAGAGATAACATGTCCAAGAAAATGTACCTCTTTCAACCAAAATTCACATTTACTAAATTTGGCATACAATCTTTCGGTTCTCAACCTTTCCAGAACAATTCGGAGATGTTCCTCGTGTTCTAATTCATTCTTTGAATACACGAGAATATCATCAATGAAAACTACGACAAACTTGTCCAAAAATTCATGGAATACTCGATTCATGAGATCCATAAATACGGCTGGAGCATTTGTCACACCAAATGGCATTACTACAAACTCGTAGTGGCCATATCTTGTTCTGAAAGCCGTTTTGGAAATATCTTCTTGCTTAACCTTCAATTGGTGATAACCAGATTTTAGATCAATCTTCGAGAATATACTCGCTCCTCTGAGTTGATCAAATAGATCATCTATTATCGGCAAAGGATATCTATTCTTCAAGGTCAATTTGTTTAATTCTCGATAGTCGATGCACATCCTCAAACTACCATCATTCTTTTTGACAAACAGAATTGGTGCTCCCCACGGAGAAACACTAGGTCTAATGAAACCTAGGTCAAGTAACTCTTGCAATTGAATTTTTAATTCTTGCAACTCCTCTGGAGCCATTCTGTATGGTGCCTTGGAAACAGGAGCTGATCCTGGTTCAAGATCTATTGTGAACTCCACTTGCCTATCTGGTGGCAATCCTGGCAAAATTTCTGGAAATACGTCTTGGAATTCCCTTACTATATCTACATCTTTAATGTTGTTCTCTTTATCTTCATTCTTGTTGAGATATGCTTTCACATTTTTCTTTTTCAACACTCTTCTTGCTTGCACTACCGAGAAAATTGGCGATCTCTTACAACTTTTTTCTATTCTGAAAAATAGAATTGGTTCCTGACCAGGCATCTGAAATGAAATCTGCCTTTGCTTGCATTGAATGCTTGCAAAATTCTCGGTCAACCAATCCATTCCCAGAATAATATCAACATCCCACATTTTAATTAAGTTTAGGGTTTTAGCTAACATCTTATGAGATCCTAATTCAAACTTTACATTAGGACAGATGCGAGTAACTGAGGTAGATTTACCTAACGGTGTAGTAACTCTCAAGTCTTGACTAGCACGTTCTACTTTAAGACCAAGATTATCTACTCATGCATCTGATATAAATGAATGCGATGCACCAGTATCAAATAAAATTATAACAGGTACGTCATTTAATTGACCCATACCTGTCAAATTTCCTTGATCTTTGTCGAACGGTTTCTGATCAAGAGCAAAACCCTTTGATATTGCTGTTGGGGTTTCATTCTCAATTGTTGGGGTTGCTTTTGCTTTGGTTGGAATCGCTGCCCTTGGCGATTTCGTTGATGCTGCCGTTGTTGAGGAACAACTTCTATTGCCTTCAATCTCTGAGACGGGTTCTGAGTTGGTCTACTTCTTCCTGCTCCTTGTAGTTTAGTTGGGCACTGATACGAATAATGACCAACTTGACCACAAGTGTAGCAGCTATTACTTCCAGCCTTGCATATCCCTTGATGCATCTTGCCACACTTGGAACATGGAGACATTCCTTGATAAGTTTGAGACGAACTGCCTTGATTAACGAAAGGCTGCTTGAATCGTCCTTGATTAAATTGCTGCTGTTGCTGACGTTGTTGTCCTTGTTGTCCTTGCCAGAGCTTCTTACTAGATTGACTTCTAAAATTCCATTTTCGTTTCTGACTTTGGTTGGACGACTGCGGATTTGCCACTGTCGCTGGAGTTTGAACTTGTATGGCTGCTGAAGTCTGAGAAGACTTATCTGGCTGCATAGCCAATTCCATATCCAGAGCTCTATTTAAAGTTTCAGCATATGACAATGCACTTTGACTGTCCAGAACGATTCTTATTTCTTGTCGAAGACCTGTTCGGAAAAGTTCAGCCATTTTCTCATCTGTATCCACCTTGTCTTGAGCAAAACTTGATAGATCGCAAAATTCTCTATCATACTCAGATACTGATTTATTTCCCTGTTTGAGGTTAGAAAACTCATTCTCCTTCTGCTTTTGATAACTTCGAAGAATGAATTTTTCGAACAATGCATCCTTGAATTGTTTCCATGTTAGATTTTCCAATTGCTCAGGAGTGTATGCCCTTTGACGAGCTTCCCACTAGTAATCCGCAGAACCTTTAAGCTGGTACGACATGCAAGTAAGACGTTCTTGATCCGTACATCGAAGAAAACGGAAAATTTTTTCAAGCGCACGAATCCACTCTTCGGCTTCCGAAGGGTTTCCTTTTCCATCTAAAGTTGGGGGATTTTGTCGTAAGAATAATTCTTCAATTCTCCTTTTGAGCTGAGGAGGAGGTGGGGTAGGTTCTCTTTCTGGTTCATTGTCCTCAATTCTTCCACGACCTCTACCTCTTGGTCTACCTCTTGGCGGCATTTTCTGATTAACCAGGATTTTCATTCGAATTATTCTTTCTTTCTAACGAAAATCTATTCTCTAATAAAAAGGATTCTTCTTTCTTTAAATTTATTTTAAAGGAAATAAATTTTCCTATATTTAAGAACTTAGAAAAATTTTCCTTAACCACCTCATTAATGCATAGTATGCTCATCATACTTCTAATGAATTACACGATTCATTCTTATGAAAACTTTTGATCACATATAACATGCTCATAAAATGTAGTGAATCCAAGATTTACTCACATCTTCATACATTGTAAATCAACAATTTAATTTCTCATCATCATGAAGAAATTAAACAATTCATTCTTGTCATAAATAATGAATCAACGATTCACTCATATAACATTTCTATAACCTTTAATCATAAAATAATTCAAGAACAATTATTTTTCATAATTATCCTTGCTAAATATAATTTAGTTTTCATACTCTTATCATAAAAGGAACAATATCATATATTAACTTCATCATAAACTTAGTGAATTAAATAATTCACACTCATCATCACCTAATGAATCAAACGATTCATTTTCATTATCGATATTTACTTTAATATATAATTTAAGTAATAATTATTTATTATATTATTCTGCTAAATTTAATTAGCTTGTACATTCTTTATAAATCAAGAATGAATAATATCATCTTGATACATAAACTTCATCCTAAATGATTTTGAGGTGATTTACTTCATCTCAAACCCTTTTTTTCTTGAATCATAAAAATGTATAGCTAATGGAATAGAAAAACATAAACTAAATAACTAAGAATTAAACTAACGATGGTAGAATAACGAATGACGAACGAAACAAGAAGCTAACGAACTAACGAAGAACAGAATGAACTATATAAGAAATGAAGACATTTGGCAATGGATCGAACCATCCTTCACGCCATCTTCGTCATTCTGTATCTCAAAGTCGTATGATGAAGAAAAAGAAAATTCCTTCATTCAAACTTTGATTCAACCTTCTTCTACTTATTAACTTCTTATTTACTATTTAAACTTGATTAAAACTCTTCTACTAATATAAAACTAACGAAAGAAGAAAATAATTAATGGAATAAACGAAAAACGTAACGAATTACAAACGAAATATTCGACTCGTTTCTTCCGGCCTGAACTACCGTCGTTTTCCATCACACAACCATCACACAGCGGCATAAAAAGTCGACTGAACGTGGCTTGAAACATCCTCCACCACCGCTGTCTTCTGCCGGAATCGCGCCACCAAGCTGCCGCCGTCTGCCGCTGCTGTTCAGCTCTCCAGCGACCGCTGGTTTCCAGCCGCCGCTGGATTCCGGCAACCGCTGGGATTCCAGCGAGCGCTGGAATCACCTTCGGCTTTTCTGCTCCAGCGAGCGGCGAGTTTCAGCAAGCGGTGGACTTCCGGCGAGCGTTGAGTTGCTGCTGGCGTTGAGTTCTTCATTCCAGCGGTCGCTGGATTCCAGCCGGCGCTGGAATTCCGGCGATCGCTGGAAATTCCGGAGAGCGCTGGAACAAGTTACGGGTTTTCTCTTCCAACGAGCGCTGCTTTCCAACGAGCGCTGGAACTTTTACTGAACGAGTTTTCTCCCATTTTTCATGCATTTTACGAGTTTTTCTTCCACTATACTTATTTTCCGACGTTTTACTTCTTCGATAACGCTTTATTTTAATTAGTATAACGTTTTCTTGACTTCACTTTTCTCGCTTCTTCCTTTCTTCTTAAGACCATTAAATGAAAATTTAACAACGGAAATTTATCGGTATCTCGAAAATTATCAAAACAACTTCTTGGCCGTACTTCTTCATTTAACGGGAAAATTTGCCTCTTCGAGGACTTTTACAAAAGTTAGGGAATTATTTACATCAAAAATTCCCTACATTAGTCGTGATTTTTCTAACATCACGCAAAATATCTTATCGGAGCGGAATTCTATGTCGCCTCCGATTTGCTATACTACCATATTATGCTTCTATGTACGAGAACTTATTTACAACAACCGATAAAACGTACAAGTTGTTTGATTAACTATTCTATTACATTATATTTACATTATCTTCCTTTTTATTTAATTATCATCAAACTTCTTTCAACAACCCTTCTTTTTCTTCACTGTTCGTCCTCCGACGGATCCTCTTCCTCTTCCTCTTCTTCATTGTTTCTCGAATCCTCCTCACTTGGATCTTCTTCTTCCGTTTCCGTACTCTCCTCTGCTCTCTCCACTCCGTCCAAAGTCACACGAGGGGCATGAGTAATATCCTCTCCCGGCGAAGGCCTAAAACTAGGATGAAAATTTAAATGGCTAAACGGTATTCGACGGAGGTGGAAGTATCCTTCGGTTGGTCCAACTTCTGGATCAACGTCATCCTCGTCACTATCATAGTGACGTGGTCCAGAAGTGCTAGCCACGTTAGGGTCAAATAGAGTAGGCTGGGTTCCAACTATGACATCAAGCTCTGAAGAATTCAAAGCTTGCAATGTTTCAACGGAAGGATCATTTGGAACTTCCTCAACAAAAGAAGCTGGGGCTACTCCGTTAGGCTGAACGGAAGGCTCAGGAGTGAAGATCAAAGTCTCAGAGCGAGAGGGAGATGCAACGTAGCCATTTGCTAATGGTTCAGCAAGAAAAGAGTTAATATCAAATTCGTTATTTTCATGGATGGGACAAGCAATAGGTTCGGGATTTTCTGAAGGATTCTGATCAAAGATAGGATAATCTTGGGGCATGAGATGTTGTAAACCAAACTCACCAACAGGAATCAACGGCTGATATGGTCCAGGAGGTGGGTACGAAAAACACATATATTGAGTACTGCTTGCAGAAATGAACGCTCTGCAATCTCCGAACAAAACACCATCCCAGTACTGGGGAGTGACGTACCTTGGAGCAATTGACGCCGCCCATCCCTGCCAATCCTCAGGAAGCAAAGGAACTAACCTAACTATACCAATAACTCCCGAGATATTTGATTCATGGATGTCCATCCAAACCCTATGAAACCGAGCTAAGAACTCTGCTAGGGTTTCTGTATAGCTCATATGTATGTGATGAAATTCAATCATTGCTGCTACGCTTCTAGAATTGGACATCCTATATAAGAAGAATTTAAATAATTAGCTAAACCGAAATTACGAATAGTTTTGAGAATCCATTGTCTCAACATACTCAATGTCGCTTCCAAAAGGGTGTTCCGGGCTCATGTTACATTCCACAGATAAATACTCAACTTGCTTGCACAACTGATCCATCATCTCGCTTATGATCGATCACCAACAACCAACCATATTAGAGACTCAAACACAACAAATATATATATACATTTCAACTTCCAACCTTTTGAACTAGAAATCTTTTGAAATTCGTACCTGGATAGCTGGATGAGATGAGAGATGCTGGACTTCAGTTGTTGTTAAAAACTTGACTAGTCTAGGAATTCAAACCAGACTAGACCTTAAGAAATAACAACTTGGAGCAGAAGACATTGCTCTTTACTAGTCTAGAGTTTCAAAATAAACTAGTTTTTAGAAAAATATGATTCAGAGCAGTCAGACCTGCTCTGATACCACTCTGTCGCAGCCCGAACCTCGATATTAGATGTCAAGGCCGGTAGGTCCCACGACTTACACAATTTATGATTAACAAAAGAATAAAGATAGCGACCCGGCTATCATTGGAAATAACAAAGGCATTCATAATCAACAATTCACCGATTTTAGAATAAATACCACATGTATGACTTGAAATCAATAAGACAATCACTGACTTCAACAATGACATACATATCGATAAACATAACTCAAAGCACTCGGAATCAAAAGACCTGATCAACCAAATAATCAGTAATGACCAAGAATTTAACATGTTGGAAATAAATAGACCTGATCAACCAAATAACCGACATTGATCAAGACGATGACGAGTTGACTTGAGGATCAAGAAGTACGATAAAAATAAACCGTTTCAAGTTCGACAAAACTTTATGGAATAGAGATATACATACCCAAGCTGAGTTTCAAAGATAATTAACAATAAGAGTTCGACTTCTTAAAATAATAGCTCGACTCTAGGGTTTAAACAACTTCAACATAGTTCAATTCTAGAATCCAGAATTGAAAACATCATTATAGTATATCTAAACATTTTAACATAGCAGCGGAATACGAGAGATTATATGTATGACAACATATAATCTAGGCTCTTTATTTATCAAAACATTAACAACAACCGACGTCCATCCAGCCCTTGTCATCTACATCCCTGCTAACTTGCACGTTTTAGAAATAACATGCAGGGCTGAGTACTACGTACTCAGTGAACACATGCCGAAAACATTTGAAAACTTTGCTGAATACAGCTATATATGAAACTTGCCAGAAAACATAATACGAGGATTTTCTGAAAAACAACTCGTAAAATGATAAAAATAATTTCTTTTCTCAAAAATCATTTGTCTGCAGACAGTTATAACAGTATGAACCATATCTTCAATAATTATTGGTGATGAGAAAGAGGCCTCTTTCTCAATCACTTGTAACCGGCATATCAAGGAAAGACTTACAATTATGAATAATCGGCCTATCAAAGAAATACGCACGATTACCAATGTGTACACAGATTTCACATTGCGTGAAACCGAATTCGTCTTTCTGAAGTAGATGGTAACATACTTAACATTTAAAAATAATTTTGGCAAGTATCAAAACTTTAAAACCATAGTATATCATGCTTTGCACATTTTTCAATTTAGAAAGCCCACCTGATAAACTTAAGCTTTACTTTAACTTTATCGCTTGGTCGATCTCTTTACTTTACGTATCTGCTCCCGCTTCCACTAGTTTCTTTAAATCGAAACGGAATAACGATTTTAAAACGAGAACTTCTATCGAATAACGACTTCGAAAGTCTTAACGTAATTCAATTCGAATTTCTACACCGAAACTTGACGAAATTCGAGAATTTCTATCTTAACTTCTAAAACACTCTTAATCTATCTTAATCCCTCATTAAGCATCAACATCAATCAAATCTCATATAACATTAATATTTATAAATTACTATTCATCATAATCGACTAAATCGATTTCAATCCGTCTAACGGATTCAGAAAATTTCTAAATTAATTTCACGCACTTATTTCATCATATCAAACATAATTATACTTTAAATACACACATTAACTCAATTAAATATATAACTCCCAAATCGGAAAAAAATCAACCAAAAATAGAAATCTTTATTACTTTGAATTAAATTTCTATAAAATCATATAACACTTAATTTTTATTAAGAAGTTCATAAATGTAATTAATTTCTTAATTAAAAATTAATTAATATTTTATTTATTTATTTTAAATTTTCGGTTATACTAAAATTAATATTTCTTTAATTATCTTCTCTTCTTTTTAATTTCTAATATACTTAATTATCATCTTAAGCTCATTTCTTCATTTAATTTCATTCAATTAAGTATTAATCTTCCAACCCTAATTTAGGAACCCTAATTTCACTTTCTAGGGTTTCTAGGGTTAATCATGTTTACATTTGATTATCTATTGATTAAACTTATTTCATTAACATCATATATCATTACATTATCCATTAACTCTATCATATAACATCATCATCAAAATCCCTAATTTCCATCTTTATATTTTCGGTTATTTCTATAAGAAATTGAAGAATTGAGAATTCATGATTATTTCAAACATGAAACATGCATAAATTAATTAACAAAGCTCATTTTAACATTAAAATGAGCATACAAGACATGCATCAACATTTTCTTCATTTCTTGAAATTTTCGAAATTAATGAAAATATTAGCTAGGGTTTTCTTATTTTTAATCTAATTACATATTTGATCTTATAATCATATTCTAAGCATAATTCATGAAGATCATAACATCAAACAATGCATGAATAATCGATATATATATATATTTATTTATAACTAGGGTTCTTCATGCATCATCTTAAGCTTAATAATTGATCATTTAACATCATAAAATCATCATATAAACAACATATGAAGACATGAACACATCTATCCATTTCTACAAATTTTTCCCAAATTTTCGACACATATATATACATATATGTATAAATTTTCTACCTTGAAAAGAAAGATAAGAACTTGTAAGAATAAAGATATATTCTCACTTAAAGGATTGGAGATGATATGCTCTAGACTTTGGAGCTCAAAGCTTGCTCAACAATGGAGATCTTCTTAAGTGTGTGTGAGTGTGTGTGTGATCGAGAGAGAGAGAGAGTGGCTGCTGTTTGTGTTGTTGTGTGCGTGTGTAAGTGAGTGAGAGTGAGTAATATAAGCATGTTACATGCATAGGATAGAGTAGGGTAGCTATTATTTTACTATTACTTAATTGCTAAGTTAGGTTTATTAGTTAATTAGTTATTAATTCAATTAATTAATAACTAATTAATCTTAATAACCCTCTAATTTCTCAACACAGTAATTAAGATTGAGGTTTCACGAGCCTTAGATAAAAATCTCACAAAAAGAATCGGACATTCGAAGCATTTTCAAATCGACCGAAACTAAAATTTTAAAAGATAATTTACGTAAAATTTCACGTATTTAAATTAAATTCTTCTTTTAGTCAATTAATGACTAAACATTTATCATCTATTGATAAATGTAAAAACATCTTCGTTTTGGATTAACCGAGACGATAAAAATTAATTAAAACTCATTTTTCCGGTAGAATATATCTGCCGGGTAAAATTTTCGGAAAGAAAATTTTTATGTTACTAAAATTCTTGTCTTTCTCATTAAGTTAATTATTTTAATTACTTAAGAAAGACGGAATACTACAGTATTTTACGTAAAATTGCACGTAATTAAATTAAATTCTTCTTTTAGTCAATTAATGACTAAACATTTATCATCTATTGATAAATGTAAAAACATCTTCGTTTTGGATTAACCGAGATGATAAAAATTATTTAAAACTCATTTTTCCGGTAGAATATATCTGCCGGGTAAAATTTTCGGAAAGAAAATTTTTATTTCGCTGAAATTCTTATCTTTCTCATTAAATTAATAAATTTTTGTATGCAAGAAATACGGGATACTACATCAAGTCCGTTATCGTATTGTTTCCCTCTCGATCTTTTTCTAAGATTTGCTTATTTACGATTAAAGTAGGACATCGTACATAGAAGAAAGGACGGAAGACTGGAGCTTGGTTTTCGTTTTGTAAACCGTTAAGGTGGGCTTTTCTATATATCAAATAACGTGAGCTTTTCTCTGTTTTCGAAATGCTTTAAAAGTATGTTTTAAAGTGATTATCATACATAAAAGATTTGTTTTGTGAATTCTCTTATACCTATCTGAGTTGGTTCGCCAACTATAAAAATCGATCGGATTCTGAGTTAGCACCAAAAGGGTGTGCTTTCCAGGGTTAGTGTACATAGTAGCCGAGGTTGTGGTCTCTGTTGAGGAGTAACCCGCCTTGGTGAGTTACGTTCGCGGAAGAGGGCCTTCTTCCCCGACGTTGTTTCAGATATGGTTTTGATGAATAAGTAATGAGCTCAAGAGTATGAAAATGGTTTAGTAAGCACAGGTCTTTATAAAAAAAATCCATGTGTGTTACTTTGGAGATGCATGAATTAATCAATTAAAGATATGATATATTTTGGCATGTGTTCACTAAGTACTTTGTACTTAGCTCTGTATATGTTTATAAATATGCAGGTTGAGTGACGAGTGACGGTGGAAGTTGAGTGGTTGTGAAATGTTGAATAAAGCTAATCGAGCCTCGACTTCACATCTTCATATGTGAAGTCAATCTACGTCTTTTCCGCTGCAGACACTCTTTATGTTATGACACTTTTCGGTTTAAGTATTCGATACTTGAAACCCTAAATAGTACTAAGCTTCTATGTCGAACAATTTTTCGAGATTGTCTTTCTCTTAATTAAACGACGTACTTTTCAGTTTCTATCTTTGATTGATCAAGATCTATTCCTCATTTATTCATTAATCCCCTTTCTTCCCCGCTTCTTAATTCCAACCCCTAGTCGCACCCCGGCTTAGCCATCCTTCGGGATTTGGGCTGTGACAGAGTGGTATCAGAGCGTTTCATTTCTCTGAACCTGAGTCTTCTTTCGAGTAAAGTTTAGTTTGAATCACTAAACTTGGAAAACATGTTACCAACTCAACACCCCGTTACGTCGGCTCAATCGAAAAAAAAGAGGTGAAAAATTTTAAAAGTTCTCATTCTTTTCAAAAGTCTCGAAATGCATTGAAAGCATGTTTTAATTATTATTCTAAACATGAGGTGCTTGAATTTATTTCCTTGGAATTATTTGAGTTATGATATATTTTCTCAAGAAACATGTTGGCATGAGAATTTAGAAATATTTTCTAAGGTTTTTCCCAATTCTATAAGAACCTAGACTTATAAGAAGCTTTGGTTTCAAAGTGGTAAAGAAGATAGATATCGAAAGAGAAATAATGACGATAAGAGAAGCAAATGCAAATGGAAATGAATGTCGCTAACATATAGGTGACATGAGTGTCGCAGCCCGACTCAGAATGAAGATGATCGAGCCGGTGGGTTCCACGACGTACACAATTTATGATTAACCAAAGGACAGATAAAGACCCAGTTATCAAACAAAAACCAATTATACAATAAATATCCTCAATAACCAAAAATCAGGACTTTGAATAAAGCTTGGAACAACAATTCAAACGAGCATGCTTATCACAAGGAAATCAAAACCAATCATGCTCGACAATTTCAAACGATCAATTAGATTTCAACAACAAGCATTTTAAGCATAACAAATATTCAGGTACAACCTGAGATCAACAAACATATTCATACAACCAGCGAGATCAAGAAAACAGTTTCAACAAGCAGATTTCAAGATCTAGAAAGCAGGATAAAGAGGTTGCATGACTTAGAATATTTGAACAGAATTAGTAGCCAATTTCAAAGAAAAGACAGGCTAGCTTCAAAATATTAACAACCAACTTCAGAGGCTTCGGAATATATATCTAGAATTCAGAATTAAGAACAACACCAAACTTCAAAAACAGACATCAAAGTGTTGCAGCGGAAAATCATAGAGAATTATATGTATACAGACATATAATTCTAATCTGTCATCTATTTCAAAAACTTAAACCAACAAAAGTCCGTCCTGCACACTCCCATCTCCATCTCAGCTAACCTGCACATTTTATAAAACAACATGCAAAGCTGAGTACTACGTACTCAGTGAACACATGCCAAAATAAATTGAAATCATGCTTATTACAGCTATAAATTGAACTTGTCTTTCATAGCAAAACACAAGTAAACTTTTAAAATCAACCATGTGCTTGCTCAAACGTTTTCTTTTATTTATAAAAGCATTGATGTCTGCAGACATATATATATGTAAGTATGTACCAGATCTACAAACATAAATTAGTGTTGAGAAGTAGGCCTCCTTCTCAAACACTTGTAACCGGCCCACCTTTCGGAAGGCACACGATTACCAACTAGTGTACACAAATCCTACCTTTGGTAGGACCGAATTCGTCTTCCTTCAATAGACGGTAACATACCAAAAAGCTTAAAACAATTGGCAAGTCAATTAATTTAAAAACATCACACATATATAATATAATCATATTCGTCATTCTTTTTTATTTAGAAAGCCCACGTGTCGAACTTCGCTTTATCTTACTCTGCTGGATTCTGACTTCCCGACTTTATGACTCCACTCGTTCCTTCATTTGAAATTAGGTTTATCAACCATCAGAGCGAGAAACCAACGACAGACGATGAGATACGACATCTCAAACAACCTAATTTCTAATTCGCTTAGACTCTCGAGGACTTAACTCGATTCTAATACTTAATATTCTAAACACTTCTAAAAGTCTAACTTAATCTCTAATTAACTTTCTAAATTAACAACATTAACAATAAATACTTAGGGGGCGTTTACTTTGCTTGATAGGATAGATTGATAAAACATAGGATTGACTATATGAATGATTAGATAATCAAACAAGTTCAAAAGTAATCAATCCATCAAAGTAAACGGTAGATTAACCTATACTATTTTTATCTATCTATCCTATCACCCAAAGTAAACACCCCCTTAAACAATTAAACAAATTATCAACATTGCACTTTATTCAAAGCATCCAACTTAAACAATTCTCGATCCGTCAAACGAATTCCGAAAATTATAAAATTAATTCTACATAACTATTTAATCATATTAAGCAAAATTACACATCAGATTATCAAATCCAATCACGTACACGTATGAACATTCAACTTGGAAAAATAGCCGAAAAATAGAAAACTCTTAATACTTGGTAATTAATTGCTGAAAAATTCCACAATACTTAATTTTTATTGTAGAATTCAATTATGCAATTATTTTATTAATTAAAAATCAAATAATACTTTTATTTTCTTTATTATTTTTCGGTATTTTTGGAAATAGAGAATTAATTATCCAATTTCATTCTAATCAATTCCAAACATCTTAAATTAAATTATAAACTATATTTATAACTTAATTACTTAATTAAATTGGATAAAAATTAAAACCCATATATATATATATATATATATATATTTCGGCTTTTTGTAAAATAAGGCATAAATCCTTATTTTTCTCTAATTCCAATTACAACATACTTAATTATAATTATATAGATTAATTATAGCATCAATTAATCAATTTAAGCTTTAAATTAATTATTTTTAATTTAATTTAAATCTGAAAATATTAAATATATATATAATTGAGCTCCAAAAATTCTAACAAAATTATCACATGCTTAATTAAATATCATGAGCTCAATTCTATCATCAATTTCATCATTTATAATCAAAATCAAAAAGCCCTAAATCTAAGAACCCTAATTTCAAAAATTAATTAAAATTGAAGCAATTATGATTCAATCAATTAATTCAATGCATAAACATACTCAATAACATCATATAAGCTCAATTTAAACACCAATTTAAGCATTGAACATCAAAATCCAAAACCCTTAATTTTATTAATTATTTTTGGTTATTTCCAAGTAATTAAAAGGGTTATGAATCTTTGATTACTTCCAACATGAAACATGCTTAGAATAATTATCTAAACTCAATTAAACAATCAATTTAATCATCAAGCATCTAAATCAAAAAGCCCTAATTTTTCCTAAATTTCCGAAAAATTCAAATTAGGTTTAGGGTTCAATTTAAACTTAAATTAATGATAGATATAACATCTTAAGCATGAATTAAACAACATATATCAAAATCATAATCATCTAACAATATTTGTCAAAATTTTCAAAAATATTAAATAATTAAAAAGGAGGATTTGAGCTTGACCTTTGAGCTAATACTTGCAATAAACATATAATCTACCTTGATTATTAATTTGGAATGGATTGGATCTTGGATTTGAGCTCAAACCTTGAAGCTTTAATGGAGGATTGTGTGTGTATGATATGCATGTGTGTGTGCTGTGAAAAGACAAGGAAGTAGCAGCCGAAATGGAGTGGTGAAAGGGATGAAGATTACTTATACTACACTCAATTAATTAACTATCTAATTAATTAATTTAGCCAAAGTCAAAATTAGCATATTCTAGGTATATGCCTTGCTTAAGCTAATTAAATACTAATTAATTAATATGTTAGACAAAGTCAAATTATGATGTCATGGCTTAGGTATTAATTAGGGTTAATTAATTAATTAAATGCTCAATTTAATTAATTAATTATTAAACATGCTAGTCATAACTTAAATCTATAAGTTCTTAATTTAGAAAAATCAATTAGGGCATCTCAAACCCTAATGCAAATTCTCGGAAGAAAATACGGAGAAACGAATCGTTTATGAAATAAATAAGATTATTATTTTTAATAATTAATTACTACTAAAAATAAATTAAGAAAATTAAATTCATAATTTTCTCAATTAAAATCAAGCAAAAATGCGCACATTGGTAAACATAAATTCTACTTCGTTTCGGTTAATCCGAGACGAAACAAAAATAATCAAATTCCACTCTTTCGGCAAAAATTAAGATTGCCGAAGAAAAATTATTAAAAAGGGAATTCTTTTTCTTCTTAATTTTCTTATTTTAATAAAAGAAAAACTAGGATTAATTATGCGAGAAAAACGGGGTATTACAATGAGCAAGTCATCTTCGTTTGGGATTTGATCTTCGTCGGAACTCCAAAGTGACTTTGTTTTCCCTTATAGAGAACCGTTTAGTTTTACTTGTTGAAAATAGCTAGTAAGCTTTTGCTAGTGTTTCTCTCGTCGAAAGTCAAGAAGTCTTTAAGTTAAGAGTTGCGTATAAAAAGTACTTAAGTGAAGTTGTTACACAATCACAGAAATGAATGACCAAATGAATTTTTTTTTTCGAGTCTTTGGTCAGAAAAGTAGTGGATGCTATAGGGATTTCACTTATCCTATTTGATGAGAAAGAACATAGAAGTGAAAAGAAAGATGATATTCCAAGTTGGGATACGATTAACTGGAACTCTTAGTTTGCGAAAACAGGAAGTAATATGTAAGTACTAATTTTCATCAAGACTCTATAAAAACATATGATTGGTCATATTGGGATTGTAATTCCATATGGCGAGTTCGTCAAGCGGGACTGAATTCCTGTATGACTGAGAAAGTGTTATGTTGGGCCTGATCAACCCACATAACCAGAATCTCGGTATGTTGACGTAGTGAATTTTCCGACCTTAAGACGTATCAATGGTTCGGAAATAAGTTGTCATATCCCTTTTAATCAAATATTATCATAGAATTACAAACTCTTACGACTAGTCAGTTAATGTAGTAAGGTCTTCTTGACCTTCAAAACCAATAAGTGAACCACTTCAGAGTTTTCTCAACTAAATGGTAAAGTATTATAGAGTTATGAAACTATGCGATAGAGTACCCATAATAAGTTCTCTCACAAGCGTTATGACAAAGATATATACATTAGGTGGATTCAAGTTTCCACCTAGATACCAGAATAAGCAAGTGTAGTCTTGTCGTAGCTAGAAAGACACACTAGAATTATGATATATTTATGGACTAAAAGACCTATACAATGTTGATGTTGCTTTTAAAGAATATAAAAATAAAATAAAATAAAGAAAGCATAATGTAAATTACTCTGATGAATTTAACTAATATTATTCGTGTACTCTTATATAGTTTTATCCAAATAAGAATTTTGGTTCTTTTTAGATGATCGAATTATTGAGACGCCAAAACGACAGACGATGAGGCATTTTATGCTAAAATATCATGTAAAACGTAAGACAAATATCCCATCTATTTCATTAAGTGATTAACATAATAAGAAATAAAGATAGACTTATCCCTGGAGAATGAGTCCTTTTGAATCGTAATAAGAATGAAAATTTTGTTAAGGAAAAATCACCTACTTATATTAGAACGAGCCATATTTACAAAGATAAACAAGAGATCGAGACAAATAAAAAGATAACTTGAATTAGTTAAGGACTACAACTGCAATATCAGCTGACAAGAGATGCCTAAAGGAGAAAGTGAAAATAGAGCCAAAATATTTGCTCACTCAAAAGAATATGTCTATTCAAGAGTTTTAGACATTGAGAACAAGGGAGGTGCACCCACTCGAAATAATAGAGAGGATCACATCGTAACCATAGTAATTTGACCAGACCTCGGTGTTGGAATTTGTCAAATTGCTTAAAGAATAACCTTGCCATCCAAGTTTACTAAGTGTGGATAATATTTTAACATCTTCCAACTTAGAAAGTACACATTTTATCGGAAGCTTGTAATTAAACATGGAGAATTTTTCCTTAACCAAGACTTAAGTTATGAATAAAAGACCACCTACCTTGAACGAATAAGACATTCAATGATTACCAAGAAATAGAAATGAACTTAAATGAAAAGAAAATTTGACCTTATAGAATTGGAGTATTAAAGAAGACGAAACAATGTAGTATAATAACAGAACCACTAGATTGATTTCTAGTGAAAATTTATACGAGAACATAATCTCCACTATAAGTGAAAGTACTCATGTAAGAGGATATTTTTTTTTTAGAAGTATAACTCAAGAGCTACCGTGCGAGAAAGAAGACCACGATTAAAAATCTGTAATAAAAGAATAAAATGACAATCAAACACAAGAGAACCATTAGATGACGATTATATTATACTCTATACCTAGTATAGAGAACAAAGGAAAAGGTGGAAAGTATTGAATTAAGTACGGTACGAGATAGATGTGACACTAGTTAATAAGGAGTTGTCAACATGTTCTTAAGTATTTAACAAATCTCACGGAATTTGGGAGAAAATCACAAGTTGAAAGACTGAAGTGAAAGAAAATCCGACCATAGAATTAAATTTAGAAAACAAAAATGTTTATAAAAAAAAATGAAAAAAGGGAAAAACAATTAATTAAAGAACATTGATCTAAGTACAAATATAGGACAAAGTCCTCCTCCACCGAGTCCTTATTTACCCAAAGATAAAAATATTGCATATGAAGGTTACAAGATGGTAGGAAAACGAAATAGAAAGTTGGAGTTTAGAAACAGAGATAAATTTCGATATTTGGGAGGGTTAATTACACTAAAAAAAGGTGGGGGGGATTAATTAGAAACATATTATAAATTTATATGCATTTTGGGCATACTTAATTGTTGATGGTAAATGAATTTAATAACATTCAGATAATGAATGTGTTAGGATAACATGGTGCAACTAGATGTCATGAAGACGGAAAATTATCATTCAAACTACGAGTAAAAATAAGACTAGTCTCCAAGTAAGAGAATTAATACGAACGTACCCATCGTTACAATCTTCTAGACCGTTAAAGATTTTGAAAAGAAGAATGTTAAGTTATAAACTTGGCAATGAGTTTAAAGGAAGAAGTAATGTTAAAAGATGAATATATGGTAAGGTAACATACTCGGTTAAACCTCCGTAGATCAATTAAAATTGCCTAGAGTAGGCAAAGCAAAGCTTATCATGATGTAAAAAAAATATGACTCTAAGTAACCTAAAGCAACTATTGAACCGGAGGTTCAGAATATCGAGTTAATGAATTTAGATTCAATATAACTCAATAGATCTATGAAGAAAGAAAAATTGGTACTATTTCGTGAGGAAGAAGGATAATGCACTAAAAATATCTATTAGATTAAGAAGGGAAAATAAAAATCACCATCAAGAATAGATATCCTCTCTTAAAATGGAGGCAATAGATTTGACAAGTCGAAGGGAGTCATCTATTACCTACTTAAGATGAGAAGAAAGATTATTTCTTTGACTATATTTAGAAAGCAATATGGACATTATAGGGTCACTGAATGCCCTTTAGAAAACCAATAGATTTGTAAGTACATAAATAATTGGTGCCCAAGTCATTGATAATACTTTTATTTGTTTAAGAAAGAAAACATTGCAAGGAATCATTCGCACACTAGAATAATGCATGGAAAATATTGGATGTCATAATCCTCAAGTATAAGTTTCACGTAGGAAAGTGATGTTTCTCGGGACATCGTTCAAGATAATCCGAAGTAGTTACGTCTTGTTGATAAAGAAAATCGAAGTTGACCCGACAAAGGTCAAGACATTTAAAACTGGAATACTCCATCCAGATAATTACAAACAATCAGAAGAATATTTCAAAATTTGGCCAAGACAATGACCAAAGTAAAAAACAAATTAAGGAATTAAAGTCAAGGTTAACTACGACTCGAGTGTTCATGTTTTCGGTAGGAAATGAAAAATTGATAAGTTAGCCAATGTCCTTAAGATGGGCTAGGCTACATGCCTTTAAAGAAATGAAAGATTATATGTTACACGTCACATCAGTTAAGGACATATGAACTAAACTACCCCACTTATGACCATGAGTTAGTTGCATGGTTGCATGCACTAAATTTACAGAAGCACTACTTTATAAATGAGAATGTGAGACTTCACCGACCTTAAGAACCTCAAGTACTTTCTCGAGCGGAGAGACGTGGGAACGAAACAATAGAGATGACAATAATTAGTTATAAGAATTAACTATAAAGTATCATCCATGATAGACGAATACAGTAACTAGTGCTTGTAGTCAAAATATCAAGGTCAAGAAGAATAATTGCTTATTTGAGAGAGGGAACTTACAATAAGTAGAGAAACTAAAATCAATTAAGGTCTACCTGTCGAGCCGGTCAAATTTTCATTATAGTTATAAGTGCCAACCACGAACAATAATGATAAAATTTTTTTTAGCTCGATAAGGAGATGAATTTTTAGAAAATATGCGCTTTGCCTCAAGGCTGAGTGAACACTAGTTATTAATTGAAATTATAGATAGTTCCATAAAATTAACAAAAGTATTGTGAACGCCCAAAAGAATTTTGTTTTTCTTTTGTAACGCAAGAAGAAATATATTATCATTTGAATATTGATAAATTACTTGTGAGCATGTAAGAAACCCCACACTAAAGACCATATAGAATGTTTAGACCACTACTGATCCGGAAGTAAGAGAAATAAACTATAAGTAAATGCCCGTATTATGTCTATAGGAATTAATTGGCGCGTAAGAGCACGACCATAAGATAAGGCATTTTATTCGGAAAAAAAGTGGTTAATTAAATAATCTTGCAAAATTTTTATGCAAAGAAATCATACGCCCTTATGGGTTTACCAATCTCAAGTCGGTCTAATGTGACTCTTGGTTCACGTCACATGTTAACAAGGTTATGAAAGATTGATTAATCATTTCAAATTTAGAACAATATCTCAATCCGATGAACAGTTGGAAATGATAAATCAAAACTATAAAAATACGTTGCGAGTTTTAGTTGCCGACATCAATAAGAATGTGTTCTTGTAAGGCTAATGATATAGATCACTCATATTTTTGGATGAGTTGGACGTGAGAAAAACTCTTTGGCCCATAGTCAAATACAATAGATGGTCGAGGAAGTCAACCTAACTTAAGAAGAAAATCAAGGAGATGAAGAGATTAACATATAGCTTATATAAATAAGTGTAGATATGAGTTAAAGATTTGAAGAAGATAAAATATGATGCTTGATGCCAACAACCTATATCGATAAGTGTAAATGAATAAAAAAAAAGACTAAAGTGACAATCTTACTTTCTTTGGTAAGAATTCTTTTCTAAGAATGTTGTACGTATTGAAAAGAATAAAAGTTAAGAATTATCATTTAAGACCTGTCGAGATCCTAAGTAGTGTAGGTCCAACAGCCTATGAGTCGGCTTAGCCACTAAGAAAGAATAATGTACGTATTTTATATCTCGTACGTTAAGAAATGAGTATTGATCCAAAACCGACGATCATACACTATATATGAAGTAATCCTATGTAAGAACTTGTGATATAGAGGAATATCAGTACAAACTTTGGACCTTATTATAATATTCAATTTCAAGCTTTGAGGAGCGAGTAAATTCCTTCAATTAAAGTCCGATGATATTATGATGGACGAAACGAAGAGTTATAAGCAAACTTGTGACAAGGAGAAAGTTCAGTGTCCCTAGTTACGTGCAAAAGGTATGCAAATTTCGGGATAAAAATTCTTGTTAGAGGGGTAGGATGTAATACCCCAGTATTTCTAATCCCGTCATAATTAAAATTTTGTTAATTAAGTATGAGTTTTGCATTCCTAAGTTATTAAAAATAAATATAAGATTTATGGCGTAGTCCGTTTCAGAAAATAAATTGTAGAAGTCGACTAACCGATAACCGGATTAGGGTTTCGATACCCGTTTGAGTTTTCGTTCGAGACCTCGGATTAAAGCAGCGTCTGCTTTTCCATCACTTATTTCTCGATACGAATCTTTTTCCAAAAAGTCAGTTTTTGACATTTTTCGGATATTTTTATCGACTCGTCATGTCCTGACTTTTTCTCGTTTTTCGAAAAATGAACCGGCATTCCCGACTAATTAAAATATTTTGGATTCAATGGTCTCGACCATTCTCGTCAAAAATATTATCGTCTAAGAATCTCGTTGCTCGTTTTAATTCACGATTTAAAAGATAAATATCTAGATATTAAATTAAATAAAGCCTATCCTAGATAAACCTATTAAATACAACCTATTAAAAGCAGCTATCTCTCTCTCATTCATCCCCCCACTGCCGTCCACCCCCATGAGAGCTCAAGCTTCCATTTCTTCAAGTTCTTCAAGCTTTCAAGTCTTGGTTTCTCTTTCATCTATCGTTCGATTTTCGATCTGAGTCCATAATCGTCAAGGTAAGAGCTTCTTCTTCATTCCCAACCAAACAAAATTTCTTTTCTTCCATCTTGAAAATTTTGAAAATTTTGGAGGATGATTGGATTGATGTTTGAGCTTTTAATTAATGTTTAAATGTTGATTGGGAGTGTTTTTAATAAAAGAATTAAGGTTGGATCCAAGTTTTGCACATTTTTGTGCTATGACCGAAAATCCTAGAATTTTAGGCTTTTAATTTTAGCTTTGAATCTTGATAAATTGTTTATAGATTATGCTTCTATTTGATGATACAAGCATTTGTGTATTATTTGAGATTTTTCTAAAAATATTTTATTTATTGAATGAGATGACGAATGTGATGTAGATTGAAATATGATGATAATATGAGGAAAGTGATTATGGATATGAGCATTATGAATCATGTAGTTGAACATATATTTAATTTAGATTTTCCTAAAAATAAAATAAAAACCGTTGGAGACGACATTCGATAAAAATCAAATGAATAAAAATAGTTTGGAAGTTTTGTTTACATAATTGGTCACTAGTAAGCATATTGATTATTGAGTAAATTAATTAGAATTTTCGAAGAATATTTTATTTTTCGTTGGAGATGAAAAATCGAGAATATATTAAAAGTTGTTTATGATATGATCATACGGATTGCATATTAGTTAATTTAATAGCTTGATGATCATAATGTATAAGTTTGAGAATTTTCTAAGAATATTTCTCATTTTGTAAGAGACGGAAAATCGAGCAAAATTATCGACTATGTTTTTGTAAGAGGAAAGTAATTGGATATTAGTAGTTATCTATGCTAAGAGCTCTTTGTGTATTTGTTTGAGAATTAACGGACTAACTTTGTTTAAAAGTATATTAAAGATTGAAATTGTTGAGAAATAGATTAAGTGTTTGATTTGGTGAGTTAAGCATGTTAATATGTTTATGTTAATGTTATAAGATAATGGAAATTGAAAGAAAATGAAAATGAATTATAGAACTTGGTTTTATAATAAAAGTAAGTTGACGTATTTTTGGATAAACGAAGAATCGAGCCGTAAAACGAATAATTGGATAAAATGATTTGTATATAAATAATAAGCATGTTTATATATGGTTATAATGATTTTATTAGAATTAATAAAAATGTTTGGAAAATCGACTACGCTCGTCGTTGCTCGATAAAGGTTGTATACGTGTTTTGTTTAGAACTTTGATGGTGGATTTGTTTATGTTATTAGTTGATAATCAAATGATTAGTTGGTGATTATGTCATTAGATGATTGGATAAAAAGTTAGATTATATGATTATATGTTTTGTTAGATTTTGCAAAAATATGCTAAGTATGAAAATGTCGAATTTGAGAATCGAGAAGCATGATATTTTGTGCATTAAGAACCTAGGATTTGCATGCTAAGGTTGGTATGGTTGCATGGCTAGGGTTTGTAAGAAATTAGGGCTTGGATGGCTATTAATGAGCCTAGGAAACCGTGCGTCGAGGGTTAGGGTGGGTTCGCCGGATTTCTGGCAGTTTTGCCACCTTTTACTCCGGAGGCCATAACTTGCTGCTCGTTTAACTAAATTCAGATCCGTAAATTGGGTTGGAAACTAGACATCAGTGGCTTTTTAACGGTACCCTGTCCATCCCCTATTTTCAAGTATTCTGTTCTGAAATGCAGTTTGAATCTGCTGCAGCTGTTCAGATTTTTCTAAAAGCTTGTTTCTTTCAAGTTTAATCAATTTATTTTGATTTCTTGGAACCTTCTAAGTCAATTTTTATCGTTGCTTTCGATGTAATCTATCCAAGCCTCGAGTAAGAGTCAAGTTGGAAACCAACTTGAAATCTCTTAAGATCCATTTTTATTAATAAGCTATTAATTTAATGCCAAAGCCTTAAAAGATTAATCAAGTTATCAAGTCCGTTATCGTATTGTTTCCCTCTCGATCTTTTTCTAAGATTTGCTTATTTACGATTAAAGTAGGACATCGTACATAGAAGAAAGGACGGAAGACTGGAGCTTGGTTTTCATTCTGTAAACCTGATGAGCCCATATTTTGTGTTCATTTTGTGTCTTGTTTATAGGTTAGATCGAGTCTTTTTCGTATCTTTTTGGTCGTAGTCGTGTCTGGGAGGACACAATTTGCTTCAAGGTGTTCAGGGCAAAGCAGGTGGAACTTTGGGCAAAACAGGCTGCATTCCGCAAAAGAGGCACAAGTATAGATAAGAGGCAAACTGAGGCATACATTGAAGCTCTTGAGCAAAAGTGTTGAAGCCCAACTGAGTACCGTGCGGGATCCAGACCTATGTGGAATACTAAGGGCAGAGCCGTGCACGCTTTGGGCAAAGGAAGACATGCTTTGGGCAAAGGACAGAGCGCGAATCTTATCCGAAGCAAGAGATAAGAATGGGTTGATTTCTTACCTTATCTAGAAGATATGCACCAGATTTGTATCTTTGAAGATAAAGAAGGAGATCCCTATCAATTTTAATCTCTACAAGGAAAGTGGCTAACCCTAATTTCCATGGGCCAAAACCGCCCATGAAGCCCAAAAATGCTCATCTATATAAGAAGGAAGGGTGCACGAAATTTGTAGCTGGATTGCTCGGTCTTTATTTTCATTTTCGAGTGGTGTGAGGAAAAACAAGCCTACGGGCAAACTCTTTTACTTTTCTGCACATGTTTTGCTTGGCCACTTTGGCCAGAGCTTTCTGTTGGACACATTAAGCTTTCTATTTCAGTTCCAAGTAATGTTTTCTTTTATCTCTTTAACTTTTGTTGTTATTTCAATTATGTCTAGCTAAATCATCAAGGCCTGGATAGGGTGAGATGATTTGAACATGAATTCTTAATTACTCGTGAGGTCTGTTCTGGGCATATCAATCTGCATGCATATGTTCCCGAAGCACTAGGTTTGATTCCAAAATGGTCTTGTCGAATTTGAGTAGTTAATAGGCCGTTAACAACTTGGATAAAATAAGATCTCTAATAATTTCGGACTAAATGTTTAGATGCCCTCTTGCATCCGAAAGTATAACGAGTGTGGGCGAGTTGTCATATGTCTTTGCACATGCTTTTGGCCATATCGGGTCTGTCTAAATCGAAATACTGTCTAGGCAGAACTCCTGTCGAAACGCCATCGTAGGATAGTTGGTCAGATTAGATAATATGTAATCGTCATAGACTTTACTTATTTTACACTGAAAGGATAGATTGGTTCTGGGCAGAGGAGCACGTGACACCGTGACAATGGGGGTGACTTTGCTCAGGGCTATAACCGATTGATGTGTGCATGTGGGGGAATCATTTAGACCTATGATCGAGCTTATATTCATATTTGATGATTCGAATCTTATCCGGGCTTTGCCCTTTTATTTGACCGTATCTACTTTTAGTTTTCAGTGTTATTTTATTTAGCGCTTTGACCAGATCGAAGATTGTTCAGACCAGACCCTTTTTAGTGACACTTGTGACGAAGAGAAGGTTACGATCAACTCCCTTGGGTTCGACCCTATACTTGCCGCTTGCTAAGCTTGCTGTGGGCATAGGAAATATAAATTCATTTTGCGTGGCTAAACGACGGCCGCGTCAAAATTGGCGCCGTTGCCGGGGAGTTGATATTCCAGTGACTTTCTCCTTTTTGCGTGTTTGTTTGGTTTTTCTTGTGTGTACTACGACCTAACCCTGCAGGACTGGAGGGCAAAGGAGTGCACCCACAAAAGGGAGAGACAAGCAGCACGGGCAAAGCCTGGTGGGTGGCAACACCCTCCAGAAGATGATCTTATGGGCAAACAACAAGATTTGCCTGCAGAGCTAACTTTGAGGGAATTGATGTTCCCTACCAATCTGAACATGAGGCCTTTGGGCATCACTTTGCCCACGCCGACACAGAACTTGGAGCTGAAGCACACTTTTATCCAGATTATGCCCAAGTTCAGTGATCTGCCAGAAGATGACCCTCATAGACCCTTGCGAGATTTTAAGTTGGCATGTGGCACCATCCGTACCGAGGGCATGATGAGAGAGTATGTTCGACTTGTAGCCTTTCCCTTTTCCCTACATAATAAGGCACGAGAATGGCTATATACTTTGCCCAAAGGAAGCGTTACCACATGGATACAAATACAGCACAAATTCCTCGAAAAGTACTTTCCCGTTGCCCAAATTCAGAACATGAGGAGGAGAATAAGAACCATCAAGATGGGCAAAGAAGAGTCACTTTATGACTATTGGGAAAGATTCAAGCAGATGCTTGCCCATTGCCCAGAGCATCAGATACCAGACCAAGACCTAATACAATATTATGTAGTTGGGCTGAGGGCACATGAGAGAAGGTGGATGCATGCAGCATGTGGGGGCTCAATAATGAATAAATTGCCCAACGAAGCTTTCAAGTTTTTCGAAGAGATGGCGGAAGAATCAAGAGATGAAGATGATGAGGTGTTGAGACCGATCCCAACACTTTCACAAGCCGATGGTAAGATCGAGAAGCTGTGCAACATGATGGAGAAATTCATGAGTAATATGAGCTTTGGTATGAGCACGTCTATGGGCATAACGCCGAAGAAGGCAGTGAAGAAATGTGAAGTATGCTCAGCCACAACACATGCGACTGACCAATGTGCAACATGGCATGAAGAGGAAGATGTGAATGCTTTTGGGCAACAGAACAGAAACTATGGGCATAAGAGGTTTGACCCTAACTCTCAAACCTACAACGCTGGTTGGAGGCAACACGAGAATTTGAGGTATGGTAATAACCACTACCAAAATATACCTCAACCACCACAACATTATGATCCCCATTGTGACCAGAATAGTGGCGGCTATTTGAGGAAAATTGTAGAAAAAATGGCCATGGAAAACCTTAAGGCACAACAAGAGAATGTTAGGGCTCAACAAGAGAATGAGAACTTTAAATTGGAAACAAGAGACGACATTAATAACATCAATGCCCAATTATCTCATATGGCCCAAGCAATTGCACGATTGGAGAAGAAACAAGGAGTGCTACCTGCCCAAGAAGAGGTTAAGAAAGCTCAAGTGGATATTGTGACCTTGAGAAGTGGAAAGGATTTGCCCGAAGTAGTCAAGAAACCAAAGAAAGAACCTCTGCCCATAGAGAAAACCAATATGGGTTCGGCTGATGAAGATGAGTTGGCCAGAGAAATAGAAGCTGAAAAAGAAGTTGCTGCTAAGCCCAAACGGGGGAAAGGATGTCACTTATATCATGAAACCTCCATTTCCTGGGAGGTTGATAAGGAACAAAGAGAATGACACTTTGCCCATGATAATCAGTTCTGATCTTAGCATGGATGAAGAAGATAGAGTGCCCAACACTCTTGGGCAAAATAATGAAGCTATCGACTTGACCTCAGCCGATACCAAGGGCCTCTGCCCAACAGCTTGCACTTTGATGGATGAAGAAGTCAATTTGATTCATGATCCCCCAAGGATGCCTAATCTAGCGATAAATGAGAAAGACTTGAAGGAGATCTTGAAGCTAGAGGATTTGGGCAACATATGCCCTATGCCCGAGAATAAGTGGACCAGTGATGTGCACAATTTGCCCAAGAAGTCAGATATTCAAGTGATTGAAAATGAGAAAAATGAGCTTATGGGCATAAGGTTGCAAATCGGATGGAGTAGATGCATTGACTATCAAAAGTTGAACAAGATGGCCCGCAAATACCATTTCTCATTGCCATTCATCATTCAAATTTTGAAAAGGTTGAAAAGGTCACATCACGAATTGATCCTAGTCAAGAAGTTTGAGCATGGCAAAAAGGTGTTTCTCTATTGGGCAAAATGTTGAACAGAAGGAGGCTCTAGATCTCCTTAATATTGAGGAACGCTAAGGGAAGAAAATCACGTCGTGCCGTGATGTTAACTAAGGCGATAGCTAGGAGGCAACCTGGTATGTTATTCTCTTTTTATTTTAATAATTGCCTTTGGGCAAAGTTATTTCCCTTCTTAGTGTTAATCTTAGGCTAGATAGTTGTTTTTCCTTGCATAGGTGGTTTTTGTTTTTGGTGTGCAGATGAACAGGGCAAATGAGGAGTCTCAGTAGTCAAAGAGAGCAACGCTTTGGTAAGAATGAAGGATGTGAAGCTCGATGATAAGGGCAAACCAAGATTCACAACACCCGAAAAGAGGGAGCAATCAGCAGTAGTAGCTATGGGCAAAGAGACCCCTTCTCAGGGCATAGAAGAAGCCAAGGCCGAAGTTTCTGAAGGTAAGGAGTTGAGGAAGGAGGTGGCTCGTCTGACCAAAGAGGCAACTGAAATTCACGCTGCACTCCTCGCCTACTTTGCCCATGTAGGATTCAGGTATCCTCCTGAATCATCCCCTTGAAATTGTTCCTCCATTCGTTTGCTTAGTTTAGGTTTATTTTTTTTATTTTCTTTTGAGTCAGTAGTTTTTTTAGTTGTTTCTTTTTGTGTCTTGGTTTGAATCGACCCGTTTATACAACCACTTTGCCTAAAGCAAAGTGTGTGTGTTAGGGGGCCGATAGTTATTTGATTCTATGTTTGTCCGTAACCCTTTTTCACACAACCACTTTGCTTAAAGCAAAGTGTGTGTGTGGGGAGGGGATACTTGTTTGTAAATCTGTTCGTTTGTTTCGAGTCAGTTAAGACCCCTTATTGACCCACTTTGCACAAGGCAAAGTGTGTGAGTGGGGGGCCTCCGCTAGTTTGTTTTGGTCAGAGCATGATTAGGTAGAAGATCAGCTGAGCATGGTAGTTTCTCTTGATTTTAATTGTGCAAGTTGTTTATAATGTGATGTCAAGCAAGCCGAATAAGATTGAGTATGACGGAAAAGAATTGTGAGCACACCTAGTGAGGATTCGAGCTTAAAATTGCTGTCATATGCCCGTACAACTTTTCTTTCTTGTGAGTGATTGATGTTTTGGTTTGGTTTATACTTGAACTTGTTTTCACTCTTGTTAAAACTCAGTTGACTAGGTGAGGTGCTTAAATGATTTGGGCAAATTTTCTTTCACTTAGCCCAGATGACCTTAAAAGCCGACCCTACGATTTATCTCTTGTTTAGCCCCTTTGAGCTTGATTAAATTCTTTCTAATCACTTAAAAATTTCCATGAAATTCTGAACCTACCCGGTCTTGAGAACTCGTTAGGCAATCAAAGAAGAAAAGGGAAAAAGAGAGATAGTAGCAGACTGATCTGGGCAAAGCACTGATTGAATGAGGGATGTGAAACATGCCCAAATAAAAAAGAAAGTGCTGTGAAGAAAATAAATTGGAAAAACAATGAAAAATATGAAAATGATAAGTTCGAAGGTTGAATAGGCTCAGGCCTGAGAGTGAGGCTAAGAAGAAAGACAAAAGAAGTGCATTTTGTATGCCCAAATCTGAGTTCACAAGACCTTAGCCTCGTTCCCAAAATACTTCCTACCCTATGCCTTAAGTCTATGTTGCAACCAAATCAAAGACCCAATGATGAGTACCAAGAATTTAGTCTAAAAGAGTGGAGGCGTTAGAAGGCAAGCAAGCTTATGCAATGTTCATACCAAGGATGTCACGAGTGTAAAAACTAAGCCCCAAACACAAGAGTGAAGAGTGTTGGTGAGGAAGAACCTTATTGCTCGTGATTCGATCTTGACTCTTTTGATGGCATTTGCTTGATTTCTATTGTGACTATTTGCTTATATATTTGAGAACTGCTATGCCCTGTTTGATCATTTATCTGACCATGTCGTGTTTTAGTTGAAGCTGTGAAAAGTTAGTTTTGTTTTGTCGTGTATCTTTGTTTTGTCTTTTGCTTTGTCTTGGTTTTGGGCAAATTGCATTCACACGCTTGAGGACAAGAGTACTTAAAGTGTGTGCGTGTGATGAGCCCATATTTTGTGCTCATTTTGTGTCTTGTTTATAGGTTAGATCGAGTCTTTTTCGTATATTTTTGGTCGTAGTCGTGTCTGGGAGGACACAATTTGCATTCAAGGTGTTCAGGGCAAAGCAGGTGGAACTTTAGGCAAAACAGGCTGCATTCCGCAAAAGAGGCACAAGTATAGATAAGAGGCAAACTGAGGCATACATTGAAGTTCTTGAGCGAGTGTTGTGGCCCAACTGAGTACCGTGCGGGATCCAGACCTATGTGGAATACTAAGGGCAGAGCCGTGCACGCTTTGGGCAAAAGGAAGACATGATTTGGGTAAAGGATAAAGCGCGAATCTTATCCGAAGCAAGAGATAAGAATGGGTTGATTTCTTACCTTATCTAGAAGATATGCACCAGATTTGTATCTTTGAAGATAAAGAAGGAGATCCCTATCAATTTCAATCTCTACAAGGAAAGTGGCTAACCCTAATTTCCATGGGCCAAAACCGTCCATGAAGCCCAAAAATGCTCATCTATATAAGAAGGAAGGGTGCACGAAATTTGTAGCTGGATTGCTCGGTCTTTATTTTCATTTTTGAGTGGTGTGAGAAAGAACAAGCCCTACGGGCAAACTCTTTTACTTTTCTGCACATGTTTTGCTTGGCAGCTTTGGCCAGAGCTTTCTATTGGACACATTAAGCTTTTTATTTCAGTTCCAAGTAATATTTTCTTTTATGTCTTTTACTTTTATTGTTATTTCAATTATGTCTAGCTAAATCATCAAGGCCTGGATAGGGTGAGATGATTTGAAGATGAATTCTTAATTACTCGTGAGATCTGTTCTGGGCATATCAATCTGCATGCATATGTTCCCGAAGCACTAGGTTTGATTCCAAAATGGTCTTGTCAAATTTGAGTAGTTAATAGACCGTTAACAACTTGGATAAAATAAGATCGCTAATAATTTCGGAATAAATGTTTAGATGCCTTCTTGTATCCGAAAGTATAACGAGTGTGGGTGAGTGGTCGTATGTCTTTGCGCATGCTTTTGGCTATATCGGGTCTGTCTAAATCGAAATGCTGTTTGGGCAAAGCTCCTGTCGAAACGCCATCGTAGGATAGTTGGTCAGATTAGATAATAGGTAATCGTCATAGACTTTACTTATTTTACACTGAAAGGATAGATTGGTTCTTGGCAGAGGAGCACGTGACACAGTGACAATGTGGGTGACAGGACTATAACCGATTGATGTGTGCATGTGGGGGAATCATTTAGACCTATGATCGAGCTTATATTCATGTTTGATGATTCGAATCTTATCCGGGCTTTGCCCTTTTATTTGACCGTATCTACTTTTAGTTTTCAGTGTTATTTTATTTAGTGCTTTGACCAGATCGAAGATTGTTCAGACCAGACCCTTTTAAGCGACACCGGTGACGAAGAGAAGGTTACGATCAACTCCCTTGGGTTCGACCCTATACTTGCCGCTTGCTAAGCTTGCTGTGGGCATAGGAAATATAAATTCATTTTGCGTGGCTAAACGACGGCCGCGTCAATTACATCTTTCTTCATCAAATCTTCAAAACCCTAATTAAAACCCTAATTTTTGATATTTAATAATAAAATGAGATATGTTGGGAATTCATGCTTACTTCCAATCATGAAATGTACTTAGAATAATTAACTAAGCTCATATTTATCATTAAAACAATCATACAATTCATGCATCAATTGTTCTTCATTTTCTTATTTTTTTCGAAAAAATGAAAATAATAGCTAGGGTTTTCCATACTTAAATCTAATTACATATTTGATCTTATAATCATATTCTAAGCACAATTTATGAAGATCAATACATCATACAATGCATGAATCAAAACTTGACCATTTCTCATGAATTTTGAAAATCATGCAACTTAGTGTTAGGGTTTTGATTTTCTTAATTTAATCACACAAATCATCATATAAGCATCATACTATTAAATCAAGATCATCCAATCACTTCTCAAATTCTTCTCAAGAATTTCGATCATATATACATATATATATATATAATGGATGATTTATTCCATGGAAAGAAAGCAAAAACTTTCCAAGAACATAAATATTTACTTACCTAATTAATTGGAAAAAATTGGGAAAATTATAAAGTTTTAATTTAATACCAAAACCCAACTGATTCTCCAACCGAATAGATGATCGCATCAACCTAAGTAGTGTTTCTCAGCTCGCCTGTTTGAGCTCTAGATTTTCTAGGTTTACAGGTTCAGGAAGCGGAAGACAGCGAAGAAGACGAGACAACCCAGCTGTGTTTACAGCAGAAGTCAGCTATCAGCTGAGTTTTCCAGCTGAGCTGAGTTCAAAACGGAGCAGGATCCAGCTGAAGATCAAGCTGAAGATAAATCGAGCTGAGTTCAAGACACAGCTGGTACAGTTGTACAGAACAAAGGGAACTAACTCTATAGACATCACTTCAAGACAGTGTGCCCAATCCAGCTCTGAATTCAAAAGCCAACTCCAAAGGCAGAGATCCCGGCGTCAGAGGAAGTCAACTTGCCTCGACCAATAAGGGATTGCCGAATCAGCATCCTAGACTTCAGAACCTAGGATGTGACACAAATGAAGACAGGTGCAGAATCGCCCAACGGCAGATATCGAATTTAAGAAGAGTAGGTAAGATTCAAACGGCTCCTCCAACGGCTAGTCTTGAATCTCTACCTATATAAACCCGTCTTCAACCTCAGGATCAGATACGAAAAACTCTCTACACGCTTTCATTCTCTGAAAATCTCAAGCCTTCAAAAGCTCTCAAGCAGTTTTACATAGTTCAAAGAACACTTTATCTTAAAGTGTTTCTAGTCCAGAAACTGCTTAGTTTTTCGTCTGATCCCTAGGCAGAATTTATTGTATATCTTACGCCTAGATCTTGAACGAGTTCATCTAACTCTAAAGTTCTTAATTGTAAGAACCCGTTCATAGTTGGAACCCCAAACCAAACCCCTCTTTACCCAGAAAGGTTAGGTCAAGGTTACGCTTGCTTGAAGCGCGAAATTCAAGTGGTTGTAAAGTTTTTTCAGTACCCGTAAAATGAAAGGTTAGGCTTGAAAGTGCCCGCAAACTGTTGGAACACAGCTCGGGTTAGAGTTGTGAAGTTGCTTGGTACTTGGAAACCAAGTGGTAGTGAATTACCAGTGAACCTGGTCGTGGACGTAGGAGGTGTTACTCCGAACCACGTAAAAATCTCGTGTTCTTTACTTTCTCATTATCTTCAGTTTTAATACTAACTTTATCATCTCATTGCATATTTTATTAAAACTGCATACACAGCTGCTCTCAAAAGACAGCTGTGTCTTTCTGAAAGTTGCACAACTTGACTAAGCCGAAAATGTAAAGATAATCTTTTCAAGCTGAGTTTTTCTAACCAACCGAGCTAAGTTTTCAAACCACCACATTCCGCACCGCCAGCTGAGTTATTTGCCCAGCTGGATTTATAACTGAGCTCTCCAACTCTGTTTTAAACTTGAAAAAGTTTTCAGAAATTTATCTTTGGTGTATTCCTCCCCCTACACCAAAGACCCAGCTCAGGGACCATCAATTGGTATCAGAGCAGTGGTTTGAAAGACTGTTGTTTCTGAATCAAGAGATTTGTCATGACAATCTGTCAGTGGTCAACTGAAAAGATCTTATTTTGAAAAAAACTCATATTATTACATACTGTGCATATTTCTATTGATTCTTATCTTAACAGGAATCTTCCCACCTTCTAGGTCGACGATTATGCAATCTGGAAGTTCAGATTGAAGAGCTTTCTCTGTGCGCATCATGACATAATGTGGGACGTCATCTCAGACGGACCCATCATCATCTACAAACAAGGAAACGAGCTTGTTCCAGCTCAAGATGGTGGACAACCAACATATCAGCTCATTCCCAAGCTAAAGAGTGAGCATACATCAGAAGAAAGGAACCAAGCTGGATTAGACAGCTTTGCGAGGAACACCATCTCATCAACAGTCTCCAACGCCTACATCAGCAAAATCATCAACTGCGAAACCGTAAAGGAGATGTGGGAAACCCTAGCCAAGCTATACGAATGGTCTGAAGAGATTAAAGAAAATAAATTCACAACCGCCGGCCAGAAGTTTGATAACTTCAAGCAGCTTGTAAACGAGTCCATCGAAGGGATGGAACTCAGATTCTCCAATATAGTGGTAGAAATAGAAACCATCAGAATTGGGAAATACACCCAACGAGAAAAGAATCTAAAAGTCCTTTCAGTACTCACAGCTGAATGGAACACATATAAGGTGGTACATCAAAGTCGAAGTGACTTGGGTGATCTTTCAACTGAAAGATTATTCTCCCTGCTCAAAGCCAACGAATACAACTTGAAGATTACCATGAAAGAATCTTCAAGCAATCAGAATGATGGAGAGCTGACACCTGCGCCAAAGGAGATTGCGTTCAGAGCTAACTCTGAAAAATCCTCATACATGCAGTCAGCCGAGTCTTCAAAGAAGGACAAGAAGGACATGAGCAAGGAAGAGCTACTTGAAGAAATAGTCATGCTGGTCAAAAACTACAACAGACTCAACACCAGCAAGGGCAAGTACAAGAAGTTCGCAAGAACTTACAGAGACAAGTACGCAGCAGCTGATGAGAAGTCAGCTGACAAACGAACAGAACAAGGTTGTTTCAACTGCAAGGAACCAGGACACTACCGGCTAGACTGTCCAAAGCTATCCAAGAAAGATAAAGACCAACTGAAAGCTAAGGCAGCTGACAGAAGGAGAGCCTACGTCGCAGACGAGGAGTCAGAGTGCAACAAAATGGATGATAACATGCCATTTTCAGACTCAGAAGAAGAAGCATTGATGGCTCACGATGAACCTGATTGGGATACATGCTTCATGGGACAAATAGACGGCATCGATGAAGATGAGGTAATGTCTAGAACTCAAAATCTATCTAACCTCTCACCATCACACGAACACTCTACACAGGTTTCAGAATCAGGGCTACCTGATTGGAGTCTAGTAGAGAAGGTTATGAACGATTCCAATGAGCTTCAAGAAATCCTTGACGTCATAATGTGTGAGAATGTCGAGCTGAAGGTGGAACTGGAAAGGAAAAAGGTATCAGAAGTAGCTGATACAACACAGCTCCAAAAGAAAGTCGTTTCACTAAAATACAAAATAGTGAAACAAGATCAGCTGATGAAGGACTTCTACTATGAAAAGTAACAGCCGATGGAAGAATTGGAAAAGGCCATAGCTGAATCAGAAAAGAAGTCAACTGAGATTATAGAGCTGAAAAGTTCTGAAGAGGTACTGTCTAAGAAGATGGTAGCTCTCATCAAAGCCACATCAACAATGGACGAAATCATAAGTGCACAACGTCAAGCAGTACTCAAAGCAGGACTGGGATACAATGAATCAAAGGATGCCACAAACATTGTCTCCACGAGTGGAACAAAGGTAATATTTGTACGAGCAAAAGAACATCTAATTTCAGCAACTCAGGAACAACTGTTGAAGACACAGCAGGCATCAAGAAGACCAGCTGTGAGATATCCTCAAGCTCCATCGAGGACACAACATGCATCAAAAAGGTCAGATGTGAGACAACCTCAAGCTCAAATCAGACAGCAACGTGCTCAACCTCAACAAAGACAACAGGCTGGACATTACAGATACCAGCAACAGCAACAACACGTCGAAAGATATCAACCGAGATATCAGAGGAGATACCTAGCTGGATATCACTCATATGATCATCAGCTGGAGAACCAATTCCAGCCGAGGTATCACAAGAGACAGCAGAGACAAAAGAACGTCTCAGCTGGATACCGAAAAAGACCAAGACATCAAGCCGGGAAGATACTGAGATCAAGACCCCACCAGCAACAACCGAAGAACACAATGAATGTGTATATCGACTCAACTGGAAGGATTATCAGATCAAATGACCCAATTCGAGTCATCAAGCAAATCTGGGTCGTTAAAGGATCTCTGCCTAACCCACAAGGACCCAATTAAAACTGGGTACCTAAATTTTGATCTTTTGTATATGTTGCAAGGGATCAACGCATCATTGAGGAGTCGATGAGAACGCTGTGGTACTTGGACAGTGGATGCTCCAAGCACATGACGCACTTAAAGCATCTACTCCAGGAGTATATCGAGCGTCCAGGCCCACAAGTAACTTTTGGTGACAACTCCAAAGGCCTAACCAAAGGTTATGGTACATTTAAAACTAAAAATGTTATAATCCCAAATGTTTCTTATGTACAAGGACTGCAACATAACTTGCTTTCCATTAACCAATTCTGCGACAACGGTTTTTCTGTCAAGTTTGATGCACAGGGATGCACAGTGAAGTACAGGGAAACCAAGCAGATACTACTAAGAGGGAAAAGAGAAGGAAACATGTATTTCACTGACTGGATCAGCAGCCCTCCGGAGACTTGTCTTGTATCGAAAAGCAGCAATGAAGTCAGCTGGCTGTGGCACAGACGGCTGAATCATCTCAACTTCAAGACAATCAACAAACTGGCTAGGAACCAGCTCGCTAATGGAATTCCAGATCAAGTATATGACAAAAGTCATATGTGCAGCGCGTGTCAACAAGGAAAACAAACAAGAATTTCATTCTCTCTCAAGCCAGTTCAGTCAACTGATCGAGTACTTCACCTCTTTCACATGAATCTTTTTGGTCTAGTTACTCCAGCAAGCTTCAATGGCAGAAATATACTCTGGTCGTAGTAGATGACTTCTCAAGATTCACATGGATGTCATTCTTGTACCAGAAGAGCGAAACAAGGACTAAGTTGCCAATCCTGCTGGAAAGATTGTCAACTCAGAAGGAGTGCAAGATAATGTCAATCAGATCAGATCGAGGAACGGAGTTTTTGAATGAAACTATTTATGAATACTGCGAGAAGAACGGAGTTCAACATCAAACCTCAGCAGCACGCACACCTCAGCAGAATGGTGTAGCAGAGAGAAGAAACCACACCTCAGCAGAATGGTGTAGCAGAGAGAAGAAACCGAACACTAAAAGAAGCAGCTACCTCAATGCTAGCCAGCTCTGCCATTCCAAAGAAATTCTGGGCCGAAGCAATCAACACAGCTTGCTTCACTCAGAATCGCTCCCTACTCACATCAAGGCAAGGAAAGACGCCGTATGAGCTATGGAACAACAGAACACCATACATTGGATATTTCAAGGTCTTCGGATCCAAATGTCATATCCTAAACAATGGAAAAACACAGCTCAAGACGTTCGACGCAAAGACTGATCGAGGAGTATTCCTTGGTTACTCAGCTGTGAGTAAAGCATACAGAGTCTTCAACAGAAGAACTCAAACAGTCGAAGTAACTCCACATGTTACCTTTGACAAATCATCATTCGAATATAGAGACTCTATCAAACGAAGAAATGAATGAGAATCTTCAAGGCAGATTCAGATAAGAGCTCAAGAAAATCGAATCAGGAATCTGGCCGAACCATTAATTTGGGATGATGAGCCAGAGGAGCAACTTCAAATCAATCAGGAAACTCCACCAGCTGGAAACCAAGAGGAACCTCTAACGCCAAATCAAGGGGGAATATCATCAACTGGAAATCCAGACACAGCTGAATCCCCAGCTCCATCTCCAGCAGAGCCTCTACAGAAGTCACCTCAACACTCAATCCAAAGAGAGAGTCTTTCTCAAGACTTAACTCCAGAGCAACTCCCAGCTAGACGAAATCTTCCAACTTCTAGCATCAATTAGCTGGAAGAAGAAATTCGTAAAAGAAGAAGATGGATTAAAGATCATCCATCATCAGCAATCATTGGAGAACCATCTGACCAAGTCAAAACCAGAAGCTCAGCTGCTCAAGCTTCATCGGATCTTCAAGAAGCAGCTGACTCAGCTCAACTTTCAGTAGAGCTAGAACTAACGGTCTATGATGAAGATACAGCTCTAATGGTGTGTTATATAGCTCCAGTTCCGGAGCCTCAATCAATTCTCGAAGCTTTAAAGAGCGTGCCCTGGACTAACGCCATGCAGGAAGAGCTGAATGAATTCATCAGAAATTGTGTCTGGGAATTGGTCGAAAGACCTGAAGGAGTCAAAATCATAGGACTCAAATGGATCTTGAAGAACAAACTGGATACCCTTGGAGTCATCATCAGAAACAAAGCTCGACTAGTTGCCAAGGGATACACACAGCAGGAAGGAATTGACTTCGAAGAATCATTTGCTCCAGTAGCGCGATTGGAAGTAATCAAACTCTTTCTCGCTTATGCAGCACATCACAAATTCAAGGTCTATCAAATGGATGTGAAGTGTGCATTCTTAAATAGAGAAATCAAAGAAGATGTCTATGTTGAACAACCTCCAGGATTTGAAGTAGAAGGAAATAAAGTCTACAAGCTAAAGAAGACGCTTTATGGATTGAAGCAAGCACCTCGAGCTTGGTATGATACTCTATCAAACTTCCTTGTATCCAAAGGATTTAAGAAGGGATCACTAGACAGAACACTCTTCACCATCAAATCAGGAGAAGACATCCTGGTTGTTCAAATCTATGTAGACGACATCATCTTCGGATCAAGATCAATATTCTTATGCCAAAGATTTGGAGAGATGATGTCAGAATAGTTCCAAATGTCTATGATGGGAGAAATGAGCTTCTTCCTAGGACTTCAAGTCAAGCAATCAGCAGAAGGGATTTTTATAAATCAATCCAAGTACGTGAAAGACTTAATCGCCAAGTATGGAGTTCAATCCAGCAGAACTGTAAAGATTCCGATGAACACCAATTGGAAGATTGAACCTGGAACTGAAGGAAAGTTAATTGATTCCAGCAAAAATAGAGGGATAATAGGTTCCCTGCTGTATCTAACAGCGAGCCGTCCAGACATCTCTTTCTCAGTCGGAGTGTGTGCCAGATTTCAAGTTGATCCAAAGGAAGCACACATGCAAGCAGCCAAGAACATTCTCAAATATCTCAAAGGAACTCAGAATGTTGGGTTGTGGTACCCAGCTGAAGATAATCTACAGCTGACTGGATATTCAGACTCAGACTTCGCTAGAGATCGGTTGGACAGAAAATCAACTTCAGGAACTTGTCAGTTCCTAGGAAGCAAGTTGATTTCATGGTTTTCAAAGAAGCAAACGTGCGTCGCAACTTCCACAACAGAAGCAGAATACATGGCAGGTTGCTGCTCACAAATTCTCTGGCTAAAACATCAGCTGGATGACTACGAAGTGAAAACTGGACAAGTTCCGATTTTCTGTGATAGCTCAAGTGCGATTGCTATATCAGAGAATCCAGTACACCACACAAGATGCAAACATGTGGTTGTACGCCATCACTTCATCAGAGATCACGTGGAAAAGAAGGACGTAATTGTTGAGAAAATTCACACAGACATACAGCGGGCTGATATACTCACAAAGCCGCTAATAGAAGCAAGATTCAAAATGTTGTGCGGATTACTTGGATTACTCAACCCAGACGATGCTTCACCCAGCTGAATGGAAGCAGACCCAGCTGAATGGAAGCAGACCCAGCTGAATGGAAGCAAACCCATCTGAATGAAAGCAGTCAGCTGGAATTCAGAACCGACATCATTGATATCAGTTGAGAAAGAATCAAGCTCAGCCAGACGCCTAAGTTGAAGGATTATTCAGATGAGGGGGAACCAGCTGGAAAAACGAACACTCATCACAACCATTCACAACCGAGGTATCAGCTGACTACAAGGATCAGCTGAGAGGTTAGCATCACCATTATCTACACCTACTCATTCTGTTTTCAGTCAAATCATATCTTGTCATATCTAATCAAACTTAATTAAAAGTCTGCAAAGAACTGAAACATGGGAGTTTCGAGGCAAAAGTCAAAACGCCTCAACCGTCCTCTCACGCGCATTAACTCGCATTTTCTAATCAAAAAACTGACTTGACGCGAGAATGACTCCCAGTCGTAGATCTTCTTATCAAACTACAAATCTTGATCGTCCAATCATCAAGAAAAGTGATATAAATATGATAGAAGAGATACGCAAAATTTTGCATAAACCCTAAAATGTCTTTCGGCACTCTTTCTTCTTCCATCAATTGGTATTATTTGTTCTACTAACAAAAGTTGCAGAAGAAGAACATGGAATCTAGAAAGATATCTCCAGAAGCCGATCAAACATGAAGAATCTGTCAAAGCTTCAAGATGAGAGTTGCTTAACTCTCAGGAACCACAAGAAGACGGAGTTCCAGGAGAAGATGAATCTCATCGACAGATCCGGTCTAACGTAGTGGGTGATTGCAAAGCTCAAGAACATTCAACAGGAAGCTGCAGAAATCTTCCTGGGAATGTCAAAGGAAAAAGACCTCCTCCGCCCCACTGTTTCTATTAAAATAAAAGAGAGAACGGGACATACAACTCCCTGGGATGCGAAAATCAACGTTACTAGAACTGGACGAGATGTTGATAAAGTCGGAGTCTTTAAGAGCAGACATTTCAAAGCTCTTGCTCCACCACAGGAGGCACAGAAAAAGATGCAGGAGACAAAGCAGCATACATCTACTTCCTTCCCAGCTGGAAATCAGAAACAACTTGAGGAGACAAATCAAGCTGATGCACCGTCTTCAAAGAGAAGACTCAAGTTAAAGGTGTTCAGTCAGTCAGCCGAGAAGTCAGCTGACATTAAGAGAGAATTAGTAACTACTCTCCGAGGAGCAGAAGTGATGAGATCCAGCCAAGGCATTTTCGAGCAATAATGACAAAGTTTCAAGAGATGCCATTGAAAATATTCCAGCTTGAGATTGCTTGGTTACTTTTACCATGATGAAAGATTAATGCAAGTGAAGAAGCAAAAGGGGCGAACTAAGAGAGTTCAAATGGAAAAGACGAAGTTCAATCCATTTTTGGATTCTTGGAGTTCGAAAATTAAGTATAGTTAATTAGTCGTTTTTGTTATTTTATTTATTATTTTCGTGGGTTTAGTTAGGGTGACCGAAAATAGGTCTTAGTTGAGTCAGTTTTGACTTTTATCCTTTGTTTTGACTAAGGATTTGTTTCCTTATTAGATTAGGAGTTATTTTCCATGTTTAGTTTCCTAGTTGAATTAGGTTTTCACCTCTATATATAGAGGGTTTTGTTTTGGATGAAATTAGACGAGTTTTGAATCAAAAATGTTATTTTTCGACTTTGTCTCACGTGTTCTCCAAAGTTCACAAACCCTAGTTCTTGGTAGGATTCGATTTTCGCACCTTTGAATCTGAAATCTCTAGTTCGTTCGTGATCTCGTGTGGGTCTCGGGTTAACTACGCCGCCGGAGAATTGCTTCCGTGATACGTGTTTCAATCGTTCGTCGATTCGGGGTCCGTATTGAGGTAAATCTCCAATCTGTTCGTTTCTTTGTTCTGTGTTTTTTGCCCAGCCATCCAAGCCTTCTTGTTACCCTCATAAATCGATCATATTCATCCCTTCCTTCGCCCAAGTCCAGTTTTCCATTAATTTTCGAATCCATTGCATTGCTAAAATCCTAAATCTGACCGAAATTGAGCACCGAGCGTTTTTGAGTTCTACCCGTGCGTTTTTGCTGAATTTTGGATATGTTCTTTCTGTGTCAAATTTATAACTTTTGTTAAAATTTCAGCCCAATCGGAGTTGATTTGCTACAGTTTCCAGTCGAGTCTTCTGTTAGGGTTTTAATCGTTGTTTTTGGCATTGTTTCGTGTTTGGTCTGTTTCTTGTTCAATTCTCGTTTGAGATCAGTCGATTAGGTATATAATCTGTATTGGTTCAGTTTGTAATTTGGGTTGAATCATCCTTTCTGTTGACGTGAGTTCGAGTCCTCGTTTCCGCGTTTTGATTGGCCGTATCATAAATTTGGTATCAGAGCCACGTCAGCTTGCTGGTCGTGGTTCAATCTAAATTGTGGTGTGATATACTAGGGGCAAAAAGGATCGATCAGATTATATAAAAAAAAACAAAAAAAGAGCGAAAAAAAAAGAGACAAAAAAAAGAGATCGAGCCCTAGTTTTGGATCACCGATTATTTTTGAAAGTAATCTTGAATTTTTGTAGTTTATTCTTGTTGATTTATTTTGATTGGTTCTTGGACAAAAAAATTGTGTGAGCAATTGTGTTGGGTAAACTAGAGTCGTTGTTTGCTTACCGTGTGTGTGTAGCATTTGTCGTCCTTCGTCGATTAGCGATTGGGGTCGTCGAATTGCAGCTTGTTTTCTCTTTCTTGGAGTCATTACTTTCGGTTATTGTGTCTAGTTGGGGGTATTAGAATTGGTTTGATATAATCCTAGTTTGATTTGGTTTTGGAAGTCCTTTTCCTAGTCGAACTCAAAATTGTTTCCTTGCTCGATTTGGTTTTGGTTTTGGATTTTGATTTTGTCTTTTTCGCTACCTATTCCCTTACCAACCGAAATATCCCTCCAGCCCTGTTACCAACCGAAATCCACCCTATTCTGCTTTAAATCCCTCGTTTACGACAGAATTTTGATTTGACGTAGAATTTGCTCTAAAACTCCGAATTTTCTCCATAATACCATTTCGGAAATGGAACGACGCTCTGAGCAAGACACACTGCTTTGCAATGACATATAGGCCTTTTTGGCCAAATTCAGTCATCTTCTAGGCGAAATCGCCCTCCGAACGTTTTTTCGATTTTTCTGATTGTCGAATTTTTTCATTTTTTTGTTTGAGCAGCCCGTATTTTGTGTTTCTTGAGTCAATTTATTGTGAAATATTGTTCTTGGAAGTGATTTAAGATATTGGTTGTTTTTGACCCGTGATTCACCGAGAATCGAGTTCGAGCTACTGACTACGATCGAAGGGGTTCAATTTTGGATCCTTTCAAGTTCGAAAAATTTGGTGAGATTGTTCTAACTTGCATTTTTCAATTCTTGAGTGATATACACAAGTGGAAAAATACTGAGAGAACACACACGAGAGATTTGTGAGGATTGTGAGGTTACTTTTCTTTCTTTACGTTTGTTCATTGTGCAGGTTTAATGGATCCGGGAAACACACCACTGTCTTCAGACACCCAGCCAGATTGGGATGTCAAGTACCACTTAGATGCCCTAGATCAAAGTATCCAAAAAGGTTGTCAATCAATGAAGGATACTATGGCAAAATTAATGGTCAAATTCGATCAGCTCGATGATTTATATGGACGCCGACGTTCATCTCATGCGACGCCAAGAGCAAAGGATCTGTGGGTTAGAACTAAAACTTCTACACCTAGATCTGAACCACAACGATTCCAAGCTCAGTCCAGACAGTCTGTTCGTCGTTTTGAGCAGTCTGCACCACAGTCCAGTCGCCGAGCTGAAACTAGCTCATCCACTCCTATTCGAGCTAATCCTACACGACCATACCATTACAATCAGCCGCCAATTAACACTCCAATCCGAGCCCGTGATATGCATTGCCATAAATGCAAAGAATGGGCCAAATCCAGTGAAAAGAATGCATCTATTGCAGTTGTGGCAGTACCTGAAGTTGCAGAATTGGATCCTACATTATCCGATGTTGGAGGTCACCAGTTAAATTCAAACATGATAAGTGGAGCTACAATTGAGTTCCAGTCTATATGCATTGATCAAGCACTTGATCTAGGTATGTCGGATAATCTATTGATTCATCGGAACAGTGTTACTAATGATTTTGTCTTTTCTAGTGATGTGCAGATTGAGGAGAAAGATTTCGAGAAGATGCCAATTGAGCTAGATAGAACTAACCCTAATTGTCAAATAGATGAAGTCTCAAATTCTCAAGTGGAGGTTGAAGTTGAGCTCGAAGAGGAACCAAGTTTACCAAACCCTAACCCTAGCTTCGATGAAGTTTATAGCTATTCATTGAAGAAAGAAGAAGAAAAACTGGAGTTAGTTCATGTTGATGTTCCATGTGAAGATCAGCCAATTGATGAGGAATCATCCAGCCCTGACCATGTTTACTTAAAAGACGTGCTACTTGAGATCGAGAAAGGTAAGTGTCGTCTATCCTATTCTAGCGTTGATAGATATTTGATGTGTATCGTTGAATCCATGTTTCTTTCTAGAATTAATTTAATATTTGTATTTGACTTGAATTGCATGTTAATGCTAGAGAGTCGTAGTGCATTACTTGTTCGAACCAATAGTAAGATGTGTACATGGTATTTGAATGCAATAGGTTTGTGTTGTTCCATCGTTTATTTGAGGTCTAAAAACCGAATGATACTTGCTGGAAATTACATGATTGATTGCTATTCAATGTCTACTATAATGCATGTTACACGTTGGTTTGTTGGTTGTTATGATGAATTTCGGCTAAACATACCATTGTTTTGTATGAACCGAATACTTTGGAGTCTTGAATTGAAGCATAAGTGTCGTACATATTATGCAAGGATATTTAATCTTACATTGATGTATGATACTAGATTGTGTTCGATTATTCCTTGGTTTGAACTAACAATGATTGTTGAGTTGCATGTCAAGAAGAAGCCACCCATTGAACTTCAGAGAGAAAAGGACGCCGTCCATATCAACGACGGTTTCTACTATATTTATCTTCATGGTAAGTATGAGCATCGTCTTTCTTTGTTCGACAATGCTAACATATATTCTTTTCTTGCATGTTTTTTCATCCATAATGGGAGCTGGAATTCGAGGACGAATTCTTTTGAGCAGGGGGGGAATGATGAGATCCAGCCAAGGCATTTTCGAGCAGTAATGCCAAAGTTTCAAGAGATGCCATTGAAAATATTCCAGCTTGAGATTGCTTGGTTACTTTTACCATGATGAAAGATTAATGCAAGTGAAGAAGCAAAAGGGGCGAACTAAGAGAGTTCAAATGGAAAAGACGAAGTTCAATCCATTTTTGGATTCTTGGAGTTCGAAAATTAAGTTTAGTTAATTAGTCGTTTTTGTTATTTTATTTGTTATTTTCGTGGGTTTATTTAGGGTGACCAAAATTAGGTCTTAGTTGAGTCAGTTTTGACTTTTATCCTTTGTTTTGACTAAGTATTTGTTTCCTTATTAGATTAGGAGTTATTTTCCATGTTTAGTTTCCTAGTTGAATTAGGTTTTCACCTCTATATATAGAGGGTTTTGGTTTGGATGAAATTAGACGAGTTTTGAATCAAAAAAGTTATTTTTCGAGTTTGTATCACGTGTTCTCCAAAGTTCACAAACCCTAGTTCTTGGTAGGATTCGATTTTGGCACCTTTGAATCTGAAATATCTAGTTTGTTCGTGATCTCGTGTGGGTCTCGAGTTAACTACGCCGCCGGAGAATTGCTTCCGTGATACGTGTTTCAATCGTTCGTCGATTCGGGGTCCGTATTGAGGTAAATCTCCAATCTGTTCGTTTCTTTGTTCTGTGTTTTTCGCCCAGCCATCCAAGCCTTCTTGTTACCCTCATAAATCGATCATATTCATCCCTTCCTTCGCCCAAGTCCAGTTTTCCATTAATTTTCGAATCCATTGCATTGCTAAAATCCTAAATCTGACCGAAATTGAGCACCGAGCGTGTTTGAGTTCTACCCGTGCGTTTTTGCTGAATTTTGGATATGTTCTTTCTGTGTCGAATTTATAACTTGTGTTAAAATTTCAGCTCAATCGGAGTTGATTTGCTACAGTTTCCAGTCGAGTCTTCTGTTAGGGTTTTAATCGTTGTTTTTGGCATTGTTTCGTGTTTGGTCTGTTTCTTGTTCAATTCTCGTTTGAGATCAGTCGATTAGGTATATAATCTGTATTGGTTCAGTTTGTAATTTGGGTTGAATCATCCTTTCTGTTGACGTGAGTTCGAGTCCTCGTTTCCGCGTTTTGATTGGCCGTATCAAGAAGGCCCAGAAGCGGTGGTTTCTTACGGTGGAGAAGAAGTTCATGCGCCTGCGTGAACATCGTCATCATCAACACCGTAACGACGTATTCCAGCTGATCAACTAAGCTTAAACCCCACAACAGATGGAATACTTCAACCGCCTTCTCCTCAATTTCCTTCAGCTCAACAGGGACACCAACTTCAAGATCAACTTATGGAAGTTGGAGCTCAAGCCCCTGTACCAAGCTCAAGTGGAAAACATCATCCAGACAATGATCACTTGCAGCTGGATGATGAAAACATGAGCTGAACCCCATAACCACCACTTTAGAAGTGGAAGGGGAATACTCAAGTCCCTCAAGTGCTGTATCTGACTTTTTCATTCAATCTAATGAAGTCTGAAGAAGCAAAAATGCAAGGAATGAAGTTGTGCCCTAGTCAGAAGATGTCATCTCCAGTGCCAACTCATACCTCCAAGCACTCAGCTGGACCGCCCCAGCTAAAACAGGCCAAGGAAGCTGTATCTGCAATCACAGGTGAGGCCAATGCTATTTAGGAAGAGCCAGCTAATGCAACAGCTGAGCCACCAAGAGTCCAGACCTCACTGCTCAGAGCTGACAACCACAGCACAGCCAAATGAAACATCGCAACAGCTGATAGTACAGCGAAGATCGTTGACGCAATTCAGAGAATTGCACAGCTCAATAAGACGATGATGTATCTCTCTCACCTTGATTGATCATGCCAAAAAGGGGGAAGAGAATGAGACAAAGAAGCAAACTGCTGAGCTAGAGGAACTAGTTGAATCAGCTGAAGGAGAAACGAGTCAAAAGAAAGAAGCAGCGGATGCAGAAGAGAAGACCCAGCCAACTGGGATTGAAGACTGAAGAATTGAAGAATTTTTTTTTCTTTTCTTTCTTTCTTTTTCCTGTTATTTGATGTAATTTTTTACATTAATAAAACACAACTTTCTCTGCTTAATAAGTTGTCTCAGTTAGGTTTTGGCATCATCAAAAAGTGGGAAATTGTTGGGAAAATTATAAAGTTTTGATTTAATACCAAAACCCAACTGATTCTCCAACCGAATAGATGATCGCATCAACCTAAGTAGTGTTTCCCAGCTCGCCTGTTTGAGCTCTAGATTTTCTAGGTTTACAGGTTCAGGAAGCGGAAGACAGCGGAAGTAGAAGACAGCAGACAACCCAGCTGTGTTTACAGCAGAAGTCAGCTATCAACTGAGTTTTCCAGCTGAGCTGAGTTCAAAACGGAGCAGGATCCAGCTGAATATCAAGCTGAAGATAAATCGAGCTGAGTTCAAGACACAGCTGGTACAGCTGTACAGAACAAAGGGAACTAACTCTAAAGACATCACTTCAAGTCAGTGTGCCCAATCTAGCTCTGAATTCAAAAGCCAACTCCAAAGGCAGAGATCCCGGCGTCAAAGGAAGTCAACTTGCCTCGACCAATGAGGGATTGCCGAATCAGCATCCTAGACTTCAGAACCTAGGATGTGACACAAATGAAGACAGGTGCAGAATCGCCCAACGGCAGATATCGAATTTAAGAAGAGTAGGTAAGATTCAAACAGCTCCTCCAACGGCTAGTCTTGAATCTCTACCTATATAAACCCGTCTTCAACCTCAGGATCATATACGAAAAACGCTCTACAAGCTTTCATTCTCTGAAAATCTCAAGCCTTCAAAAGCTCTCAAGCAGTTCTACTTAGTTCAAATAACACTTTATCTTAAAGTGTTTCTAGTCGAGAAACTGCTTAGTTTTTCGTCTGATCCCTAGGAAGAATTTATTGTATATCTTACGCCTAGATCTTGAACGAGTTCATCTAACTCTAAAGTTCTTAATTGTAAGAACCTGTTGGGAAAATTAATATAGTTTTGATTGGATACCAAAACCCAGCTGACCCCAACCGAGTAGATGATCGCACAAGCCTAAGTGTTTTTCAGCTCACCTGTTTGAGCTTATAGAGTTTCTTTAGTTTACAGGTAGATTCGCTGAAGACAGCTGAAGACACAGCTAAGCAGACAGCTTAAAGAACTCAGCAGAGCAAGACCAAGCAGAGTCAAAGATCTTGCAGTATCAAGACCCAGCTCAGTGACGGAAACCCAGCTTAGTGTCAAAGACCCAGCTCAGTGTAAAAGACCCAGCTTTGTGTCGATGACACAGCTCGTCTAAAACACAGCTCAGGTCAGTGACACAGCTCAGGTTGAAGACACAGCTCAGGTTGATGATACAGCACAGGTCTAAAGACAGCTCAGAATCAAGATACAGCAGAGTCCAAGCCGCTGAAGATACAGCAGAGATGCTTAGCAGCTCGAAGACGAAGACCTTCTCAAAGACAAGATCCCGATGTCAGAAGATCTTATCTGATGCAGTCAGATCAGAGAAGAACTAGCTTCTGCAGATGCAGACCTACTTCGTAGGTAAAGAACAGAAGTCAACAAGAGTAGGTAAGATTCAAACGGCTCTCTTCCAACGGCTAGTTTGAATCTCCACCTATATATATCTCTCCTCCACCATTGAAGAGGAGAGGCTGGCAAGACGACTGAAGAAATAGAAGAAAACAGAAAAATGAACAACGATCTACAAAGCCAAATCATTCAAGAACACCCAGCCAGTCAGCTGTGTTCTTAGTTGTTCACATATTCAGTCATAGGCAGAATAGATCAGAATATATATCTTAAGCCTAGTTTGAACGAGTTCATCATACTCCTTGTTCTTCATTGTAAGAACTCGTTCATAGTTGGAAAACCATACTCAAACCCAAACCCAGAAAGGTTAGGTAAAGGTACGCTTGCTCGAAGCGTGTAATTCGAGTGGTTAGGTTCTTCAGTACCCGGAAACTGAAGGTGTAGGCTTGACAGTGCCCGCAAACTGTTGGAACACAGCTCGGGTTAGAGTTGTGAAGTTGCTTGGTACTTGGAAACCAAGTGGTAGTGAATTACCAGTGAATCTGGTCGTGGACGTAGGAGGGGTTACTCCGAACCACGTTAAAAATGCTCTATTATTTATTGTTTTGTTTTATGCATGTTACTAACCTTCATGAGCATACATTTCAATCTGCATAAATTGACTAACTGAAAAGTGAAACAGAGCTTTGCAATATATTTGAAGCAACAGACGGACTTTCCAAATCCACCACATTCCGCACACACACACACACAGCCAGCTGTGTCGATCAAGCTACCATCCAGCTGGATCGAACACAGCCAGCTCTCTGAAAAGAGTTTTAACTTGGAAAAGTTTTTAAACCTTGGTGTATTCACCCCCCCTCTACACCAAGGTATCCGTCTTGGGACCAACAATTGGTATCAGAGCAGTGGTTCAAAAGATCACTGTATCTGTCAAGTCAGCATTTCATTGCTGATAGTGGTCACCTGAACAGATCCTTCAAAGCTTCAATTTTTTTAAATCATTATATTGCATACTGTCATGGAATCTTCCATGTGCAGGAATCTTCCGACTTTCTCTGTCGATGATTATCAGATCTGGAAGTTCTGACTCAAAAGCTTTCTGAGTGCTCATCACGAAATGATGTGGGATGTTATCTTTAACGGACCCATCATTATAAACTCAGAAAGTCAAGCAGAAGACTGAATGGTCAGGAGCTTGAAGATGGCCTAAGCTGTATCAGATCAAAGAATGGCTCCAGCCAATACTTACACAGCTGGAACCTTGTCATCGAGGTATCAAAGAGGTCGTACTCAATCAAGCCAGCTCTCCAAGCTCAGTCCGATCAGAAAAGAAAACTGATCGGCAACTCAAAGACCAAGAGAAGCAGCGGATCTCAGCTGGACACAAAGCTCAAAGGCGGCAGACAAATCCAGCTGACTGGAATCAATTAAAGATAGCAATGTCATCCAGCACAGACATCAAGGAATGCAATGCAAAGAGCAGGAAATCGAAGACTCTACCCTGCACAGCAGCAGTGAACTCAGCTGATCATGGAACAGCTGACTGTCTTCTCAAGATCAGAGATCAAGTTGGCAGATGAACGTAATTGTTGAGAAAATCACTGGCTCAAGTGAAGTAGGAAGCAGCTGAGAAAAGACAGCCACCTACTATCAAATTCAGAGGGAACTTCACCGAGCTGGAAATCGACACAGCTGTGATATCAGCTGAGGGCAAAGTCAATCCAGTAGAAGATCCAAGTGGAGAATCAAGAGAAAAATCCAGCTGAACTATCAAATGTCATCCTCTGGATATCAAACAAAGCTGGATCAAATGTGGATCGCAGAATCCAGAAGAGGAATCCAGCTGAGGGGGAACAAACCCAGCTGGATCCCAAAGCAGAAGATTTACTCAAGCTGAAGGGAGAAACTCAGTCAAGCAAAGGAAAAGACATCCGCGACATCAGCTGACTTTTTGGTCCAAGCTGACAGGAATGTGTCATGCATTTATTTTCCTAAGGAATATACTATTTAAGTCCAATTATTTTTGAATTCCAATATTAAGCGGGCATATGTTCCTTAGTTAAATTGCTTGATAAGTTTTCATTCCCATCGCATTAATTATAAAGACTGCTGAGTACTGAAGTACAGCAGGATCGAGGCAGAATGTCAAGCGTTTGAATTGCCTCACACGCGGATGTAATACACTGGCCATAAACACGTCAGAACGTGATGAGTGAATCTCTCCCAGCCGTTGATCAGAATACCAGCTGTCTAAATCTCAACCGATGATCAATTATGGTAGTTGATATACATGGAAAAGATACGGAGAATTCTTCCATCTTTATCTCTGCGAATTTCAAATCTTCAAGTCATCTATCTATCCTCTGCAAATTCCTCGCTCGATCAAAATCAACAGATTGCAGAGATGGCTCCCAAGAAATCAACCGCAGGGATGAACCAGTTTGAAGCTCTAATGACAAAGCTATCTTTTGAGAATGTTCTGTCCACCTCCAATCTCCATGTTTCAGAATTAAAAGAGATGGTGGATCTTGTTGCAGACTCCGGTCTCTTGCTGTGGGCAACCTCCATGCCCAAGCTTTTGCTAAAGAGAGATGCCGCACTTTTCTTCCTCAACATCATTGATGAAGACGGCTTCTACTCATCTTCATTTGACATGATCATTAAAGGCGAAGACGGAAAGTTTGATTCAGCAACCGTCAACATGAAGCTCAACAAGATGCTACGAAAGGTGTTCAACCTACCCAGAGAAGGAGAATTCATCCCAGACGATTACAGCCGTGAAGAAGTGGATGAATTCCTTAGCCAAGAGATGCTTATCACCCCAGAGCCGTACAGAGCGAGCATGTCAAAGCTCATTCTCAAGCCAAAGTACAGGCTGCTGCTAGATATCACGCAAAAATGCATCTTAGGGATAGCTGGATCTCAAGGAGAGATAAGTATTCCAAAGCTCAAGCCGATGATTGCCATGATCAAAGGCGCAAACGTCAACTGGTTTGATTTCTTACTCAATAGATTAGTCAAGGAGTCAGAGAAGATCAAGTTCAACTCCACCAGGACGACGTATTCAACCTCAGAGCCACTGTATCTATGCTCTAAGATTTTTTTCTTGATAGAGCAAGCTGTGAAAGGGCACACAGTAAAGTGGGCTGATTCAGAACCGTTTCCAGAAACGAAGATTCTTTTCCAGAGAATAAGTCAAGTCAATGATCTTCTGAAGAAACAGCCTGCTGTGAGCAAAAACAAGAAGCAGCTGGAAGGAACAGAGGCAGAAGTTCTAGCTGAGAAGAAACAAAGAAAGAGGAAGGCAGCTGACCCCAAACCAGCTGGAGGTCCAGCAGAGAAGAAAAAGAAAACAACTGTCATTCCAAGTCAAGCAATGGTGATTCTTTCTCCACAGCCAGTGTCGGCCTTCAATCAATACGGATCAAACATCCTGGCCGAGATGGGATTGAATGATGGATTGTCATCCAACTCAGAGGACGAGCTGGATAATCCAAGGAGCTCACCCCAGCCCTCACCACCTCACAGCTCTCCGCCGAAACAGCCTTCCCCTCCACCCAGCTCTTCATCCAAAGAGCCATCTCCTGTAAAAGAGCAGGGAAATATTCAACTGGCTGAAGCTCCTTCACTGCCAGCTGATGACCAAGCTGAACCCTCTAATCCCAGCTCACCCCCAAAACAACCATCACCCAAAGCTCAAATCTCCTCAGAATCAGAAGCGAGTGATTCTACTGCTTCTACATCACTCAACTCTTCTGGCTCAGCCTTCATGAAGCTATGTACGAGGAACTACGCATCACAGGGATCAAGAGTGTTCTAACTCAGTATCCGATTCTGGCACACCTGCCCATTGCCCTCGTCAAAGTTGCAGATCTCAAATTCTATCTGGCCACCAAGATGGCAACCTGGTACCAGAATGAGCAGCTGATCGAGACCTTCTCTTATGAGAAATTGAAGACAGATGAAGCATGCCTCCAGCACACATTTGGCTTTGGAAGTTTGGAGGATGCATACTTGCATCAAGATGATCTCATCAGAGGTATAATTGAAGTATCTCAGTTGTACCCCGAGCCGCACCCAGCTAAAATCTGGGAATCTGCCAATAAGCTTCTAACAGCAGCAGGATGGGAGACATCTTCTGGAGCTGTCAAATCCAAAGAAGTCGCAGCTGAACTTGCCAAGGAAGCTGTCCCTGCCGACACAGCTGAGGCAATGATAATTGAAGAAGAGCCAACTAATGCAACAGTTGAGCCTATCGAAGCTGCCCTACAAAGTCCAATTGCTGATGACACTCGCGCACTGGTCGAGTTCGAGGCAAACAAACCCAGTCTTGTTAATTCTGCAACTCAAACTGACTCAGCTGTCGAGCTCTCAATCGCCATGAAGGAAGCAATCTCTAAAGAGGTTGAAGAAATACTTTTTCAGGACAGACTGAAGTCTCAAGTCGATGTCATCATGCGGTTCACAGCTCTAGACTGTCAAGTTAAAGAGCAACAACTGACAATTGACGAAGTACACAAATTTGCTCAAAATCTTCAAGAAAGCACCAGTCAAGATCTCAGGCAATCTCTCGTTTCTCAACAAATTGATCAGTCAAATCATCTAAAGAAGAGAGTCCCTGAGATCATCTCAAACCTTCAAGCTCCACTGGTTGACAACATAGCAAATATCACAAGCCAGCTAGAAGCTCTCAAAAAGTCCACTCTCTCCAACAGCTCTGACATCCGCCAACTCTTCAACTTATATAAAGATCTGGATGCTCAGTTCAGAGCTGGAAGCAGCAGCAATGCTCAGCTGAACCTCGTCACAGCTGACAACTCAGCCAAGATCTCTGATGTTGAAGGTATTCTTTCCAAGCTCAGCGCAACAGTTGCCAACCTCTCTGCCTCCCTTGTTGATAATGCCAAAAAGGGGAAAGATAAGAGTGAAGCTGGAAAAACAATGGAGAGGAAAGCTGCAGCGAAGGGGGAACCTGTGCAGCAAATTCAGAGAAAAATCGACGATTTTGCCAAAGAGCTGGATGAAGAAGAGACAGAGCCATCTACAGCAGCCAAAGTAGTCAAAGTGACATGGAGAGAAAAGATGGTTGCTCTTGCCAAAGCCTGTGGACACAAGCCTGAAGAATACAAAGACTATCACTGGCTGTGTAACTTCCACAATGAGCAAAGAAGAGAAATGCAAGAGCTGGACAAAATCATCAAGAAGAAAGCCGAATCGCTCCAGCCTGCTGAGAAAAAGCAGAGGAAGAAAAGGCTAAGCTACAGGCAAGCTAGGAAGAAACAAGCAGCTTCAAGTATTCCAAGATCCGACAAGAGGAACCCAGATGAAATCAATGAAAACTGGGAACAATGCAAAACAGAATTCATCAAAGAATTCTACTACCTAAATCAATACAAAGGTATGGATCATGAAACTGCATTAAAAGAATACTTGCTCGAACTTCATGAAGAAGATCCAATGATGGCAAGATCATTAGCCCTAGCTACCAAGAGAAACGACATCCAACTCAAAGCTCCAAAAGTCAAGCAGTTGAAGCCTCCAACTATAGCTGGAACGAATCTTCCTGACAAAGCCCAGATTATCAAAGAAGTTCATCACTGGGCTGGCGAAAGAGGAATCTCCAAATCTAAAAATCAAGATGAATAGAGAAACTTGGAAGAATTCATATTCAACAGTTATGGTCTCAAGACTGACCATCAAATGGACGAGCAGATGAAGCAGAGTTGAAGACCCAGTCATCTCGGAATTTTTGTCTTTTGAATTTCTGTAAAATGTAAAATTGTAATATGATCTTTTATTAATGAAAAATTCCTTTTTACTCTCAAGCTCATCCTGATGACAATAACTCTTTGTCCAGGCACTGAACTCCGAATTTAATTTACCTGCTGTGTATGTTTAAACTTTTGAAAACCCGTTTTCTTGTTAAGGGGGAAGTAAATTGTTTTTCTCAGTTAGGTTTTGGCATCATCAAAAAGGGGAAAATTGTTGGGAAATTAATAGAATTTTGATTGGATACCAAAACCCAGCTGATCCCAACCGAGTAGATGATCGCACAAGCCTAAGCGTTTTTCAGCTCACCTGTTTGAGCTTATAGAGTTTCTTTAGTTTACAGGTAGATTCGCTGAAGACAGCATAAGACACTGCTAAGCAGACAGCTTAAAGAACTCAGCAGAGCAGACTCAGCAGAGCAAGACCAAGCAGAGTCAAAGATCTTGCAGTATCAAGACCCAGCTCAGTGACGGAAACCCAGCTTAGTGTCAAAGACCCATGATACGGACGAAGGACCCGTTGGATAAAAGATCCAAGAACCCCACGTATAAGAGTTGGGCAGCGGTCACCCTAGATCGAGAATCCAGTTTGATCACCCCACGAGCGTAGAAACCTCGACCCGATGGCTATATAATCAGCCAAGAACCTCGGTATGGTTGAACGCCACAAGACCTTGCTCAATAGTCTTGATAAGTTCTAAAACAAGTGAAATACTCAACAAAGAGAATTCAACTCACAAAAGCATATGCAATTTTCGTTTATAATCATGTGTGTTCCAAATACATATGATTAGAAGTCTATTTATAGGCTCCAAAGGACTTTTGAGAGCCTCACACACTTACCACTACTTAAGACTCTTAAATTGACTCATAATAACACAATTGTAACTCCTAAGCACTAAGCATGACTCTTGGACTCCAAAAGCCACTTATTAAATACAATAAAGTAACTTAAAATGACTCTTTATTTTAGACCCTTCTTCATGAACGAAAAATGATCACTTAAATTCTTCAATTTGGGCCTCCAAATCTGATGTGTGATGAGTCAATACTCCAAGTAGGATCAAGCCCATCAACTTGAATAATATTCACCATTTGGCCCAATGTAGAAGGGTTTTGGACTTGGGCTTTTATTTCAGCAATCAAAAGCATCATAGACTCCTTTATTCTCTTAGCTCTAGCCATTGTAATTGGCCCACTTTGAACGATCAAAGGATCCACCTTGTGGTCTTTGGTCAGCTTGGATGCAGCTCCATCAACCCAACTCAATGTAAAAGACCCAGCTTTGTGTCGATGACACAGCTCAGGTCAGTGACACAGCTCACGTTGAAGACACAGCTCAGGTTGATGATACAGCACAGGTCTAAAGATAGCTCAGAATCAAGACACAGCAGAGTCCAAGCCGCTGAAGATACAGCAGAGACGCTTAGCAGCTTGAAGACGAAGACCTTCTCAAAGACAAGATCCCGATATCAGAAGATCTTATCTGACGCAGTCAGATCAGAGAAGAACTAGCTTCTGTAGATGCAGACCTACTTCGTAGGTAAAGAACAGAAGTCAACAAGAGTAGGTAAGATTCAAACGGCTCTCTTCCAACGGCTAGTTTGAATCTCCACCTATATATATCTCTCCTCCACCATTGAAGAGGAGAGGCTGGCAAGACGACTGAAGAAATAGAAGAAAACAGAAAAATGAACAACGATCTACAAAGCCAAATCATTCAAGAACACCCAGCCAGTCAGTTGTGTTCTTAGTTGTTCACATATTCAGTCATAGGCAGAATAGATCAGAATATATATCTTAAGCCTAGTTTGAACGAGTTCATCATACTCCTTGTTCTTCATTGTAAGAACTCGTTCATAGTTGGAAAACCATACCCAAACCCAAACCCAGAAAGGTTAGGTAAAGGTATGCTTGCTCGAAGCGTGTAATTCGAGTGGTTAGGTTCTTCAGTACCCGGAAACTGAAGGTGTAGGCTTGACAGTGCCCTCAAACTGTTGGAACACAGCTCGGGTTAGAGTTGTGAAGTTGCTTGGTACTTGGAAACCAAGTGGTAGTGAATTACCAGTGAATCTGGTCGTGGACGTAGGAGGGGTTACTCCGAACCACGTTAAAAATGCTCTGTTATTTATCGCTTTGTTTTATGCATGTTACTAAACTTCATGAGCATACATTTCAATCTGCATAAACTGACTAACTGAAAAGTGAAACAGAGCTTTCCAATATATTTGAAGCAACAGACGGACTTTCCAAATCTACCACATTCCGCACACACACACACACAGCCAGCTGTGTCGATCAAGCTGTCATCCAGCTGGATCGAACACAGCCAGCTCTCTGAAAAGAGTTTTAACTTGGAAAAGTTTTTAAACCTTGGTGTATTCACCCCCCTCTACACCAAGGTATCCGTCTTGGGACCAACAGAACCCGTTCATAGTTGGAATCCCAAACCAAACCCCTCTTTACCCAGAAAGGTTAGGTCAAGGTTACGCTTGCTTGAAGCGCGAAATTCAAGTGGTTGTAAGATTTTTTCAGTACCCGTAAACTGAAAGGTTAGGCTTGACAGTGCCCGTAAACTGTTGGAACACAGCTCGGGTTAGAGTTGTGAAGTTGCTTGGTACGTGGAAACCAAGTGGTAGTGAATTACCAGTGAACCTGGTCGTGGATGTAGGAGGTGTTACTCCGAACCACGTAAAAATCTTGTGTTCTTTACTTTATCATTATCTTCAGTTTTAATACTAACTTTATCATCTCATTGCATATTTTATTAAAACTGCATACACAGCTGCTCTCAAAAGACAGCTGTGTCTTTCTGAAAGTTGCACAACTTGACTAAGCCGAAAACGTAAAGATAATCTTTTCAAGCTGAGTTTTTCTAACCAACCGAGCTAAGTTTTCAAACCACCACATTCCGCACCGCCAACTGAGTTATTTGCCCAGCTGACCCTCCTCAGCTGGATTTATAACTGAGCTCTCCAACTCTGTTTTAAACTTGAAAAAGTTTTCAGAAATTTATCTTTGGTGTATTCACCCCCCCTACACCAAAGACCCAGCTCAGAGACCATCAGAAAAGATTTATACTTGATCTTGAAGCTTAGATTGAGCACAACAATGGAAGAATACAACTTGAGTGTGTGTATGTGTGTGTATGCGTGAGTTTTGGGGGTAGGAGGGAGGAGATGATCACAACATATATATAGATAGATATAAGATAGATTAATAAAATAATATAACGTAATTGCTAAGTTAAGTCTTTAGTTATTTAATTAATCACTTCCAATTAATTAATAACAACTAATCCTCCATTAAACCTCTAATTTCTCAACATAGGAAATTAATTTAGGGTCTCACGTATCTTAGATAAAAATCTCACAGAAAGAATCGGAGATTCGAAACATTTTCAAATCGACCGAAACTAAATTCTAAAAAGATAATTTACGTAAAATTTCACGTAATTAAATTAAATTCTTCCTTCAGTCAATTTATGACTAAACATTTATCATATATTGATAAATGTAGAAACTTCTTCGTTTCGGATTAACCGAGATGATAAAAATTATTTAAAACTTATTTTTCCGGTAGAATATATCTGCGGGGTAAAATTTTCGGAAAGAAAATTTTTATTTCGCTGAAATTCTTATCTTTCTCATTAAATTAATAAATTTTTATATGCAAGAAATACGGGATACTACATCAAGTCCGTTATCGTATTGTTTCCCTCTCGATCTTTTTCTAAGATTTGCTTATTTACGATTAAAGTAGGCATCGTACATAGAAGAAAGGACGGAAGACTGGAGCTTGGTTTTCGTTCTGTAAACCGTTAAGGTGGGCTTTTCTATATATCAAATAACGTGAGCTTGGCTCTGTTTTCGAAATGCTTTAAAAGTATGTTTTAAAGTGATTATCATGCATAAAAGAATTGTTTTGTGAATTCTCTTATACCTATCTGAGTTGGTTCGCCAACTATAAAAATCGATCGGATTCTGAGTTAGCACCCAAAGGGTGTGCTTTCCAGGATTAGTGTACACAGTAGCCGAGGTTGTGGTCTCTGTTGAGGAGTAACCCGTCTTGGTGAGTTACGTTCGCGGAAGAGGGCCTTCTTCCCCGGCGTTGTTTCATATATGGTTTTGATGAATAAGTAATGAGCTCAAGAGTATGAAAATGGTTTAGTAAGCACATGTCTTTATAAAAAAAATCCATGTGTGTTACTTTGGAGATGCATGAATTAATCAATTAAAGATATGATATATTTTGGCATGTGTTCACTAAGTACTTTGTACTTAGCTCTGTATATGTTTATAAATATGCAGGTTGAGTGACGAGTGACGGTGGAAGTTGAGTGGTTGTGAAATGTTGAATAAAGCTAATCGAGCCTTGACTTCACATCTTCATATGTGAAGTCAATCTACGTCTTTTCCGCTGCAGACACTCTTTATGTTATGACATTTTTCAGTTTAAGTATTCGATACTTGAAACCCTAAATAGTACTAAGCTTCTATGTCGAACAATTTTTCGAGATTGTCTTTCTCTTAATTAAACGACGTACTTTTCAGTTTCTATCTTTGATTGATCAAGATCTATTCCTCATTTATTCATTAATCCCATTTCTTCCCCGCTTCTTAATTCTAACCCGTAGTCACACCCCGGCTTAGCCATCCTTCGGGATTTGGGCTGTGACAGAGTGGTATCAGAGCGTTTTGTTTCTCTGAACCTGAGTCTTCTTTCAAGTAAAGTTTAGTTTGAATCACTAAACTTGGAAACACATGTTACCAACTCAACACCCCGTTACGTCGGCTCAGCCGAAAAAAAAATGAGGTGAAATATTTTAAAAGTTCTCATTCTTTTCAAAAGTCTCGAAATGCATTGAAAGCATGTTTTAATTATTATTCTAAGCATGAGGTGCTTGAAATTATTTCCTTGGAATTATTTGAGTTATGATACATTTTCTCAAGAAACATGTTGGCATGAGAATTTAGAAATATTTTCTAAGGTTTTTCCCGATTCTGTAAGAACCTAGACTTATAAGAAGCTTTGGTTTCAAAGTGGTAAAAAAGATAGATATCGAAAGAGAAATAATGACGATAAGAGAAGCAAATGCAAATGGAAATGAATGTGGCTAACATACAGGTGACATAAGTGTTGAAGCCCGACTCAGAATGAAGATGACCGAGCCGGTGGGTCCCACGACGTACACAATTTATGATTAACCAAAGGACAGATAACGACCCAGTTATCAAACAAAAACCAATTATACAATAAATATCCTCAATAACCAAAATCAGGACTTTGAATAAAGCTTGGAACAACAATTCCAACGAGCATGCTTATCACAAGGAAATCAAAACCAATCATGCTCGACAATTTCAAACGATCAATTGGATTTCAACAACAGGCATTTTAAGCATAAGAAAGATTCAGGTACAACCTGAGATCAACAAACATATTCATACAACCAGCGAGATCAAGAAAACAGTTTCAACAAGCAGATTTCAAGATCTAGAAAGCACGATAAAGAGGTTGCATGACTTAGAATATTTGAACAGAATTAGTAGCCAATTTCAAAGAAAAGACAGGCTAGCTTCAAAATATTAACAACCAACTTCAGAGACTTCGGAATATACATCTAGAATTCAGAATTAAGAACAACACCAAAATTCAAAAACAGACATCAAAGTGTTGCAGCTGAAAATCATAGAGAATTATATGTATGCAGACATATAATTCTAATCTGTCCTCTGTTTCAAAAACTTAAACCAACAAAAGTCCGTCCTGCACACTCCCATCTCCATCTCAGCTAACCTGCACATTTTATAAAACAACATGCAGGGCTGAGTACTACGTACTCAGTGAACACATGCCAAAATAAATTGAAATCATGCTGATTACAGCTATAAATTGAACTTGCCTTTCATTGCAAAACACAAGTAAACTTTTAAAATCAACCCTGTGCTTGCTCAAACGTTTTCTTTTATTTATAAAAGCATTGATGTCTGCAGACATATATATATATATGTAAGTATGTATCAAATCTACAAACATAAATTAGTGTTGAGAAGTAGGCCTCCTTCTCAAACACTTGTAACCGGCCCACCTTTCGGAAGGCGCACGATTACCAACTAGTGTACACAAATCCTACCTTTGGTAGGACCGAATTCATCTTCCTTCAGTAGACGGTAACATACCAAAAAGCTTAAAACAATTGGCAAGTCAATTAATTGAAAAACATCACACATATATAATATAATCACATTCGTCATTCTTTTTTATTTAGAAAGCCCACCTGTCGAACTTCGCTTTATCTTACTCTGCTGGATTCTGACTTCCTGGCTTTATGACTCCACTCGTTTCTTCATTTGAAATTAGGTTTATCAACCATCAGAGCGAGAAACCAACGACAAGCGATGAGATACGACATCTCAAACAACCTAAGACTTAACTCGATTCTAATACTTAATATTCTAAACACTTCTAAAACTCTAACTTAATCTCTAATTAACTCTCTAAATTAACAACATTAACAATAAACACTTAAACAATTAAACAAATTATCAACATTGCACTTTATTCAAAGCATCCAACTTAAACAATTCTCGATCCGTCAAACGGATTCCGAAAATTATAAAATTAATTCTACATAACTATTTAATCATATTAAGCAAAATTACATGATGGTCCCTGAGCTAGGTATTTGGTGTAGGGGGGTGAATACACCAAATAGATTTTTAGAAAACTTTTTCAAGTTAAATCACAGAGTTGGTGAGCTCAGTTATCGATCCAGCTGGGTAAATAACTCAGCTGGCGGTGTGGAAAATGGTGGTTTGAAAACTTAGCTCGGTTACTTAGAAAAACTCAGTTTGAATTCTCTTCAGCTTGATCATGCTCTGCTGGAGGACTCAGCTGAAGGTTGACGCCTGCTGTCTTTCGCTAGCTGACTCCTGCTTTAGACACAGCTGGGTCGACTGCTGTCTTCCGCTAGCTGACTCCTGCTGTAGATACAGCTAGGTCGACTGCTGTCTTCCGCTTCCTTAACCAGTAAACTTAGAAAATCTAAAGCTCAAACAGGCGAGCTGGAAAACACTATTTAGGTTGACGCGATCATCTATTCGGTTGGAGAATCAGTTGGGTTTTGGTATCAAATCGAAACCTTATAATTTTTCCAACAATTTCCCCCTTTTTGATGATACCAAAACCTAACTGAGACAACTTATGATGCAGAAAAACTTGTGTTTTATTAATGTAAGAAAATACATTATAACACAGGAAAAAGAAAGAAGGAAAAAAAATCTTCAAATCTTCAGTCTTCAATTCTTCAGTCTTCAATCCCTATTGGCTGGGTCTTCTCTTCTGCATCCGTTGCTTCTTTCTTTTGACTCGTCTCTTCAGCTGATTCTGATTCAGCTGGTTTCTCTAGCTCAACAGTTTGCCTCTTCTTTGACTTGTCTCTTCTCCCTTTCTTCCCCCTTTTTGGCATGATCAAACAGGGTGGGAGAGATACACCATCGGCTGTTGCGATGTTTTAGTTTGGCGAAACTGTGGTCTTCAGCTCTGAGCAGCGAGGTTTGGAGTCTAAGTGGCTCAGCTGTTGTATTAGCTGGCTCTTCTTCAGTAGCATTAGCCTCAGCTGTGATTGCAGACACAGCGTCCTTGGCCTGATTCAGCTGGGGCAGTCCAGCTGAGTGCTTGGAGGGATGAGTTGGCACGGGAGATAGCATCTTCTGAGTCGGGCACAACTTCATTCCTTGCAAATTTTGCTTCTTCAGACTTCTTAGATTGAATGAGAAAGTCTGATTCAGCACTTGAGGGTCTTGGGTTTAGCTCATATCATCATCATCCAGCAGTAGGTGATAATTGGCTGGGTGATGTTTCTCATTTGAGCTTGGTGCAGGGGCTTGAGCATCTTTCATCGGAAGATCTCGAAGCTGGTGCCCCTGTGGAGCTGAAGGAAACTGAGGAGAAGTCGGTTGAAGTATTCCATCTGTCTTGGGGTTTAAGCTTGGTTGATCAGCTGGAATACTTCGTTGCGGTGTTGGTGACGATGATGTTCACGCAGGCGCATGAACTTCTCCTCCACCGTAAGAAACGACCGCTTGTGGGCTTTCTGCTCCTCGGAGAGTAATTACGAATTCTCTCATAATGTCAGCTGGCTTCTCAGCTGACTGACTGAGCACCTTTGACTTGAGTCTTCTGTTTGAAGACGGTGCTTCAGCATGTTTTGTCTCCTCAAGTTGTCTCCGATTCCCAGATGGGATGGAGATAGATGCATGCTGCTTTGACTCCTGCATCTTTTTCTGTGCCTCCTGTGGTGGAGCAAGAGCTTTGACAAGACTGCTCTTGAAGACTCCGGCTTTATCAACATCTGGTCCAGGTCTGTTGACGTTGATTTTTGCATCCCAGGGAGTTGAATGTCCCGTTTTCTCTTTTATGTTGAGAGAAACAGTGGGGCTGAGGAGGTCTTTTTCCTTTGACATTCCCAGGAAGTTTTCTGTACCTTCCTGGTGAATGACGTTCTTGAGCTTTGCAGTCTCTCACTGCGTTGGACTGGATCTGTCGATGGGCTTCACCTTCTTCTGCACTTCCGTCTTCTTTGAGGTTCCTGAGAGTTATGCAACTCTTATCTTGAAGCTTTGACAGATTTTTCAAGTTTGATCGGCTTCGGGAGATATCTTTCTGGATTCCATGTTCTTCTTCTGCAACTATTGTTAGTTGAAACAAATAATACCAATTGATAGAAATAAGAAAGAATGCCGAAAAAACTTTTTAGGGTTGATGCAATGCTTTACGTATATCTTCTAGCATATTTAAAGAGCTTTCTTGATGAATGGACGATCAAGATTTATCTATTGATAAGAAGATCTACGACTAAGAGTGATTCTCGCGTCATGTCAATTTCTTGATTAGAAGATGTGAGTTAATGCGCGAGAGAGAACGGTTGAGGCGTTTTGACTTTTGCCTCGAAACTCCCATGATTCAATTCTTTGCAGACTCTTAATTAAGATTGATTAGATATAACAAGATATGAGTTGACTGAAAAACAGATTGAGTAGGTGTAATTAATGTTGTTGCAAACCTCTCAGCTGATCATTGTAGTCAGCTGATACCTCGGTTGAGTGGGTGTGCTGGGTCATCGTGGTTCCAGCTGGTTCCCCCTCAGCTGAATAATCCTTCAATTTCAACATCTGGTTTAGCTGGATTCTTTCTCAGCTGATATTAGTGACGTTGATTCTGAGTTACAGTTGTCTGCTTGCATTCAGCTGGGTCTGCTTCCATTCAGCTGGGTCTGCTTCCATTCAGCTGGGTGAAGCATCGTCTAGGTTGAGTAGTCCAAGTAATCCGCACAGCATTTTGAATCTTGCTTCTATCAGCGGTTTTGTGAGAATATCAGCCCGCTGTATGTCTGTGTGAATTTTCTTAACAATCACATCATTCTTTTCTAAGTGATCTCTGATGAAATGATGACGTACGTCTATATGCTTGCATCTTGTGTGAAGTACTGGATTCTCTGAAATGGCAATTGCACTTGAGCTATCACAGAAAATTGGAACCTGTCCAGTTTTCACTTCATAGTCATCCAGCTGATGTTTCAGCCATAGAATTTGTGAGCAGCAGCTTCCAGCGGCCATATATTCTGCTTTTGTCGTGGAAGTTGCGACGCACATTTGCTTCTTTGAAAACCATGAAATCAACTTACTTCCTAAGAACTGACAAATTCCTGAAGTTGATTTTCTGTCCAACCAATCTCCAGCGAAGTCTGAGTCTGAGTATCCAGTCAGCTGTAGATTGTCTTCAGCTGGGTACCACAGCCCAACATTCTGAGTTCCTTTGAGATATTTGAGAATGTTCTTGGCTGCTTGCATGTGTGCTTCCTTTGGATCAACTTGAAATTTGGCACACACTCCGACTGCGAAAGAGCTGTCTGGACGACTTGCTGTTAGATACAGCAGGGATCCTATTATCCCTCTGTATTTGCTGGAATCAACTGACTTCCCTTCAGTTCCTGGTTCAATCTTCCAGTTGGTGTTCATTGGAATCTTTACAATTCTGCTGGATTGAACTCCATACTTGGCGATCAAGTCTTTCACGTATTTGGATTGATTTATGAAAATCCCTTCTGATGATTGCTTGACTTGAAGTCCTAGGAAGAAATGAGTTTCTCCCATCATAGACATTTGGAACTTCTCTGACATCATCTCTCCAAATCTTTGGCATAAGAAGCTTGATCTTGATCCAAAGATGATGTCGTCTACATAGATTTGAACAACCAGGATATCTTCTCCTGACTTGATGGTGAATAGAGTTCTGTCTACTGAGCCCTTCTTGAATCCTTTGGATACAAGAAAATTTGACAGAGTGTCATACCAAGCTCGAGGTGCTTGCTTCAATCCATAAAGAGCCTTCTTTAGCTTGTAGACTTTATTTCCTTCTACTTCAAATCCTGGAGGTTGTTCAACGTAGACATCTTCTTTGATTTCTCCATTTAAGAATGCACACTTCACATCCATTTGATAGGCCTTGAATTTGTGATGTGTTGCATAGGCGAGAAAGAGTCTGATTGCTTCCAATCGTGCTACTGGAGCAAATGATTCTTCGAAGTCAATTTCTTCCTGCTGAGTGTAGCCCTTGGCAACCAGTCGAGCTTTGTTTCTGATGACGACTCCCAGGGTATCCAATTTATTCTTGAATATCCATTTTAGTCCTGACTTTGACTTCTTGAGGTCTGTCGACCAATTCCCAGACACAATTTCTGAGGAATTCGTTCAGCTCTTCTTGCATGGCGTTTGTCCAAGACACGCTCTTCAAAGCTTCGAGAATTGATTGAGGCTCTGGCACTTGAGCTACGTAACACGCCATTAGAGCTGTGTCTTCATCATAGATCGTCAGTTCTAGCTCTACTGAGAGTTGAGCTGTGTCAGCTGCTTCTTGATGATCCGATGAAGCTTGAGCAGCTGAGCTTCTGGTTTAGACTTGGTCAGATGGTTCTCCAATTATTGCTGATGATGGATGATCTTCAATCCATCTTCTCCTCTTACGAATTTCTTCTTCCAATTGATTGATGCTTGACGTGGCTAAATTTTGTCTGACTTGGAGTTGCTCAGGAGTTAAGTCTTGAGAGATTGGTTCTCTTTGATTTAGATTTTGAGGAGACTTCTGTAGAGGCTCAGCTGGAGATGGAGCTGGGGACTCAGCTGTGTTTGGATTTCCAGCTGATGATGTTCCCCCTTGATTTGGCGTTGAAGGTTCTTCTCGATTTCCAGCTGGTGGAGCTTCTTGGTATATTTGAAATTCCTTCTCTGGCTCATCGTCCCAAATTAATGGTTCGGCCAGATTCCTGATTCTATTTTCTTGAGCTCTTGTCTGAATCAGTCTTGAAGATTCTCCTTCGTTTCTTCGTTTGATAGAATCTCTATATTCGAAGGAGGATTCGTCAAAGGTAACATGTGGAGTTACTTCGACTATTTGAGTTCTTCTGTTGAAGACTCTGTATGCTTTACTCACAGCGGAGTAACCAAGGAATACTTCTCGATCTGTCTTCTCGTCAAACGTCTTGAGTTGTGTCTTCCCATTGTTGAGGATGTGACATTTGGATCTGAATACCTTGAAATACCCTATGTATGGTATTCTGTTGTTCCATAGCTCATACGGTGTCTTTCCTTGCCTTGATGTGAGTAGGGAGCGATTCTGACACTATAAGAAACACGCTCATAGATAACGGATATTATCCGTTATCTATGCACCAAAAAGACCGATATATATAGTGGTGTTATGTATAGTATTCTCATACATAACGGATAAATACCGTTATCTATGTAGTTATACATAACGGTTAAAACACAATACGTAACACTTATATCTCCGTCATGTATACATCATATTTATAACGGTTATTTGCCGTTATAAAATGTATTTCAACCGTGTAGTATTGTCACTATATATAACGGTATTTTGTATTTTAGATAACGACCTTTTTGCCGTTATCTATGTTATAATACATAACAGTTATATACTGTTATGTATTCCGCTGTAGATTCCAATATATTTTTATTTTTTTTAATTTGTCATTTTTTATTTTCAATAAAGAATAAATTATTATATAATAAAATGATACAAATATCACCATTCAAAACATATATTATATATTATCCAAGCATTGTACATACATTGTCATACATGTCTTAAAAAAAAGAGTGAAATGTATATTACATAAGCCATAAGCCACCATTTGCACTAATGTTTATGGTCAATCAACTCTTCAAGATTGAGATTCGATGGCTTGAACTGCAACTTGTCATCAACTGGATAAAAAAAAAATAGAACAAATCAATCCATATCAATGGTAAAAAATACATATCAAGACAAAGTACAAGAATGAGATAATTTGTAAAACCATCTCCTATTCAAAAGAACTGGACTCTTAAAGGAAAACCTTTTCAAATCAAATTATAAAATCAACTACAACAAAAATATTAGGTTTTTGGTGGAGCACTGAATTCAATCCCACCAAAAGCAGCTAGACATTCTACAATTTACCATCAAAGAGTTAAAAAAAAAGTAAAAGAAAACTATGCCTGAATATTCAGTGAAGAAGAACATTCATGAAAAGTTAATTGAGATGGCAAAAAAAAACTACATAATGCATTACTATTGGTATCTAAATTATAAATACGTTTGAGCACCCAATATAAATTTAGCCATAAGTTTTTAACTCTAGGATGAAGATATCTATAATAACACAGCAGAAACGGAAGATGGGAACCTGCTGTAAAAGCACATTTAACGTACCCCCAAATGATCAGCTTCAGCACTTTTCGGAAACCAAAAATCTTTCCATTGCTGTCGAAGGTCGACTGCCACTTATCTCGCTTAAGCATTTTGCCTATCTGTATGGTTCCAAAATCAAAGGATGGGAAAAGTTGCATGTAAGAATAACACCAATCTTCAATATATAAGATTCAATACCCACAATACCAAAGAGCTACACCGAACATTTATGCATGCTGAAGTGAAAACATGATAGAACAACTTGTATTTTAGAAAGTGCATAGTTTTAACATTTTTATTACCAATTGGCCACTTAATATTAAGAGTTTTTACAAACTGAACAAGTGATAACTTAGGCAGGAACTCAAATAAATGAGGACCAATCTCACCTCAAGACATTAAGGGATTCATACTGATTAATAGGAAAAATAGATCATACAGACCCAGTCACATAGATAACATTATTGTGCCAAATGACAGCACAACAACTCAAAAAATATTCACCTAAAACACACACACACACACAATCCTCCCCGATCATAAATAACTGCAATCATACAGGAAAATCAGATCTAATTTCAAGAACGTAGCAAAGAAAAGTAGCCACAAAACTGCAAACATTATTGGAAACAATCTTAAAAAGCCCTAAAATATCTTCAGTTACCCCTTGCAAAAATGATCATTTTAACAAGAATTGCAATCACACAAATACAATTTTTTTGCAGGAATGAATGTGTATGCCTAAATCAGAGAAATGAGGCAAATAGAATTGCACCTGTCAAACCATTGGATCCTCAAATGTGTTCCTTCAGGATAGACATGTAAGTTGAGCAAATAAGAATAATGCATCTCAATCAGAGTGAGTCAAAAGAAAGACAGGTTTGATAGCTCAGGTTTGCAGATGCTTAACTGACACTAATCATCCTACATATCATGTGCCAAAACATAATAATGTAATGACATTTCTCATGAAATATTATAAGTCCTCACAACACACAACACAGTAGATGAAGTTTTTACAAATGTCGAACAGAACCTACTCGCACTACACAGAAACGAGTACAAAAGCTCAAGCAGAACATCACGAGCATTTAATAACAAAAGCAGTAACAAGATTAATAGCCAACTAACTCATCATCGGGTCACAAACCACTCATAAAGTATTTCTCTCAGCGGACACAAGTGCATAGTCATTAGAGAAATGCAATATAAGCGATTCAAATTAACATTGCCCTCATTTTTCCCTATGCTCTGCTCGCTTTATTGCTCAAAACCAACACCAAAGTCAGCACGTATACAGAGTAAGATGTAGACACTGCCATAAGAAATGAATCAAGCATGAAAAACAAATGCAGCGGCAATGGTAGAAATTGACGGCTTTTGCGGCTACAGAAGAACGGCAAGCCACTGCCGATTATGAGAGAAAAGAGAGAGTTATATAGAAAAAAAAAACTAAAACTAAAATTAATCTGAAATTAGTTTTAATTAAGAAATAAGAAGAAGAATGGCAGAGACTCACAACAGTGGTGGTTTCTCCGGGCTACTGCTCGTTTCGGCAAGGAGAGGATGACGACGTTCCAGTCTACGACGCCGGCAACGATGAAGGCGGTCGAGAAACCCAAAGGGTACCGTCGAGACAGGGGTGGCGCGGTCACGCTGCTGATGGCAGATACAGCGGCTGCTGCTGCTGCTTCTATCCGAATGCCATCGTTAGATGCACAGTCGATTCACCGGAATATGATAGTTCCCTCGCCGGAGTCGAGAGTAAAAGAGAGGTGAATTTCAGAAATTTGGGGGTTTTTAATTTAGGGATCTATGAATTTCGATTTGGGGGGTTTGTGGTTAAAAACAAAGAGGAAGGTGGGAGATGGATGGAGACGGCGGCGAAGCTCGCCGGAACCGCAGGGAGGCGGCATCGGTGATGCTGCCGTCGAGCCCAGAGAGAGAGAGATGGATGTAGAGAGAAAGGAAAGGGGGGAGGAGCCATGGGGACGGTGACGTCGGACGCAGAGGCGGCGGCGGCGGCGATACACGCCAGAGAAGGAGAGGCCGCCGACTTCTATGAAGGAAGAAGAAAAAGAAAAGAAGAGAGCAGAAGAGAGCAAAAGAGAGATGCGAGAAATAAGAGAGAGAGGGTTATATATATATATATATATATATATATATCTGTGTGTGTGTTTTAATTAAGGAAGAATTTTTTATTAAAAAAAATAATCCCTCATATATAACGAAAATCATAACGTTCCGGAAAATCGTTATGTATGTTACTAATACATAACACTCAAACATAACGGAATAACCATTACCGTTACAATTGTAAATAGATAACACTACATACGTAACGGATATTTAAAAACGTGTTATCTTTTCAAAAAATGCGCTCATACGTAACGGTTTTTAGAAAACTCCGTTATCTATGCAGTGTTATGTATGAGAACTTTTCTTGTAGTGTGAGTGAAGCAAGCTATGTTGATTGCTTCAGCCCAGAACTTCTTTGGAATGGCAGAGCTAGCTAGCATTGAGGTAGCTGCTTCCTTGAGAGTTCTGTTTCTTCTTTCTGCTACACCATTCTGCTGAGGTGTGTGTGCTGCAGATGTTTGGTGTTGAACTCCGTTCTTCTCGCAGTAATCATAAATAGTTTCATTCAGAAACTCCGTTCCACGATCTGATCTTATTGACATTATCTTGCACTCCTTCTGTGTTGATAATCTTTCCAGCAGAATAGGCAGCTTAGTCCTGGTTTCGCTCTTCTGGTACAAGAATGATACCCATGTGAATTTTGAGAAATCATCCACTACGACCAGAGTATATTTTCTGCCATTGAAGCTTGCTGGAGTAACTGGACCAAAAAGATCCATGTGAAGAAGTTGAAGTACTCGATCAGTTGACTGAACTGGCTTGAGAGAGAATGAAATTCTTGTCTGCTTTCCTTGTTGACACGCACTGCACATATGACTTTTGTCATATACTTGATCTGGAATTCCATTAGCGAGCTGGTTCCTAGCCAGTTTGTTGATTGTCTTGAAGTTGAGATGATTCAGCCGTACGTGCCACGCACCGACTTCATTCCGTTTTTCGATACAACACAAGTTCATGGAGGGCCGTTCCGCAGCAAAATACATATTTCCTTCTCTTTTCCCTCTTAGGAGTATCTGCTTGGTTTCCCTGTGCATCAAACTTGACAGAAAAACCGTTGTCGCAGAATTGGCTAATGGAAAGCAAGTTGTGTTGCAATCCTTGTACATTAGAAACATTTGGGATTATAACATTTCTAGTTTTAAATGTACCATAACCTTTGGTTAGGCCTTTGGAGTTGTCACCAAATGTTACTTGTGGACCTGTAAGCTCGATATACTCCTCAGAGATGCGTCGATTCCTTGCAACCTAAACAAAAAATTAAAATTCAGGTACCCAGTTTTAATTGGGTCCTTGTGGGTTAAACAGAGATCCTTTGATGACCCAGATCTGCTTGATGACTCGAATTGGGTCATTTGATCTGATAATTCTCCCAGCTGAGTCGATATACACATTCTTTGTGTTCTTCGGTTGTTGCTGGCGGGGTCTTGATCTCCGTATCTTCCCGTTTTGATGTCTTGATTTCTTTTGGTTTCCAGCTGTGTGCCTAGCTGAGACGTTCCTTTGTCTCTGCTGTCTTATGTGATGTTGTGGCTGGAAATGATTCTCCAGCTGGTACTCATATGAGTGATATCCAGCTGGGTATCTATGATATCTCGGTTGATATCGATCAACGTGCTGGTGCTGTTGCTGGTATCTGTAAAATCCAGCCAGTTGTCTTTGTTGGGGTTGAGCACGTTGCTGTTTGAGTTGGGCTTGGGGTTGTCGCACAGCTGACCTTCTTGATGCCTGTTGTGTTCTCGACGGAGCTTGAGAATGTTTCACAGCTGGTCTTTCTGACGCCTGCTGTGTCCTCAACTGTTGATGCTGAGTTGCTGGGATTGGATGTTCGTTTGCACGTACAAACATTACCTTTGTTCCACTTGTGGAGGCAATGTTTGAGGCATCCTTTGATTCGTTGTATCCCAGTCCCGCTTTGAGTGCTGCTGGACGCTGAGCACTAATGATCTCGTCCATTGTTGACGTGGCTTTGATGAGAGCTACTATCTTATTAGATAGTACCTCTTCGGTGCTTTTCAGCTCAATGATCTCAGCTGACTTCTTTTCCGATTCAGCTGTGACCTTTTCCACATCTTCCATCAGCTGTTTCTTCTCATAGTAGAATTCCTTCATCAGCTGATCTTGTTTCACTATTTTATCTTTTAGTGAAACAACTTCCTGTTGGAGCTGTGTTGTATCAGCTGCGTCTGATACCTTTGTCTTTTCCAGTTCCGCCTTCAGCTCGGCATTCTCACACATAATGACGTCAAGGATCTCTTGAAGCTCCTTGGAATCGTTCATTACTTTCTCTACTAGACTCTAATCAGGTAGTCCAGATTCTGAGACCTGTGTAGAGTGTTCGTGTGATGGTGAGATATCTGATAGATTTTGAGTTCGAGACATTACCTCATCTTCATCGATGCCGTCTATTTGTCCCATGAAGCATGTATCCCAATCAGGTTCATCATGGGCCATTAGGGCTTCTTCTTCCGAGTCTGAAAATGGCATGTCATCCATTTTGTTGCACTCTGATTCTTCATCAGCGATATAAGCTCTCCTTCTGTCAGCCGCCTTAGCTTTCAGTTGGTCTTTGTCTTTCTTGGACAGCTTTGGACAATCTAGCCGATAGTGTCCTGGTTCCCTGCAGTTAAAGCAACCTTCTTCTATTCGTTTGTCAGCTGACTTCTCATCAGCTGCTGCGTACTTGTCTCTGTAAGTTCTTGTGAACTTCTTGTATTTGCCCTTGCTGATGTTGAGTCTGTTGTAGTTTTTGACCAGCATGGCTATTTCTTCAAGTAGCTCTTCCTTCCTCATGTCCTTCTTATCCTTCTTCGATGACTCAGCTGACTGCATGTATGCGGATTTGTCAGAATTGGCTCTGAATGCAATCTCCTTTGTTGCAGGTGTCAGCTCTCCATCATTCTGATTGTTTGAAGATTTTTTCATTGTAATCTTCAAGTTGTACTCGTTGGCTTTGAGCAGGGAGTATAATCTTTCAGTTGAAAGATCACCTAAGTCACTTCGACTTTGGTGTACCACCTTATAGGTGTTCCATTCAGCTGTGAGCGCTGAAAGAACTTTTAGATTCTTTTCTCACTGGGTGTATTTCCCAGTTCTGATGGTTTCTATTTCTACCACAATATTGGAGAATCTGAGTTTCATCCCTTCGATGGACTCATTGACCAGCTGCTTGAAGTTATCAAACTTCTGGCATGCAATCGTGAATTTATTCTCCTTTATCTCCTCCAACCCTTCGCATAGCTTTGCTAGGGTTTCCCACATCTCCTTTGCGGTTTCGCAGTTGATGATTTTGCTGAGGTAGGCATTGGAGACCGTTGAAGATATGGTGTTCCTCGCGAAGCTGTCTAGTCCAGCCTGCTTCCTTTCTTCTGAGGTGTGCTCACTCTTGGGCTTGGGAATGAGCTGATATCTTGGTTGTTCGCCATCTTGAGTTGGGACAAGCTCGTTTCCTGATTTGTAGATGATGATAGGTCCGTCTGTGATGACGTCCCACATCATATCGTGATGCGCAAAGAGAAAGCTCTTCAGTCTGAACTTCCATATTGCATAATCGTCTACCGAGAAGATGGGAAGATTCCTGTTAAGATAAGAATCCATAGAAATATGCAGTATATAATAATATGAGTTTTTCACAAAGAGGATCTGTTCAGATGACCACTGACAGATTGTCAAGAGAGATCTCTTGATACAGAAACGGTGGTCTGTTGAACCACTGCTCTGATACCAATTGATGGTCCCTGAGCTAGGTATTTGGTGTAGACGGGGGGGTGGGGAGGTGAATACACCAAATAGATTTTTAGAAAACTTTTTCAAGTTAAATCACAGAGTTGGTGAGCTCAGTTATCGATCCAGCTGGGGAGGGTCAGCTGGGTAAATAACTCAGCTGGCGGTGCGAAAAATGGTGGTTTGAAAACTTAGCTCGGTTACTTAGAAAAACTCAGTTTGAATTCTCTTCAGCTTGATCATGCTCTGCTGGAGGACTCAGCCGAAGGTTGATGCCTGCTGTCTTTCGCTAGCTGACTCCTGCTGTAGACACAGCTGGGTCAACTGCTGTCTTCCGCTTCCTTAACCTGTAAACTTAGAAAATCTAAAGCTCAAACAGGCGAGCTGGAAAACACTATTTAGGTTGACGTGATCATCTATTCGGTTGGAGAATCAGTTGGGTTTTGGTATCAAATCGAAACCTTATAATTTTCCCAACATTACACAATCAGATTATCAAATCAAATCACATACATGTATAAACATTCAACTTGGAAAAATAACCGAAAAATAGAAACTCTTAATACTTGGTAATTAATTTCTGAAAAATTCCACAATACTTAATTTTTATTGTAGAATTCAATTATGCAATTATTTTATTAATTAAAAATCAAATAATACTTTTATTTTGGAAATAGAGAATTAATTATCCAATTTCATTCTAATCAATTCCAAACATCTTAAATTAAATTATAAACTATATTTATAACTTAATTACTTAATTAAATTGGATAAAAATTAAAACCCATATATATATATATATATATATATTTCGGCTTTTTGTAAAAATAAGGAATAAATCCATATTTTTCTCTAATTCCAATTACAACATACTTGATTATAATTATATAGATTAATTATAGCATCAATTAATCAATTTAAGCTTTAAATTAATTATTTTTAATTTAATTTATATCTGAAAATATTAAATATATATATAATTGAGCTCCAAAAATTCTAACAAAATTATCACATGCTTAATTAAATATCATGAACTCAATTCTATCATCAATTTCATCATTTATAATCAAAATCAAAAAGCCCTAAATCTAAGAACCCTAATTTCAAAAATTAATAAAAATTGAAGCAATTATGATTCAATCAATTAATTCAATGCAAAACATACTCAATAACTTCCTATAAGCTCAATTTAAACACCAATTTAAGCATTGAACATCAAAATCCAAAACCCCTAATTTTATTAATTATTTTCGGTTATTTCCAAATAATTAAAAGGGTTATGAATCTTTGATTACTTCCAACATGAAATATGCTTAGAATAATTATCTAAACTCAATTAATCAATCAATTTAATCATCAAGCATCTAAATCAAAAGGCCCTAATTTTTCCTAAATTTTCGAAAAATTCAAATTAGGTTTAGGGTTCAATTTAAACTTAAATTAATGATAGATATAACATCTTAAGCATGAATTAAACAACATAGATCAAAATCATAATCATCTAACAATATTTGTCAAAATTTTCGAAAATATTAAATAATTAAAAAGGAGGATTTGAACTTGACCTTTGAGCTAATACTTGCAATAAATATATAATCTACCTTTATTATTAATTTGGAATAGATTGGATCTTGGATTTGAGCTCAAAACTTGAAGCTTTAATGGAGGATTTTGTGTGTATGATATGCGTGTGTGTGTGCTGTGAAAAGAAAAGGAAGTAGCAGCCGAAATGGAGTGGTGAAAGGGATGAAGATTACTTATACTACACTCAATTAATTAACTATCTAATTAATTAATTAATTTAGCCAAAGTCAAAATTAGCATATTCTAGGTATATGCCTTGTTTAAGCTAATTAAATACTAATTAATTAATATGTTAGACAAAGTCAAATTATGATGTCATGGCTTAGGTATTAATTAGGGTTAATTAATTAATTAAATGCTCAATTTAATTAATTAATTATTAAACATGCTAGTCATAACTTAAATCTCTAATTTCTTAATTTAGAAAAATCAATTAGGGCATCTCAAACCCTAATGCAAATTCTCGGAAGAAAATACGGAGAAACGAATCATTTATGAAATAAATAAGATTATTATTTTTAATAATTAATTAGTACTAAAAATAAATTAAGAAAATTAAATTCATAATTTTCTCAATTAAAATCAAGCATAAATGCGCACATTGGTAAACATAAATTCTACTTCGTTTCGGTTAATCCGAGACGAAACAAAAATAATCAAATTCCACTCTTTCGGCAAAAATTAAGATTGCCGAAGAAAAATTATTAAAAAGGGAATTCTTTTTCTTCTTAATTTTCTTATTTTAATAAAAGAAAAACTAGGATTAATTATGCGTGAAAAATGGGGTAGTACAATGAGCAAGTCATCTTCGTTTGGGATTTGATCTTCGTCGGAACTCCAAAGTGACTTTGTTTTCCCTTATAGAGAACCGTTTCATTTTACTTGTTGAAAATAGCTAGTAAGCTTTTGCTAGTGTTTCTCTCGTCGAAAGTCAAGAAGTCTTTAAGTTATGAGTTGCGTATAAAAAGTACTTAAGTGAAGTTGTTACACAATCACAAAAATGAAGGACCAAATGAATTTTTTTTTTCGAGTCTTTGGTCAGAAAAGTAGTGGATGCTATAGGGATTTCACTTATCCTATTTGATGAGAAAGAACATAGAAGTGAAAAGAAAGATGATATTCCAAGTTGGGATACGATTAACTGGAACTCTTAGTTTGCGAAAACAGGAAGTAATATGTAAGTACTAATTTTCGTCAAGACTCTATAAAAACATATGATTGGTCATATTGGGATTGTAATTCCATATGGCGAGTTCGTCAAGCAGGACTGAATTCCTGTATGACTGAGAAAGTGTTATGTTGGGCCTGATCAACCCACGTAACCAGAATCTCGGTATGTTGACGTAGTGAATTTTCCGACCTTAAGACGTATCAATGGTTCAGAAATAAGTTGTCATATCCCTTTTAATCAAATATTGTCATAGAATTACAAACTCTTACGACTAATCAGTTAATGTAGTAAGGTCTTCTTGACCTTCAAAACCAATAAGTGAACCACTTTAGACTTTTCTCAACTAAATGGTAAAGTATTATACAGAGTTATGAAACTATGCAATAGAGTACCCATAATAAATTCTCTCACAAGCATTATGACAAAGATAAATACAATAGGTGGATTCAAGTTTCCACCTAGATATCATAATAAGCAAGTGTAGTCTTCTCGTAGCTAGAAAGACACACTAGAATTATGATATATTTATGGACTAAAAGACCTATACAATGTTGATGTTGCTTTTAAAGAATATAAAAATAAAATAAAATAAAGAGAGCATAATGTAAATTACTCTTATGAATTTAACTAATATTATTCGTGTACTCTTATATAGTTTTATCCAAATAAGAATTTTGGTTCTTTTTAGATGATCGAATTATTGAGATGCCAAAACGACAGACGATGAGGCATTTTATGCTAAAATATCATGTAAAACGTAAGACAAATGTCCCATCTATTTCATTAAGTGATTAACATAATAAGAAATAAAGATAGACTTATCCCTGGAGAATGAGTCCTTTTGAATCGTAATAAGAATGAAAATTTTGTTAAGGAAAAATCACCTACTTATATTAGAACGAGCCATATTTACAAAGATAAACAAGAGATCGAGACAAATAAATAAAAAGATAACTTGAATTAGTTAAGGACTACAACTGCAATATCAGCTGACAAGAGATGCCTAAAGGAGAAAGTGAAAATAGAGCCAAAATATTTGCTCACTCAAAAGAATATGTCTATTCAAGAGTTTTAGACATTGAGAACAAGGGAGGTGCACCCACCCGAAATAATAGAGAGGATCACATCGTAACCATAGTAATTTGACCAGACCTCGGTGTTGGAATTTGTCAAATTGCTTAAAGAATAACCTTGCCATCCAAGTTTACTAAGTGTGGATAATATTTTAACATCTTCCAACTTAGAAAGTACACATTTTATCGGAAGCTTGTAATTAAACATGGAGAATTTTTCCTTAACCAAGACTTAAGTTATGAATAAAAGACCACCTACCTTGAACGAATAAGACATTCAATGATTACCAAGACGTAGAAATGAACTTAAAAGAAAAGAAAATTTGACCTTATAGAATTGGAGTATTAAAGAAGACGAAACAATGTAGTATAATAACAAAACCACTAGATTGATTTCTAGCGAAAATTTATACGAGAACATAATCTCCACTATAAGTGAAAGTACTCATGTAAGAGGATATTTTTTTTTAGAAGTATAACTCAAGAGCTATCGTGCGAGAAAGAAGACCACGATTAAAAATCTGTAATAAAAGAATAAAATGACAATCAAACACAAGAGAACCGTTAGATGACGATTATATTATACTCTATACCTAGCATAGAGAACAAAGGAAAAGGTGGAAAGTATTGAATTAAGTAAGGTACGAGATAGATGTGACACTAGTTAATAAGGAGTTGTCAACATGTTCTTAAGTATTTAACAAATCTCACGGAATTTGGGGGAAAATCACAAGTTGAAAGACTGAAGTGAAAGAAAATCCGACCATAGAATTAAATTTAGAAAACAAAAATGTTTATAAAAAAAATGAAAAAAGGGAAAAACAATTAATTAAAGAACATTGATCTAAGTACAAATATAGGACAAAGTCCTCCTCCACCGAGTCCTTATTTACCCAAAGATAAAAATATTGCATATGAAGGTTACAAGATGGTAGGAAAACGAAATAGAAAGTTGGAGTTTAGAAACAGATCAAATTTCGAGATTTGGGAGGGTTAATTACACTAAAAAATGGGGGGGGGGGATTAATTAGAAACATATTATAAATTTATATGCATTTTGGGCATACTTAATTGTTGATGGTAAATGAATTTAATAGCATTCAGATAATGAATGTATTAGGATAACATGGTGCAACTAGATGTCATGAAGACGGAAAATTATCATTCAAACTACGAGTAAAAATAAGACTAGTCTCCAAGTAAGAGAATTAATATGAACGTACCCATCGTTACAATCTTCTTGACCGTTAAAGATTTTAAAAAGAAGAATGTTAAGTTATAAACTTGGCAATGAGTTTAAAGGAAGAAGTAATGTTAAAAGATGAATATATGGTAAGGTAACATACTCGGTTAAACCTCCGTAGATCAATTAAAATTGCCTAGAGTAGGCAAAGCAAAGCTTATCATGATGTAAAAAAAAATATGACTCTAAGTAACCTAAAGCAACTATTGAACCGAAGGTTCAGAATATCGAGTTAATGAATTTAGATTCAATATAACTCAATAGATCTATGAAGAAAGAAAAATTGGTACTATTTCGTGAGGAAGAAGGAAAATGCACTAAAAATATCTATTAGATTAAGAAGGTAAAATAAAAATCACCATCAAGAATAGATATCCTCTCTTATAATGGAGGCAATAGATTTGACAAGTCGAAGGGAGTCATCTATTACCTACTTAAGATGAGAAGAAAGATTATTTCTTTGACTATATTTAGAAAGCAATATGGACATTATAGGGTCACTGAATGCCCTTTAGAAAACCAATAGATTTGTAAGTACATAAATAATTGGTGCCCAAGTCATTGATAATACTTTCATTTGTTTAAGAAATAAAAACATTGCAAGGAATCATTCGCACACTAGAATAATGCATGGAAAATATTGGATGTCATAATCCTCAAGTATAAGTTTCACGTAGGAAAGTGAGGTTTCTCGGGACATCGTTCAAGATAATCCGAAGTAGTTACGTCTTGTTGATAAAGGAAATCGAAGTTGACCCGACAAAGGTCAAGGCATTTAAAACTGGAATACTCCATCCGGATAATTACAAACAATCAGAAGAATATTTCAAAATTTGGCTAAGACAGCGACCAAAGTAAAAAAAAATTAAGGAATTAAAGTCAAGGTTAACTACGACTCGAGTGTTCATGTTTTCGGTAGGAAATGAAAAATTAATAAGTTAGCCGATGTCCTTAAGATGGGCTAGGCTACACGCCTTTAAAGAAATGAAAGATTACATGTTACACATCAGTTAAGGACATATGAACTAAACTACCCCACTTATGACCATGAGTTAGTTACATGGTTGCATGCACTAAATTTACAGAAGCACTACTTTATAAATGAGAATGTGAGATCTTCACCGACCTTAAGAACCTCAAGTACTTTCTTGAGTGGAGAGACGAGGGAACGAAACAATAGAGATGACAATAATTAGTTATAAGAATTAACTATAAAGTATCATCCATGATAGACGAATACAGTAACTAGTGCTTGTAGTCAAAATATCAAGGTCAAGAAGAATAATTGCTTATTTGAGAGAGGGAACTTACAATAAGTAGAGAAACTAAAATCAATTAAGGTCTACCTGTCGAGCCAGTCAAATTTTCATTATAGTTATAAGTGCCAACCACGAACAATAATGATAAAAAAATTTTTAGCTCGATAAGGAGATGAATTTTTAGAAAGTATGCGCTTTGCCTCAGGGCTGGGTGAACACTAGTTATTAATTGAAATTATGGATAGTTCCATAAAATTAACAAAAGTATTGTGAACGCTCAAAAGAATTTTGTTTTTCTTTTGTAACGCAAGAAGAAATATATTATCATTTGAATATTGATAAATTACTTGTGAGCATGTAAGAAACCCCACACTAAAGACCATATAGAATGTTTAGACCACTACTGATCCGGAAGTAAGAGAAATAAACTATAAGTAAATGCCCGTATTATGTCTATAGGAATTAATTGGCGCGTAAGAGCACAACCATTTCGATCATATGGGATCAAAATTAATAAGATAAGGCATTTTCTTCGGAAAAAAAAGGGTTAATTAAATAATCTTGCAAAAGTTTTATGCAAAGAAATCGTACGCCCTTATGGATTTACCAATCTCAAGTCGGTCTAATGTGACTCTAGGTTCACGTCACATGTTAACAAGGTTATGAAAGATTGATTAATCATTTCAAATTTAGAACAATATCTCAATCCGATGAACAGTTGGAAATGATAAATCAAAACTATAAAACTACGTTGCGAGTTTTAGTTGCCGACATCAATAAGAATGTGTTCTTGTAAGGCTAATGATATAGATCACTCATATTTTTGGATGAGTTGCGCGTGAGAAAAACTCTTTGGCCCATAGTCAAATACAATAGATGGTCGAGGAAGTCAACCTAACATAAGCAGAAAATCAAGGAGATGAAGAGATGAACATATAGCTTATACAAATACGTGTAGATATGAGTTAAAGATTTGAAGAAGATAAAATATGATGCTTGATGCCAACAACCTATATCGATAAGTGTAAATTAATAAAAAAAAAAGACTAAAGTGACAATCTAACTTTCTTTGGTAAGAATTATTTTCTAAGAATGTTGTACGTATTGAAAAGAATAAAAGTTAAGAATTATCATTTAAGACCTGTCGAGATCCTAAGTACTGTAGGTCCAACAGCCTATGAGTCGGCTTAGCCACTAAGAAAGAAGAATGTACGTATTTTATATCTCGTACGTTAAGAAATGAGTATTGATCCAAAACCGACGATCATACACTATATATGAAGTAATCCTATGTAAGAACTTGTGATATAGAGGAATATCAGTACAAACTTTGGACCTTAAGTTAGATTATAATATTCAATTTCAAGCTTTGAGGAGCGAGTAAATTCCTTCAATTAAAGTCCGATGAGATTATCACGGACGAAACGAAGAGTTATAAGCAAAACTGTGACAAGGAGAAAGTTTAGTGTCCCTAGTTACGTGCAGAAGGTATGCAAATTTCGGGACGAAAATTCTTGTTAGAGGGGTAGGATGCAATACCCCGGTATTTCTAATCCCTTCATAATTAAAATTTTGTTAATTAAGTATGAGTTTTGCATTCCTAAGTTATTAAAAATAAATATAAGATTTATGGCGCAGTCCGTTTCAGAAAATACATTGCAGAAGTCGACTAACCGATAACCGGATTAGGGTTTCGATACCCGTTTGAGTTTTCGTTCGAGACCTCGGATTAAAGCAGAGTCTGCTTTTCCATCACTTATTTCTCGATACGAATCTTTTTCCAAAAAGTCAGTTTTTGACATTTTCCGGATATTTTTATCGACTCGTCTTGTCCTGACTTTTTCTCGTTTTTCGAAAAATGAACCGGTATTTTCGACTAATTAAAATATTTTGGATTCAATGGTCTCGACCATTCTCGTCAAAAATATTATCGTCTAAGAATCTCGTTGCTCGTTTTAATTCACGGTTTAAAACTTAAATATCTAGATATTAAATTAAATAAAGTCTATCCTAGATAAACCTATTAAATACAACCTATTAAAAGCAGCTATCTCTCTCTCATTCATCCCCCCATTGCCGTCCACCCCCATGAGAGCTCAAGCTTCCATTTCTTCAAGTTCTTCAAGCTTTCAAGTCTTGGTTTCTCTTTCGTCTACCGTTCGATTTTCGATCTGAGTCAATAATCGTCAAGGTAAGAGCTTCTTCTTCATTCCCAACCAAACAAAATTTCTTTTCTTCCATCTTGAAAATTTTGAAAATTTTGGAGGATGATTGGATTGATGTTTGAGCTTTTAATTAATGTTTCTAAAATCTCTTAAGATCCGTTTTTATTAATAATCTATTAATTTAATGCCAAAGCCTTAAAAGATTAATCAAGTTATCAAGTCCGTTATCGTATTGTTTCCCTCTCGATCTTTATCTAAGATTTGCTTATTTACGATTAAAGTAGGACATCGTACATAGAAGAAAGGACGGAAGACTGGAGCTTGGTTTTCGTTCTGTAAACCTGATGAGCCCATATTTTGTGCTCATTTTGTGTCTTTTTTATAGGTTAGATCGAGTCTTTTTCGTATCTTTTTGGTCGTAGTCATGTCTGGAATGACACAATTTGCATTCAAGGTGTTCAGGGCAAAGCAGGTGGAACTTTGGGCAAAACAGGCTGCATTCCACAAAAGAGGTACAAGTATAGATAAGAGGCAAACTGAGGCATACATTGAAGCTGTTGAGCAAAGGTGTTGTAGCCCAACTGAGTACCGTGCGGAATCTAGACCTGTGTGGAATACTAAGGGCAGAGCCGTGCACGCTTTGGGACAGAGCGCGAATCTTATCCGAAGCAAGAGATAAGAATGGGTTGATTTCTTACCTTATCTAGAAGATATGCACCAGATTTGTATCTTTGAAGATAAAGAAGGAGATCCCTATCAATTTCAATATCTACAAGGAAAGTGGCTAACCCTAATTTCCATGGGCCAAAACCGCCCATTAAGCCCAAAAATGCTCAACTATATAAGAAGGAAGGATGCACGAAATTTGTAGCTGGATTGCTCGGTCTTTATTTTCATTTTCGAGTGGTGTGAGGAAGAACAAGCCCTACGGGCAAACTCTTTTACTTTTCTGCACATGTTTTGCTTGGCCGCTTTGGCCAGAGCTTTCTGTTGGACACATTAAGCTTTCTATTTCAGTTCTAAGTAATATTTTCTTTTATCTCTTTTACTTTTATTGTTATTTCAATTATGTCTAGCTAAATCATCAAGGCCTGGATAAGGTGAGATGATTTGAACATGAATTCTTAATTACTCGTGAGGTCTGTTCTGGGCATATCAATCTGCATGCATATGTTCCCGAAGCACTAGGTTTGATTCCAAAATGGTCTTGTCAAATTTGAGTAGTTAATAGGCTGTTAACAACTTGGATAAAATAAGATCTCTAATAATTTCGGACTAAATGTTTAGATGCCCTCTTGCATCCGAAAGTATAATGAGTGTGGGCGAGTGGTCGTATGTCTTTGCGCATGCTTTTGGCCATATCGGGTCTGTCTAAATCGAAATGCTGTCTGGGCAAAGCTCCTGTCGAAACGCCATCGTAGGATAGTTTGGTCAGATTAGATAATAGGTAATCGTCATAGACTTTACTTATTTTACACTGAAACGATAGATTGGTTCTGGGCAAAGGAGCACGTGACACCGTGATAATGGGGGTGACTTTGCTCAGGGATATAATTTATTGATGTGTGCATGTGGGGAATCATTTAGACCTATGATCGAGCTTATATTCATTTTTGATGATTCGAATCTTATCCGAGCTTTGCCCTTTTATTTGACCGTATCTACTTTTAGTTTTCAGTGTTCTTTTATTTAGCGCTTTGACTAGATCGAAGATTGTTCAGACCAGACCCTTTTTAGCGACACCGGTGACGAAGAGAAGGTTACGATCAACTCCCTTGGGTTCGACCCTATACTTACCGCTTGCTAAGCTTGCTGTGGGCATAGGAAATATAAATTCATTTTGCGTGGCTAAACGACGGCCGCATCAATTACATCTTTCTTCATCAAATCTTCAAAACCCTAATTAAAACCCTAATTTTTGACATTTAATAATAAATGAGATATGTTGGGAATTCATGCTTACTTACAATCATGAAATGTACTTAGAATAATTAACTAAGCTCATATTTATCATTAAAACAATCATACAATTCATGCATCAATTGTTCTTCATTTTCTTATTTTTTTCGAAAAAATGAAAATAATAGCTAGGATTTTCCATGCTTAAATCTAATTACATATTTGATCTTATAATCATATTCTAAGCACAATTCATGAAGATCAATACATCATACAATGCATGAATCAAAACTTGACCATTTCTCAAGAATTTTGATGAATCAAAACTTGACCATTTCTCAAGAATTTTGAAAATCATGCAACTTAGAGTTAGGGTTTTGATTTTCTTAATTTAATCACACAAATCATCATATAAGCATCATACTATTAAATCAAGATCATCCAATCACTTCTCAAATTCTTCTCAAGAATTTTGATCATATATATATATATATATAATGGATGATTTATTCCATGGAAAGAAAGCTAAAACTTCCCAAGAACATAAATATTTACTTACCTAATTAATTGGAAAAGATTTATACTTGATCTTGAAGCTTGGATTGAGCACAACAATGGAAGAATACAACTTGAGTGTGTGTATGTGTGTGTATGCGTGAGTTTTGGGGGTAGGAGGGAGGAGATGATCACAACATATATATAGATAGATATAAGATAGAATAATAAAATAATATAACTTAATTGCTAAGTTAAGTCATTAGTTATTAAATTAATCACTTCCAATTAATTAATAACAACTAATCCTCCATTAAACCTCTAATTTCTCAACATAGGAAATTAATTTAGGGTCTCACGTATCTTAGATAAAAATCTCACAGAAAAAATCGGAGATTCGAAACATTTTCAAATCGACCGAAACAAAATTTTAAAAAGATAATTTACGTAAAATTTCACGTAATTAAATTAAATTCTTCCTTCAGTCAATTTATCACTAAACATTTATCATATATTGATAAATGTAGAAACTTCTTCGTTTCGGATTAACCGAGATGATAAAAATTATTTAAAACTCATTTTTTCGGTAGAATATATCTTCCGGGTAAAATTTTCGAAAAGAAAATTTTTATTTCGCTGAAATTCTTATCTTTCTCATTAAATTAATAAATTTTTGTATGCAAGAAATACGGGATACTACATCAAGTCCGTTATCGTATTGTTTCCCTCTCGATCTTTTTCTAATATTTGCTTATTTACGATTGAAGTAGGACATCGTACATAGAAGAAAGGACGGAAGACTGGACCTTGGTTTTCGTTCTGTAAACCGTTAAGGTGGGCTTTTCTATATATCAAATAACGTGAGCTTTGCTCTGTTTTCGAAATGCTTTAAAAGTATGTTTTAAAGTGATTATCATGCATAAAAGAATTGTTTTGTGAATTCTCTTATACCTATCTGAGTTGGTTCGCCAACTATAAAAATCGATCGGATTCTGAGTTAGCACGAAAAGGGGTGCTTTCCAGGGTTAGTGTACACAGTAGCCGAGGTTGTGGTCTCTGTTGAGGAGTAACCCGCCTTGGTGAGTTACGTTCGCGGAAGAGGGTCTTCTTCCCCGGCGTTGTTTCAGATATGGTTTTGATGAATAAGTAATGAGCTCAAGAGTATGAAAATGGTTTAATAAGCACAGGTCTTTATAAAAAAAAATCCCTGTGTGTTACTTTGGAGATGCATGATTTAATCAATTAAAGATATGATATATTTTGGCATGTGTTCACTAAGTACTTTGTACTTAGCCCTGTATATGTTTATAAATATACAGGTTGAGTGATGAGTGTCGGTGGAAGTTGAGTGGTTGTGAAATGTTGAATAAAGCTAATCGAGCCTCGACTTCACATCTTCATATGTGAAGTCAATCTACGTCTTTTCCGCTGCAGACACTCTTTATGTTATGACACTTTTCGGTTTAAGTATTAGATACTTGAAATCCTAAATAGTACTCAGCTTCTATGTCGAACAATTTTTCGAGATTGTCTTTCTCTTAATTAAACGACGTACTTTTCAGTTTCTATCTTTGATTGATCAAGATCTATTCCTCATTTATTCATTAATCCCCTTTCTTCCCCGCTTCTTAATTCCAACCCCTAGTCGCACCCCGGCTTAGCCATCCTTCGGGATTTGGGCTGTGACAGAAGATCATATAATCAGTTTCTTATGATATATAAATAGATTTCACAATTGAGACAACTTATGACAAGTTGTTGATTAGACTTGTCGCAGCCCGACCCCAAAATCAGATGTCAAGGCCGGTAGGTCCCACGACTTACACAATTTATGATTAACAAAGGAATTTAAGATAGCGACCCGGCTATCGTTCAAGAATAACAAAGAACATTCATCCTCAACCATTTATTAATCTTAGAATAAATATGATATGCATGACTCAAGATCAACTGGCTTTAAATAACGACATGCATATCGATAAATATAACTCGAAATAATTAGGAATTTGAAAGACATGATCTACCAAATAATTGACAACGATTAAGGAAATGACAAGATGACTTGAAGATCAAGAAAGCACGATAAAGAAAAATGTTTCAAGTTCGACAAAGCTTCATGGAACAAAAGATTAACCCTTATACATATCAAGTCTGGGTTTCAAGGCAAACTTTGACAAAAAGAGTTCCACTATTAAAACATAGTTCGACTCTAGAATTTAAACGTCATTAATGTAACTTCAACATAGATTAACAATGCAACTTCATAAGACAACCATATTAACATTTCAGCGGAAAAGCATGAGAATATATATATGATGATATATATTCTAGGTCAACTTTTATTAATATTACAATGATAGCCAAAACAACAACAACAACCAACGTTCATCCAGCCCTCGTCATCTGCATCCCTGCTAACCTGCACGTTTTAGAAATAACAAGCAGGGCTGAGTACTACGTACTCAGTGAAAACATGTCGAAAACATTTGAAAACTTTGCTGAATACAGCTATATATGAAAACTTGCCAGAAAACATAATACGAGGATTTTCTGAAAAAAAACTCGTAAAATGTTAAAAATACTTTCTTTTCTCAAAAATCATTTGTCTGCAGACAGTTGTAACAGTATGAACCATATCTACAATAAATAATAGTGATGAGAAAGAGGACTCTTCCTCAATCACTTGTAATCGGCATATCAAGGAAAGGCTCACGATTATGAATAATCGGCCTATCAAAGAAATGCGCACGATTACTAATGTGTACACAGATTCCACCTTGCGCGGAACCGAATTCGTCTTTCTTTAGTAGATGGTAACATACTTAACATTTCAAAAATAATTTGGCAAGTATCAAAGCTTTGAAAATCATACGATATCATGCTTTTCACGTTTTTCAGTTTAGAAAGCCCACCTGGTCGATTTAAGCTTTAACTTTAAACTTTATCGCTTGATCGACTTCTTACTTTACGTTCCCGCTCCTGCTTCCACTTGTTCCTTTAATTCGAAACGGAACAACGACTTTAGAACGAGAACTTCTATCGAATAACGACTTCGATAATCTTAACGTAATTCAATTCGAATTTCTATGCCGAAACTCGACGAACCTTGAGAATCTCTATCTTAACTTCTTAAACACTCTTAATCTATCTTAATTCCTCATTAAGCATCAAACATCAATCAAATCTCATATAACATCAACATTTATAAATTACTAATCATCATAATCGACTAAATCAATTTTAATCCGTCTAACGGATTCAGAAAATTCTCAAATTAATTCCACTCACTTATTTCATCATATCAAACATATTTACACATTCATTATACATATTCGACTCGATTAACGTATAGACTCCCGAATCGGGAAAATCATCCAAATATAGAAAATCTTTAATATTCTGAATTAAATTTCCAGAAATTCATACAATATTACATTTTTAATAATTAGTTCGTAAATGCAATTAATTTATTAATTTCAAAATTAATTAATATTTTATTTATTTATTTTAATTTTTGGTTATTCTACTTTTAGCATTTCTAAAATTCTTTTCTCTTCTTTTTCATTTCTAATATACTTAATTAACATTATAAGCTCATTTCTTCATTTAATTTCATTCAATTAACCATTAGCCTTCCAACCTTAGTTTAAGAACCCTAATTTAACTTTCTAGGGTTTCTAGGGTTAATTATGCTTTTATTTTACTAATTCTTGATTTAACAATCATCATTAACATCATATAACATCAAATTATCCATCAATTACATCTTTCTTCATCAAATCTTCAAAACCCTAATTAAAACCCTAATTTTTGACGTTTAATAATAAAATGAGGTATGTTGGAAATTCATGCTTACTTCCAACATGAAATGTACGTACTTAGAATAATTAACTAAGCTCATATTTATCATTAAAACAATCATACAATTCATGCATCAATTGTTCTTCATTTTCTTATTTTTTTCGAAAAAATGTAAAATGAAGCTAGGGTTATCTCACATTTAATTTAGCTACATATTTGATCTTATAATCATATTTTAAACATAATTCATGAAGATCATATCATCATTCAATCACTTCTTCATTTCTTCCCAAATGTGCGATATATATATATGTATATATCTAGGGTTTCTCATGCATCTTTTTAAGCTAATAATTGATCATCTAACATCATAAAATCATCATATAAACAACATATGAAGACATGAACAACATCTAGTCATTTCTATAAATTCTCCCAAAATAATCGACACATATATATATTTATAGAAGAAGAGATCTTGAGGAAGAACCTAGCTCTTCTTGATTACTTTGGATGAGAGAAAACAAACTTGAACTTGAAAGCTTGAACTTGAAGATCCAACAATGGAGTTGAGTGTGTGTGTGTGTTGAGAGAATGAGAGATCGAGAGAGAGTTGAGAGTTGCAGCTGCTGCTGTGTTTGCTGTGTGGTGTGCGTGAGTTTGAGGGTTGTGAGTATATATATATATATACATGTTACATGCATAGGGTAGGATAGGTTAGGTTAATATTTTAATGTTTCTTAATTCTTAAGTTTTAGTTAGTTATTTAATCGCTTTCTCTCGTCAACTAATTATCAACGACAAACCCTCCGATAAACTCTTAATTTCTCAACACAGTAATTAAGATTAAGGTTTCACAAACCTTAGATAAAAATCTCACAGAAAGAATCGGAGATTTGCAACATTTTCAAATCGACCGAAACTAAAATTTTAAGCAATAAATTACGTAAAATTTTACGTAATTAAATTAAATTCTTCTTTTAGTCAATTAATGACTAAACATTTATTATTTATTGATAAATGTAAAAACTTCTTCATTTTGGATTAACCGAGACGATAAAAATTAATAAAAACTTATTTTTCCGGTAGAATATATCTGCCGGGTAAAATTTTCGGAAAAAAAACAATTTATTTTGCTAAAATTCTTACCTTTCTCTCTAGATTAATTATTTTTATTACGCAAGAAAGACGGGATACTACAAGACTGTACCATAAATAGATAAATAGTTTATCTTGACTACTTATTTATCCTAGTTAGGGGTGCATATCCGGAAAATGGGTTTTCGGGTAACCCGTACCCGGCCGGGTATCGGGTACCCTATACCCGTAATTTTCGGGTACGGGTAGGGTACGGGTATGAGTTTTCAAAAATTCCGGGTATCGGGTATATCCGTTAGGGTATCGGATACCCGGTCAATACCCGGTCAAATAATTATTTTATTATTTATATAATATTTAGTATGTTTAATTATAGTTAATTATTTTTATACAGAAAAATAAAATAGAATAGTATAGAATTATTATTTTATTAATTATTTTTATATTTAGTATGGATTTTATTTGTTTGCTACTTTGCTTTGAATATTGAAATGTTTGAAATTTTGTACTTCATTTTATATTGAAGTTGAAGTGTTTAAACTACGTATTTGATATTGATTTGTTGTTGTTGTTTAATTGTTGATGATTATTTGCGTCGTTGAAATTGTAAAAAAATTGAGCTGAAAATAGGTGGAAAATTAAAAAAACACAATTTTCCTTTTGTTTTTTTTAAACGGATAGACCGGGTACCCGTTACCCGGATCGGGTATACCCGGCCAGGTATTGGATACCCGGTTGGTTAAACCGGACGGGTACGGGTATTTATTTTAAGCTTATTCGGGTACGGGTACCCGGAAAAAACGGGTAGGGTACCCATGGGTACCCGTTTATGCAGCCCTAATCCTAGTATGTTTTACGTATTTAAAGGAACACAAGGAGTTGAGTTTTTTAATTTGACTTAAGAACCAAGATCTCGGTGACTTAAAATAGTTTTAGCTTTAATTGAGTTTATTGATATAAATAAGTAATTGATTATTACTTTGATTTATCATGGGTGAGAGCTTGGTCTATAACCTCAATATGCTCGATATTTTGGGTAATGACGATTTTTTTTATATGCAATAAAATTGCAATTAAGGATTCCGTGTCCTACTAATAACAACATACTGATAATATCCCTTGAGAAACTTAATACTAAACCTTGCAGGTGGAATTAATTCCAGTTTGATAATAAGTTTAGTGTTAATATATTTTTAAATACCAAACCATAAAGAAAATAAGTTATATAGCCTCATTTATAAGAGTATAAGTTTTTCATACCAAAATAAGTTAAAAGACTAAAATACCCCTAAATAAAGTATTGATATTGACTTATGTCTGTTTTTGACTTTTTTTTTTATTTCGGTCGTCTTCTTTCTTTCTGCTGCTTTGTATGAACGATTCAATTTGAAACCACAGTTCATTTAATGTTTTGTAAGAGAGGTTGTTTGCTATCATTAATATCCAACAACAACTACATACTAACATCTCTATTCTATCTAACACAGCAAATTCTGAAGAAGAAATACATATTGAAAACGAGCGATTTTTTTTAACAAATGGGTCTCCAAAAATGCTTCTAAATATCTCACGATAGTTCGAAAAGAGAAGGAGTTAAAGCTCAAATAGGACCACGTTCATATTTCTGAGATAATAAAGAAGGTATGCATCTAAATTTCAACTCGCAAAATAAATTTTTTTGGACGAGTTCTTGAAGACACGATTGGCGCACACGATCGTGCCTTGAAGCACACGATGGTCGATTGACCGTATAACATTGGAGAAATTGTTGATGGTAGGTTACACGAATGTATATTTGCATGTTAGAAACATATTTAGAAGCAGAATAAGAAAGACATATATGAACGATCGTGGGAATTAGAATCTAGGGCTTTATCATTTTCTACCCTCTGTCGTGTGCAAGTTTCGTGGGCACGAAACTTGCACACGGTCGCTGCACACGATCGTGTGCTACCGTGTGCAGCGATCGTGTGCAGGACAGTGGTAAATCGTATTTCTGATAATTTTTTGGTCTTTTTTGAATTCAGATGTCGTGGTAGCGTGTTTTGATACATCATAGCGGTCGTTGGGAGTGATCGACGTATGTAGACGGGGATTCTTTTTTTGTGTTCATCGATACAGCCACAGTTAAGCGTGTTAACCTCATGGAACTTATTAGAGAGGGTTTGGGCGATCAAAAAAGAGACCGAGTACACATTATGGTACTTGACACACATGGCCAATGGCAACAAAGTAAAAGTTTTATTGCGGAGTGATATGGAGTTACTTCGATTGCTAATTGAATACAAAGAGAATCCGCAGGTGTATATTGAGAACAGTGTTTCATCCGCTCCCTAGGTTAATGTGGGTGCTAGGAGCTCCGACATAGAGCATGATCACATAAATCATAGCATGCCGTCCAAAGATGAGCAGTATGTGGAAGATGAGGAAGATGACGAAGATGATGAAGATGAGAAGGCGTCATCGTCTGAAGACGAAGAGGAAGATCGTCGTAAAGATTTGCTGGATTCACTATCTACAGAATTTCTTGCTTGGGTTCGACATCCTGCACAAAGAGATAGAATTTTGGGATATCGAAATTTCTCATCGAACCATGAGTCTGGAAGCGAACCTGAGCATCATCGTGCAATGAGCAATTTGATCATTCCATTCCCCGACCGTGACAGCGCCGGTACTTTGGGTTGGGTCGAGCAGCCTCCACCAGTACGTGGGGAACTTGTAGTGGGAGCCTTATTTCGGTCGAAGGAAGAGTTGAGGATAACTGTAGGAATGTATCATTTGGAGAACTTTTTGGAGTATACAACTGATCGTTCCGCTGCCAAATGTATGGTGTTCCTCTGCAACAGTGGTAGACAGAATTGCACGTTTAGACTGTGTGCTGTTGAGGGTGCAACCATTTGGAGAATTAGTAAGTTGAACATGAATCACACGTGTCACTCGGACTTGAATTGTGTTGCTGCACGGTCGGTAAGTTCTGAGGTTGCTGCCTTTTATTTTGCTAAGAGATTGGTCGGCGAGGGAGTGACATTGAGGCCAAAAGAGATGATTGCAGAGATGCGTAGAGAGTACGACATTGACATGCTTTATAGTTTTGCTCTCCGAACGAGAAATACAGCCATAGAGAAGACGTACGGTGACTTTGACATGTCGTATCGGAGGCTCCCGTCATATCTGTATTTGTTGAAGCAGCATATTCCGGTAACGGTTTATGATCTTGAGATGACTGGTGAGGGTTTGTTGTGTCACTTATTTGTTGCACTCAGACAAAGCATTCGAGCATTTGATAAGTATCTTAGGCCGGTGATTGTAGTGGATGGGACCCATCTTAAGGGAAGGAACATAGGAGTTTTATTTGTTGCCGTCACGTTGGACGGGAATGGGCAACTCTTCCCTCTTGCAATTGGCCTCGGACCCAAAGAAAATGATGAGACATGGACATATTTTCTGTATAACCTGAGCAAATGCTACAATCCTCCAGAAGATTTATTGATCGTGAGTGACCAGCATAAGAGCATTCAGAATGCCGTTCAAGCTGTGTATCCGAATGCATTCCATGGGTTGTGGTTTCACCATCTACAGAAAAATCTGACACCCTACGGCAAGAATGTAGCCACAATATTCCAAACTGTAGCATATTGTTATCGTCACGAAGAGTTCGAAGATCTATTCTCAAAGCTGCATGTAGAAAGCCCTAACGGGGCTCACATGAGGCTTTATGAAATTGGACCGGAGAGGTGGGCTAGGTCAAAGTGTCCGGTACGACGCTAGGCTTCTTGACCTCCAATGCAGCCGAATGCTTGAACTCTCGTATGTTGTGGGCTAGGCATTTACCCGTGTGCTCGATGATTGAGATATTTTGCTTAATTTTGGAGAATTAGTTCGATGAGAAGTGGGCAGAACCTGCATCGAGAGATCATGAGCTGACAGTGAGCACTTTTGATAAACTTTCTTTAACTGTGCAAGCTAGTCTCCGTCTTGAAGCTCGAGGTAATACCACCACACATGTTTATAAAGTCGAAGAGAAAAATATTTCTTATCTGGTCGACCTTGGGAACTGGACATGTGCGTGTCGGGAGTTCGATTTGGATATGATTCCATGTCGTCACGCTGTTGCTGTTATTAGGTAATTTTGCATTATTAACTCCCATATATCTTAAATTATTATCAATAATTTTGATAGTGTGTGTAATTACCATAATTAATTGCTTATTGTGACAGGCGTGCAGGTAACGGTTTGTCTGTGTACGATTTTGTAAGTCGTTATTTCAAGCAGGACAACTTCAGAGAGACGTATAGGGAGCGTATCAATCCAATACCACATCCGGATAAGTGGAATGTGCCGCCAGAGATCTCGTCAATTGTCTGTCTCCCTATGGAGGAGGTTCATCAGGTCGGTCGTCCAAGGATGAGCCGTGCACGTTCTGCAGTTGAAAATATGGCGACAAGTAGACGTCCCCAAGTTTGCGGGAGGTGCAAGGGGAGGAGCCACAATAGAAAATCATACACAATACCCTTTTCCATAGGCAGTGTCGATTTGAATATCCCTCCTGAAGAAACACAAGAGATGGTGGGACAACAATCGAGGCAAAGACGCCGGAGGAAAAAAAGATGTAGCATTTGTCAATCTGAAGATCATGACGTAAGGAGATGTCCCTATTGTCAAGATTAAATTGTTAACAATACCTTTTAAATATTAATTGAGTTATTTGTGATTCTATGTATCAACAATACCTTTTAAATGTTAATCATGTTATTTATGAATCTATTCGTATATTGAAAAATATTTGAAAAATACAGGACTCACTGACTCAATCGTGTGCAGCCACCGTAGGGAAGGAATTTTCGCAGCCCACGATGGCTGCACATGATGGATCCATCGTGTGCAGACATCGTGGGATGCAAAAATTCCTTCCCCACGGTGGCTGCACACGATGGGGAGGCGACCGTGTGCTGCCAGCGTGGGGGCAAAATTTTGGCAGCCCACGATGGCTGCACACGGTCGCCTCCCCATCGTGTGAATCTACCGTGGGCTTAAAAACAGATGATCTATACGTGATATTGATAGTAAATTACCAATTTTCGTTTAATGCAGTGCCTATTTACCATTATTTGCTAATAATATACTTGTTTGCAAAGTTATTTTGTCAATTAATAAAATATATAACAAATTGCTTAGATATTTTAAATTTCAAATTATATAAGTATAGTAGTTCATAACATCATATACTAATGACATAAGTGACTCTGTACTAATGACGTGGACGAATCGAAATGTATTTATAATTGCATGATGTCTAGTACTGATGTTAATGTAGTAATAAGCTATCACAGAACCTTAAATCACTCATATCGACAACACAAAGTATCAAAATGGTCTTAAATGATTTTGTTCATATGCACACGATATAGGCCAGCATCGTGGGAACATGATCGTGTGCACGATGGCTGCACACGATCATGAGCAGCCATCGTGTGCAGCATATGAGATGTATTTTCTTCCTGTTTATGCACACAACAACACTTACATAAGGTCAAAATGGCTGCATTAACTTTAACATAGATAGATATGGTTCAATAGATAGTCACAACAACATGTACTCCCATGTAATAAATCCTAGTATGTGTCCAATGATAACCAGAAAATCTTAGTGGCTAGTGTGTGGCGATATTTTGTCACATATTTTGTATCAATTTCTTTCGCCTGATGCCTTCCTTTAGGATTAGAAGAGATGAGGCGATCCAGGTACATGCAAGCAAAGGAGCCACAACTGTGACTGTCTGTCTGATGGAACTGCTCGCTTGGTGGCATAATCTTGAACGTCATCTCCTTGTCATGCTTTTTCATCGATTTGTTGTTGTGCCAAAATCCACTAAGGGCAAGCACACGAGGCATGAGACGAGTAATGGGTCTCATCTGGTAGAGTCGTTCCATGTCGTTCCTATGGAGATATGACATGGAATCGTACAACTCCAAGATCCACCCTACAAGATCAATCCTAACTGTGACCCAATGGTTGGTACCGATACAACAAATGGCAATGACCTGTTGAAAGTCCAAAACAAACAATTAACGTAAGATTCTCACATAAAACATAAATAATTATTTATAAAATATAATAGGAAAATATAAATTTTCAAACTTACTTCTTTACAATTGGATCACGGGACTGCATTTGGCGTATCAAGCCCTCTGACCAAGTCCTCTATAGGTTTAGGCAATGTCCAACCACGGTACAAGGGCTTCCCATGCACTTTCGTACCAAATGGATCATCCGGATGTAGATGTTCAAACGCACGTAGCATTTGTACCTTCAAAAAAGTCAAACAAAAAATTAAATAAAATTTCCATAAAAAATTAGATGTATATCGAATTTGTAGCACGTACGTAAAATGCTGAACCGACAATAATCGTGTCCACTCTCCCGACACTAGCGAGGTTCTTTCGGATCCTCATACGTGTCGACAACACGTACAAGTCTATCACCTAAGCAATAAAAAGTTAGATGATAATATAAATATAAATATAAATATAAATACTCACATAAATACAATGTAAGTTGTACAATTACCTCTGCAGTGAAGTCTTTTTTGCGGTCCTCTATCAACTTGAATAACTGCTGCTTCATGAAGTGCCCAGTGTCCTTCATAATCACGTAACTGTCACGAGGCATATCTCTGAATTGAATGTACTGCTGGGCCAAAACCTTACTGTCTCCAGGTCTCTGTCCGACGAAAGGCTCTCGAAGAGCAGCAGACGGTCTACTCCTTGGCGGTGAAAGACTCTTCTCACCAACTAAAACCGGCACCGAACTCTGACTAGCCTCACCAGGGTCCTCATCCATCTCGTATTCCTCTATTTCTGAGTACGGCTGCTCCTACTGGCCAGGAAACATCGGCTGCTGGTACTCAAACTGAGCAGTACTACTCTGTCCAGGTAGGGATGGCAATCGGGTACGGCGGGCACGGATAGTGGATATCCATGCCCGTACCCGCGAGCAAAACCCATACCCGCCACCCGACCCGCCACCCGTGACGGGTTCTTTCCTCCATCCATACCCACCACCAGTCGGGTATCCGCCAACCCGCCACCCGCGGGTATCCATCTACCCGCCACCCCTAATGTTGGTGAACTATTCTCAGTTTCATTTTTTCCAATTTACACCAAGATTGAACAGGAACTGCTGTTTCTGGGCTATATTTCACTCCGTCAAGAAAGTAGACAAGAAAATAAGCAAAGAAAAGAGAGGATTGTTACAGGAAAAGAGAAGAACAACTGAGAAGGCTGGTTCAACTGTTCGAGGCCTGATGGTGCTGATTTTTTGGTTGTTGGTACCTCTCTTGTTCTGTTCCCCCTCTCAATCCTCTCTGCGTATACTCTCTCTATCTTTCTCTCTTGTTCAGATCTCAGACATTGGAGAAAGAAAGGAGCGAGTCCCATCAACATCTTACCGATAGATCTACTTCTCGAAAAAAGAAAAGTAGTAGCTGGTGTCATTCTATATCACCGGTGAGAGGAGGCAGCAGCGCGGAGGCCACGCGGCGGGGGCGGTAACAAGCCCTGCGCGAGAGAGAGAGAGAAAGGCGTGAGAGAGAGAAAGGCGTGAGTGGTGGTGGTGTGCGGCAGAGAATGAGAAGCGAGATGAATGGTGTAGAAGCGGTAACAAGCCCTTCTACGAATGTTGGTTGTTTCCTTTTATTTTGTGTGTATACAGAGAAGAAGAAGAAGAAAAAGAAGAAGAAGAAGAAGAAGAAGAAGAAGAAGAAGAAGAAGAAGAAGAAGAAGAAGAAGAAGAAGAAGAAGGAGAAGTAGAAACGGCGGCGGGGATAAAGATTGTTCTAGGTTTTTCAGCCTTTTTATTTCATGTTATATTTTTCATTATTACTTTAAATTAACATGAAAGGAAGAAGTGTGGCAGTGGCTCTTATCCTCGTGCATTGTTTGGGCCCAAAAGTGTGAATATCAAATACTAGAGTTTTAACTTTTAACATTTGGGCCAAATATATAATATATACATTAAATAATAGTCGGGTAATAATCAGGTATTTTGTGGATATTTCTCGGGTATTTTTCGCGAGTATTTTTAGCTGGTAACGGGTTTCGCGGGTACGGATAGTAACTATCCATACCCGTACCCGCGAACTAAATGGATAATATTTTCTAACCATGAAGCTATCCATGGATATCAAATGCCCCTCAAACCCGCACCTATTAGGGTCGGGTACCTGCGGGTATCGGGTATCCGCGGGTAAATTGCCATCCCTATGTCCAGGAAACAACGGCTGCTGGTACGGAATCTGAGCAGTACTACTTTCACCGGGAAACAACGGCTGCTCGTACTGAAACTGCATCAAAGGGAACTGGTAGGGTACAACCACCTGCTCGTACTGGCCAGGAAACATCGGCTGCTCAAACGATGAATGCTGGTGGGGAATATTTTCAAACGTTTGGTCTAGCTGCTGAAACTGTTGTTCAATCGGTTCATACTGCTGCTCAACCGGCTCTGGATCTTGGCTGTGGTGACTCTGAGAAGGACGTGCACCAGAACGATGACTGTGGTGACTCTGCGAAGGACGTGCAGTAGACCGGTGACTGTGGGCAGCGGAGTGGTGACTGTGGAAAGTGGCAGCTGCAGAGTGACGAGATGGCTCAGGGATCCTCCTCTGACCGCTACTAACTGAGGCAGAGTGGCGGTGTGACTCGGGCATTCTTCCATGGCTAGCAGCAGAGTGATGTGGAGGACTTCCAGATCGCCTAGGCCTGGGACCAAAGAAATCAACGATCAATGAAGCCGGTATCAGACTCGTCGTGCATGATTGCCTTTAGTCGGCGATCGTAGTAGTCATCCCTGCTCGTGTCAGGGTTGTGGTCCGGACAAGGAAGTCCATGCATACAACATACCCTGTCCGACTGTCTCTCCTGATAGATCGTTCGCCGTCGCATCTCCGCCCATCGGTGGAGTACTCTGTCGGCGTCGTTTCGGTACTTTTGATGCCGACTCAGGTGCAATCATCTTCCCCATAGCCTTCTTCAACTTATGTATAGCCTTTTTTTAGGCTTCGGCGAAGGCTCCTCAATCTTCCTCTGTGCTATTCGTACTGGCTTTTGGAACTTAACATCAGACGGCGAACCATTCTGAAAACTGTAGAAATAATACTCAAACTCATCCTCCATCATATGCGGCAATGTGGGATATACTTTGTGCTGCAAAATTAATTATGAAAGATTATAATTAGTTATTAAATAGGTAATAATATTATCAAATGAGGAAAAATTCATAAATGTAAGTACCTTTTCGTCGAAGAAAGTGCTGAAATCAATCTTGAGGGTCCTTGTATTCCACATTAAACATCGGGACACTTTGACGACTTTATCTCTGGTTCCACACAAGCGTCCCAACTCACGAATCATCTCGTATGACCACATCTGTAAAGCCCAAACCGGACCATAAAAGTGGTAGTCCTTATCTTCCTGTCTCGGCATCATGGCGACGTTGTCTATATAATGACACAACGCCCCATAAGTGTAAGAACCCCAAGGAAACCAATCCCAAACCTCATAATCCTCAACTAATGCCCATGCCCATGTCTCGACCATGATATCGTCTCGGCATAAGAGAAAGTAATAATAAACTAACAAATTTGCTGCCTTCAAATAATCTTCAATATTTTTGCCCAACTTTCGATCCTTGAACTTTTGGCGCAGTTCACTAACCTTGATATTTGGAGCATTAAAAATTCTGTGGAAAAAACTGTCAGGTCGAAGGAGATGTGTGTCCTGTGGATGAAATTCATAGTTGCCAAAGTGAAGCCCAGTAATCATGGCATAATCATATGCCGTAAAATGAATGGTCTTGCCGGCAACCTAGAACCATGATTCGTTCGAAGGTATGTGATCACCCTTCAACTGACGGGCAATCAAGTGATGTAGGGCACCATTTGTACTGCCGTTTCTCCTCACTCTAATCAATCGACCAACAACTCCACTGGTGAATCTCTCAATAGCTTCTTCATAGACTATTGGATTCCCGTTAACACGTCGTATTGTGGCAGTTATCTCTTTAAATACTACCTCCCGTACGTAAAGATTGATTTGACGTGTAACAAAGTGTAACGTGGGTCTCTTCCATTCACAATTAGGCTGCAATATGAACATATAAAACATAAGGACAATGATCAACTGGATAAAAGAAACAAAAACACACAAAAAAATACAAATAAAACGTCTATGTATTGGACACGATGGCTACACACGGTCGAGCAGCCATCGTGTCCAGACCATCGTGTACAGTCCCAGGGTGTTCGCACGGTGGCTGCACACAGTCGAGCACACGACGTGTCCATCCCATCGTGTGCAGCCCCAGCGTGTGTGTAACACCCCGCTTTTTAATAAGCTTTTAAATTTATTTATATGGCTTATTATTATTCTTATTGTTTCAATTTTAAGAATATTTTGACTTTTATTAGCTCGAATTAATTGGTTTGGACTTGAGGGAGTCTGTAGTTGCGCCTCAAGGTTAAAGAATAGTTTAGATATATTAATTGGTCGTAATATTTTATAAAAGAACCTCAAATATTAGTTTGGGACAGATTAATAATTCTTGGTGATTAATTCTTGTAGTTTTTTTTCTCATGGTGGATTTTAGTCTCTTATATTTATTGTATTTAATTTAATTTTATTTATTTATTTTAGATAAGATATTGGAAGAATTGAATAGCAGTAAGATTATGGAGTAAGATTGTGCAAATCACGTTTAGGATAGAGATAATTTTTTCATCACCAAACGGTTTTACCACAACTCAAATTTTCTCAAAGAATTTCGATCAGCAGCAAGTCTTCAAGAAACTAAAAGTATTTTTCCTTTTCAAACTTTATCTCCGCAACAACCTTCGCTCCACACTCTTCCCAACGATGAGATTTTAAGTCCAAATTGTACTGGTTATTTATTGTTGAATTCTTGAGTCAAATTGTTGGGCGGTGATGGACTGAGATTTTGATTCAAGTATTCATAACTATTCTTCTGTAAGGATCTGTTTCTTTTATAAATTATTTCATCAGAATTAGCAAACTCTCAAATATGTGAATTTTATATTGATAAATAGGCAAAAATAAGATAATTTTTGCTTACTGTCGATTTCATTTTTTTGGAGTCGGCTATGTCAGTTAGGAAAGAGAAATTGTTTAAAATTTGGATTAAATCATTGGAATTTAAAATTTGCTTTGCGTTTTAATTGACTTATCAGAGGTGGAGGTTCTGGAAAGATAATTTAGAATTTTGTAAATTTAGTTTATGTTTACAGCTTTAGATAGTATATTTATATATATATATACAGACTACCGAAAAGTTAGGATTTGTAAGTACGAATTGTCATGGTTTTTCTAATTTCATTGTATTGGTTATAGAGTTTGGTCAGACGGGAAAGGGAAATAGAGGGTGATTTTCATTTTATGATTTAAGGAGTATATAATCAAATTTTTTTTTTTAGATGGAGGAATTTGAGTTTGTCAGGTTGTGGGTTTCTTATTGCAACCGAGGAGAGAGAGAGAGAGTTTTAATTTGAGCTAGAGTTTCAGATTGTGTGTGTGCGGATGAGAAAGATGACAGGAGTATGGGGAATAAAACAATTTAATGTATTAACCTATATGTATATAAACGTATATTATATGTATATAGGCAGTATCATTATTGTTAAGTTGATTTGGGGGCTTAATGAATTAATAATTACTAATTCTTAATATTATATTGAATTTTTTTTTATTTATGTTGAGAGCAACTCTTATTTGAAAAAAAAGAAAGTCGTTTTAACATTCCGGCCTAAATACAAATGAGTTCATTTCCCAATCAAATAAGTTTGATAGGAATTTCTTGTTTAAGTAATTTATGTTATTTGATTAGGTGCGGCGCAACTAGGATCCTCGTCTCCTATTTGATTGTTTGGATCGTTTGTGATTTACTATGTGTTGTGGGTAAACCTTCTTTCAAACTCAAAAGTGATTTGTTACGTCATGTGGGTAAACCTTCTTTCAAACTCAAAAGTTGTGATTTGTTACGTCATGTGGGTAAAAGTTCTTCTAATCTCAAGAAAGTGTTTTATTATGCCTTGTGGACCAAAGTGATTTAAATGATAATAAATGATGTTTGTGAAATGTTTTATGTCCAACATATTATATCGTATGGAATGTGTGCTTTGTTGAAATGTGAATGACGCATATAATCGCCTTGACTGCCTAGAGCGCTTGTGGGTTATATGTTTATGGATGTTCTGTGCACAGTGATTGAATGTCCTATAATCGCCTAGTGATTGAATGTCCTATAAATTCAAAAGCCAGCTCCAAAGGCAGAAGATCCCGACGTCAGAGGAAGACAACATGCTTCGACCAATGAGGGATTGCCGAATCAGCATCCTAGACTTCAGGACCTAGGATGTGACACAAATGAAGACGGGTGCAGAATCGCCCAACGGCAGATCTCGAATTTAAGAAGAGTAGGTAAGATTCAAACGGCTCCTCCAACGGCTAGTCTTGAATCTCTACCTATATAAACCCGTCTTCAACCTCAGGATCAAATACGAAAAACTCTCTGCAAGCTTTCATTCTCTGAAATCCTCAATCCTTCAAAAGCTCTCAAGCAGTTCTACATAGTTCAAAGAACACTTTATCTTAAAGTGTTTCTAGTTCAGAAACTGCATAGTTTTTCGTCTGATCGCTAGGCCAAAGTCTTTGTATATCTTAAGCCTAGATTTCGAACGGGTTCATCATACTCTAAAGTTCTTAATTGTAAGAACTCGTTCACAGTTGGAACCCCAAACCAAACCCCTCTTTACCCAGAAAGGTTAGGTCAAGGTTACGCTTGCTTGAAGAGGGAAATTCAAGTGGTTGTAAGGTTTTTTCAGTACCCGTAAACTGAAAGGTTAGGCTTGACAGTGCCCGCAAACTGTTGGAACACAGCTCGGGTTAGAGTTGTGAAGTTGCTTGGTACTTGGAAACCAAGTGGTAGTGAATTACCAGTGAACCTGGTCGTGGACGTAGGAGATGTTACTCCGAACCACGTAAAAATCGTGTGCTCTTTACTTTCGATTTAAATTCAGTTTTGTACTAACTCTTTCATAACATTGCATATTTGATCAAAACTGCATATGCAGCTGCTCTCCAAAGACAGCTGTGTCTTTCTGAAAGTTGCACAACTTGACTAAGCTGAAAACATAAAGTTAATCTTTTCAAGCTGAGTTTTTCTAAGTAACCGAGCTAAATTTTCAAACCACCATATTCCTCTCCGCCAGCTGAGTTATTTACCCAGCTAACCCTCCTCAGCTGGATCAATAACTGAGCTCACCAACTCTGTTATTTAACTTGAAAAAGTTTTCAGAAATCTATTTGGTGTATTCACCCCCCCTCTACACCAAATACCTAGCTTAGGGACCATCAATTGGTATCAGAGCAGTGGTTCAACAGACCACCGTTTTTGTATCAAGAGATCTCTCTTAACAATCTGTCAGTGGTCATCTGAACAGATCCTCTTTGTGAAAAACTCATAATATTACATACTGCATATTTCCATGGATTCTTATCTTAACAGGAATCTTCCCACCTTCTCGGTAGATGATTATGCAATATGAAAGTTCAGACTGAAGAGCTTTCTCTGTGCGCATCACGACATGATGTGGGACGTCATCACAGATGGACCCATCATCATCTACAAACAAGAGAACGAGCTTGTTCCAACTCAAGATGGGGGACAACCAATATATCAACTCATTCCCAAGCCAAATGGTGAGCACACCTCAGAAGAAAGGAAGCAGGCTAGACTAGACAGCTTCGCGAGGAACACCATATCCTCAACGGTCTCCAATGCCTACCTCAGCAAAATCATCAACTGCGAAACATCAAAGGAGATGTGGGAAACCCTAGCAAAGCTATACGAAGGATTGGAGGAGATAAAGGAAAATAAATTCACGATTGCATGCCAGAAGTTTGATAACTTCAAGCAACTGGTCAACGAGTCCATCGAAAGGATAGAACTCAGATTCTCCAATATAGTGGTGGAAATAGAAACCATCAGAACTGGGAAATACACCCAGCGAGAAAAGAATCTAAAAGTTCTTTCAGCGCTCACAGCTGAATGGAACACTTATAAGGTGGTACACCAAAGTCGAAGTGACTTAGGTGATCTTTCAACTGAAAGATTATACTCCCTACTCAAAGCCAACAAATACAACTTGAAGATTACCATGAAAGAATCTTCAAGTAAACAGAATGATGGAGAGCTGACACCTACAACAAAGGAGATTGCGTTCAGAGCCAACTATGAAAAATCCGCATACATACAGTCTGCTGAGTCATCGAAGAAGGATAAGAAGGACATGAGCAAGGAAGAGCTACTTGAAGAAATAGCCATGCTGGTCAAAAACTACAACAGACTCAACACCAGTAAGGGTAAATACAAGAAGTTCGCAAGAACTTACAGAGACAAGTACGCAGCAGCTGATGAGAAGTCAGCTGACAAACGAACAGAAGAAGGTTGCTTCAACTGCAAGGACCCAGGACACTACCGGCTAGATTGTCCAAAGCTGTCCAAGAAAGATAAAGTCCAACTGAAAGCTAAGGCAGCTTACAGAAGGAGAGCTTACATCGCCGATGAGGAATCAGAGTGCAACAAAATGGATGACAACATGCCATTTTCAGAGTCGGAAGAAGAAGCACTGATGGCCCATGATGAACCTGATTGGGATACATGCTTCATGGGACAAACAGACGGCATCGATGAAGATGAGGTAATGTCTCGAACTCAAAATCTATCTGATGGTCCCTGAGCTGGGTACTTGGTGTAGAGGGGGGGGTGAATACACCAAGTAGATTTTTCGAAACTTTTATCAAGTTAAAACGGAGTTGAGTGAGAGCTCAGTTATTGATCCAGCTGGGGAGGGTCAGCTGGGTAAACAACTCAGCTGGCGGTGCGGAAAGTGGTGGTTTGAAAACTTAGCTCAGTTACTTATAAAAACTCAGTTTGAAAATATTAACTTATCGTTTTTAGCTTAGTCAGGTTGTGCAACTTTTCGAGAGACACAGCTGTCTTTGGAGAGCAGCTGTGTGTGCAGTTTTGAACAAGTATGCAATGATATGAAGGCGTTAGTACACAGCTGAATATAAAGCAAAAGTAAAGAGAGAGAGAGATAGAAGCACGCGAGTTTTTACGTGGTTCGGAGTAACACCTCCTACGTCCACGACCAGGTTCACTGGTAATCCACTACCACTTGGTTTCCAAGTACCAAGCAACTTCACAACTCTAACCCGAGCTGTGTTCCAACAGTTTGCGGGCACTGTCAAGCCTATACACCTTCAGTTTACGGGTACTGAAGAACCTAACCACTCGAATTACGCGCTTCGAGCAAGCGTACCTTTACCTAACCTTTCTGGGTTTGGGTTTGGGTATGGGGTTCCAACTGTGAACGAGTTCTTACAATTAAGAACTTCAGAGAATGATGAACTCGTTCGAAATCTAGGCTTAAGATATACAATGAGTTTGGCCTAGGGAACAGACGAAAAACTAAGCAGTTTCTTAACTAGAAACACTTTAAGATAAAGTGTTCTTTGATCTATGTAGAACTGCTTGGGAGCTTTTGAAAGAATAATGAATTCAGATAATGAAAGCTTGTAGAGAGTTTTTCGTATCTGATCCTGAGGTTGAAGACGGGTTTATATAGGTAGAGATTCAAGACTAGCCGTTGGATGAGCCGTTTGAATTTTACCTACTCTTCTTAAATACAAGATCTGCCGTTGGGCGTATCTGCACCTGTCTTCATTTGTGTCACATCCTAGGTTCTGAAGTCTAGGATGCTGATCTGGCAATCCCTCATTGGTCGAGGTAGGTTGACTTCCTCTGATTCCGGGATCTTCTGCCTTTAGAGCTGGCTTTTGAATTCAGAGCTGGACTGTCTCGTCGTGGAGTCTTCAGAGATAGTTCCTTTGTTCTACGAATTTGGACCAGCCGTGTTTTGAACTCAGCTCGAATTCTCTTCGCCTTGATCGAGCTCTGCCGGATCACTCACCGAAGGTTGACGCTCTTGTCTTTTGCTAGGCCGACTCGGCTGTGAACACAGCTGGGTCGACTGCTGTCTTCCGCTAGCTGACTCCTGCTGTAGACACAGCTGGGTCGATTGCTGTCTTCCGCTTCCTTAACCTGTAATCCTAGAACATCTAAGGCTCAAACAGGCGAGCTGGAAAACACTATTTAGGTTGGCGCGATCATCTATTCGGTTGGAGAATCAGTTGGGTTTTGGTATCAAATCGAAACCTTATAATTTTCCCAACAATTTCCCCCTTTTTGATGATGCCAAAACCTAACTGAGACAACTTATGATGCAGAGAAACTTGTGTTTTATTAATGTAAGAAAATACATTATAACACAGGAAAAAGAAAGAAGAAAAAAAATCTTCAGTCTTCAGTCAGCTGGGTCTTCTCTTCTGCATCCGTTGCTTCTTTCTTTTGACTCCTCTTCTTCAGCTGATTCTGATTCAGCTGGTTCCTCTAGCTCAACAGTTTGCCTCTTCATTGACTTGTCTCTCTTCTCCCTTACTTCCCCCTTTTTGGCATGATCAAAACAGGGTGGGAGATATTCACCATCGGCTGTTGCGATGTTTTAGTTTGGCGAAACTGTGGTTTTCAGCTCTGAGCAGCGAGGTTTAGAGTCTTAGTGGCTCAGCTGTTGTATTAGCTGGCTCTTCTTCAGTTGCATTAGCCTCAGCTGTGGTTGCAGACACAGCGTCCTTGGCCTGATTCAGCTGGGGCAGTCCAGCTGAGTGCTTGGAAGGATGAGTTGGCACGGGAGACATCATCTTCTGAGTCGGGCACAATCTTCATTCCTTGCAACTTTTGCTTCTTCAGACTTCTTAGATTGAATGAGAAAGTCTGATACAGCACTTGAGGGATTTGTATTCAGCTCATATCATCATCATCCAGCTGCAGATGATCGTTGGCTGGGTGAAGTTTCTCATTTGAGCTTGGTGCAGGGACTTGAGCATCTTTTATTGAAAGATCTCGAAGAAGGTGTCCCTGTGGAGCTGAAGGAAACTGAAGAGAAGGCGGTTGAAGTATCCCATCTGTCTTGGGGTTTAAGCTTGGTTGTTCAGCTGGAATACTCCGTTGCGGTGTTGGTGATGATTATGTTCAAGCAGGGACGTGAACTTCTCTTCCACCGTAAGAAACGACCGCTTGTGGGCCTTCTGCTCCTCGGAGAGTGATTACGAATTCTCTCATAATGTCAGCTGGCTTCTCTGCTGACTGACTGAGCACCTTTGACTTGAGTCTTCGGTTTGAAGACAGTGCTTCAGTATATTTTGTCTCCTCAAGTTGTCTCCGATTCCCAGCTGGGACGGAGTTAGATGCATGCTGCTTTGTTTCCTGCATCTTTTTCTGTGCCTCCTGTGGCGGAGCAGGAGCTTTGAAATGACTGCTCCTTAATACTCCGGTTTCATCAACATCTGGTCCAGGTCTGTTGACGTTGATTTTTGCATCCCAGGGAGTTGTGTGTCCCGTTCTCTCCTTTATGATGAGAGAAGCAGTGGGGCTGAGGAGGTCTTTTTCCTTTGTCATTCCCAGAAAGTTTTCTGCACCTTCCTGGTGGATGACGTTCTTGAGCTTTGCAGTCTCCTACTGCGCTGGCCTGGTTCTGTCGATGGGCTTCACCTTCTTCTGGACTTCCGTCTTCTTTGAGGTTTCTGAGAGTTAAGCAACTCTTATCTTGAAGCTTTGACAGATTCTTCAGGTTTGATTGGCTTCGGGAGACATCTTTCTGGATTCCATGTTCTTTTTCTGCATCTTTTGTTAGTAGAAACAAACAATACCAATTGATGGAAATAAGAAAGAATGCCAAAAAAAAACTTTCTACGTTTGATGCGTATATCTTCTAGCATATTTAAAGAGATTTCTTGAAGAATGGACGATCAAGATTTGTCTGTTAATAAGAAGATCTACGACTGGGAGTGATTCTCGCGTCATGTCAATTTAATGTGCGAGAGAGAACGGTTGAGGCGCTTTGACTTTTGCCTCGAAACTCCCATTATTCAATTCTTTGCAGACTTTTAATTAATATTGATTAGAAATGACAAGATGTGAATTGACAGAAAACAGATTGAGTAGGTGTAATTAAAGTTATTTCAAACCTCTCAGCTGATCATTGTAGTCAGCTGATACCTCGGTTGAGTGGGTGTGCTGGGTCATCGTGGTTCCAGCTGGTTCCCCCTCAGCTGAATAATCCTTTCCTTTCAGCATCTGGTTTAGTTGAATTCTTTCTCACCGATATCGTTGACATTGATTCGATTTTCGGTTATTTGCTTGTATTCGGCTTGATGCCTTTCATTCGGTAGGTCTGCTTCCATTCAAATTTGGATCTACTTCCATTCATTGGTCTCCTTCCATTCAGTGGTGAAGCATCGTCTGGGTTGAGAAGTCCAAGTAATTCGCACAGCATTTTGAATCTTGCTTCTATCAGCGGTTTTGTGAGAATATCAGCCCGCTGTATGTCTGTGTGAATTTTCTCAACAATCACATCCTTCTTTTCTACGTGATCTCTGATGAAATGATGTTGTACGTCTACATGCTTGCATCTTGTGTGAAGTCTTGGATTCTCCGATATGGCAATCGCACTTGAGCTATCACGTAAAATTGGAACTCCGTCCAGCTTTTACTTCATAGTCATCCGGTGATGTTTCGGCCGGAGAATTTGCGAGCAAATAGCCTTCCAGCGGCGGCCATATATTCGCTTCGTCGTGGAAGTTGCGACACACGTTTGTTTCTTTGAAAACCATGAGATCAACTTGCTTCCTAAGAACCGACAAGTTCCTGAAGTTGATTTTACGTCCAATCGATCTCCAGCGAAGTCTGAATCTGAGTATCCAGTCAGCTGTAGATTGTCTTCAGCTGGGTACCACAGCCCAACATTCTGAGTTCCTTTGAGGTATTTGAGAATGTTCTTGGCTGCTTGCATGTGTGCTTCCTTTGGATCAACTTGAAATCTGGCACACACACCGACTGCGAAAGAGATGTCTGGACGACTTCTTTGTTAGATACGGCGGGGATCCTATTATCCTCTCGTATTTGCCGGAATCAATCGACTTCCTTCAGTTCACAGTTCAATCTTCCGAGTTGGTGTTCATTGGAATCTTTACGATTCGCTTGATTGAACTCCATACTTGGCGATCAAATCTTTCACGTATTTGGATTGATTTATGAAGATCCCTTCTGAAGATTGCTTGACTTGAAGTCCTAGGAAGAAACTCATTTCTCCCATCATGGACATTTGGAACTTCTCTGACATCATCTCTCCAAATCTTTGGCATAAGAATCTTGATCTTGATCCAAAGATGATGTCGTCTACGTAGATTTGAACAACCGGGATATCTTCTCCGACTTGATGGTGAAGAGAGTTCTCGCTTCATCGAGCCCTTCTTGAATCCTTTGGATATGAGAAAATTTGACAGAGTGTCATACCAAGCTCGAGGTGCTTGCTTTAATCCATAAAGAGCCTTCTTTAGTTTGTAGACTTTATTTCCTTCTACTTCGAATCCTGGAGGTTGTTCAACGTAGACATCTTCTTTGATTTCTCCATTTAGGAATGCACACTTCACATCCATTTGATAGACTTTGAATTTGTGATGTCTTGCAAAGGCAAGAAATAGTCTGATTGCTTCCAATCGTGCTACTGGAGCAAAAGATTCTTCGAAGTCAATTCCTTCCTGCTGAGTGTAGCCCTTGGCAACGAGTCGAGCTTTGTTTCTGATGACGACTCCCAGGGTATCCAACTTGTTCTTGAATATCCATTTGAGTCCTATGACTTTGACTTCTTGAGGTCTGTCGACTAATTCCCAGACACAATTTCTGAGGAATTCGTTCAGCTCTTCTTGCATGGCATTTGTCCAAGGCACACTCTTTAAAGCTTCGAGAATTGATTGAGGCTCTGGCACTTGAGCTACGTAACACGCCATTAGAGCTGTGTCTTCATCATAGACCGTCAGTTCTAGCTCTACTGAGAGTTGAGCTGTGTCAGCTGCCTCTTGATGATCCGATGAAGCTTGAGCAGCTGAGCTTCTGGTTTTGACTTGGTCAGATGGTTCTCCAATGATTGCTGATGATGGATGATCTTCAATCCATCTTCTCCTCTTACGAATTTCTTCTTCCAGTTGATTGATGCTTGAAGTGGCTAAATTTCGTCTGTCTTGGAGTTGTTCTGGAGTTAAATCTTGAGAGTTTGGCTCTCTTTGATTTGGATTTTGAGGAGATGTCTGTAGAGGCTCAGCTGGAGATGGAGCTGGGGACTCAGCTGTGTTTGGATTTCCAGCTGATGATGTTCCCCCTTGATTTGGCGTTGAAGCTTCTTCTTGATTTCCAGCTGGTGGAGCTTCTTGGTTGATTTGAGTTTCCTCCTCTGGCTCATTGTCCCAAATTAATGGTTCGGCCAGATTCCTGATTCTATTCTCTTGAGCCCTTGTCTGAATCAATCTTGAAGATTCTCCTTCGCTTCTTCGTTTGATAGAATCTCTATATTCGAAGGAGGATTCGTCAAAGGTAACATGTGGAGTTACTTCGACTATTTGAGTTCTTCTGTTGAAGACTCTGTATGCTTTACTCACAGCGGAGTAACCAAGGAATACTCCTCGGTCTGTCTTTTCGTCGAACGTCTTGAGCTGTGTCTTCCCATTATTGAGAATGTGACATTTGGATCCGAATACCTTGAAATATCCAATGTATGGTATTCTGTTGTTCCATAGCTCATACGGTGTCTTTCCTTGTCTTGATGTGAGTAGGGAGCGATTCTGAGTGAAGCAAGCCCAGAACTTCTTTGGAATGGCAGAGCTAGCTAGCATTGAGGTAGCTGCTTTCTTGATAGTTCTGTTTCTTCGTTCTGCTACACCATTCTGCTGAGGTGTGCGAGCTGCAGATGTTTGGTGTTGAACTCCGTTCTTCTCGCAAAAATCATAAATAGTTTCATTTAGAAACTCCGTTCCACGATCTGATCTTATTGCCATTATCTTGCACTCCTTCTGTGTTGATAATCTTTCCAGCAGGATAGGCAGCTTAGTTCTCGTTTCGCTCTTCTGGTACAAGAAAGATACCCAAGTGAATCTTGAGAAATCATCCACAACGACCAGAGTATATTTTCTGCCATTGAAGCTTGCTGGAGTAACTGGACCAAAAAGATCCATGTGAAGAAGTTGAAGAACTCGATCAGTTGACTGAGTTGGCTTGAGAGAGAATGAAATTCTTGTTTGTTTTCCTTGTTGACACGCGCTGCACATATGACTTTTGTCATATACTTGATCTGGAATTCCATTAGCGAGCTGGTTCCTAGCCAGTTTGTTGATTGTCTTGAAGTTGAGATGATTCAGCCGTCTGTGCCACAGCCAGCTGACTTCATTGCTGCTTTTTGATACAAGACAAGTCTCCGGAGGGCTGCTGTTCCAGTCAGCGAAGTACATATTTCCTTCTCTTTTCCCTCTTAGGAGTATCTGCTTGGTTTCCCTGTGCTTCACTGTGCATCCCTGTGCATCAAACTTGACAGAAAAACCGTTGTCGCAGAATTGGCTAATGGAAAGCAAGTTATGTTGCAATCCTTGTACATAAGAAACATTTGGGATTATAACATTTCTAGTTTTAAATGTACCATAACCTTTGGTTAGGCCTTTGGAGTTGTCACCAAATGTTACTTGTGGACCTGTACGCTCAATATACTCCTGGAGTAGATGCTTTAGGTGCGTCATGTGCTTGGAACATCCACTGTCCAAGTACCAAAGCGTTCTCATCGACTCCTCAGAGATGCGTCGATTCCTTGCAACCTAAACAAAAAGTTAAAATTCAGGTACCCAGTTTTAATTGGGTCCTTGTGGGTTAGACATAGATCCTTTGACGACCCAGATCTGCTTGATGACTCGAATTGGGTCATTTGATCTGATAATTCTCCCAGCTGAGTCGATATACACATTCATTGTGTTCTTCTTTTGTTGCTGGCGGGGTCTTGATCTTCGTGTCTTCTTGTTTTGTTGTCTGTATTTTGTTTGATTTCCAGCTGTGTGCCTAGCTGAGACGTTCCTTTGTCTCTGCTGTCTCTGATGCTGTGGTTGGAAATGATTATCCGGCTGATACTCGTATGAGTGGTATCCAGCTGGGTATCTCTGATATCTTGGTTGATATCGATCAACGTGCTTTGGTCTTGTGGTAGTATCTGTAAAATTCAGCTTGTGGTCTTCGTTGAGGTTGAGCACGTTGCTGTCTGAGCTGAGCTTGAGGTTGTCGCACAGCTGACCTTCTTGATGTCTGCTGTGTTCTCGACGGAGTTTGAGACTGTTTCACAGCTGTTCTTTTTGACGTCTGCTGTGTCCTCAACGGAGCTTGAGAATGTTTCACAGCTGTTCTTCCCGACGCCTGCTGTGTCCTCAATTGTTGATGCTGAGCTGCTGGGGTTGAAGGTTCATTTGCACGTACAAACATAACCTTTGTTCCACTTGTGGAGGCAATGTTTGAGGCATCCTTTGATTCGTTGTATCCCAGTCCCGCTTTGAGTGCTGCTGGACGCTGAGCACTAATGATCTCGTCCATTGTTGACGTGGCTTTGATGAGAGCTACTATCTTCTTAGATAGTACCTCTTCGGTGATTTTCAGCTCAATGATCTCAGCTGACTTCCTTTCCGATTCAGCTGTGACCTTTTCCACATCTTCTATCAGCTGTTTCTTCTCAGTGTTGACTTTTTTCATCAGCTGATCTTGTTTCACTATTTTGTCATTTAGTGAAACGACTTCCTGTTGGAGCTGAGTTGTATCAGCTGTGTCTGATACTTTTGTCTTTTCCAGTTCCGCCTTCAGCTCGGCATTCTCACACATAATGACGTCAAGGATCTCTTGAAGCTCCTTGGAATCGTTCATTACTTTCTCTACTAAACTCCAATCAGGTAGTCCAGATTCTGAGTCCTGTGTAGAGTGTTCGTGTGATGGTGAGGTGTTAGATAGATTTAGAGTTCGAGAAGTTACCTCATCTTCATCGATGCCGTCTGTTTGTCCCATAAAGCAAGTATCCCAATCAGGTTCATGATTGGCCATCAGGGCTTCTTCTTCCGAGTCTGAAAATGGCATGTCATCCATTTTATTGCACTCTGATTCTTCATCAGCGATATAAGCTCTCCTTCGGTCAGCTGCCTTAGCTTTTAATTGGTCTTTATCTTTCTTGGACAACTTTGGACAATCTTGTCGGTAGTGTCACGGTTCCTTGCGATTGAAGCAACCTTCTTCGGTTCGTTTGTCGGTGACTTCTCATCACTTGCGTACTTATCTCTCGTAATTCCCGAAGAACTTCTTGTATTTGCCCTTCTTGGTGTTGAGTCTGTTATAACTTTTCACCATCATGGCAATTTCTTCGAGTAGCTCCTCTTTGCTCATATCCTTTTTGTCCTTCTTCATCTTGGAGGACTCAGCTGACTTGACATGAGCTGACTTTTCAGAGTTGGCTCTGAAAGCTATTTCTTTTGGAGCTGGGGTGAGTTCTCCGTCATTCGTGCCTTGAAGATTCTTCTTGAGTGATCTTCAAGTTGTACTCGTTGGCTTTTAAGAGTGAGAACAACCTTTACGTAGATAGATCACCCAAGTCACTTCGACTTTGGTGAACTACCTTGTAAGTGTTCCATTCGGTGAAAAGAGCCGAAAGAACCTTTAGATTCTTTTCCGCCGGGTATACTTCCCGGATTCGATTGTCTCTATCTCAATGACTATGTTTGAGAACCTTAGCTCCATCGCTTCGATGGACTCGTTGGCTAGCTGCTTGAAGTTGTCGAATTTTTGGCACGCTATTGTGAATTTGTTTTCTTTGATCTCTTCTGATCCTTCACATAGCTTGGCGAGTGTTTCCCACATCTCTTTGGCTGTCTCGCACTTGATGATTTTACTCAGGTAGGCGTTTGAGACTGTTGAAGAGATGGTGTTCCTTGCGAAGCTGTCCAGACCAGCTTGCTTTCGCTCTTCGGAAGAATATTCCTTCTTTGGCTTGAGAATTGGCCGGTATTCTGGTTGGCCTCCATTATGAGCAGGTACGAGTTCAGTTCCTTGTTTGTATATAAGGATGGGTCCGTCTGAAATGACGTCCCACATCATGTCGTGATGTGCACAAAGGAAGCTTTTCAATCTGAATTTCCAGATTGCATAGTCGTCTACCGAGAAGGTGGGGAGATTCCTGTTAAGATAAGAATCCATAGACATGTGCAGTATGTAATAAGATGAGTTTTTTTTTTCTGAGAAACGGATCTGTTCAGTTGACCACTGACACAGAGCGTCAAGAGAGATCTCTTGATACAGAAACGGTGGTCTTTTGAACCACTGCTCTGATACCAATTGATGGTCCCTGAGCTGGGTACTTGGTGTAGAGGGGGGGTGAATACACCAAGTAGATTTTTCGAAACTTTTATCAAGTTAAAACGGAGTTGAGTGAGAGCTCAGTTATTGATCCGGTGGGAGGGTCAATTTGGGTAAACAACTCAGCTGGCGGTGCGGAAAGTGGTGGTTTGAAAACTTAGCTCAGTTACTTATAAAAACTCAGTTTGAAAATATTAACTTATCGTTTTCAGCTTAGTCAGGTTGTGCAACTTTTCGAGAGACACAGCTGTCTTTGGAGAGCAGCTGTGTGTGCAGTTTTGAACAAGTATGCAATGATATGAAGGCGTTAGTACACAGCTGAATATAAAGCAAAAGTAAAGAGAGAGAGATAGAAGCACGCGAGTTTTTACGTGGTTCGGAGTAACACCTCCTACGTCCACGACCAGGTTCACTGGTAATCCACTACCACTTGGTTTCCAAGTACCAAGCAACTTCACAACTCTAACCCGAGCTGTGTTCCAACAGTTTGCGGGCCCTGTCAAGCCTCTACACCTTCAGTTTACGGGTGCGAAGAACCTAACCACTCGAATTACGCGCTTCGAGCAAGCGTACCTGTACCTAACCTTTCTGGGTTTGGGTTTGGGTATGGGGTTCCAGCGTGAACGAGTTCTTACAATTAAGAACTTCGGAGAATGATGAACTCGTTCGAACTCTAGGCTTAAGATATACAATGAGTTTGGCCTAGGGAACAGACGAAAAACTAAGCAGTTTATTAACTAGAAACACTTTAAGATAAAGTGTTCTTTGATCTATGTAGAACTGCTTGGGAGCTTTTGAAAGAATAATGAATTCAGATAATGAAAGCTTGTAGAGAGTTTTTCGTATCTGATCCTGAGGTTGAAGACGGGTTTATATAGGTAGAGATTCAAGACTAGCCGTTGGAGGAGCCGTTTGAATCTTACCTACTCTTCTTAAATACAAGATCTGCCGTTGGGCGTATCACCGTCTTCATTTGTGTCACATCCTAGGTTCTGAAGTCTAGGATGCTGATCTGGCAATCCCTCATTGGTCGAGGTAGGTTGACTTCCTCTGATTCCGGGATCTTCTGCCTTTAGAGCTGGCTTTTGAATTCAGAGCTGGACTGTCTCGTCGTGGAGTCTTCAGAGATAGTTCCTTTGTTACGTACTGTTGGACCAGTGTGTTTTGAACTCGGCTCGAATTCTCTTCGCCTTGATCGAGCTCTGTGGATCACTCGGTGAAGGTTGACGCCTTCGTCTTTTGCTAGGCCGACTCCATTTGTGAACACGAGTAGGTCGACTTGTCTTCCGCTAGCCGACTCTGCCGTAGACACGGTTGGGTCGGTCTTGTCTTCCGCTTCCTTAACCTGTAATCCTAGAACATCTAAGGCTCAAACAGGCGAGCTGGAAAACACTATTTAGGTTGGCGCGATTATCTATTCGGTTGGAGAATCAGTTGGGTTTTGGTATCAAATCGAAACTTTATAATTTTCCCAACACTATCTAACCTCTCACCATCACACGAACACTCTACACAGGTTTCAGAATCAGGGCTACCTGATTGGAGTCTAGTAGAGAAAGTAATGAACGATTCCAAGGAGCTTCAAGAGATCCTTGACGTCATTATGTGTGAGAATACCGAGGTGAAAGCAGAACTGGAAAAGATAAAGGTATCAGAAGCAGCTGATACAACACAGCTCCAACAGGAAGTTGTTTCACTAAAAGACAAAATAGTGAAACAAGATCAGCTAATGAAGGAATTCTACTATGAGAAGAAACAGCTGATGGAAGATTTGGAAAAGGTCACAGCTGAATCGGAAAAGAAGTCAGTTGAGATCATTGAGCTGAAAAGCACCGAAGAGGTACTATCTAAGAAGATAGTAGCTCTCATCAAAGCTGTTGGGAAAATTAATAGAGTTTTGATTGGATACCAAAACCCAGCTGACCCCAACCGAGTAGATGATTGCACAAACCTAAGCGTTTTTCAGCTCACCTGTTTGAGCTTATAGAGTTTCTTAGTTTACAGGTAGAATCGCAGAAGACACAGCTAAGCAGACAGCTTAAGAACTCAGCAGAGCAGACTCAGCAGAGCAAGACCAAGCAGAGTCAAAGATCTTGCAGTATCAAGACCCAGCTCAGTGACGGAAACCCAACTCAGTGTCGATGACACAACTCAGGTCTAAAACACAGCTCAGGTCAGTGACACAGCTCAGGTTGAAGACACAACTCAGGTTGATGATACAGCACAGGTCTAAGACACAGCTCAGAGTCAAGACACAGTAGAGTCCAAAACGCTGAAGATACAGCAGAGACGCTTAGCAGCTCGAAGATGAAGACCTTCTCCAAGACAAGATCCCGATGTCAGAAGATCTTGTATGACGCAGTCAAATTAGAGAAGAACTAGCCTCTGCAGATGCAGACCTACTTCGTAGGTAAAGGCCAGAAGTCAACAAGAGTAGGTAAGATTCAAACGACTCTCTTCCAACGGCTAGTTTGGATCTCCACCCATATATATCTCTCCTCCACTATTGAAGAAAGAGGACTGATGAAGAAATAGACGACTGAAGCAATAAAAGAGCAAAACAAAAAAATTAACAACAATCTTCAAAGCCATATCTTTCAAGAACACCCAGCCAGTCAGCTGTGTTCTTAGTTGTTCACACATTCAGTCTTAGGCAGAATAGATCAGAATATAAACATCTTAAGCCTAGTTTGAACGAGTTCATCATACTCCTTGTTCTTCATTGTAAGAACTCGTTCACAGTTGGAAAACCCATACCCAAACCCAAACCCAGAAAGGTTAGGTAAAGATACGCTTGCTCGAAGTGTGTAATTCGAGTGGTTAGGTTCTTCAGTACCCGAAAACTGAAGTTGTAGGCTTGACAGTGCCCGCAAACTGTTGGAACACAGCTTGGGTTAGAGTTGTGAAGTTGCTTGGTACTTGAAAACCAAGTGGTAATGAAGTACCAGTGAACCTGGTCGTGGACGTAGGAGGTGTTACTCCGAACCACGTTAAAATTGCTTTGTTCTTTACTGTTCTGTTTTATGCATTTTGCTAACCCCTCATGAGCATTATTTCAAGCTGCATAAACTGACTAACTGAAAAGTGAAACAGAGCTTTGCAATATAATTTGAAGCAACAGACGGACTTTCCAAATCCACCACATTCCGCACACACACACACAGCCAGCTGTGTTGATCAAGCTGCCATCCAACTGGATCGAACACGGCCAGCTCTCTGAAAAGAGTTTTAACTTGGAAAAGTTTTTAAACCTTGGTGTTTTCACCCCCTCTCTACACCAAGGTATCCGTCTTGGGACCAACAATTGGTATCAGAGCAGTGGTTCAAAAGATCATTGTATCTGTGTCAAGTCAGCATTTCATTGCTGATAGTGGTCACCTGAACAGATCCTTCTTGTTTCAATTTTTTTTAAATCATTACATTGCATACTGTCGTGGAATCTTCCTTGTGCAGGAAACATCCGACATTCTCTGTCGATGATTATCAGATCTGGAAGTTCCAACTTAACAGCTTTCTGAGTGCGCATCACGACATGATGTGGGATGTTATCTTTAATGGACTCATCATCATAAACTCAGAAAGTCAAGCAGAAGACTGAATGGTCAGGAGCTTGAAGATGGCCAAAGCTGAATCAGATCAAAGAATGGCTCTAGCCAATGCATAGACAGCTGGAACCTAGCCATCGATGTACCAAAGAGGTCGTACTCAATCAAGCCAGCTCTCCAAGCTCAGTCCGATCAGAAAAGAAAGCTGATCGGCAACTCAAAGACCAAGAGAAGCAGCGGATCTCAGCTGGACACAAAGCTCAAAGGCTGCAGATAAATCCAACTGACTGGAATAAATTAAAGACAACAATGTCATCCAGCACAGACATCAAGGTCAACTTAAAAGACAGCTGGGAAGGATCTCAGCTGGTTATGAAGCTGGAAATCAACCGAGCTTCACCTCAAGATTCCAGCAGACGGGATATCAAGCTGACAGACTCCAGCTATGAAATGAACCTCATCGAAGAAAATAGAGTCAACAAGGTACAAAGAAGAAGTGGACTCATTCAAGGACCAACCAGAAAGATCACTCACAAAAGACAAGGACAAATCTGGGCTTTCAATGGAATCCTCAGCAACCAAGCCGGACCCAATTACAACGGGGTACCGAAGGAGTGATGACAGGTCAAAGGACAGACGTAATTGAGGAAGTCATCAAGCGTGCTGTGAAAGAAAGACAGCTATTGATCAAAGCTCATGACTCACCTCAAAGCTCTTCAAAGAATATGTCAAGAGTACTGGTCCCAACCAGGTGTTGTGAACGGTTTTCCTGATAAGTGCACTACACATGAATGCAATGCAAAGAACAGGAAATCGAAGATCTACCTTGCAAAGCAGCAGTGAACTCAGCTGATCATGGAACAACTGACATTATCAGAGAAATGAGTCAGTAATGAAAATCCAATCAACTCAAGTAGGAAGCAGCTGAGAAAAGGCAGTCTCCTACCATCAAATTCAGTGGAAACTCCACCAAGCTGGAAATTGACACAACTGTGATATCAGCTGAGGAAAAATTCAACCCAGCAGAATATTCAAGAGGAGAATCAAACAGAGCTGAATCAAGCTTAATTCGCAGAACTCAGAAGAAGAATCAAGAAGAAAGGAATTCAGTGGAGCAGATTCAACAACATTTGGTATCAGTTCAAACCAGATGAAGAAAGTTCATCCAGCTGAGGGGGAACAAACTCAGCTGGATCCCAAAGCAGAAGATTTACTCAGCTGAAGGGAAATACTCAGTCAAGCAAAGGAAAAGACTACCGCAACAACAGCTGACTTCTTGGTCCAAGCTGACAGGAATGTCTCATGCATTTATTTCTCTAAGGAATATACTATTTAAGTCCAATTATCTCAAATTCCTAATTTAAGCGGACATATGTTCCTTAGTTAAATTGCTTGATAAGTTTTCTTTCCCATCGCATTAATTATAAAGACTGCTGAGTACTGAAGCACGGTAAGATTGAGGCAGAATGTCAAGCGTTTGAACTGCCTCACGCGCGGTTGTAATACACTCGCCGTAAACACGTCAGAATGTGATGAGTAAATCTCTCCCAGCCGTTGATCAGAATACCAGCTGTCTCAATCTCAACCGATGATTCGTTATGGCAGTTGATATACATGGAAAAGATACGCAGAATTCTTCCATCTTTATCTCTGCGAATTTCAAATCTTGAAATCATCTGTCCATTGTCTGCAACTTCCTCGCTCGATCAAAATCAACAGACTACAGAAATGGCACCCAAGAAATCAATCGCAGGGATGAACCAGTTCGAAGTTCTTACGACAAAGTTGTCATTTGAAAGTTGTCTTTCCACCGCCAACCTTCAAGTTTCAGAACTCAAAGAGATGGTAGATCTCGTCATAGTCTCCGGTCTCTTACTGTGGGCAACCTCCATGCCCAAGCTTATGCTGAAAAGAGAAGCCGCTCTATTCTATCTCAACATCATTGACGAAGAAGGCTTTTACTCATCTTCATTTGATGTGACTGTCGAGGGCGATGACGGAAAATTTAACTCAGCAACCGTCAACATCAAACTCAACAAGATGCTACGAAAGGTGTTCAACCTACCCAGAGAAGGAGGATTCATCCCAGACGATTACAGCCGTGAAGAAGTGGATGAATTCCTCAGTAAAGAGATGCTCATCTCCCCAGAGCCGTACAGAGCGAGCATGTCAAAGCTCCTTCTCAAGCCAAAGTACAGGTTGCTGCTAGATATCATGCAAAAGTGCATTTTAGGGATAGCTGGATCTCAATGAGAGATAAGTATTCCAAAGCTCAAGCCAATGATTGCCATGATCAAAGGTGCAAACGTCAACTGGTTTGATTTCTTACTCAACAGATTAGTCAAGGAGTCAGAGAAGATAAAGTTTGACTCCACCAGGACGACGTACTCAACCCCAGAGCCCCTGTATCTATGCTCCAAGATTTCGTTCTTAATAGAACAAGCTATGAAAGGATACACAGTAAAGTGGGCTGAATCAGATCCGTCTCTTCCAGAGAATGAGTCAAATCAATGATCTCCTAAGACAACAGCCTGCTGTGAGCAATGACAAGAAGCAGCTGGAAGAATCAGAGGCAGATGTTCCAGCTAAGAAGAATCAGAGAAAAAGAAAGACAGCTGACCCCAAACCAGCTGAAGGTCCAGCTGAGAAGAAAAAGAAAACGGTTGTCATTCCACCATCTGAGGCGAGACCTTCCTATGAAGAAACTCCAAGTCAAGCAATTGTGATTCTCTCCCCACAGCCAGTATCAGCCTTCAATTTTTGCGGATCAAACATCTTGGCTGATATGGGATTGAATGATGATTCGTCATCCAGTTCAGAGGACGAGCTGGACTATCCAAAGAGTAAGACAACTCTTCCCAGCTCACCCCAGCCCTCACCACTTCACAACCCTCCGTCCAAGCAGCTCTCTCTTCCACCCAGCTCCCCAGCAAGAGACTCATCTCCTGTAAATATACAGGGAAATAATCAACTGGCTGAAGCTCCTTCACAGCCAACTGACGACCAAGCTGAACCCTTTTTCTCCATTCAAAGCTCTCTCTAAAAACAGCCTTCTCCCAAAGCACATATCTCCACAGAATCAGAGGAAAGTGACTCTACTGCCTCTCCATCACTCAACTCCTCTGGCTCAGCCTTCATGGAAGTTATGTACGAGGAGCTACGCATCGCAGGGATCAAGAGTGTTCTAACTCAGTATCCCATCTTGGCGCACCTGCCAATTGCCCTCGTCAAAGTTGGAGATCTCAAATTCTACCTGGCCACCAAGATGGCAACCTGGTACTAGAATGAGCAGCTGATCGAGACCTTCTCTTATGAGAAATTAAAGACGGATGAAGCATGCCTCCAGCACACGTTTGGCTTTGGAAGTCTGGAAGATGCTTACTTACATCAAAATGATCTCATCAGAGGAATTATCGAAGTGTCTCAGCAATACCCCAAGCCGCACCCAGCAGACGTCTGGGAATCAACCAACAAGCTTCTAACAGCAGCAGGATGGAAGACATCTTCTGGAGATGTCATATCCAAAGAAGTCACAGCTGAGATTACCAAGGAAGCTGAACCAGTTAACACAGATGAGGTAATAGTCTTGGAAGAACCAGCTGTTGCATCAGCTGAACCAAAGACAGTAGCTCCACCAAGTCCAGTTGCCAATGACACTCGATCGCTGGTCGAGTTAGAGGCAAACAAACTCAATCATGTTGATTCTTCAACTCAAACGGACTCAGCTGTCGAGCTTTCAACCGCCATGAAGGAAGCAATAACTAAAGAGGTTGAAGAAATTCTTTTTCAGGACAGACTGAAGTCTCAAGTAGATATCATTACGCGATTCACAGCTCTAGACTGTCAAGTTAGAGAGCAACAGCAGACAATTGATGAAGTCCATAAGTTTGCTCAAGATTTATAAGAAAGTACAAGTCTAGATCTCAAACAATCTCTTGTCTCTCAAAGCATTGATCAATCGCACCTTCTAGAGAAGAGAGTTCCTGAGATTGTAACCAGACATCAAGCTCCACAGGTCGACAACATAACAAATATTTCAAGCCAGCTGGAAGCTCTCAAAAAGTCCACTTTCTCCAACAGCTCTGACATCCGTCAACTCTTCAACTTATATAAAGATCTGGATGCTCAGTTCAGAGCTGGAAGCAACAGCGCTGCTCAGCTGAACATCACCACAGCTGACAACTCAGCCAAGATCGCTGATGTTGAAGGTATTCTTTCCAAGCTCAACGCCACAGTTGCCAACCTCTCTGCCTCCCTTGTTGATAATGCCAAAAAGGGGGAAGATAAGAATGAAGCTGGAAAAACAATGGAGAGGGAAGCTGCAGTTAAGGAGGAACCTGTGCAGCTAATTCAATCGAAAATAGACGATTTCGCCAAAGAGCTGGATGACGAAGAGCCAGAGCCAACTACTCCAGCCAAAGCAGTCAAAGAGACATGGAGAGAGAAGATGGTTGCTCTTGCCAAAGCCTGTGGACATAAGCCAGAAGAATACAAGGACTATCACTGGCTGTGTAACTTCCACAACGAGCAAAGAAGAGAAATGCAAGAGCTGGATAAGATTATCAAGAAGAAAGCTGATTCGCTCAAGCTTGCTGAGAAAAAAGTAAAAGAAGAAAAGGCAGAGCTACAGGCAAGCTAGGAAGAATCAAGTCCAAGCAGCCTCAACTGACAAGAAGAACCCAGATGATATCAATGAAAACTGTGAACGATGCAAATCAGAATTCATCAAAGAATTCTACTACTTGAATCAGTACAAAGGCATGGATCCACAAACTGCATTCCGGGATTATCTTCTCGAACTTCATGAGACAGATCCAATGATGGCAAGATCAATTGCCCTATATGCCAAGAGAAACAACATCTAACTGAAGGCTCCAAAAGTCAAGCAATTGAAGCCTCATCTCTAACTGGAACGAACATTCCTGACAAAGCCCAGATTATCAAAGAAGTTCATCACTGGGCTGGCGAAAGAGGAATTTCCAAAACGAAGAATCAAGCAGAATGGAAGGAATTGGAAGAGTTCATCTTCAACAGATATGGTCTCAAGACTGACCATCAGATTGATGAACAGAGGAAGCTCAGTTGAAGACCCAGCCAACTGGGAATTTTTGTATTTTAAAAGTTTTGTAATTGTAAATTTGTAAAATATCCTTTTATTAATGAAAAATTCGTTTTTATCTCAAGCTCACCCTGATGACAATAACTCTTTGTCCAGGCACTGAACTCTGAATTTGATTTACCCTGCTGTGTATGTTTAAACTTTTGAAAACCCGTTTCTTGTTAAGGGGGAAGTAAATTGTTTTTCTCAGTTAGGTTTTGGCATCATCAAAAAGGGGGAAATTGTTGGGAAAATTAATAGAGTTTTGATTGGATACCAAAACCCAGCTGACCCCAACCGAGTAGATGATTGCACAAACCTAAGCGTTTTTCAGCTCACCTGTTTGAGCTTATAGAGTTTCTTAGTTTACAAGTAGAATCGCTGAAGACAGCAGAAGACAAGCTAAGCAGACAGCTTAAGAACTCAGTAGAGCAGACTCAGCAGAACAAGACCAAGCAGAGTCAAAGATCCTGCAGTATCAAGACCCAGCTCAGTGACGGAAACCCAACTCAGTGTCGATGACACAACTCAGGTTAAAAACACAGCTCAGGTCAGTGACACAGCTCAGGTTGAAAACACAGCTCAGGTTGATGATACAGCACAGGTCTAAGACACAGCTCAGAGTCAAGACACAGTAGAGTCCAAAACGCTGAAGATCCGGATCTCCACCCATATATATCTCTCCTCCACCATTGAAAAAAGAGGACTGGTGAAGAAATAGACGACTAAAGCAATAAAAGAGCAAAATAGAAAAATGAACAACAATCTTCAAAGCCATATCTTTCAAGAACACCCAGCCAGTCAGCTGTGTTCTTAGTTGTTTACACATTCAGTCTTAGGCAGAATAGATCAGAATATAAACATCTTAAGCCTAGTTTGAACGAGTTCATCATACTCCTTGTTCTTCATTGTAAGAACTCGTTCACAGTTGGAAAACCCATACCCAAACCCAAACCCAAAAAGGTTAGGTAAAGGTACGCTTGCTCGAAGCGTGTAATTCGAGTGGTTGGTTCTTCAGTACCCGGAAACTGAAGGTGTAGGCTTGACAGTGCCCGCAAACTGTTGGAAAATAGCTCAGGTTAGAGTTGTGAAGTTGCTTGGTACTTGGAAACCAAGTGGTAGTGAATTACCAGTGAACCTGGTCGTGGACGTAGGAGGTGTTACTCCGAACCACGTTAAAATTGCTTTGTTCTTTACTGTTCTGTTTTATGCATTTTGCTAACCCCTCATGAGTATTATTTCAAGCTGCATAAACTAACTAACTGAAAAGTGAAACAGAGCTTTGCAATATAATTTGAAGCAACAGACAGACTTTCCAAATCCACCACATTCCGCACACACACACACAGCCAGCTATGTCGATCAAGCTGCCATCCAGCTGGATCGAACACAGCCAGCTCTCTGAAAGGAGTTTTAACTTGGAAAAGTTTTTAAACCTTGGTGTTTTCAACCCCCCCCCCCTACACCAAGGTATCTGTCTTGGGACCAACAAAAGCCACATCAACAATGGACGAGATCATTAGTGCACAACGTCCAGCAGCACTCAAAGCAGGACTGGGATACAATGAATCAAAGGATGCCTCAAACATTGCCTCCACAAGTGGAACAAAGGTAATGTTTGTACGAGCAAAAGAACATCCAATCCCAGCAACTCAGCATCAACCGTTGAGGACACAGCAGGCGTCAGGAAGACCAGCTGTGAAATATCCTCAAGCTCCATCAAGGATACAACAGGCATTAAAAAGGCCAGTTGTGAGACAACCTCAAGCCCAACTCAGACAGCAACGTACTCAACCTCAACAAAGACAACAGGCTGGACTTTACAGATACCAGCAACCGCAACAGCACGTTGAACGATGCCAACCGAGATATCAGAGATACCCAGCTGGATATCACTCATATGAGTACCAGCTGGATAATCATTTCCAGCCACAGCATCACATGAGACAGCAGAGACAAAGGAACGTCTCAGCTGGAAACCGAAAGAAATCAAGACATCAAGACGGGAAGACACTGAGATCAAGACCCCGCCAGCAACAACCGAAGAACACAAAGAATATGTATATCGACTCAGCTGGGAGAATTATCAGATCAAATGACCCAATTCGAGTCATCAACCAGATCTGGGTCGTCAAAGGATCTCTGTCTAACCCACAAGGACCCAATTAAAACTGGGTACCTAAATTTTTATCTTTTGTATAGGTTGCAAGGAATCGATGCATCACTGAGGAGTCGATGAGAACGCTATGGTACTTGGACAGTGGATACTCCAAGCACATGACGTACTTAAAGCATCTACTCCAGGAGTATATCGAGAGTCCAGGCCCACAAGTAACATTTGGTGACAACTCCAAAGGCCTAACCAAAGGTTATGGTACATTTAAAACTAAAAATGTTATAATCCCAAATGTTTCTTATGTACAAGGATTGCAACACAACTTGCTTTCCATTAGCCAATTCTGCGACAACGGTTTTTCTATTAAGTTTGATGCACAGGGATACACAGTGAAGAACAGGGAAACCAAGCAGATACTCCTAAGAGGGAAAACAGAAGGAAATATGTATTTTGCTGACTGGAACAGCATCCCTCCGGAGACTTGTCTTGTATCGAAAAGCAGCAATGAAGTCGGTATTTGGCGTGGCACGAACGGCTGAATCATCTCAACTTCAAGACAATCAACAAACTGGCTAGGAACCAGCTCGCTAATGGAATTCCAGATCAAGTATATGACAAAAGTCATATGTGCAGCGCGTGTCAACAAGGAAAGCAGACAAGAATTTCATTCTCTCTCAACCCAGTTCAGTCAACTGATTGAGTACTTCAACTCCTTCACATGGATCTTTTTGGTCCAATTACTCCAGCAAGCTTCAATGGCAGAAAATATACTCTGGTCGTAGTGGATGATTTCTCAAGATTCACATGGGTATCATTCATGTACCAGAAGAGCGAAACCAGGACTAAGTGATGGTCCCGAGACGGATACCTTGGTGTAGAGGGGGGGGTGAATACACCAAGGTTTAAAAAACTTTTCCAATTAAAACTCTTTTTGAGTGAGCTGGATGTGTTCGATCCAGCTGGAAGGCAGCTTGATCGACACAGCTGGCTGGGTGCGGAATGTGGTGGGTTTTTGGAAAGTCCGTCGGTTGCTTCAAATATATTTCAAAGCTGTGTTTCTCTGTTCACCTAGTCAGTTTATGCAGCTTGAAATAATGCTTATGAAGGGTTAGCTGGATGCATAAATAAACATGAAAGAACACAGCTATTTAACGTGGTTCGGAGAAACTACTCCTACGTCCACGACCAGAAACCTCTGGTAATCCACTAAGGATACCACTGACTTTTCGCGCAGTCAGCAAGCGTTGCAGCTTAGTTCCTCAAGCTGGATACAAGTTTACGCGTACTATATCGAAACGTAACCAGACTGTTTACGGGCACAGCTGAAGCCTAACCTGTAGTTTGCGGGTACTACAGAACCAACACTCGAATTACGCGCTTCGAGCAAGCGTACCTTTACCTAACCTTATCTGGGTTTGGGTTTGGGGTTTTCCAACTATGAACGAGTTCTTACAATGAAGAACTTTGAGTATGATGAACTCGTTCAAACTAGGCTTGAGATGGGAAGGATTATATGCCTAGATTCTAGTGGTAGAGAGCTTCAGCAGCCTGAGAATAAATAATAACTCATAAGGGTGTAGACTGCTGGATATTGAAGCTTTTCAGAGAGATCTTTGATCTTTGTTTAGACTTCTTTCTCTGTTGATCTCTCTTGTATATTTTCTCTTTCTTGTCTCTCTCTCTCTCTCTGATGATGAAGAAGACTTCTATTTATAGGGAGAGATTAGAACTAGCCGTTGGAAAGAGCCGTTCTGAATCTCTACCTAACTTCTGACAATTTGATCTTGTCTTCTTCCTTGATTTCCTCGTAAAGCAATCCTAGGTCTGACTTCTAGGTGCTGAGGTGTCGAGTTCCTGATGGTCCAGATCAGATCTGACTTTATCTCAAGTTGACTTCGACTCTGCTGTGCTGGTGACTCTGAGCTGTCTTGGACTCTGCTGGATCATTGACGCTGAGCTGAGTCTTGAACTCTGCTGGGTCTTGACGTAGAGCTGAGTCTTGAACTCTGCTGGGTCTTGACGTAGAGCTGAGACTTGAACTCTGCTGGGTCTTGACGCTGAGCTGAGTTGTCACACGAGCTGGGTCTTTCCTACAGCTGTATCTGGAATAACTTGATCGTCTTGAATCTGGATAACGTTACTTACCACTCGACTTGGCTTACCCTGCTGTGTACTCAGCTGGGTCTTCTGCTGTCTTCAGCGACCACCTGTAAACATAGAAATTCTATAAGCTCAAACAGGTGAGCTGGAAAACTACTTGGGCTTGTGCAAACATCTACTCGGTTGGGGTCAGCTGGGTTTTGGTATCACTTCAAAACTCTATTAATTTTCCCAACAATTTCCCCCTTTTTGATGATGCCAAAACCCCAAGTTGGAAAAACAAAAATGCTTTCCCCTTAACAGGAAACGGGGTTTCATAAGATTAAACATTCACAGCAGGTAAATAAATTCAGAGCCTAGACAAAGAGAGATTGTCTTCAGGTTGATTTTGATAAAATGAACTTTTCATTAATATGAAGAATTTTTACAACTTTCTAAATACAAAAGAGTTCAAAAGAAAAATTCCCAGTTGGCTGGGTCTTCAACTTTGCTGCTTCCTTTGTTCATCAATTTGATGGTCAGTCTTGAGACCATATCTGTTGAAGATGAACTCTTCCAGCTCCTTCCATTCAGCTTGATTCTTCGTTTTTGAAATTCCTCTTTCACCAGCCCAGTGAAGAACTTCTTTGATAATTTGGGCCTTGTCAGGAAGGTTTGTTCCAGCTAGAAGTGGAGGCTTTAACTGTTTGACTTTTGGAGCCTTCAGCTGGATGTTGTTGCTCTTGGCATAGAGGGCAATTGACCTTGCCATCATTGGATCTGTCTCATGAAGTTCGAGGAAATAGTCCTGGAAAGCAGCTTCTGGATCCATGCCTTTGAACTGATTCAAGTAGTAGAATTCTTTGATGAATTCTGATTTGCATCTTTCCCAGTTTTCATTAATATCATCTGGGTTCTTCTTATCAGCTGAGGCTGTTTGGCATTGTTTCTTCTTTGCTTGCCTGTAGCTCTGCCTTTTCTTCTTCTGCTTTTTCTCAGCAGGCTTGAGAGCTTCAGCTTTCTTCTTAACAATCTTATCCAGCTCTTGCATTTCTTTTCTTTGCTCGTTGTGGAAGTTACACAGCCAGTGATAGTCTTTGTATTCTTCAGGCTTGTGTCCACATGCTTTGGCAAGAGCAACCATTTTCTCTCTCCATGTTTCTTTGACAGCTTTGGCTGGAGCAGTTGGCTCTGTCTCTTCTTCATCCAGCTCTTTGGCAAAATCGTCGATTTCCCTCTGAATTTGCTGCACAGGTTCCCCCTTGGCTGCAGCTTCCCTCTCACTTGTTTTTCCAGCTTCAATATAATCTTCCCCCTTTTTGGCATTATCAACAAGGGAGGCAGAGAGGTTAGCAACTGATGTGTTGAGCTTGGAGAGAGCTGTATCAAAATCAGCGATCTTGGCTGTGTTGTCAGCTGTGGCAAGGTTCAGCTGGGCAGTGCTGCTGCTTCCAGCTCTGAACTGAACATCCGGATCTTTGAATAAGTTGAAAAGTTGGCGGATGTCAGCGCTGTTGGAGAGAGTGGTCTTTTTGAGAGCTTCCAGCTGGCTTGAGATACTTGCAATGTTGTCAACCAGTGGAGCTTGATGATTTGAGATGATCTCTGGGACTCTCTTCTCTAGATGAATGGACTGATCAATTTGTTGAGAAATGAGAGATTGCCTGAGATCTTGACTGGTGCTTTCTTGAAGATTTTGAGCAAAATTATGGACTTCATCGATTGTCAGCTGTTGTTCTCGAACTTGACAGTCGAGGGCTGAGAATAGCATGACAACTTCAACTTGAGACTTCAGTCTGTCCTGAAATAGGATTTCTTCAACCTCTTTAGAGATTGCTTCCTTCATTGCGGTTGAGAGCTCGACAGCTGAGTCCGTTTGGGTTCCAGATTCAGCTTGGCTGGGTTTTGCTGCCTCGATCTCGACCAGTGAGCGAGTGTCATCGGCATTTGGACTCTGTGGGGCAGCTTCCTCTGGTTCAGCTGTTGCACCAGCTGGTTCTTCAATGATTATTACCTCAGCTGTGTCATCAGGTACAGCTTCCTTGGTAATCTCAAGTGAGACTTCCTTGGAGTTGTCAGCTCCAGAATGTGTCTCCCATCCCGCTGCCGTTAGAAGCTTATCGGCTGATTCCCAGACTTCAGCTGGGTGCGGCTTGGGGTACTGGTGAGACACTTCAATTATTCCTCTGATGAGATCCTCTTGATGCAAGTATGCATCCTCCAGACTTCCAAAGCCAAAAGTGTGCTGGAGGCGTGCTTCATCAGTCTTCAGCTTTTCGAAAGAGAAGGTCTCGATCAGCTGCTCATTCTGGTACCAGGTTGCCATTTTGGTAGCCAGATAGAACTTGAGATCTCCAACTTTGACGAGGGCGATGGGCAGGTGCACCAGAATTGGATACTGAGTTAGAGCACTCTTGATCCCTGCAATGCGCAAGTCCTCGTACATGGCTTCCATAAAGGTTGAGCCAGTAGAGTTGAGAGAAGGAGAGGTAGTAGAATCACTCTCTTCTGATTCTGAGATGTTTTGAGGAGCAGGTTCAAAAGGGTTCATAATTGGCTGTGAAGAAGTATCAGCCAACTGCGTGAAAGATTGAGCTCTGGGTGATGGCTGTTTTGGGGGTGAGCTGGGATAATTGGAAGAGGGTTCAGCATGGGTGTCAGCTGGCTGTGAAGGAGCTTCAGCCAGTTGAATATCTTCCTGCTCTCTTGCAGGAGATGGCTCTTTGGTTGGAGAGCTGGGTGGAGAAGAAGGCTGTTTGGGAGGAGAGCTGAGAGGAGGTGAGGGCTAGGGAGAGCTTCTTGGATTATCCAGCTCGTCCTCTGAGCTGGATGACGAACCATCATTCAATCCCATCTCGGCCAGGATGTTTGATCCGTATTGATCGAAGGCCGACACTGGCTGTGGGGAGAGAATCACTATTGCTTGACTTGGAATGACAGCTGTTTTCTTTTTCTTCTCAGCTGGACCTCCAGCTGGTTTAGGGTCAGTTGCCTTCCTCTTTCTTTGTTTCTTCTCAGCTGGAACTTCTGGCTCTGTTCCTTTCAGCTGCTTCTTGCTTTTGCTCACAGCAGGCTGCTTCTTCAGAAGATCATTGACTTGACTTATTCTTTGGAAAAGAATCTTCGTTTCTGGAAACGGTTCTGAGTTAGCCCAGTTTACTGTGTATTCTTTCACAGCTTGTTCTATCAAGAATGAAATTTTGGAGCAGAGATACAGAGGCTCTGAAGCTGAAAACGTCGTCCTGGAGGAGTTGAACTTGATCTTCTCAGACTCCTTGACCAGACGGTTGAGTAAGAAGTCAAACCAGTTGACGTTTGCGCCTTTGATCATAGCAATCATCGGCTTGAGCTTTGGAATGCTGATCTCTCCTTGAGATCCAGCTATCCCAAGAATACACTTCTGCGTAATATCCAGCAGCAACCTGTACTTTGGCTTGAGCAGGAGCTTTGACATGCTCGCTCTGTATGGCTCTGGGAAGATAAGCATCTCTCTGCTGAGGAATTCATCCACTTCTTCACGGCTGTAATCGTCTGGGATGAATCCTCCTTCTCTTGGTAGGTTGAACACCTTTCGTAGCATCTTGTTAAGTTTGATGTTGATGGCTGCTGAGTGAAATTTTCCGTCATCGCCTTCGACAGTCACATCGAATGAAGATGAATAAAAACCTTCTTCATCAATGATGTTGAGGTAGAAAAGGGCGGCATCTCTCTTTAGCATGAGCTTGGGCATGGAGGTTGCCCACAGCAGGAGACCGGAGTCTGTAACTAGATCCACCATCTCTTTTAACTCTGAAACATGGAGATTGGAGGTGGACAGAACACTCTCGAATGACATCTTTGTCATTAGAGCTTCAAACTGGTTCATCCCTGCGGTGGATTTGTTAGGCGCCATTTCTGCAACTTGGTGAATTTGATTGAGCGAAGATCTTGCAGAAAATATACGGAGGTTTTGGAGATTTGAAATTTGCAGAGATAAAGATGAAGGATGAAAGAATCTGCGTATCTTTTCCATATATATCAACTGCCATAACGGATCAACGGTTAAGATTGAAACAGTTGATATTCTGATCGACGGCTGGGAGAGATTCACTCATCACGATTTGCTGACGTGCTTTCGGCGAGTGTATTACAACCGCGCGTGAGGCAGTTCAAACATTTGATGTTCAGCCTCGATCCTGCCGTGCTACAGTACTATGCAGAATTTATAATTAATGCGATGGGAAAGGAAACTTATCAAACAATTTAACTAAGGAATATATGTCCGCTTAATATGGAATTCAAATTACTGGACTTATATAGCATATTCCTCAGAGCAATTATTGCATGAGACGCAAACCGATCAGTTTGAACACAGTATCCAGCTGATACCACAGCGGTCTTCTTCTTTTGTTTGATTGACAGTTCTCCTCAGCTGAGAGACTGGAAATTAGCTTCATTTTCCTTCAGCTGAGTTCCCTTGAGTTCTGCGACTGATGTCCAGCTGAGCTTGATTCCCCTTCATCTGGGTAATTCTTCTGAACTTAGCTTTGAGATCCAGCTGAGTTTGTTCCCCCTCAGCTGGATGATTTTTCTTCATCCGGATTGAGCGGTCCAAGTGATCCACACATCATCTTGATTTTAGATTTCAGCATGATGTGCTTTTGTGTGAATTTTTCCAATAATGGACTTTCAGATGTTGAGATATTTCTTGGATGCTTTCATGTCGACAGCTGGGTTAGAGAATCATCTTTATTTTCCTGCTGGATCAGGTTTCTCTTCAGCTGATGACTCCAGCTGTGTTTATTTTGGAGAGTGCATCCTGCTGGGTATTCTACTTGATTTTACTAATTCGTTCCAGCTATGTAGAATTCCCCCTTGATTTGACAGTAGGTGGCTTTTTCTTCAGCTGCATCCTACTTTCTTTGATCGAACGGATTTTCTCACCATCAGCTCATTTCTTTGATGAGGTCAGCTGTCCCATATCCAGCTGATTTATCTGCTGCTACACTAATCTTCTTTTGAGACCAATGTACTCAGCTGTATAACTGGCTGAATCTTCAGATTTGTATCCAGCTGTCTTTATTTCACAGCTGGTCCCAGTCAGCTAGCTGGGTTTCTTCATTTTCTTCGTTGACTTAATCAGAGCAAACATCCTCATCTGAGTCGGAGAAGGATATTTGATCATCATCTTTTTCACTTGATTCAAACCTTCTATCTTCTCTCCGGGAAGATGACTCAGCTGGGTTTCTCTTTGGGTAGAGTTGCTTGTTGTGATGAACCTTCACGATACTCTTGTACCTTTCCTTGCTTTGTTCAAGCTGATTAATGCTCCGTACAAGCATGGCAACTTCTTCGTTCAACTCTTCTTTGCTCATATTTCTGTGCTCCTTGTTGGTCCTTCCAAGCTGAGCTGATTGAGCTTCTTTTCTCGGCTTGAACCTCAGCTCTGCTTCATTCATTCGGCTGGATGAATCTCTGCTTGTGATCCCCAGATCAAATTCGTTGGCCTTCAAGATGGAGAACAATTTTTCAGTCTCCAAGCTGCCAAGATCAGTTCTGCTTTGGTGAACCACTCTGTGTGTACACCATTCTGAGGAGAGAGCTGAAAGAACTTTCAAGTTCTTATCTCGAACTGTATATTTTCCAGTTCGGATCGTCTCGATCTCAATGACGAGGTTGGAGAATCTGAGCTCCATTTGATCAATGGACTCGTAGGGGTGTTGCTTGAAGTTGTCGAACTTCTGGCATGCAACTGAGAATTTGTTCTCTTGAATTTCCTCTGAGCCTTCACACAGTTTGGCTAGAGTGTCCCACATCCCCTTAGCTGTCTCGCAGTGGATGATCTTGCTGAGATAAGTGTTCGTCACTGTTGAGGAGATGACGTTGCGAGCATAGCTGTCCAATCCAGCTTGTCTTCTTTCTTCTGGAGAGTACTCCCTTTTGGGTTTCACAACTTGCCGGAGTACTGGTTCAGCTCCAGGTGTCGTTTCTGCTTCTCTTTCTGACTTCATGATGATGATGGGTCCGTCAGTGATAACATCCCACATCATGTCGTGATGTGCACTCAGAAAGCTTTTGAGTCGGAACTTCCAGATCTGATAATCATCGACAGAGAATGTCGGAAGATTCCTGCACAAGGAAGATTCCATGACAGTATGCAATATAATGACTTTTAAAAAGATTTTGAAACTTTGAAGGATCTGTTCAGGTGACCACTATCAGCAAAGATGCTGACTTGACACAGAAAAAGTGATCTTTTGAACCACTGCTCTGATACCAATTGATCGTCCCGAGACGGATACCTTGGTGTAGAGGGGGGGGGTGAATACACCAAGGTTTAAAAAACTTTTCCAATTAAAACTCTTTTTGAGTGAGCTGGCTGTGTTCGATCCAGCTGGAAGGCAGCTTGATCGACACAGCTGGCTGGGTGCGGAATGTGGTGGGTTTTTGGAAAGTCCGTCTGTTGCTTCAAATATATTTCAAAGCTGTGTTTCTCTGTTCAGTTAGTCAGTTTATGCAGCTTGAAATAATGCTTATGAAGGGTTAGCTGGATGCATAAATAAACATGAAAGAACACAGCTATTTAACGTGGTTCGGAGAAACTACTCCTACGTCCACGACCAGAAACCTCTGGTAATCCACTAAGGATACCACTGACTTTTCGCGCAGTCAGCAAGCGTTGCAGCTTAGTTCCTCAAGCTGGATACAAGTTTACTCGTACTGTATCGAAACGTAACCAGACTGTTTACGGGCACAAACCGAAGCCTAACTCCGTAGTTTGCGGGTACTACAGAACCAACACTCGAATTACGCGCTTCGAGCAAGCGTACCTTTACCTAACCTTATCTGGGTTTGGGTTTGGGGTTTTCCAACTATGAACGAGTTCTTACAATGAAGAACTTTGAGTATGATGAACTCGTTCAAACTAGGCTTGAGATGGGAAGGATTATATGCCTAGATTCTAGTGGGAGAGAGCTTCAGCAGCCTGAGAATAAATAATAACTCATAAGGGTGTAGACTGTTGGATATTGAAGCTTTTCAGAGAGATCTTTGATCTTTGTTTAGACTTCTTTCTCTGTTGATCTCTCTTATATATTTTCTCTTTCTTGTCTCTCTCTCTCTCTCTGATGATGAAGAAGACTTCTATTTATAGGGAGAGATTAGAACTAGCCGTTGGAAAGAGCCGTTCTGAATCTCTACCTAACTTCTGACAATTTGATCTTGTCTTCTTCCTTAATTTCCTCGTAAAGCAATCCTAGGTCTGACTTCTAGGTACTGAGGTGTCGAGTTCCTGATGGTCCAGATCAGATCTGACTTTATCTCAAGTTGACTTCGACTCTGCTGTGCTGGTGACTCTGAGCTGTCTTGGACTCTGCTGGATCATTGACGCTGAGCTGAGTCTTGAACTCTGCTGGGCCTTGACGTAGAGCTGAGTCTTGAACTCTGCTGGGTCTTGACGTAGAGCTGAGACTTGAACTCTGCTGGGTCTTGACGCTGAGCTGAGTTGTCACACGAGCTGGGTCTTTCCTACAGCTGTGTCTGGAATAACTTGATCGTCTTGAATCTGGATAACGTTACTTACCACTCGACTTGGCTTACCCTGCTGTGTACTCAACTGGGTCTTCTGCTGTCTTCAGCGACCACCTGTAAACATAGAAATTCTATAAGCTCAAACAGGTGAGCTGGAAAACTACTTGGGCTTGTGCAAACATCTACTCGGTTGGGGTCAGCTGGGTTTTGGTATCACTTCAAAACTCTATTAATTTTCCCAACACTAAGCTGCCTATCCTGCTGGAAAGATTGTCAACACAGAAGGAGTGCAAGATAATGTCAATAAGATCAGATCGAGAAACGAAGTTTCTGAATGAAACCATTTATGATTACTGCGAGAAGAACGAAGTTCAACATCAAACATCTGCAGCATGCACACCTCAGCAGAATGGTGTAGCAGAGAGAAGAAACAGAACACTCAAAGAAGCAGCTACCTCAATGCTAGCCAGCTCTGCCATTCCAAAGAAGTTCTGGGCCGAAGCAATCAACACAACTTCAAATCTGGCCAAACCATTAATTTGGGATGATGAGCTAGAGGAGGAACTTCAAAACAACCGGGAAGCTCCACCAGTTGGAAATCAAGAAGAACCTTCAACGCCAAATCAAGGGGGAACGCCATCAGCTGGAAATCCAGACACAGCTGAATCCCCAGCTCCATCTCCAGCAGAGCCTCTACAGAAGTCACCTCAAAATCCAAATCAAAGAGAATCAATCTCTCATGACTTAACTCCAGAGCAACTCCAAGACAGAGGAAATTTAGCCACTTCAAACATCAATCAATTGGAAGAAGATATTCGTAAAAGGAGAAGATGGATTGAAGATCATCCATCATCAGCAATCATTGGAGAACCATCTGACCAAGTCAATACCAGAAGCTCAGCTGCTCAAGCTTCATCGGATCATCAAGAAGCAGCTGACACAGCTCAACTCTCAGTAGAGCTAGAACTGACGGTCTATGATGAAGATACAGCTCTAATGGCGTGTTACGTAGCTCAAGTGCCAGATCCTCAATCAATTCTCGAAGCTTTGAAGAGCGTGCCTTGGACTAACGCCATGCAAGAAGAGCTGAATGAATTTCTCAGAAATTGTGTCTGGGAATTGGTCGACAGACCTGAAGAAGTCAAAGTCATAGGACTCAAATCGATATTCAAGAACAAATTGGATACCCTGGGAGTCATCATCAGAAACAAAGCTTGACTGGTTGCCAAGGGCTACACTCAGCAGGAAGGAATTGACTTCGAAGAATCTTTTGCTCAAGTAGCGCAATTGGAAGCAATCAGACTCTTTCTCGCCTATGCAGCACATCACAAATTCAAGGTCTATCAAATGGATGTGAAGTGTGCATTCTTTAATGGAGAAATCAAAGAAGATGTCTACGTTGAACAACCTCCAGGATTTGAAGTAGAAGGAAATAAAGTCTACAAGCTAAAGAAGGCGCTTTATGGATTGAAGCAAGCACCTCGAGCTTGGTATGACACTATGTCAAATTTTCTTGTATCCAAAGGATTCAAGAAGGGCTCAGTAGACAGAACTCTATTCACCATCAAGTCAGGAGAAGACATCCTGGTTGTTCAAATTTATGAAGACGACATCATATTTGGATCAAGATCAAATTTCTTATGCCAAAGATTTGGAGAGATGATGTCAGAGTAGTTCCAAATGTCCATGATGGGAGAAATGAGTTTCTTCCTAGGACTTCAAGTCAAGCAATCAGCAGAAGGGATTTTCATAAATCAATCCAAATACGTGAAAGACTTGATCGCCAAGTATGGAGTTCAATCCAGCAGAACTGTGAAAATTCCGATGAACACCAACTGGAAGATTGAACCAGGAACTAAAGGGAAGTCAGTTGATTCCAGCAAATACAGAGGGATAATAGATTCCCTGCTGTATCTAACAGCAAGTCGTCCAGACATCTCTTTCGCAGTCGGAGTGTGTGCCAGATTTCAAGTTGATCCAAAGGAAGCACACATGCAAGCAGCCAAGAACATTCTCAAAAATCTCAAAGAAACTCAGAATGTTGGGCTGTGGTACCCGGCTGAAGACAATCTACAGCTGACTGGATATTCAGACTCAGACTTCGCTGGAGATCGGTTTGACAGAAAATCAACTTCAGGAACTTGTCAGTTCTTAGGAAGTAAGTTGATTTCATGGTTTTCAAAGAAGCAAACGTGCGTCGCAACCTCCACAACAGAAGTAGAATATATGGCCGCTGGAAGCTGCTGCTCACAAATTCTCTGGCTGAAACATCAGCTGGATGACTATGAAGTGAAAACTGGACAAGTTCCAATTTTCTGTGATAGCTCAAGTGCGATTCCTATTTCAGAGAATCCAGTACTTCACACAAGATGCAAGCATGTGGACGTACGCCATCACTTCATCAGAGATCACGTGGAAAAGAAGGATGTGATTGTTGAGAAAATTCACACAAACATACAGCGAGCTGATATACTCACAAAGCCGCTGATAGAAGCAAGATTCAAAATGATGTGCGGATTACTTGGATTACTCAACCCAGACGATGCTTTACCCAGCTGAATGGAAGCAGACCCAGCTGAATGGAAGCAGACCCAGCTGAATGGAAGCGAACAGCTGGAATTCAGAATCGGCGTCACTGGTATCAGCTGAGAAAGAATCCAGCTAAACCAGACGCTGAAATTGAAGGATTATTCAGCTGAGGGGGAACCAGCTGGAACAACGATCACCCAGCACACCCACTTAACCGAGGTATCAGCTGACTACATTGATCAGCTGAGAGGTTTGCAACAACATTAACTACACCTACTAAATCTGTTTTCAGTCAAATCATATCTTGTCATATCTAATCAAATTTAATTAAAAGTCTGCAAAGAACTGAATCATGGGAGTTTCGAGGCAAAAGTCAAAGTGCCCCAACCGTCCTCTCTCACGCATTAACTCGCAATGTCTGAACAAGAAATTGACATGACGCGAGAATCACTCCCAGTCGTAGATTTTCTTATCAATCGATAAATCTTGATCGACCATTCATCAAAATAGCTATATAAATATGCTAGAAGAGACGTAAAACATTGCATCAACCCTAAAAAGTTTTTCGGCATTCTTTCTTATTTCCATCAATTGGTATTATTTGTTTCTACTAACAAAAGTTGCAGAAAAAGAACATGGAATCTAGAAAGATATCCCCCGAAACCGATCAAACTTGAAGAATCTGTCAAAACTTCAAGATAATAGTTGCTTAACTCTCAGGAACCTCAAGAAGACGGAGTTCCAGGAGAAGGTGAAGCCCATTGACAGATCCGGTCCAACGCAGTGAGAGACTGCAAAGCTTAAGAACTTCATTCACCAGGAAGTTGCAGAAATCTTCCTGGGAATGTCAAAGGAAAAAGACCTCCTCCGCCCCACTGTTTCTCTCAAAATAAAAGAGAGAACGGGACATACAACTCCCTGGAATGCAAAAATCAACGTCAACAGACCTGGACCAGAAGTTGATAAAGCCGGAGTCTTCAAGAGCAGTCGTGTCAAAGCTCTTGCTCCGTCACAGGAGGCACAGAAAAAGATGCAGGAGACAAAGCAGCATGCATCTATTTCCGTCCCAGCTGGGAATCGGAAACAACTTGAGGAGACAAAACATGCTGAAGCACCGTCTTCAAACAGAAGACTCAAGTCAAAGGTGCTCAGTCAGTCAGCCGAGAAGCCAGCTGGCATTATGAGAGAATTCGTAACGACTCTTCGAGGAGCAGAAGGCCCACAAGCGGTGGTTTCTCACGATGGAGAAGAAGTTCATGCGCCTGCGTGAACATCGTCATCATCAACGCCGTAACAAAGTATTCCAGCTGATCAACTAAGCTTAAACCCCACGACATGGAATACTTCAACCGGCCTCTCCTCAATTTCCTTCAGCTCAACAGGGACACCAGCTTCGAGATCTTCCGATGAAAGTTGCTCAAGCCCCTGCACCATGCTCAAGTGGAAAACATCACCCAGCCGATGATCACTTGCAGCTGGATGATGATGATATGAGTTGAACCCCTTACCCACCACTTCGAAGTGGAAGGGGAATACTCAAGTCCCTCAAGTGCTGAAGCAGACTTTCTCATTCAATCTAATGAAGTCTGAAGAAGCAAAATTGCAAGGAATGAAGTTGTGCCCGACTCAGAAGATGCTATCTCCAGTGCCAACTCATCCCTCCAAGCACTCAGCTGGACCGCCCCAGCTGAATCAGGCCAAGGACGCTGTGTCTGCAATCACAGCTGAGGCTAATGTTACTAAAGAAGAGCCAGCTAATACAACAGCTGAGCCACCTAGACTCCAAACCTCGCTGCTCAGAGCTGAAAACCACAGTTTCGCCAAACTAAAACATCGCAACAGCCGATGGTGTATCTCTCTCACCTTGTTTGATCATGCCAAAAAGGGGGAAGTAAGGGGGAAGAGAATGAGACAAAGAAGAGGCAAACTGCTGAGCTAGAGGAACCGGTTGAATCAGAATCAGCTGGAGAAGAGACGAGTCAAAAGAAAGAAGCAACGGATGCAGAAGAGAAGACCCAGCCAATTGGGATTGAAGAACTGAAGAATTGAAGTTTTTTTTTCTTTCTTTCTTTTTCCAGTATTATAATGTATTTTCTTACATTAATAAAACACAAGTTTTTTTGCGTCATAAGTTGTCTTAGTTAGGTTTTGGCATCATCAAAAATGGGGGAATTGTTGAAAAAATTATAAGGTTTTGATTTGATACCAAAACCCAACTGATTCTCCAACCGAATAGATGATCGCGTCAATCTAAATAGTGTTTTCCAGCTCGCCTGTTTGAGCTTTAGATTTTCTAGGTTTACAGGTTAAGGAAGCGGAAGACAGCAGTCGACCCAGCTGTGTCTACAGCAGAAGTCAGCTAGCGGAAGACAGCAGAAGTTCCAGCTGTGTCTACAGCAGGAGTCAACCTTTAGCTGAGTCCTCCAGCAGAGCATGATCAAGCTGAAGAGAATTCAAGCTGAGTTCAAAACACAGCCGGTCTACCTGTACAGAACAAAGGGAACTAACTCTGAAGACATCACTTCAAGTCAGTTTGCCCAATCCAGCTCTGAATTCAAAAGCCAGCTCCAAAGGCAGAAGATCCCGGCGTCAGAAGAAGACAACATGCTTTGACCAATGAGGGATTACCGAATCAGCAACCTAGACTTCTGGTCCTAGGATGTGACACAAATGAAGACAGGTGCAGAATCGCCCAACGGCAGATCTCGAATTTAAGAAGAGTAGGTAAGATTCAAACGGCTCCTCCAACGGCTAGTCTTGAATCTCTACCTATATAAACCCGTCTTCAACCTCAGGATCAAATACGAAAAACTCTCTGCAAGCTTTCATTCTCTGAAATCCCCAATCCTTCAAAAGCTCTCAAGCAGCTCTACATAGTTCAAAGAACAATTTATCTTAAAGTGTTTCTAGTTCAGAAACTGCTTAGTTTTTCGTCTGATCCCTAGGCCAAAATCTTTGTATATCTTAAGCCTAGATTTCGAACGAGTTCATCATACTCTAAAGTTCTTAATTGTAAGAACTCGTTCACAGTTGGAACCCCAAACCAAACCTCTCTTTACCCAGAAAGGTTAGGTCAAGGTTACACTTGCTTGAAGCGGGAAATTGAAGTGGTTGTAAGGTTTTTTCAGTACCCGTAAACTGAAAGGTTAGGCTTGACAGTACCCGCAAACTGTTGGAACACAGCTCGGGTTAGAGTTGTGAAGTTGCTTGGTACTTGGAAACCAAGTGGTAGTGAATTACCAGTGAACCTTGTCGTGGACGTAGGAGGTGTTACTCCGAACCACGTAAAAATCGTGTGTTCTTTACTTTCGAATTTAAATTCAGTTTTGTACTAACTCTTTCATAACATTGCATATTTGATCAAAGCAGCATACGCAGCTGCTCTCCAAAGACAGCTGTGTCTTTCTGAAAGTTGCACAACTTGACTAAGCTGAAAACATAAAGTTAATCTTTTCAAGCTGAGTTTTTCTAAGTAACCGAGCTAAATTTTCAAACCACCACATTCCGCACCGCCAGCTGAGTTATTTACCCAGCTGACCCTCCTCAGCTGAATCAATAACTAAGCTCACCAACTCTGTTATTTAACTTGAAAAAGTTTTCAGAAATCTATTTGGTGTATTCACCCCTCCATCTACACCAAATACCTAGCTCAGGGACCATCAAAGAACCAGCCCTTTAGTTTTGGAGGAGTGGTTTGAGGAGCTCGAGAGAATCTTCGAGCACATTGAGTGCAATGATGCACACAAAGTATCTTGTGCAGTGTTTCAGCTAATCGAGGATGCAGGACAGTGGTGGAAATCATACCGCAATGGACTGACTAAGGCAGAACGCCAAGGACTTACTTGGGCAAGGTTCAAGGAAATGGCGATGGCAAGTACATGCCGCGCTCCTATCACAACCAGAAGCAAAAAGAATTCTTGGAGCTCAAACAAGAAAGCTTGAGTGTGACTGAGTATGAGAGAAAGTACATCCAACTCGCTCGTTTCGCCACGCGATTGGTGGCCACGGAGGTAGACAAGACTGACTTTTTCTTGAGAGGTCTCCGCCCTGAGATCCGTGGAATTTTAGCCATGCAGGAGAATGCAAACTATGGACTTGCTGTCAGACGTACACATGAGATTGAGGCAGCTCTAGAAATTGACAAGATGCCTACGAGAAACAGTAATTTCCAAGGAAAGAGAAAATGGGACGACAATCGCAACAATGGAGAAGGGAACTTTGATAACAAAAGAGATAGAACCGACGTTCGTCAAGGAAACTCAGCTTCAACCGAAAGACAGCTATGTCAGCAATGCAACAAGCATGATTATGGGAAATGCCTCAAGAACACGAGTGTGTGCTACAACTGTCATGAACCAGGACACCATGCTACTAACTGTCCTAAAAGGAGAGGAAATGGACCTAGACCCGGAGGAAATGGATCGGGATCAGGAGGGAATGCACGGCTCTTTGCTTTCTCTCAACAAGAAGCAGTTGAAGGAAATGATAACATGCCAGGTACGATAATAGTATCTGGGATACCAATTTTGTCATTATTTGAATCTGGCGCTTCGCATTCATTTATGTCTCAAAGTCTCTGCATGAAAGTAAGCTTAAACGTAGAAGTAGAGAACTTAGCCCTTAACGTTAAGATCTCTTTGGAAGAGACGTTAAGAATCGATACGATGACTCAGAATGTTAAATTGGATTTGGAAGGAAAAGAACTTGAGGCCGAGTTGTATACTATGGAAATGCGAGATTTTAGCCAATTATCGTCCCTAGTACCACCAAGTAAGATCTAATTTCGAGGACGAAATTTTTTTTAAAGGGTAGGATTGTAACACCCCGCTTTTTAATAAGCTTTTAAATTTATTTATATGGCTTATTATTATTCTTATTGTTTCTATTTTATGAATATTTTGACTTTTATTAGCTCGAATTAATTGGTTTGGACTTGAGGGAGTCTGTAGTTGCGCCTCTAGGTTAAAGAATAGTTTAGATATGTTAATTGGTCGTAATATTTTATAAAAGAACCTCAAATATTATTTTGGGACAGATTAATAATTCTTGGTGATTAATTCTTGTAGTTTTTTTTCTCATGGTGGGTTTTAGTCTCTTATATTTATTGTATTTAATTTAATTTTATTTATTTATTTTAGATAAGCTATTGGAAGAATTGAATAGCAGTAAGATTATGGAGTAAGATTGTGCAAATCACGTTTAGGATAGAGATAAATTTTTTTTCCTACGTCTCCTAATTTGACTCTAATTCAAACTCCTTTCAAACTTTTATATATACCCTAATTTTCATAACCAAACGGTTTTACCACAACTCAAATTTTCTCAAAGAATTTCGATCAGCAGCAAGTCTTCAAGAAACTAAAAGTATTTTTCCTTTTCAAACTTTATCTCCGCAACAACCTTCGCTCCACACTCTTCCCAACGGTGAGATTTTAAGTCCAAATTGTACTGGTTATTTATTGTTGAATTCTTGAGTCAAATTGTTGGGCGGTGATGGACTGAGATTTTGATTCAAGTATTCATAACTATTCTTCAATAAGGATCTGTTTCTTTTATAAATTATTTCATCAGAATTAGCAAACTCTCAAATATGCGAATTTTATATTGATAAATGGGCGAAAATAAGATAATTTTTGCTTACTGTTGATTTCATTTTTTTGGAGTCGGCTATGTCAGTTAGGAAAGAGAAATTGTTTAAAATTTGGATTAAATATTTGGAATTTAAAATTTGCTTTGCGTTTTAATTGACTTATCAGAGGTGGAGGTTCTGGAAAGATAATTTAGAATTTTCTAAATTTAGTTTATGTTTACAGCTTTAGATAGTATATTTATATATATGTATACAGACTACCGAAAAGTTAGGATTTGTAAGTAAGAATTGTCATGGTTTTTCTAATTTCATTGTATAGGTTATAGAGTTTGGTCAGACGGGAAAGGGGAATAGAGGGTGATTTTCATTTTATGATTTAAGGAGAATATAATCAATTTTTTTTTAGATGGAGGAATTTGAGTTTGTCAGGTTGTGGGTTTCTTATTGCAACCGAGGAGAGAGAGAGAGAGTTTTAATTTGAGCTAGAGTTTCAGATTGTGTGTGTGCGGTTGAGAAAGATGACAGGAGTATGGGGAATAAAACAATTTAATGTATTAACCTATATGTATATAAACGTATATTATATGTATATCGGCAGTATCATTATTGTTATGTTGATTTGGGGGCTTAATGAATTAATAATTACTAATTCTTAATATTATATTGAAATTTTTTTTATTTATGTTGAGAGCAAGTCTTATTTGAAAAAAAAGAAAGTCGTTTTAACATTCCGGCCTAAATACAAATGAGTTCATTTCCCAATCAAATAAGTTTGATAGGAATTTCTTGTTTAAGTAATTTATGTTATTTGATTAGGTGCGGCGCAACTAGGATCCTCGTCTCCTATTTGATTGTTTGGATCGTTTGTGATTTACTATGTGTTGTGGGTAAACCTTCTTTCAAACTTAAAAGTGATTTGTTACGTCATGTGGGTAAACCTTCTTTCAAACTCAAAAGTTGTGATTTGTTACGTCTTGTGGGTAAAAGTTCTTCTAATCTCAAGAAAGTGTTTTATTATGCTTTGTGGATCAAAGTGATTTAAATGATAATAAATGATGTTTGTGAAATGTTTTATGTCCAACATATTATATCGTATGGAATGTGTGCTTTGTTGAAATGTGAATGACGCATATAATCGCCTTGACTGCCTAGAGCGCTTGTGGGTTATATGTTTATGGATGTTCTGTGCACAGTGATTGAATGTCCTATAATCGCCTTGTATGCCTTGAGCTCTTGTGGGTTATAGATGATCATGTTTTGTTCTATATTCGCCTTGTATGCCTTGAGCTCTTGTGGTTTATAGACAAACATGATGATACGTTTTACACTTCTGCGTTATATATGTTGTTGGACAAGAAAGTGAAATTATCCCATGATTAACCCACCACTGAGTACGTTTTATGAGTACTCATCCCCATGTTTTAAAAATATTTTCAGGTCAGTGAGCTTGGAGCTGCGTGGAGGAAACGGGATTGCTGTGATTTATGTTTAGTCGCTTTATTTCAGTTTTAAACTATTTCTTTTAAGTTAGAATTTTATGAACTATGATCTTACTTAAGTTAGTGGTTTGTTTGATTTTCGAACTTCTAGAGTTAGAATATTTTCATAATAAGTACTTGAATTTGATAATTTATTTTTTGGATAGTTTATAGTTGATAAATTTTCTATAAGTTTTCTTATATATTGCTAGCAATGGTGAAGTCTTTATCTTAATTGAAGTGACGTAGGGATTCATGTTTGAGTTAGGAAATGATTATTTAAATTGGATCAAAAATTTTAAATAAATTCCGCATTTATAAATTTAAAAGAGTAACATTTTAATTTAGTAAATTAGGGTGTTACGGTGTGTGTGGGCACGGTGGCTGCACACGGTCGAGCACACGACGTGCCCACGATGGCACAGACCATCGTGCCCACGATGGTTTCATCTTCTTCACCACCATCGTGGGCAGAAGAACTCCGACCAAACCAACACCAATCAACGCCTAAACTTCTAAATAACACTATCTAAACTTATGCAAGCATATACATTCACCCTCACTGCAATTAAACGTATATAAACATGTATTTTAGAACCTTTAATTTAAAAAAAAAATTCAAAGTTAGGGCACTAACCGGTGGTTCATTAACGAAGGATTCTTCGTCGGAATCGTTGTGGCTATCGTGTGAGGATTCACCATCGTGTGAGGACTCTCTATCGTGATCAGATTCTCTATCGTGGTCTGCCATACTTGCCGGCGAGAGCTTATCGTGTGGTGGGGTTGGTGGTTTCGCCGCTAACACACAATTGAAAGAGAGAGAAAGAATGGTGGGGGATAGAATCTTTGACTGGGTGGGGGACCATTTTGAATTTTATTGTTTTTTGTGTTGTTGTTGGTTTTTTAGGGTATTTTAGTATTTTTACATATTTTGGTATGAAAAACTTATAGTCTTATGAATCAGGATATATATCTTATATCTTTTATTCTTTGGTATTTAAAAAGAGTTCCCCCATAAGTTTAAGTGGTAGCACTCAAGATGTTAATTATTATTAATTAACCTATTAATTAATAACAAAATTATCAGAAACTGTTAATTAATTAATGGATATTTATAATCTTAAATACGGGAATTAATTAATGTAACACCCTATTTTTAACTTATCTAAAATATTACAATATAGTTGATAATATAAATTGTTAGAGAAACTTATAACAATAAAACATATATATATATATATATATATATATTATCTTTTGTCAAAAAACGAAACTACGCCAAGTTTTGAACTTAATTGTACAACTAAATTTCTAAAGCAACTTGCCAAGTAGTAAGTGATTTAAGAAAAATCAAGAATAATATATTACGTAACCACTTACCAAATTAATATACTATTTTTTTTAAAAAAATTAAACTTTGCAGCACATATCCTTTTTTTCTAATATAACACTATATTTTATTAGTCTCACATATCAACTAGTTTTAATAAAGTGCAAGAAGACGAGATCGATCAAATTCATGCAAATATATGCGTAAACAACCTTAAATCAAAGGTTTTTCTTACATACGATAAATAAATAGTCTGATAGCTAGTATAAAAGATAAATATAATTTCAATCAAAAAGTCAACCTTGAATAACTAAACAGAAACATAATTAATTAAAGAAAAAAACATACGGAAATCCTTAGCTAAGTTTAATCAATTAGTCTCAAAAGATGAATACGAAATTAAATCCTATTACTTGAAATAAACTATCTAAACGGAGGTGAGCATATCGAAATATATTCAGTGAGAAAACATGCAATTATCCAACGTGTTAAACATTCTAATACATATCATATTATCATAGATACATAAAAATTCATGACCATAAAGACTTGATAACCATGAGGGCAGAGACGTGGCCCTGACTTTATAACCGTGAGATCATAGCATAGCATATATCATGAAACATGAAACATGAAACATTTACATAATTAACATGCATGGATAGAAAAACCACGAGCATAGATTCCCCACCTTAACCTTGTCTTGAGAAAACTTGATGAATCTTGACTATGTATTTCCTCTCTAATCTATGTTATTTACTCGATCAAATAAAAAGTAGCGTGCCTTGACTCATTAAACTAGACCACTATTTATACAAGTAACTAGTCGAGTTATTTGGATAGATAAAAATTCTAATAAGTTTATCACTACAGGCTATAAAGATTTGAGTAAATCTCTTATTCCAAAGAGACCATTCACGTGTTCTAAAAATAAATTAAACAATTTTTGGTTGTTTAGAAACTCTTATAAAGAAATACACTTTTATTTGAAATAAAATAATAGGACATGCTTATTTTAATAATTTCTCAACTAATCCTACTTCTATAAGATTTCAATGAACGAAAATTAAAAAAAAAATTATCTTTACCTTTTGAATCTTTTTCTTTTACTTGCTTCACCATAATAATAATAATAATAATAATAATAATAATAATAATAATAATAGAATTAAAAATCTAATCATTGTATATGTCTATATTGACAAAACTTCTTTTAAATCCTTTATTAGTTTTTTTTTTATATAAAAACTATTGAATAGGACCAACTATGCTTTTAATTATGCTTGAAAAAAAAAACTTAGGGTGTTACAATTAAGTCTAATACTAACCCGACTCATCAAATAAATAAGATGGTAATGTAATATTGATTTTATAATGAAATAAATTAATACTTGTATTTTAATTTATTATTCTGACTGAATAAAACAAATTAGACATTGAGAGACCAACATCTTATTTAAGCTAGTAAATTACTGACTGGCCTGACTGACCCATGCCTCTAGTAGGTATGGCCTACTACTCCATAAGCCCTTTGGACTTGTTCTATTTAATTGGATGGGCTTTAGTATTTTATTAGGTATTCTAAAATACCAAGTATAAGTATATGCTAAAGCAGAAATCAATACTAACTTTACGTAAAAGCAAAAACAGAAAGAGTGAGAGAGTAAAAGACGGCGGTATTACTTGGAGAGGAAGTACTCGGAGAGGGTGTTTGGCTAAGCTTATTTTAAAGAGGTTATAAGCTCTTGGAGCTTATAAGCTCTTCAAGGAGATTATAAAGTGTTTTGCCTCAAGAGCTTATAAGCTATTAAAGTATTTAGATAAGAGAGAGGAGAGAGAAAAAAAATTATAGGTATAATTTAGAAAAAAAAATTATTTTATTTATTTATTTTATATCATAAATTAAAAAATAAAATAAAATGAAAAATGGTGAAAATAAGGAAATTTAGTATTGTTCATAACATCTTTAAAAAAAAGTTGGGGTAGAGGTACTTTTTGTTTTAGGAGCTTATAAGCTCTTAGAGCTTTTTTTTGGAGCTTATAAGCTCTTGAAGAGCTTATTTTGCCAAACACTTTGCCTTATAAGCTCTTAAACAACTTATAAGCTGTTTTAAGGAGCTTATAAGCTCAGCCAAACACACTCGGAGTCTGCTCCCATTCAATCGAGTCTTGGCCTAGAAAAAAGTTCAGGAGATCCACTCTAGAGTCTCTGCGAAGGATTTAAAAGAAGTTTTGTCACGAGTCTTGAAGCTGTTCTCAAGAGACTGGGTTTCTGCGCTTTGTGGGTTAATTGGTTGATGTTGTGTGTTCGATCAGTTGATTACAAGATTCTTGTTAATCAAGAAATTGTTGGTCCTATTTATCCGAGTCGAGGTCTTCGACAAGGAGATCCTCTCTCTCCTTATCTCTTTATTCTTTGCTCGGAGGGACTTTCTGCTCTTTTGAATTTTGAAAGTGCTCGAGAATCTATTCATGGGATTCGTGTTAGTAGAAATGCCCCAGCTATTTCTCATTTGATGTTTGCAGATGATAGTTTATTGTTTTGTCGTGCGACGCATGAAGAGAGTTCTAATGTAAAAGAGATTTTACTGAGCTACAAGATAGCTTCCGGGCAGTCCATAAACTACCTGAAGTCTGGCATTATGTTTAGCAATAATGTGGCTCAGAGTGTGCGTGGTGAACTTTCTAATATTTTGGGAGTTTTCCAGGCTCTAAATACGGGAAAATATCTTGGTTTCCCTTCCTTAGTTGGTCGGGACAAAAAGGCTATTTTCTCTTACTTGCGGGATAGGATTTGGCGACGTATTCAAGGGTGGAGAGGTAAGCATACTTTAAAGGCGGGGAAGGAAGTTCTTATAAAGTCTGTTGCTCAAGCAATTCCTGCTTTTTACATGAGTTCGTTTCTCTTGCCGGTTTGCTTAACTGATGAGCTAGAGAAAATGATGAATTCTTTTTGGTGGAGCAATAAGAGTGATGGCAGCAGGGGTATGAATTGGATGCGGTGGGAGCGAATGTGTGTTAGAAAGGAGCTGGGCGGCATGGGTTTCCGGAGCCTCCAACTCTTTAACCTTTCTATGCTTGGGAAGCTTGGTTGGCGTTTTATTGCCGATCCTGATGCTCTAGTTTGTAGAGTGCTTAAAGCAAAATATTTCCCACGAGGGGATTTCTTGAATGCCAATTGTGGGCAAAGTCCAAGTTTCACTTGGAGGAGTATTTGTGCGTCCCAAGATTTAGTTAGAAAGGGGTTGAGATGGAGGATAGGTACTGGTGAAAAGGTGTCGGTGTGGAATGATCCATGGCTGCGAAGAGATTCTAATTTTTATGCTTCTTCTTTCACTTTGACACAAGAGCTGATGGATGTACGAGTTGCTGATCTAATTATTCCTGGTACAAGATTATGGGATGAAGAATTCATCTCACATTTTTTTGATGAAACAGAGAGTAAAGAAGTGTTATCCATTCCTTTGAGCCCAATTCCAACGGAAGACACTCTCATTTGGCATTTTACAACGAATGGCAGGTACTCGGTTAAGTCAGCCTATGCTCTTGCTTGTTCATATACTTTGAATACTTCATTTGCAGTACCTGGTAATTGGAAAAAATTGTGGAAGTTGCGAATCCCCCCGAAGGTTAGGGTGTTTCTTTGGCGTGTTGCCCAAGGATGTCTTCCTACCAAGTCTAATTTGCTCAACCGAGGTATGTCTATTGGGGGTGAATGTGGGATCTACCATGAAGGTTTGGAAAATGAATGGCATTCTTTTGTCAGTTGTCATTTTGCCGAGGATTGTTGGAGAGCTTTGGGAGTAGAAGAGTGGTTTGGTTGTGTTCAAGAGAGATGCGATTCTTTTCAGGAGCTTATCTCCTGTGTTCTTGAGGAAAATAATAAGGAGCTTAAAGTTGATGTTGTTATGCTTAGGTGGCAAATTTGGCGAGAGCGTAATGCTTTTATATGGAATCAAATCTCTCCAAATTGTGATCGAGCGAAGAGGCGGGCTATTATCTCTCTACATGAATGCCAGCAGACTAATCAAACTTTGCTGATTTCCTCAACAAACCGACGCCCTTATATGGTTTGTAAGGCATGGCATGACCTTCCGGAAGGGTGGTATCGATGTAGTGTGGATGCGGCGTTTTTTCCGACATTGAACGTTACAGGAAATGGCATGATCCTCCAAAACGCCTCTGGATGTTTTGTAGCAGCACGTGCACATCGAGTGTCAGGTTGTCTTCGTGTGGATGAAGGAGGAGCCATAGGCATGCATGAGGCGTTATCATGGATAAAAGAACAAGGTACGTATTACTCAAGTTGAATTCATAACTGATAGCAAAATTGTGTGTGATTCTATCTCTTCTCGGAAAATTGACCAATCCGAGTTTGGAATTATTATTAGTAGTTGTTGTCGCATTGTAGATGCTATTGGTTCGTTTAAAGTTAATCATGTTCGTCGTGAGACCAATTATGTGGCTCATCACCTTGCAAAAATTTCTAGGGACTTTCCTATCCCTCATGTTTGGGTCGAGCCCCCAGCATCTGTGGTTGGCCTTCCCAACTTTCCTTGTTCTTGTTCTTAATCTATAAATTTATTTTTTGCCTCAAAAAAAAAAAAAGGTAAACAAATTTTGGTTGTTTAGAAACTCTTATAAAGAAATACACTTTTATTTGAAATAAAATAACAAGACATGCTTATTTTAATAATTTCTCAAATAATCCTACTTCTATAAGATTTCAAAGAACGAAAATTAAAAAAAATTATCTTTATCTTTTAAATCTTTTTTTTACTTGCTTCACCATAATAATAATAATAATAATAATAATAATAATAATAATACAATTAAAAATCTAATCATAGTATATGTCTATATTGACAAAACTTCTTTTAAATCCTTTATTAGTTTTTTTTATATAAAAACTATTGAATAGGTCCAACTATGCTTTTAATTATGCTTGAAAAAAAAACTTGGGGTGTTACAATCTCTCCTACTAAAAAAAATTTCGTCCTCGAAATTGGTAAAAATAAAATCATCTTAAGCATGTATTTCATGAACATATCTTGATATAGGCATTCTAAACTATCATGCTTACTTGGATAAAACTAAGTATTACTAATGGAAGCTCTTATTACCTTATAAGGTTTCTCCTTGTCGTCTTGTTGCCCCATGTAGTAAAGTCGAGCATTTCCTCGCTTTCATGTTCTTTTCTATCTTTGTTAGGACACTTCATGGCATTGTGTCCCGGTTGGTGACAGTAATAACAAACTCCGGAGCGATACAAGCATTTTCCTTGGTGATATTTGTTGCATTCGGGGCACTGTGGATAAGTTGGTTGTGGTGCTTCTTCTTGCTTGTTTTCAAACTTCTCTTTCTTGTTTGGTGCGTTCATTTCTCCATTGTTTGGATGCTCCCATTTTCTTTTCTCGTGTCTCTCCACGTTCTTCAAAGGTAGCTTATCCATTTCCAAGCCCGCTTCCACTTCTTGAGCCATTCCCACGACTACACCATAATCTTCTATTCCTTGAGCAGCTAAACTTCTGCAAATCTCGGGTCGAAGACCTCTAAGAAACCTATCCATCTTTTGATCGTTAGTGTCAACTAAGCGTGTAGCATAACGAGAGAGTTGGTTAAACTTTCTTTCATATTCTGTGATGGGTGAAGTTCCTTGCTTGAGATCGATAAATTCTGCCTCCTTTTGATTGCGGTAGGAAGGGGGAAAATAGTTGTCGGTGACGATCTTCTTGAACCCTTCCCATGTCAACTCTTGTCGCTCTTGCTCGGTCATGGAACGTCAGTAAGACTCCCACCAATGGCTAGCATCTTCGCAAAACTGGAACACCGCGCATGAAATCTTGTGTGCGTTGACGCATTCTATATGTTCAAAGATCCTTTCCCATTTCCCTAATCCACTCTTCAATAGCAAGCGGTCCACTTCTTCCATCGAACCTCGGTGGTGAGTAACGGCGAAATTGCTCCACAACCAAACTAGTGTTGTTGTTTTGCGGATTCACGGGCTGACGCTGAGCAAAGCCTTGAAGTGCAACGATAAAATCTTGAATAATGTTTCCTCCAGCTCCATGTGGCCCTTGGTTGTTGTCTTCATTGGCGGGATTACGAGGACGTCCGCGAGGTGGCATATTCCTTTGCCTTCTCAATAATGAGGAGAAAGGAGAGAACATTAAGACGTCGAACGCTAAAATCCTACCATTAAGAGAGATATTAACTTGAAGAGATAATTGGAATAAGAATATCATTCATCTATAACTAGCGAATATGTCGTCGGACCTCTATGTTCACCTCTGATCTTGAAAAAGTTCATAACCAAGTAATCTATTCAGTTCTATCTATCCTAACTACAATTCCTTGAAATTTTGAGGGTCGTAAGATTTGGGTAATGTGCTAACACATAAAACATCATAAGATATATATATATATATATATATATATATATATATATATATATATAGGGATTGGATCATATAAAAATTAGTCCCCATGTGAAAACTAGGAACCCATCTTAACCTTTCATTTTTCCCACATCAACGGTTCAGTTTTAATTGATGATTAGATATGAAATTTTATTGTTAACGTTTAATTTAAGGGCATATAGGGTATAAAGGTACTTTTAGTTCATATTCATTTAATCAAATCCCTATAATGTTGGGATCTCATTAATAATTCATTCAACTATATTCCGTGATTTTTTTTTTTTTTGTTTACGCTTTGTTTCTCCAATTTTCTTGGTTGAAGAACATGAATCTTGAAGTAATGTATCAATTAAACTTTTTTTTCTTTTTCAGTTTCAAATAATTTTTTCCGATATCATCTGCAGTGATGTATGTTGACATATGCACATATTTATATACTTTGTTATATTTTCTTTTGTTGAATAAAATACAACATTTTAATCATTTTTGTAATTTATGTAATAAGTGATTACGAAGTTTGAATAAGCAAACTTAGTGTTTAAATTTGTTGATAGTATAATATTTTCGTATTTATAATTAGCAAGCTCGGAAATGAGGGGTTGTAAGAATGCTGTACCTCTATAATATTTTCGTATACATAGATAACTAGGAATATGATGAATATGAGGGATTGTCAGAATGTTAAATTAACCTCTATAAGTATGAATATGAAGGATTGTAAGCATGTTACATTACCTCTATAATATTTTCGTATATATAGATAATCATGAATATGAGGGATTGTCGGCATGTTAAAATTAACGTTTATAAATAAGAATGAATAAGAGGGGTTGTAAGCATGTTACGCGTTACCTCTATAATATTTTGTATACATAGATAACCTTGAATATGAGGGATTGTCAGTATGTTAAATTAACCCCTATAAATAAGCATGAATATGAGGGATTATAAGCATGTTACGTTACCTCTATAATATTTTTCTATGTCTATTTATAAATTATAAGCATGAATATAAGGGATCGTAAGCTATAAGGAATCGTAAGCATGCTATATTACATGTATAATATTTACGTATTTATTAATAAGCATAAATATGAGAGGTTGTGTCGCAGCCCGACCCCGATATCAGATGTCAAGGCCGGTAGGTGATAGATCTAGGGTTTTCGAAAGTAGCTAAAAGAGACTATAACACGATGACACAAGGGTTTACGTGGTTCGATCGATGTGATCTACGTCCACGGGAGAGAATATAGAGCTTTTATTATGCTTGAGAGTACAATGAGTATTGAATCAATCCCCTCCACCTCTAATCTAACATCTATTTATAAACCTTGGATCGGGCCCTAACCCTTCTAGGGATCGAACTCCTTATACATATCTAGTTTCTTAATACATGCATATCCGATTCCCGTTTGTAGTAGAATTCTATCTTCTCCCAAAGTAGGGCTTCGTTACTTGGTCTTCAAGGCAGATGTTGACTATGTTTGGGCCGAACTCCGCGGGCCGAGCTTTAAAATATAGGCCCAAATAGCCTTAGATCGGGCCCAGGATGAGGCCGGTACTATCACATTCCCCCCCAAAAAAGTAAAGAAGACATGTAGACGCCGACTACGAGGTCGAATTATTCGAGGTGATTGATCGCGCAAATTACCGAGCTTACGTGTCGGGCTGAAGTAGCAGGGGGAATAGGAGGAGCGATCTGAGTATCAGCGACCATGTTAAGTTGGGTCGGTAGGGCAATTGACACGGCCCAGACCCGATGCAGAAAGCGGGAAAAGTAATGGGCTATTTGAATTTTGTTGAGGGACGGTACATATTCCGAGAAAGGCGGGCCCACGTTCACACGTGTGTCAGATGCAACGGCGGGATTCAAAGGTATATTCACAGAAGTTGAAGCGTTTCTTCCCCTATCACATTATTTCACATCCGCCGTCGTTAAGAGAGAAAAGTTCCTGTGCAGAAAAGTTTCTTCTTCCCCAAAAATCCCCCAATTTACTGTTCTTGTACCGCCGGTGTTCACTCCGTTGTTCCTCTGCGTCCAGTTTCAAATCACCCGCCGGAGCATTTACCTTCTTTTTAACAAGTAAGTATGGCCTCCCCTTCTCAGTCTAGTAGTAGTGATATCGAATTGCCTCCTTCAGTCGGCTCGAGTAGAAGTTTTGCTTTTAGCATTTTTTTCATTAGGATCCCTGGTACCTACTGTTGAAACGTTAACAGTACCCCCACGTGTGAAGGGGAAAGTGGCTGATTACCCTTCGTCCTTAAATGAGACTAGGATTAGATTGCTTGCCAAAACGTATAATTTTCCTGTTGACGCCGAATTAATAGAGCCTCGCCCCGAGGATAGGGCCTGCACTCCCCCAATGGGTTTTGTTACTATTTATAAGGACAGTCTGCACGCTGGACTCCGATTACCCCTCCCTGAGCCGTATTCTGAGCTCCAGAAGAAGCTAGGCTTAGCGTTAGGGCAGATAATGCCGAACTCGTTTAGGCAGTTCACCGACTTGGGTGTGGCAGTGGTAGACAAGGGTTACCAAATATCCGCCGAGCTCATTCACGAGCTCTTTGTCTTCAAAAAGGCGGGGGGCTGGTATTACGCTGCAGCCTGGACTGAGTTCAAGGGGCGAACTCAAAATAAGGTGGACAAGTGGCACCAGAAATTCTTCTTCTGCCGCCACAATAGTTTCATCGACCTGATTTGGAGACTAGAAAAGCCTTGCGAGTAGGTAATAGAAGAGGTCGATAAGGATTTGGAGTCCGCTGTGAAAGCGATGAGGGATCACGGTCCTTTTGAGGCGAGCTATAATGAAGATTCCCTAGCTGAAGCGGGGTTGAGCCCGTATGAGCCTCAAAGTATGGTGGATCCGGCGACGGGTGAGGCCCCGCTAGTGCTACTAGGATTGCTGTGCTGTGTTTATTTAGCGTCCTAACTCTTTTCGTGATTTGTATTTGCAGTGAAGTTCGGGAAGATCAAGGGAGCTGATGGGAAAGCCTCAGCTCGTGGGGGTAAGAGGCCGAGGTTGTCTGGCCGATCTGCTTCCTCGTCTGATCAAATTCAGCGAGCTGAGGTGAGAGATCCTAGAGCGACAGATGTTCGCTGTCCTTCCTCCACACCACCTCTGAAATGAGCGCGGGTCGGGGACCAAGTCGAGGTGGACATCATTGATGTTACGGGAAGTGATGCGAGTCCCGTAGCTCCTTCGAACAAACTGGCTGGCCTTCCTTTCTCCGAGGTAAGGACTTAGTGATTTCATGACATAAGTTTCCTTAAACCTTGCCTGTGTATCTAACTGCATTCCTTCTTTCAGGGCCTTGATATGTTCGTCAGTTGGCTGAACAACAACGTCGAGGAGATGTCCTCGAAACACGAGGAAGAGAAAAGCCGATACTCCGAAAAGCTGATGTCGGCTATTGCCCGGGTGAAGAAAGCTGAGGCCGAGCTGGTGAAGGCTGAAGAGGGCAGAAAAGCTGCCAAGTCCGAGTTGGTTGCTCAGCTCGCGAGGGCCGAGGCGGAGGCCGAGAAAGCTCGGAGGCTTGAGTCCGAGCTGATTGCGGCGAAGGACCGGGAGGTCAACCTTGCGGCTAGCCAAGGTGAGCTCTTTCGGGCCTTCACAAAGAGGTTTCTGTTGTCGGAGAGTTTCTCCGAGCTTGCCAAAGACCTGGCCATGCTCATCAACGGAAACTTCGCCGTGGCTGCTTTGGGGCAGGCTGCCAAGGACTTCCCCGACCTGGACGTATCCAAGTACGGCTTCGAGCGGCTAGGGGATGAAGCCCTACCTTCTCGGTATGCCAGGGTGGTCCGAGATCACCTCGACCAGTTTCCCCTCCTGGAGAATCTTGCCGGCTCGTCCACGCTTCTATCTGTCGAGCAGATTGCTGACTGCTCGGTAGACCGGGACCTCGACCTGGACTCTGCTTTCGATGCCCTTCGCGACGAGGAAGAAGAAGGCGAGGGCCCGGAAGAGGAAGTGGAGGAGGAGCAGGAGGCTGGGGCTGGTGAAGATCCGGCCGCTGACAAGGACTTGGACGGTTCCCCCTCCGAGCAGCCACCTTCTCAGGACAAGGAGGTCGGCGATGTTTTAGTGTAGTTGTTTTTTTTTCTTCTTTTTTTTCACATTGTATATCTGTACTGAACATCTTCGAATCAATGAATTTGTTTTCTTCTTCTTGAGTGTAGAGCTTGGATTCTGTCGGTATTTCTACTTTGCGCATACAAATAGCTCTCCTTTCTCAAGATGTGGTTGACCAACGGTCCATGGCTCAGCAATGGAGGGAGAAATGCCGCCGAGCTGAGGAGCTTTTCAGCCAAAAGTGTATTCTGCTGAAATCCCAAGAAGCCGAGCTGACGGGATGGCAGATGAAGTTTGAGGCACTTTGTGAGGAGGTCGAAGTCAAGCGGCTCACTTTTCAAGAGAGTACCGACTTGCTTCAGGCCAAGCTTCTTCAGGCTGAGGAGGAGTTGAAAGTTGCCCGAGGTCGAGTTGGCCGCGTTCCCAAAGATTACGATAAGATCGTTGAGGAGCATGCCGAGTATGAAGATATTATCCATCGCGGCGGTGGTATCACCATCTCCGAGGCGGAATTAAAGGCAAAAGAGGACTTGGAACAATATATCGCGCTAAAGGAAGCACTCGGGTCCGAGTCTTTTGGGCTTCAGGGTGCTTTTGAGATGCTGAAGGAGAGTGCGGGCAGGTATAAGTGTATTTTGGACCGCCGACCTAAGTTACGGGCGCTTTTGGCATGTGGTGCGGGTGCAGACCTTTCTTCTTCTGTTCGGACAATGCCTGCTCGCGAGGTGAAAACGGCATCGTGGGGACATCAGGTCGGTCCGAGCCAAGGTAGGCGAACTGTTGGTCGCGGTTCGGCTACCCCGCGAGGTCGAAGTTTTCCTGCTGGAAGAGGTCGAGGTCGGGGACGAGGTCGAATATCGATTGATGATCTCCTGGGGCCTTCCTCATTCGAGGAAGATTGGCTCAGCTTTAGCAAGAAACACCCTCCCTCATAGATTAGCTCGATTCTGCCTGTAATTTATGTACACACAAACTTTTCCAAAGAGTTAGAAATAAAAGTGTATATATTGGGTTTTGAACTTTCCTGTTTTTCGTGAAGATTGCTTCCTTGGTTTATTTGCGCGTTGCACCCTTTTAGTGAGTTTAACTCGGGCTTCTTTGTGTCGGCGAGGGAACCATGGTTCGGACCTCGTATTTTATCCTCCCGGGGGAACTTGGTTCCGACCCCAGTTGAGAACTAATTATCCTTAGGAGGGAGTTTGACTCGGACCTCGTGGGATCTTCCTTTTTGGAGGGAGATGAGCTCGGACCTCGGAAAGGGTTTCCTTTGCGCATTATAGGATATTATTACCCCATGTCGGGTCATTACTGACCACGCAAGGGAACCGTAGTTCGACCTTATGAGGGGATTTTTGATGTTATGGACACTTCGTATAAGCAAATCAAAAGACTCAAGATGCAAGATAAAAAGGAAATTTTATTAAAAAAGGACCAAAAAAACAAAGTAAAAAGAGTTTTGACGAGCTCGTTAAAAATAAAACATTAAAAAAAAGACAAAAAGAAAAACCTAAGACTCTATATGCAAGATTTTGCTGCTTATACGAAGAATCTCTTTAGATGGGCGATGTGCCACGTTCTGGGTATTAGTTCGCCCGAAAGATAGGCGATTTTGTAAGCTCCTTTGCCGAGGACTTCATGTACTCTGTAGGGTCCTTCCCACGTAGCTTCGAGCTTGCCGAGCTTCTCTGAGAGGCTGATCTCATTGTTTCGAAGCACAAGATCACCGACCTGGAACTGTTGGGGTTTAACCCTTTGGTTGTAATACCGAGCCATCTGCTGTTTGTACCGAGCTTCTTTTATCCTGGCTTGTTCCCTTTTTTCCTCCAATAAGTCTAGGTCGGTTCGGCGCTGCTCTTCGTTAGCTTCGGCGGAGAAATTGATAGTTCAGGGACTGGGTGCTCCGATCTCGACAGGTATGACTGCTTCTGACCCGTATACTAAATGGTACGGGGTTTCTCCCGTTGGAGTTCGGGGCGTAGTCCGGTACGACCACAGGATGTTTTGGAGATTGTGGATCCACTCCGTTTTCTCCTTCTCTAGGCGGGCCTTGAGTCCGTTCACTATTGTCCTGTTGGTGACTTCGGTCTGGCCATTAGTTTGAGGTCGGTTTACCGAGGTGAACTTTTGCTGGATATTGAGTCCTTCACAAAATCCTCGGAATTCTCTACTCGTAAATTGTGTTCCATTATCCGAGATGAGGACTCTTGGTACTCCGAACCGGCATACGATGTTTTTCCAGACGAAGTCAACGGCTTTCTCACTTGTGACTTTTGTGGAAGGTTCAGCTTCTACCCACTTGGTGAAGTAGTCGACGGCGACTATTAGAAACCGTTTTTGCTTAGGTGCCGGGTAGAAAGGCCCTACGATGTCAATGCCCCACTCCATAAATGGCCACGGACTTTGAATAGTAGAGAGGTCGGTCTGGGGTAGTCTCGTCACTCTGGCATGCAGCTGGCATTTTAGGCACTTCTTCACGAACTCTTCCGCATCTTTTGCCATTGTTGGCCAATAGTACCCCCATCGCATGATTTTCTGAGCTAGCACCCGAGCTCCAATGTGGCTTCCACACGATCCTGTGTGTACTTCATTTAATATGTAGGCCGCTTCCTTTGGTCCAACACTTCTGAGGAGAGGCTGTAAGTATGACTTTCGATAGAGGACCCCTCCCTCGAGGGCATACTGCGTGGATCTAGCTAGAATTTTTCTAGCCTCCGTCTTGTCCTCGGGCACTTCCCCGTTCTTCAAACATCTGATTAGGGGGGTCATCCAATTTGGGTCGTCCTCTATGATTGCATTGACTTCTGCCTCTTCTATACTCCTGTTTCGGACTTCCTCCACTAGCGTCGAGCTGGATGGAGAGTTCGCCAGCTTGCTTAGCTCGTCAGCTCGGGTATTTTGGCTTCTGGGAATGCGAACTATTTTGAAGAACTGGAAAGACTGTTCAAAGAGCTTGACCTTCTCTAGGTACTTCTTCAGCTTCTCACTTTTCACCTCGTATTTCCCTAACACATGGTTGACCACGACTTGGGAATCACAATGGGCTTGGACAGCTCGTACCTGAAGGGTTTGGGCGAGATGCAGTCCGGCAATGAGAGCTTCATATTCCGCCTCGTTATTCGTAGTGGAGAACTCGAATCGCAGCGAATATGTTAATTCCTTTTTCTCTGGGCTGATGAGGAGTATGCCGGCTCCACTTCCTTTCTTTCCTGAAGCTCCATCCACGTACATCTCCCAGCAATCCGGGAGTGTCTTCTCTGGGACTTCATGGAGCTCGGTTTTGGCTTTGATCTCTTTTGGTTCCTCGATTTCCTTATAGTGAGTTTCTACAATGAAGTCTGCTAGGGCCTGCCCTTTTAAAGCTCGATGGGGACCGAACGATACGGAATGCTCTCCTAGCTCGATTGCCCATTTCGCGATTCTTCCTGAAGCTTCCGGTTTAGTAAGAACTTGCCGAAGCGGTAGATCGGTCAAAACCTGTATCGGGTGAGCTTGGAAGTAGGGTTTTAGGCGCCGAGCTGCGTTTATCAGGGCTAGAGCGACCTTCTCCAGAGGCTGATACCTCGTCTCTGGGTCTTTGAGAACTCGGCTGACGAAGTACACCGGTAGCTGCCGATCTCCTTCGTCTCGGACCAACACTGCACTTATTGCTTCCTTCGATGGCACAAGGTACAGAGAGAGGGGTTCTTCCTTTTGGGGGACTGACAGGGTTGGTAAGTCCCCGAGGTGGCGCTTGAGCTCCTCCAAGGTTAGCTCGTGCTCTCGTGCCCATCCAAACTCCGGAGCCTTCTTGAGAATTTTGAAGAAGGGGAGCTGTTTCTCGGCGGCCTTGGAGAGGAAACGACTTAGCGCGGTTATACATCCTGTCAACCTATGCACGTCGCGGATGGTTCGGGGTATCTTCAGCGGGTTGGCTTTGAGGCCTTCTGGCGAGATTCAGCACCCCAAGAATTTTCCAGATCGCACGTTGAAAGTGCACTTCTTCGGGTTCAGCTTGAGGTTCGCCTGCCTTAGTATGTTGAGCGTAATTCGTAGGTCGCTCACCGCCGAACCCTCTTCTTTACTCTTGACGACAATGTCGTCCACGTATACTTCGACAATCTTGCCGATGTGATCTCGGAAGAGGAAATCGACCATTCGCTGGTATGTTGCCCCAGCATTCTTTAACCCGAAGGGCATATATTTGAATGCAAAGACCCCGAAGCTTGTTGCGAAAGCTGTCATGATTGCATCTCCCTCATCCATTAGAACCTGATAGTACCCTTTGTAGAGATCGAGAAAGCAGAATACTTCGTGTCCCACTAAGGATTCAATCTTTTCGTCAATGTTGGGGAGAGGGTAGCAGTCCTTAGGGCAAGCTTTATTGAGGTCTGTGTAATCTACACACATCCTCCACTCTCCTTCTTCTTTCTTTACCACTACCGGATTAGATAGCCAGATCGGGTACTTGACTTCAAACAGAAGCCCTACTTTCAGCCATTGCTGCACCTCGTTGTAGATAACTTGATTTCGTTCGGCAGCAAATGATCGCCGTTTCTGCTTGACCGGGGTCGAGTTCGGGTTAATGTTAAGCTTATGTGTGATGATTTCCGACGACACCCCCGTCATGTCCGTTGGAGACCAGGCGAAGACATCCTGATATTTCCTAAGGAGCTGGATTATCTGCATGCGAGTTTGAGGTCCCCCCGCAAAGCCGACCTTGACGACTCTCGCCGGATCTGTTTCGGATAAGGGAACCTGTTCTGCCGGGGTGTCTGGGATCGACGTCGTTTCTTCCAGCTCTTTGGGATACTTTGATTCCTACGCCTGCGGTTGACCTCGGAGAGCGACCTGCATGCACTCCTTGGCCTTTATCTGGTCACCTCGGACAGTAAGGATTCCAGCCGAGGTCGGAATCTTCAACAGCAGGTAGGGCGAAATGATGGCTCTGACTGCATTCAGCCAATCCCGACCTAGAATGATGTTGTAGGGGGAGTTCGCTTTAACCACATAGAACTGAATCAGTTTATTGACGCTGGTCGACGGGCTGCCAATGACAACATCGAGCGCAATGATCCCTTCTGGTCGCGTCTCTTGCTGCGTAAAGCTCTTGAGAGGCAGGGGTGTGGAGTTCACCCGAGCTGGGTCGAGGCCCATCCTATCCAAGCAGTGTTGGAAGATGATGCTCACGCTGGCCCCTCCATCAATGAATACGCGATGGACCATCTTATTGGCCACTCCGACCTGTATCACCAGGGCGTCATTGTGTGGTGTAGCTGTAGGCACAGGGTCATCCTCAGAGAATGTGATACGGCCAATCAAAACGCGGAAATGAGGACTCGAACTCACGTCAACGGAAAAGATGATTCAATCCAAATTACAAACTGAACCAATACAGATTATATCACCAAAAACTGAACTCAAACGACAATTGAAAACAGAACGAACAAAATACGAAGCAATTACCCAAACTATCGATTAAAAACCCTAAAAGACGACTCGATCAGAAACTATAGCAATTCAACTCCGATTACGCTGAAATTTTAACACGAACTATAAAATGAACACAGGAACAACATATCCAAAATTCAGTAAAAACGCACGAGTAGAACTCAAAAACGCTCGGTGCTCAATTTCGGTCAGATTTAGGATTTTAGCAATGCAATGGATTCGAAAATTAATGGAAAACTGGACTTGGGCGAAGGAAGGGATGATTACGATCAATTTATGAGGGTGATAAGAAGGCGAGGATGGCTGGGCGAAAAACACAGAACCAAGAAACGAACAGGTTGGAGATTTACCTCAATACGGACCCCGAATCGACGAACGATTGAAACACGTATCACGGAAGCAATTCTCCGGCGGCGTAGTTAACCCAAGACCCACACGAGATCACGAACGAACTAGAGATTTCAGATTCAAAGGTGCCAAAATCGAATCCTACCAAGAACTAGGGTTTGTGTACTTGAAGAACACGTGAGACAAAGTCGAAAAATAACTTTTGATTCAAAACTCGTCTGTTGAACAGTACCTATGAAAATTAATTAAATACTAGGCTAATTCTAAGCTAGGGTTCGAAAGTTACAAGGCTTGGGCTTGGTAATTTCGAATCCCTTAATTAAATATAACTGGGCCAATTAATCACCTAAACATGTTGTGATAATTGGGCTACTAATTAAATTGAAATAAAAACAAACTATACTAATGGATAAATAATTCAATAGCACACATGGTCGTGGCTAGGTGTCCTCCTCGACGCTCATGAAAGTTACCAACTTGTAATGTCGGGTTTCAGCTCCATCGTCTTCCAACTTCTTCTGAATATAGCACTGAAAATATCCTTGCAGCTTCTTGGCTCTTAATCTCGTCACTGGACCTCTAAGCTGCAATTCCGGGTTTAGGTCTTCAGTGCTAGGCCCGGTCTCATCATTCCCCCCCCTGCTGAAAGGAATTCGTCCTCGAATTCGATTCCTCCTCGGCATCGAAATCATCTACAGGAAAAGGAGATAAGTCAGAAACGTTAAAAGTCGGAGAACACTTATACTCACCTGGAAGATCAATGCGGTATGCATTGTTGTTAACACGGGCGATCACGGTGAACGGCCCATCTCCACGAGGCATCAACTTAGATTGCCTCAAGTTCGGGAAGCGCCCCGGGCTGAAGTGGATCCAAACCTTATCGCCTGGTTTGAACAACACTTGTTTGCGATGCGTGTTCGCCTTAGCGGCATTACGCACCCCTTGTAGCTCTATCCTTGCCTTCACCTTGGCGTGCATCTCTCGAACCTGTGCAGCCCTACGAGAACCTTGCAAACTCGAGAGATTGTCAGTAGGCAAAGGAATAAGATCCGTTGGAGTCAACGGATTAAATCCATACACTACCTCAAAAGGCGACATATGCGTGGAAGAATGCACAACACGATTATATGCAAATTCAGCAAAAGGTAAACAATCTTCCCACGACTTAAGATTATTCCGAACTAACGCACGAAGCAAAGTACCTAACGTCCTATTCACTACTTCAGTCCGCCCATCAGTCTGAGGAAGACATGCAGTAGAAAATAAAAGCTTGGTACCTAACTTACCCCATAAGACTCGCCAGTAATGTCCCAAAAATTTGGAATCCCTATCAGAAACAATCGTCCTAGGAATACCATGCAAACGGACGACTTCACGAAAGAACAAGTTAGCAATATGCACAGCATCATCAGTCTTCCTACATGCAATGAAATGAGACATTTTGGAAAATCTATCAACTACCACAAAAATGGAATCCTTCCCGGTTTTAGATCTAGGCAAGCCAAGAATGAAGTCCATGGATATATCGACCCAAGGGGACGACGGCGCCGGCAAAGGCGTATATAATCCAAAAGGACTCGAAGAAGACTTGGCTTTCCTACAAGTAATACAACGGGAACAGATCCTCTCAACATCCTTTTTCATGCGTGGCCAGAAAAAATGCTCATGCAACAGACTCAACGTTTTAGCAACACCAAAATGACCCATCAAACCTCCTGCATGCGACTCAACAACCAACAACTCACGCATAGAACAATCAGGGACACACAACTTCGACTCCTTGAACAAAAACCCATCACCTATGTAATATGAATCAACAGCCCTAGACTTAGTCATGCAAGACGTAAAAATAGGACCAAAGAACAGATCAGCAGCATAGAATGACTTAATGTTCTCGAAACCTAAACATCGGGCATGCATAACCGATAGTAGAGTGTACCTGCGGGATAAGGCATCGGCGACCACATTCTCTTCTCCTTTCTTGTACTTAATCACATAAGGAAAAGACTCAATAAACTCTACCCACCTGGCATGACGGGAATTCAGGTTCTGCTGCCCTTTCAAGTGCTTCAAGGACTCGTGATCAGTGTGTATCACGAACTCCTTTGGACGCAGGTAGTGCTGCCAAGTCTCCAAAGACCGCTTCAACGCGTACAGCTCCTTATCGTATGTGGAGTACCTAAGAGCTGCGCCGTTCAGTTTCTCACTGAAGTAGGCGACCGGTTTCCTGTCCTGCATCAAAACAGCACCAATGCCTATACCAGAGGCATCACACTCGATCTCGAATGTCTTAGCAAAGTCAGGTAAAACCAAAACAGGAGCATTACATAATTTTGATTTCAACAAATTGAACGCATGCTCTTGAGCTTTACCCCATTCAAACTTGCGGTCCTTTTTACTCAATTCAGTCAATGGTGCAGCTATACTAGAAAAATCACGCACAAAACGACGATAAAAGCCAGCTAAACCATGAAAGGACCTCACATCAGAACATGACTTAGGCGTAGGCCATTCCTCAATGGCTTTCACCTTAGTCTTATCTACCTCAACACCACGACTGCTCACAACAAAGCCAAGAAAAACAACCTCATCCATACAAAAGGTGCACTTAGACAAATTAGCATACAGTTTAGCATCACGCAGCAATTCAAAAACATGCCTAAGATGTCTAACATGCTCATCAACGGAAGTACTATAAATGAGGATATCATCAAAGTAAACCACGACAAATTTGCCAATTACATCACGTAAAACATGATTCATCAAACGCATAAAAGTACTAGGCGCATTAGTTAAACCAAAGGGCATCACAAGCCACTCATATAATCCATGCTTAGTCTTAAATGCAGTTTTCCACTCATCACCTTCACTCATTCGAACTTGAAAATAGCCAGAACGCAAATCAATTTTAGAAAAGACAGACGCTCCAGACAACTCATCCAACATATCATCAAGCCTAGGAATGGAAAAGCGATACTTTACCGTGATTTTATTGATGGCTCGGCAGTCCATGCACATGCGCCACTCGTTCGACTTCTTCGGAACTAGGATGACTGGAACGGCGTACGGCGACATACTCTCTCGAATTTGCTTCTTTTCCAGCAACTCCATGACTTGACGGTCTATCTCCTTTGTCTCATCAGGGCTGGTCCGGTAAGCTGGCCGGTTAGGAAGGACTGCTCCCGGGATGAAGTCGATCTGGTGCTCAATTCTTCGAATTGGCGGCAGACCACTAGGAATCTCGTCTGGGAACACATCCTTGAACTCCTCCATCAAAGACTGCAAAACAGTAGGAATAATAGGGTCAGAAGTATCATAAGCCTTAAAAGTAACTAGAACGATAGGCTTACCAGCTTTGATGGCTTTTCGTACTCCCTTTGCACTAATGAACAGATTTCGGTGCACTGGATCCCCACTGTTGGCACTGGAACTCGGTGGACTCAATGCAGGAGCTGCTCTCTTTGAATTCTTGGGTACTGGAGGTGTGGACTTGGCCTTGGAGTGTTCGGCCGTGTCATGCTTAGGGCTGGCGGCCTCAACTTTGGCCTTTCTCTCCCGTTCCTTCTTAAACTTCTCCTGCATTCTCAACTGATCTTCTAACACTTCCTTAGGCGACAACGGCTTCAAAATGGTCGTCTTTCCTTCTCTTGGGATCGCATACGTGTTCGCGTACCCATCATGAATTGTCTTTCTATCAAACTGCCATGGACGACCTAACAAGATGTGTGCTGCCTCCATAGGAATAACATCACAAAGAACGGTGTCAGTAAATCTTCCAATAGTAAATTGAACATTTACCTGACACACGACTCTGATCTCGCCTCTATTTGTAAGGCACTGTAGTTTGTATGGCTTTGGATGCTTCTGCGGCACGAGTGCGAGCTTGTCGACGGCATACTGGCTGATGGCATTCACCACGCTGCCACTGTCAATTATCACGGAGCATGTCTTGTCTTGAATAACGCAACGGGTGTAAAAGATGTTTTCCCGTTGATCTGTCAGATCTTCTTCTCTCAGCATGCTCAAAGTCCGGATGGACACTAGACAACCATGTGCAGGAGGGGCTATCTCCTCCTCAAGGTCAGCCATTGGTGTGCTAACCCTCGGCTGATCTTCGGTCTCTGTGTCGGCAGTATCTTCTTTCTCTTCTTCACTGGCTGATTCCACTTCATTATCTGCGGTGACGAACATAACACGACGATTAGGGCACTGGGCCTGAAAGTGTCCCCAACCATGGCACTTGTGACACTGAACGTCACGCGCTCTGCCTGATGTAGCATTCTGAGGCTGACTAGACTGCGCTGGCCTATTCTGTGAGCTTCTGTTCGGTGCAGATGCACTGAAATCATTCCTGCGGCTGGGCTGTTCAAAACGGAGTGCTGACGGCGTGGACTGTGTTGGAGGGCGTGTGGGAAGTATCTTAGGCGTAGATGTCTCGCCCCTAACCCACGGAGACTTCACAGGAGTGGATTGAGCAGGACGTCGGCGTCCATCTCTAAGCTGCCGCTCCACAATGGATGCGTAATGAACCATCGCCTCAATACTGTTAAAGTCTCTTAGCTCGACCTCACAAGCAATATCCGGGTTCATGCCCTCGATGTACCTGTTGATGGTGGCATACAATGTTTCTTCTTTGCCAACTCGGTTCAACGCTGTCTCTAGATCCTTGTGGTACTCTTCTATTGATCTTGAACCCTGACGAATCTGACTGAGCTTGCGTTCTAATTCCCGTTCATAGTGCACAGGAATGAAACGCCCTTTCATAACATCCTTCATCTCCTGCCAAGTGTCAATAGGAGGATGTCTCTGATTGCGTCGCCGGTTCTGCTGAAACTCCCACCATGTAGCTGCGTAACCAGTAAACTCCAAAGAAGCTAACTGGACCTTCTTCACCTCTGGGAAGTCATAGCACTCAAATATCTTATCTACTTTGCGCTCCCAGTCTAAATAGGCATCTGGATCATGCTTGCCTTCAAACTCTGGAATGGTGGTCTTGATGTTGCTGAGTAGACCATCTGCATTACCATATCTGTTCTGTTCCATATAGACGTTCCTGCGAGCTGCCTGGAAACGTGGTTGGAATTGGTCACCACGACCCCGGCCTCTACCTCGAGCTGCAAAGCCGTTTCTGTCTCTCTAAAGCGGAAAGAACTGAGCTGTATTATCCTCAACTCGTTCATCCTCAAAATGTTCTGACTCAGATACTTCTTCATGCAGTTCGAACTCATCTTCTTGATTAGTAGGTGCTGGCTCTGCCCTATTAGCCTGTGGTGGTGTCTGAACTGTAACTGTACTGAACTCCTCAAATTTGGCCAACAATTGTGCCATTGTGTTCTGTACTTCTCTGAACTGACCCTGTACACGACCACTTAAAGCATCAAAGTGGTATTTGGCGTCCCAATCTGGCGGGGTGCCTGAAGTCTGTGGTGTCTTTCCCGGATCCATTAAACCTGCACAATGAACAAACGTAAAGAAGGAAAAGTAACCTCACAATCCTCACAATTCTCTCGTTTGTTCCCTCAGTATTTTTCCACTCGTGTATATCACTCAGGAATTGAAAAATGCAACTTAGAACAATCTCACCAAATTTGTCGAACTTGAAAGGATCCAAAATTGAACCCCTTCGATCGTAGTCAGTAGCTCGAACTCGATTCTCGGTGAAGCACGGGTCAAAACAACCAATATCTCAAATTACTTCCAAGAACAATATTTCACAATAAATCGACTCAAGAAACTAAAAAAAAACGGGCTGCTCAAACAAAAAATTGAAAAAATTCGAAAAACAGAAAAATCGAAAAAGTTCGGAGGGCGATTTCGCCTAGAAGACGACTGAATTTGGCCAAAATTGCCTATATGTCACGGCAAAGCCGTGTGTCTTGCTCAGAGCGTCGTTCCGCTTCCGGAATGGTATTATGGAGAAAATTCGGAGTTCTAGAGCAAATTCTACGTCAAATCGAAATTCTGCCGTAAACGAGAGATTTAAAGCAGAAAAGGGTGGATTTCGGTTGGTAACAGGGCTGGAGGGATATTTCGGTTGGTAAGGGAATAGGTAGAGAAAAAATAACAGAACCAAAATCCAAAAATCAAAACCAAATCAAGCAAGGAAACAGTTTTGAGTTCGACTAGGAAACAGTTTTTGACTTCCAAATCCAAATCAAACTAGGACTTAAACACACCAATGCTAATACCCCCAACTAGACACTATAACCGTAAGTAATGACTCCAAGAATGAGAAAACAAGCTGCAATTCGACGACCCCAATCGCTAATCGACGAAGGACGACAAATGCTACACACACACGGTAAGCAAACGACGACACTAGTCTACCCAACACAATTGCTCACACAATTTTCGACCAATAAACATTCAAAATAAATCAACAAGAATAAACCAAGATTACTTTCAAAAATAATCGGTGATCCAAAACTAGGGCTCGATCTTTTTTTTTCGTTTTTTTTTCTCTTTTTTTTTTTTTTTTATATGATCTGATCGATCCTTTTTGCCCCTAGTATATCACACCACAATTTGGATTGAACCACGACCAGCAAGCTGACGTGGCTCTGATACCAAATTTATGATACGGCCAATCAAAACGCGGAAATGAGGACTCGAACTCACGTCAACGGAAAGGATGATTCAATCCAAATTACAAACTGAACCAATACAGATTATATCACCAAAAACTGAACTCAAACGATAATTAAAAACAGAACGAACAAAATACGAAGCAATTACCCAAACTATCGATTAAAAACCCTAAAAGACGACTCGATCAGAAACTATAGCAATTCAACTCCGATTACGCTGAAATTTTAACACGAACTATAAAATGAACACAGCAACAACATATCCAAAATTCAGTAACAACGCACGAGTAGAACTCAAAACCGCTCGGTGCTCAATTTCGGTCAGATTTAGGATTTTAGCAATGCAATGGATTCGAAAATTAATGGAAAACTGGACTTGGGCGAAGGAAGGGATGATTACGATCGATTTATGAGGGTGATAAGAAGGCGAGGATGGCTGGGCAAAAAACACAGAACCAAGAAACGAACAGGTTGGAGATTTACCTCAATACGGACCCCGAATCGACGAACGATTGAAACACGTATCACGGAAGCAATTCTCCGGCGGCGTAGTTAACCCGAGACCCACACGAGATCACGAACGAACTAGAGATTTCAGATTCAAAGGTGCCAAAATCGAATCCTACCAAGAACTAGGGTTTGTGTACTTGAAGAACACGTGAGACAAAGTCGAAAAATAACTTTTGATTCAAAACTCGTCTGTTGAACAATACCTACGAAAATTAATTAAATACTAGGCTAATTCTAAGCTAGGGTTCGAAAGTTACAAGGCTTGGGCTTGGTAATTTCGAATCCCTTAATTAAATATAACTGGGCCAATTAATCACCTAAACATGTTGTGATAATTGGGCTACTAATTAAATTGAAATAAAAACAAACTATACTAATGGATAAATAATTCAATAGCACACATGGTCGTGGCTAGGTGTCCTCCTCGACGCTCATGAAAGTTACCAACTTGTAATGTCGGGTTTCAGCTTCATCGTCTTCCAACTTCTTCTGAATATAGCACTGAAAATATCCTTGCAGCTTCTTGGCTCTTAATCTCGTCACTGGACCTCTAAGCTGCAATTCCGGGTTTAGGTCTTCAGTGCTAGGCCCGGTCTCATCATTCCCCCCCCCTGCTGAAAGGAATTCGTCCTCGAATTCGATTCCTCCTCGGCATCGAAATCATCTACAGGAAAAGGAGATAAGTCAGAAACGTTAAAAGTCGGAGAACACTTATACTCACCTGGAAGATCAATGCGGTATGCATTGTTGTTAACACGGGCGATCACGGTGAACGGCCCATCTCCACGAGGCATCAACTTAGATTGCCTCAAGTTCGGGAAGTGCCCCGGGCTGAAGTGGATCCAAACCTTATCGCCTGGTTTGAACAACACTTGTTTGCGATGCGTGTTCGCCTTAGCGGCATTACGCACCCCTTGTAGCTCTATCCTTGCCTTCACCTTGGCGTGCATCTCTCGAACCTGTGCAGCCCTACGAGAACCTTGCAAACTCGAGAGATTGTCAGTAGGCAAAGGAATAAGATCCGTTGGAGTCAACGGATTAAATCCATACACTACCTCAAAAGGCGACATATGCGTGGAAGAATGCACAACACGATTATATGCAAATTCAGCAAAAGGTAAACAATCTTCCCACGACTTAAGATTATATGCGTGGTTTAGCGAACCAGTCCTCGTAGAGTGCAAAGATCTCGGCATTCGTTTTCATAAAGGGAGGTCGTTGGGACGGCTCTGGTCCCACCCGAGGTCCAAGCCGGGACTGGATTGGTCCTGATCCGAGCCGGGACTGGATAGGTCCTCTTTGGAGGCGCTCGTGGGCACTTCTCCGATCACGATCACTCCGACCTCGATCCCCTTCAGTTCTCTTCTTCTCGGTCTCCTCCCGCTTCAATCGGTCCGCATCCTGGCCATCAGCGAACTGGTATACAATCTTCCACATCTCCTGGGCTGTCTCAGGTTTCTGCTTAGCGAGCTCTTGGTTCAGGGACCCGGGAGCAACTCCATTTCGGAAGGCCGAGATGAGGAAGACATCGTCGATTTTATCGACTTTCAAGCTTTCCTGGATGAATCTGGAAGCGTACTCCCTTATAGATTCTTTGTCTTTTTGCTTCACTGATAGGAGGTAAGCTGTGTCTCGGCGAGCCTGAACCTTTGTATAGAATCTTTGCTTGAATATTTTTTCCAAATAGGTCTAGGACCCTACGCTGCCGGTTGGGAGGCTGTCAAACCAAGCTCGGGCATAATCGATCAGCATCTCGGGGAATAGCTTGCACATGTGTTCCTCCCTGAGACCCTGGTTGTGCATGTTGTACCGGAAACGCGTTAAGAAGTTAAGGGGATCATCTAGCCCATTGTAGGCCGGAATGTTTGGCAATTTGTACACCGAGGGGAGTTTGGTGTCAAGCAGCTCGTCGGTGAACAGGCTGACAAGCCGAGCTGGTCCTTTTTCATGTCGGTGTCGGTTCCTCGGGGGACTGCGACTCTCGCTGTAGCTCGGACTTCGGCACCTTCTGGGACTCTGAGATCGTCTTTGTGTATGATGTCGCCTGGGAGTCTGCTGCGGGCTTGGACTCTGGCGTCGAACTGAGCCCCGCCGGGGATCGTGTCTCTCCCTTAGCTCTGGTTTCTGCCTCTCGGCGTAGCGAGGAGCTTTAGGTAGGGATTTTTGCGTGGAACTCTCCCTAGCCTCGGGTATGGGGGACATCCGGGTCGTCGCAAGAAAGCGTTTGAAACGCTCCTTGTTCGCTTTGGCGAATTCGGCCGCAGCGTAGGTGGTGGCAAGGTCAAAGTCTCTGGAGAGATCATCTTCCTTCAGCTCGGATTCCTTCGGCTCCGACTCGTCGTTGATTTCTTCGATGTACCCTTCTGGAGTATCACCCGTTCTGAAGGACTGTCCGTTATGTGTCCTCCGATGCCGATTTTGCGTCGGGTTTCTCTGAGGGATGTACTCTAGCGCGGGCATCCCTTCGGAGGGATTTCCTTCTATTGGGTCCCTGGCGTGCCTCTCCTTTCCGACCGAACTGCCTTTCTGGCGATTCCCTTGGCTTATGGGGCAGCTTTCTGCTTTGTTAGGATTCCCGCGTTGGCTTTGGGCCTCCCGCACGCTCTGTGATCGTGTTACCATCATAAATCAGCTACGAACGAACCGTTGATCGTGTTTCCCACAGACGGCGCCAATGATAGATCTAGGGTTTTCGAAAGTAGCTAAAAGAGACTATAACACGATGACACAAGGATTTACGTGGTTCGATCGATGTGATCTACGTCCACGGGAGAGAATATAGAGCTTTTATTATGCTTGAGAGTACAATGAGTATTGAATCAATCCCCTCCACCTCTAATCTAACATCTATTTATAAGCCTTGGATCGGGCCCTAACCCTTCTAGGGATCGAACTCCTTATACATATCTAGTTTCTTAATACATGCATAACCGATTCCCGTTTGTAGTAGAATTCTATCTTCTCCCAAAGTAGGGCTTCGTTACTTGGTCTTCAAGGCAGATGTTGACTATGTTTGGGCCGAACTCCGCGGGCCGAACTTTAATATATAGGCCCAAATAGCCTTAGATCGGGCCCAGAATGAGGCCGGTACTATCAGTAGGTCCCACGACTTACACAATTTATGATTAACAAAAGGATTAAGATAGCGACCCGGCTATCATTGAACAACAAAGGACATCTCATACTCAACAATTCATCAAACTTAGGACAATTAGGATATGCATGACTTAAGTTCAATAAGACGATCAACTGAATTTGACAACAACATGCATATCAACAATTAAAACTCAAATCAATTCGGAAATCGATAGAACTGATCAACCAAATTATTGACAACAAATGAGAAAACGAAGGGAAACGATTTTAGAATCAAGAAAGCAAGATAAAGAAAAATGATTCTAAGACCGATAAAACTTTTCAAAACAACGAACAACTGATATTTTTATATAAGAAATATAATGACGAAATAACTATCGAACATAGTTCGATCAAGACTTCAGAATTTTGACAACTTCAATATTTCACAATCTTTCTCAAAACAAAACCTCTTAACATTGCAGCGGAAAAATGAGAGAATATATATATATATGAAGATATATATTCTAGGCCGACTCTCATCAAATTTATTAACAACAACAATGACAACCAGCCCAACTCTCGTCATCTTCATCCCTGCTAACCTGCACGTTTTAGAAATAACATGCAAGGCTGAGTACTACGTACTCAGTGAACACATGCCGAAAACATTTGAAATTTGCTGAATACAGCTATATTTTGAAAACTTGCCGGAAAACATAGCACAAGGATTTTCTGAAAACAACTTGTGCAATGTTAAAACATTTTCTTTTCTTGAAAAACATTTGTCTGCAGACATATTATCAGTATGAACCATATTTACAATAAATAATAGTGATGAGAAAGAGGCCTCTTTCTCAATCACTTGTAACCGGCATATCAAGGAAAGGCTCACAGTTACTTATAACCGGCCTATCAAAGAAATGCGCACGATTACATATGTGTACACAGATTCCACCTTGCGTGGAACCGAATTCGTCTTTCTGAAGTAGATGGTAACATACTTAACATTTTAAAACCATTTGGCAAGTATCAAAGCTTTGAAAAATCATATAAATTCATATTTTTCACATTGTATAGGTAAGAAAGCCCACCTGGTAAACTTAAGCTTTACTTTTATCGCTCGATAAACGTATGCTTCACGTTTCCGCTTCTACTTCCGCTTGCTCCTTTAAATCGAAATGGAATAGTGACTTTAGAACGAGAAACTTTTATCGAATAACGACTTCGATAATCTTACTTTCTAATTCGCTTCGAATTCTACGACGAAACTCAAGAATTTCTATCTTAATTTCTTGAACGCTCTTACTCTATCTTAACACATCGTTAATCATCAACATTCAAACAATTCTCACTTATCACTTAATTATCAACAAACATCATTTACTATTCACAGAAATCGACTAAGTCGATTTTAATCCGTTTAACTGATTCAGAAAATTCTAAAATTAAATCTATATACTTATTTCATCATAACAACATAATTACACATTTATTTCATACATTGACTCGATTAAACATATAAACTCCCAAATCGGGAAAATCATCCAAAAATAGAAAATCTTTATTACTTTGAATTAAATTTCCAGAAAATCATATAACACTTAATTTTTATTAAGTAGTTCATAAATGCAATTAGTTTATTAATTAAAAATCAAATAATTATTTATTTTATTCATTTAATTTTCGGTTATTTATATTTTACGATTTCTAGAATTGTTTTCTCTTCTTTTTAATTTCTAATATACTTAATTAAATATCCTAAACTTAATTCTCTAATTAATTTCATTCAATTACTCATTAAACAATAAACCCTAATTTTAAGAACCCTAATTTCACTTTCTAGGGTTTCTAGGGTTAATCATGCTTTCAATTCACTAACTCCTGATTCAACAATTACCATTAACATCATATAACATCAAATTATCCATCAATTACATCTTTCTTCATCAAATCTTCAAAATCCTAATTAAAACCCTAATTTTCGACATTAATTAATAAAATGAGATAGGTTGGGAATTCATGCTTACTTCCAACATGAAACATACTTAGAATAATTATCTAAGCACATATTTAACATCAAAGCAAGCATATAATTCATAGATCAAAACTTGATCATTTCTACAAAATTTCGAAAATTACTACTTTCAAACTAGGGTTTCACATGCTTAATTTAAACTCATAAATGATCATATATACATGAATTAAACATCATACTATGAGATCAAGATCATCCAATTATTTCTTAATTTCTCCCCCCAAAATTCGAAAATATAAATATATAGATAGATAGGATGATTTCAACCATAAACCTTGAACTACAAGCTTCCAAGAGAAGAGATTTGTGCTTACTTAATTACTTGAGAAGGATTTGCTAAACTTGGATCTTGATTCTTGGACTTGAAGATTAAGAACAATGGAAGAAAGCTTCAAGAGTGTGTTGTGTGTGTGTGTAGCGATTTTTTAGAGAGAGAGAGGGGTGAAGAAATGAAGAGGATAATAGGGTATATATAGATATGATTAGATTACTATTCACTAAAAATATCTTAGATATTTAGGTGAATAGTAATATAAATTAATTAATTAATTCCTTAATTAATTCACTTAATTAATAATAACTTAATCCTCCATTAAACCCTTAATTTCTCAACATAGAAATTTAATTTAGGGTTTGCCGAACCCTAGATAAAAATCTCACCGAAAGATTCGGAGATTTGAAACATTTTCAAATCGACCCAAACTAAAATTTTAAAAGATAATTTACGTAAAAAATTACGTAATTAAATTAAATTCTTCTTTTAGTCAATTAATGACTAAACATTTATCATCTATTGATAAATGTAGAAACTTCTTCGTTTCGGATTAATCGAGACGATCATTCTTAATTAAAACTCATTTTTACGGCAAAATATATCTGCCGGATAAAATTTTCTAAAATTAAAATTTTTCTTTCACTGAAATCTTATCTTTCTACCAAATTAATTAATTTTAGAACGCAAGAAAGACGGGATACTACATTCTCTCCCCCTAAAAATAAATTTCGTCCCGAAATTTGCTTACCTCTTGAAAGAGTTCGGGATACTTTTCTCTCATCTTGCTCTCCAATTCCCAAGTTGTCTCTTCTAGTCCATGATATCTCCATTTGATCTTTACCGATGCGATCGACTTATTTCTAAGCTGCTGGACCTTTCGATCCAAAATCGCTTCCGGTTTTTCTTCATAGCTAAGATTTGGTTCAAGGACTACTTCTTCTTGATGAATAACGTGCTTAGGGTCAAACATATATCTTCGCAATTGAGATACATGGAACACGTTATGCGAACTTCCAAAACTTGGCTGTAAGGCTAGCTTATACGCTACTTGACCTATTCTTTCCAGAATTTCATATGGTCCTATATAGCGAGGTTTAAGCTTTCCTTTAACACCAAATCGATGAATTCCTCTTGAAGGTGAAACTTTCAAGAAAACTTTATCACCCACATTGAATTCTAATTCTGACCTTCTGACGTCAGCATAAGACTTCTGACGGTCTTGTGCTTCTTTAATTCTTTGCTTGATTTGACGCACAATCTTTATCATTTCTTCTACTGAATCGGGCCCTAATATTTTTCTCTCGCCCACGTCATCCCAATAGAGTGGAGATCTACACTTCCTTCCATAAAGAGCTTCGTAGAGCGCCATGCCAATCGTCATTTGATAACTGTTGTTGTAAGCAAATTCAACAAGAGGTAAAATTTGCTCCCATTGACTTTCTCTATCTAAAACAACAGTTCTCAACATATCCTCCAAGATCTGAATGGTTCTTTCTGATTGACCATCCGTCTGAGGATGAAAAGCCGTACTAAAATTCAATTTGGTACCTAATTCTTCTTGCATACTTCTCCAAAAATGAGAAGTAAATTTTGAGTCTCGATCCGAAGTGATCGACTTAGGTACTCCGTGCAATCACACAATTTCTCGCACATACAGTTGAGTTATCTTATCTGCGCCATAAGTTTTGGGAATATGTATAAAGTGTGCAGATTTTGTCAATCTATCCACTATTACCCATATTGCTGTATTCCCTCGTTTGGATCTAGGTAACCCAGTTACAAAATCCATGGTAATTTTATCCCATTTCCACTCTGGAATATCTAATGGTTGTAGCTTCCCATATGGTCTCTGATGCAATGCCTTTACTAGCTGGCAGGCTAAACATCTTTCCACAAAAGAAGCTATGTCTCTTTTCATTCCTTCCCACAAAAATGTTTGTTTCAAATCTTGATACATTTTGGTGCCTCCAGGGTGAGCTGAATAAGGAGTTTCATGAGCTTCGCTCATGATCTCATTCCTTAATTCTTCATCATTTGGCACACAAATTCTTCCTCTGAATAGGAGAACATTATCTCTTGCCTCCTTAAAGTTTTCATCTTTCTCTTGACGAATTTTCATTCGTAACTTTTCCAATTTCTTATCCTTTCTTTGAGCATTGGAAATTCTCAACTTTAAATCAGGAATTATTTCCATGGCTGCAATCATTTGCTCAACAGATTGCGGAGGTAGAATTACTTCTAATCTCAGTTCTCCGAAACTCTTAATGAGTTCTTTCTTTTGAGTTAGAAGAAATCCAAATTCCGATTTCCCTTTTCTGCTCAACGCGTCAGCGACTACATTTGCTTTCCCTGGGTGATAGGAAATTTTACAATCATAGTCTTTAACAAACTCGAGCCATCTTCTTTGTCTCATATTTAATTCTTTCTGCTCAAAGAAATATTTGAGACTCTTGTGATCTGTGAAGATTTCACATTTCGTTCCATAAAGATGGTGTCTCCAAATCTTTAGAGCATGTACTACTGCTGCTAATTCCAAATTATGAGTTGGATAATTTACTTCATGAGGTCTAAGCTGTCTAGAAGCATATGCAATAACTCTTCCTTCTTGCATCAGGACACAACCTAATCCGTTCTTTGATGCATCTGTGTAAACAGCATAATCCTTATCCGAATCTGGAACTGATAGCACTGAGGCAGTGGTCAATCTCTTTTTAAGTTCTTGAAAACTTTATTCACATTCTTCCGACCACTTGAATTTTGATTCTTTCTTTAGGAGATGGGTCATTGGCTTAGCTATCTTGGAGAATCCTTCGATAAATCTCCGATAATAGCCTGCTAGACCTAAGAAACTCCTAATCTCATGTGGTGTAGTTGGAACCTTCCATTCCTGAACTGCCTGTACTTTTGAAGGATCAACTTTGATTCCTTTAGAAGATACAACATGTCCAAGGAAATGTACTTCTCTTAGCCAAAATTCGCATTTACTGAACTTGGCATATAATCTTTCGGTTCTCAACCTTTCTAGCACAATTCGGAGATGTTTCTCGTGATCTAATTCATTCTTTGAATACACGAGAATATCATCAATGAAAACTACGACAAATTTGTCCAGAAATTCATGAAATACTCGATTCATGAGATCCATAAATACTGCTGGAGCATTTGTTACACCAAATGGCATTACTACAAACTCGTAGTGGCCATATCTTGTTCTGAAAGCCGTCTTGGAAATATCTTCTTGCTTAACCTTCAACTGATGATATCCAGATTTCAGATCAATCTTCGAGAATACACTTGCTCCCTTGAGCTGATCAAATAGATCATCTATTCTCGGCAAAGGATATCTATTCTTCAAGGTCAATTTATTTAATTCTCGGTAGTCGATGCACATCCTCAAACTACCATTCTTCTTTTTGACGAACAGAATTGGTGCTCCCCACGGAGAAACACTAGGTCTAATGAAACCTAGGTCAAGTAACTCTTGCAGTTGAATCTTCAACTCTTGCAATTCTTTTGGAGCCATTTTGTATGGTGCCTTGGAAACAGGAGTTGATCCTGGTTCAAGATCTATCGTGAACTCCACTTGCCTATCTGGTGGCAATCCTGGCAAAACTTCTGGAAATACGTCTTGGAATTCCTTTACTACAGCTACATCTTCAATGCTACTCTCTTTATCTTCATTCTTGTTGAGATAGATAAGATATGCTTTCACGTCTTTCTTTTTCAACACTCTTCTTGCTTGAACTGCCGAGATAATCGGCGATCTCTTACAACTTCTTTCTATTCCGAAAAATAGAGTTGGTTCCTGACCAGGCATATGAAATGAAATTTGCCTTTGCTTGCATTGAATGCTTGCAAAATTCTCGGTCAACCAATCCATTCCCAAAATAATATCTATATCCCACATGTTAATTAAATTCAGGGTTTTAGCTAACATCTTGAGAGATCCTAATTCAAACTCTATATTAGGACAGATGCGAGTAACTGAGGTAGATTTACCTAACGGTGTAGTTACTCTCAAGTCTTGACTAGCACGTTCTACTTTAAGATCAAGATTATCTACGCATGCATCTGATATAAATGAATGCGATGCACCAGTATCAAATAGAATTATAACAGGTACGTCATTTAATTGTCCCATACCTGTCAAATTTCCTTGATCTTTGTCGAACGGCTTCTGATCAAGAGCAAAAACCCTTTGATATTGCTGCTGGGGTTCCATTCTCAATTGCTGAGGTTGCTTTTGCTTTGATTGGAATCGCTTCCCTTGGCGATTTTGTTGCTGCTGCCGTTGTTGAGGAACAACTTCTATTGCCTTCAATCTCTGAGGCGGGTTCTGAGTTGGTCTACTTCCTCCTGCTCCTTGCAGTTTAGTTGGGCACTGATACGAATAATAACCAACTTGACCACAAGTATAGCAGCTATTACTTTCAGCCTTGCATATCCCTTGATGCATCTTGCCACACTTGGAATATGGAGACATTCCTTGATAAGTTTGAGACGAACTGCCTTGATTGACGAAAGGCTTCTTGAATCGTCCTTGATTAAATTGCTGTTGTTGATGACGTTGTTGGCCTTGCTGTCCTTGCTAGGGCTTCTTACTAGGTTGATTTCCAAAATTCCATTTTCGCTTCTGACTTTGGTTGGACGACTGCGGATTTGCCACTACTGCTGGAGCTTGAACTTGCGTAGTTACTGAAGTCTGAGAAGACTTATCTGGCTGCATAGCCAATTCCATATCCAGAGCTCTATTTAGATTTTCTGCATATGACAACGCACTTTGGCTATCTAGTACGACTCTTATTTCTTGACGAAGTCCTGCTCGAAAGAGCTCCGCCATTTTCTCGTCAGTGTCCACTTTGTCTTGAGCAAAACGAGCTAGATCGCAAAATTCTCTATCATACTCGGATACCGACTTCTTTCCTTGCTTAAGATTAGCAAACTCATTCTCTTTCTACTTTTGATAACTTCGAGGAATGAATTTTTCGAACAAAGCATCCTTAAATTGTTCCCACGTCATGTTCTCTAGTTGTTCCGGGGTATACGCCCTTTGACGAGCTTCCCACCAGTAGTCCGTAGATCCCTTGAGCTGGTAAGACATGCACGTAAGACGTTCCTGATCCGTACAACGAAGAAAACGGAAAATTCTTTCTAGCGCACGAATCCACTCTTCGGCTTCTGAAGGACTTCCTCTTCCATCGAGAGTTGGGGGATTTTGCCGCAAAAATAATTCTTCTATTCTCCTTTCAGGCTGAGGAGGAGGTGGGGTAGGTTCTCTTTCGGGCTCATCTTCAACCCTTTCTCGACCTCGGCCTCTTGGTCTACCTCTTGGCGGCATCTTCTAATTAACCAGGATTTTCATTCGAATTATTCTTTCTTTCTAACGAAATTTTATTCTCTAAAAAAAATTCTTCTTTCTTTAAATTTGTTTTAAAGGAAATAAATTTTTCTAGGTTTTAAAACTTAGAAAAATTTTCTTATTACCTCATTAATGCATAGCATACTCATCGTACTTTTAATGAATCACACGATTCATACTCATCACCACTCATGCTTATCAAAACTTTCAATTACATCTAACAGGCTCATACTATTTGATGAATCAAAGATTCACTCACATCATCATACATTGTAAACCCATGATTTAACTTCTTATTATCATCATAAAGAATTAAATAATTCAATATTGTCATAAATAATGAATCAACAATTCATTCATATCATATAATTACTACAATCACAAAAATAATTCAAGAACAAATATTTTTCATACTTATCTTTGCTAAATAAAATTTAGCTCATATATTTCTATCATTTCAAGAAAGGAATAGCATCATCTTGGCATATAAACTTCATCATAAGTTTAATGAATCAAATGATTCACGCTCATCATTATCAATGAATCAAACGATGCATTCTCATCATCAAATAATCACTAAAAAAAAAATTTCCAGTAGTAATTATTATATATACATATTTATTTGCTAAATTTAATTAGCTCTTCATTCTTTATAAATCAAGAGATGAATAATATCATCTTGATATATAAACTTCCTCATAATTTCTTTTTATATGATTTACTTCATCTTAACATTTTTCCTAACTAAATAATTACAAACTAAGCTAACGATAATGAATAACTAATGAAACGAATAAAACGAACGACGAACTTAAACTAATGATAGTCGAATAACGAACGAACTAACGAAGAATGGAATGAACTACAACGAAACGAACTACGGACAAAACGAACGAAGAACAAAACGAAACGAACGACGAACGGAACGGACGAAGAACCCCGGCTGAACTGCCCAAGGTCAGCGCCCGCTGGAGCTCAGCCATGGCTGACCCTCTTGGGTCAGCGGTCGCTGGAGCTCAGCCATGGCTGACCCTTTTGGGTCAGCGGTCGCTCAGCCCCCCCTCCCCCCGCTGTCGCTGAGTTCCGCCGAGTCGTCTTTTTCCGCGGCCGCTGAGTCGCCGCGATGGCTGACTTCAATCCCTGTAATTTTTTCAGCGTTCTCTGCCTTCTCAGCGGTCTCTTACTTTATTCCCTGTATTATTTTTGAGAGATCGCTGAGGTTGTGAGATCTCTGACTTTCATCCCTGTAATATTTTTCGTTCGCTTCTTTATATGCGTTCAACGAATTTTCCACCCTTCGATTTTTTTTTTATTTTAACGCTATCCTTCGTTAATTACATTTCGTCTTAATTTATTTTAGCGCTTCTCGACTATAATTAAAATTCATATTAATTTGTTTTCTTTCTTTCTTCTTGAGACGATTAAATCGAAATTCAACCGACAAAATTTTTGACAACTCGGAAAATTTTAAAATGACCCAACGTGGTCTTACTTTTTCTTTTTAACGGAAAACTTGCCTCTTCGAGGACTTTTACAAAAGATAGGGAATTATTTACATCAAAAATCCCTATTTTAACCGTGATTTCTAACTTCACGTCAAAACATTTCCTCGGAGCGGAATTCTACTTCGCTTCCGATTTGCTACAAACTATCATATTACGCTTCTATATACGAGAACTATTTACAACATAAAACGTTAAAAGTTGTTCGTTTACTAGTCTATTACATATATTTACATTATCTTTTTCTTATTACTTCTCTCGACAACCCCTCTTCTGTTTTACTGCTCATCCTCGGAAGGATCTTCCTCTTCTTCTTCCTCCTCTTCATCCTCTATCGGATCCTCCTCACTAGGATCTTCTTCTTCCGATTCTGTGCTCTCCTCTGCTCTTTCCACTCCATCCAACGTCAAACGAGGAGCACTTATTCCATCGTCTACTCCCGGAGAAGGCCTAAAACTAGGTCGGAAGCTAAGATGATTAAAAGGCATTGTACGAAGATGGAAATAACCTTCAGTTGGTCCAACTTTTGGATCAACGTTCTCCTCGTCACTATCATAGTGACGTGGCCCTGAGCCACTTCCCTCGTGAGGAACAGAAGGAACGAACTGAGATCCAAAGAAAGGATCAAACTCTGAAGAATTCAAAGCTTGTAAAACATTCAAGGAAGGATTGGTCGAGACTTCTTCAGCAAAGGAGGCCGAAGCTACGCCGTTTGGCAAAACAGAGGGCTCGGGAACGAAGGTTAAATTTTCTGATTGAGAGGGAGATGAAACATAACCATTTGCCAATGGTTGAACAAGAAATGAGTTAACATCAAAACCATTGTTTTGATGATTGGGAGAAACAACAGGCTCGGGATTCTCTTGCGGAATCATAAAAGGAATCGGGTCATGTTGGGGCATGGGATTCTGCAATCCTAATTCATCAACGGGAATCAAGGGTTGATATGGTCCAGGGGGTGGATAAGAGAAACACATAAACCTAGAGCTGATCTCTGTTATAAACCCGCAACAGTCTCCAAATAACTCTCCATCCCAATATCGAGGAGTGATGAACCGTAGGGCAATTGACGCTGCCCACTCTTGCCATTCATCGGGAAGAAGAGGTACTAACCTGACTATTCCAGTAACTCCCGACATATTCGATTCACGTATGTCCATCCAAACCCGATGAAACCGAGCTAAGAACTCTGCTAGGGTTTCCGTATAACTCATATGTATGTGATGAAATTCAATCATTGCTGCTACGCTTCGAGAGTTAGCCATCCTATATAAGAAAATTTAAACAATTAACTATACTTGAGACTATAAACGATTTCGAGAATCCACAGTCTCAACATACTCAATATCGCTTCCAAAAGGGTGTTCCGGGCTCATGTTACATTCCACAGATAAATATTCAACTTGCTTGCACAACAGATCCATCGTCTCGCTTACGATCGATCACTAACAACCAATCGCATTAGAAGTTCAAATCACAACATAATCTTTTATATCTCTACTTTCAACTCTATAAACTTTGAAATTAGAAAACTTTAGAAACTTGTACCTGGATAGCTGGATGAGATGAGAGATGCTGGACTTTCGTTGTTGTTACAAACTCGACTAGTCTAGGAATTCAAACCAGACTAGACTTTCAAAATAACACTTTAGAGCAGAAAATATATTGCCCTACTCAAATCTAGGGTTTCAAACCAACTAGACTTGAATGATTATAATCAGAGCAGAAAGCATTGCTCTGATACCACTCTGTCGCAGCCCGAGCCCGATATCAGATGTCAAGGCCGGTAGGTCCCACGACTTACACAATTTATGATTAACAAAAGGATTAAGATAGCGACCCGGCTATCATTGAACAACAAAGGACATCTCATACTCAACAATTCATCAAACTTAGGACAATTAGGATATGCATGACTTGAGTTCAATAAGACGATCAACTGAATTTGACAACAACATGCATATCAACAATTAAAACTCAAATCAATTCAGAAATCGATAGACCTGATCAACCAAATTATTGACAACAAATGAGAAGACGAAGGGAAACGATTTTAGAATCAAGAAAGTAAGATAAAGAAAAATGATTCTAAGACCGACAAAACTTTTCAAAACAACGAACAACTGATATTTTTATATAAGAAGTATAATAACGAAATAACTATCGAATATAGTTCGATCAAGACTTCAGAATTTTGACAACTTCAATATTTCACAATCTTTCTCAAAACAAAACCTCTTAACATTGCAGCGGAAAAACGAGAGAATATATATATGAAGATATATATTCTAGGCCGACTCTCATCAAATATATTAACAACAACAACGACAACCAGCCCAACTCTCGTCATCTTCATCCCTGCTAACCTGCACGTTTTAGAAATAATATGCAAGGCTGAGTACTACGTACTCAGTGAACACATGCCGAAAACATTTGAAATTTGCTGAATACATCTATATTTTGAAAACTTGCCGGAAAACATAGCACAAGGATTTTCTGAAAACAACTTGTGCAATGTTAAAAACATTTTCTTTTCTTGAAAAACATTTGTCTGCAGACATATTGTCAGTATGAACCATATCTACAATAAATAATAGTGATGAGAAAGAGGCCTCTTTCTCAATCACTTGTAACCGGCATATCAAGAAAAGGCTCACAGTTACTTATAACCGGCCTATCAAAGAAATGCGCACGATTACATATGTGTACACAGATTCCACCTTGCGTGGAACCGAATTCGTCTTTCTGAAGTAGATGGTAACATACTTAACATTTTAAAACCATTTGGCAAGTATTAAAGCTTTGAAAAATCATATAAATTCATATTTTTCACATTGTATAGGTAAGAAAGCCCACCTGGTAAACTTAAGCTTTACTTTTAACTTTATCGCTCGATAAACGTATGCTTCACGTTTCCGCTTCAACTTCCGCTTGCTCCTTTAAATCAAAATGGAATAGCGACTTTAGAACGAAAAACTTTTATCAAATAACGACTTCGATAATCTTACTTTCTAATTCGCTTCTAATTCTACGACGAAACTCGAGAATTTCTATCTTAATTTCTTGAACGCTCTTACTCTATCTTGACTCATCGTTAATCATCAACATTCAAACAATTCAAACTTATCACTTAATTATCAACAAACATCATTTACTATTCACAGAAATCGACTAAGTCGATTTTAATCCGTTTAACGGATTCAGAAAATTCTAAAATTAAATCTATATACTTATTTCATCATAACAACATAATTACACATTTATTTTATACGTTGACTCGATTAAACATATAAACACCCAAATCAGGAAAATCATCCAAAAATAGAAAATCTTTATTACTTTGAATTAAATTTCCAGAAAAACATATAACACTTAATTTTTATTAAGAAGTTCATAAATGCAATTAGTTTATTAATTAAATATCAAATAATTATTTATTTTATTCATTTAATTTTCGGTTATTTATATTTTAGGATTTCTAGAATTCTTTTTTCTCCTTTTTCATTTCTAATATACTTAATTAAATATCCTAAACTTAATTCTCCAATTAATTTCATTCAATTACTCATTAAACAATAAACCCTAATTTTAAGAATCCTAATTTCACTTTCTAGGGTTAATCATACTTTCAATTCACTAACTCTTGATTCAACAATTACCATTAACATCATATAACATCAAATTATCCATCAATTACATCTTTCTTCATCAAATCTTCAAAACCCTAATTAAAACCTTAATTTTCGACATTAATTAATAAAATGAGATAGGTTGGGAATTCATGCTTACTTCCAGCATGAAACATACTTAGAATAATTATCTAAGCACATATTTAACATCAAAGCAAGCATATAATTCATAGATCAAAACTTGATCATTTCTCCAAAATTTCGAAAATTACTACTTTCAAATTAGGGTTTCACATGCTTAATTTAAACTCATAAATGATCATATATACATGAATTAAACATCATACTATGAGATCAAGATCATCCAATCATTTCTTAATTTCTCCCCCCAAAATTCGAAAATATAAATATATAGATAGATAGGATGATTTCAACCATAAACCTTGAACTACAAGCTTCCAAGAGAAGAGATTTGTGCTTACTTAATTACTTGAGAAGGATTTGCTAAACTTGAATCTTGATTCTTGGACTTGAAGATGAAGAACAATGGAAGAAAGCTTCAAGTGTGTGTTGTGTGTGTGTGTAGCGATTTTTTAGAGAGAGAGAGGGGTGAAAAAATGAAGAGGATAATAGGGTATATATAGATAGGATTAGATTACTATTCACTAAAAATATCTTAGATATTTAGGTGAATAGTAATCTAAATTAATTAATTAATTCCTTAATTAATTCACTTAATTAATAACAACCTAATCCTCCATTAAACCCTTAATTTCTCAACATAGAAATTTAATTTAGGATTTGCCGAACCCTAGATAAAAATCTCACAGAAAGAATCGGAGATTCGAAATATTTTCAAATCGACCGAAACTAAAATTTTAAAAGATAATTTACGTAAAAATTTACGTAATTAAATTAAATTCTTCTTTTAGTCAATTAATGACTAAACATTTATCATCTATTGATAAATGTAGAAAATTCTTCGTTTCGGATTAACCGAGACGATCATTCTTAATTAAAACTCATTTTTACGGCAAAATATATCTGCCGGATAAAATTTTCTGAAATGAAAATTTTTCTTTCACTGAAATCTTATATTTCTACCAAATTAATTAATTTTAGAACACAAGAAAGACGGGATATTACAGGTTGTAAGCATGTTGCGTTCCCTTTATAAGCATGTTATTTTATTGTCACTATTTTACACAATATATGTTACTATCCATATTATTTTGTGATTCTCTACACCATCATTTCATCTTTCGTCTCTATTTAGAAGCAACTTTCAGTTCCGGTTTTTTTGCGAACATATTTTTCTTCTCATTAATAGAATACTTGAATCAACACCAAAATCCATTTTCCCAGAATAACGAAGATGCAAACAAATAAATAAAAAATGAAAAAAATAAAAATAAAAACTAAAGCTTTTAGTTGAGACTGTAATCCAGTGGCCGGAAATCGGAGTTTTGGGATGGTTTGAGTACACAGATTAATCAGAAAAAATCATAGAAATGGAGTGATAAATGATTTCGATTTTGTTGAAAATTTGAGAAACATGTATAAGAGCATGGAAATTCATTCTAATCTTCAAATTAAGAAACCAGTTTTGTTGATGGAAAGGATGTGGGCGTAGATTACGGATTGAAATATTACGGTGGGATCACTAAAAGACCAATGTTCCGAAAAAACCCATCGAAACATTAAAAGAATTAAAAAATATCTACAATTTAATATATAGAATGAATCTTAATAACCATTAATTTTAGTTGGATGGATGGTTGAGATGAATTCCTAGTTCTCACATGGAGACTAATTTCTATATTAACCCATCCCATATATATATATATATATATATATATAGAGGGATGGGTTAATATAAAAATTATTCCTCCCGTGAGAACATGCTTAAATCTATATATATTCATGCTTAAATCAATATATAGTCATGCTTAATGAGATTCATGCTTTTTTGTGTAAACAATTGTGCTTATATAAAATCATGCTTAAATCTATATATATTCATGCTTCGAATAATGACAACCATAGATCATACAAAGATCAACGGTTCAGATTGGTTCCTAGTTCCCACACTAGGAATAGTTTCTATAAGAACCAATCCATATATATATATATATATATATATATATATATATATATATATATATATATATAAACATGCATTCCATCATATGTGTCAATAGCTTGCGTTAATAACATTCAACGAATTGAACTTACATATCCAAAACACGTAGTCTGCATAATTTCAATAAATCTTGCATAAATAAATTACATACCTTGGAGTCGAGGCAGTGCAGGGTCTCGAATGACTAGGCTCCTATCTCATATTTATTTATTTTAATCTTCAAACGAGTATACAGGAACGTAAACCCGCTCTGATACCACTAAATGTAACCCCCTAATTTTAACTTATCTAAAATGTTACAATATAGCTGATAATATAAATTGTTAGCGGAACTTATAACAATAAAACATATATATATATATATATATATATATATATATATATATCAAAATACCTCAACATTAATAATTATTATCTTTTGTCAAAAAACAAAACTACACTAAGTTTTGAACTTAATTGTACAACTAAATTTCTAAAGCAACTTGCCAAGCAGTAAGTGATTTAAGAAAAATCAAGAATAATATATTACGTAACCACTTACCAAATTAATATACTATTTTAAAAATAAATAAAACTTTGCAGCACATATCCTTTTTTTCTAATATAAGACTATATTTTATTAGTCTTACATATCAACTGGTTTTAATAAAGTGCAAGAAAACGAGATCGATCAAATTCATGCAAATATATGCGTAAACAACCTTAAATCAAAGGTTTTTCTTACATACGATAAATAAATAGTCTGATTGCTAGTATAAAAGATAAATATATGAGTTCCGACTTTTTTAATACCAAAATATAAAAGAGACAAGTTATAAATGCTATTTATAAAACTAGATCTTTTGCATATCAAAAATGTGTTAAAAGACTAAAATAACCTTAAGTAAAAAAAATAATTAAAAGAAACAATAAAAAGACAAAAAAAAGAAAACAAAATTGGTCCCCCAAATCACAATCGGTCCCCCCTCCCAAACCCCACTTTCTCTCTCTTCAACTCTCATTCTCTCTCTCTTCGACCGCCTCTCTCTCTCACGAAACCAACCAGTCACGACAGCCACCATCTCCGCCCACGATCTTCGCTTCGTCGTGTCTGCAAAAATGAGCAACTGGAGAAACGAAAGGTAACCGCGCCGTCGTCGTCGGACTCCGACGAGGAGGATTTTGAAAATCCTCAACCGCCGGTTAGTGCCCTAAATTCGACCCCTATTTAGATTTTTTTTTCGAAATTTTTGTTGAAATTTTTTGTTAAATGCATGTTTATGTGTTAAAAATGTGTTTGATGATCATGTTTAGTTCAATTTTGTTGGATGGGTGTATAGTTCTTGTTTGTTTAGTTCGAAATTCTTCAGTGTTTAGTTCGAAATTTATGTTGGTTGGGTGTATATAGTTCGATATTGTTTGTTTGGTGTGTTCTTGAGTTCTTATGGGCACGATGGAGGTGAGGAAGACGACTCCATCGAGCCCACGATCGAGGGCTTGGGTGAGGTTGCCCACGGTCGCCGGGTGCAATCGTGGCCAAGGTCGTGAGGTGCAATCGTTCCCACGATCGTGGTGGCGACCGTGGCCACGGTCACCACCATGCTCACGGTCGTGGGCACGACCGTGCCCACGATGGTTGTGACCACCGTGCCCACGATCGCAGCCTCGATCGTGGGCACGATCGTACCCTTCGATCGTGGGCACAGCAGGCCCCTCTCCAATTTCTTGTGTTTTGTTGCTTTGGTTGGTTCCAACACATGATGATGATCCTAATATTTTGTTGCTTTGGTTTTTGTAGGTTAATTGTTCTTGGAAGAGACCTACATTGCTCTATGTCACTCGTGGGCATGGACATTGCTCTATGATCTTCCTCTTATGTCGGGACGATCCTGAGATAGAGGATTGGGCATGGACATTAGTTGAAAACTTTGAAACTTGGGATAGTTTTCCATGGGGCTCGTACACGTATGGTACGTTATGTTACTATATAGAAAACGTGGCGATGCACCCTAATCAAGCAGAAAGAGATTACCACACTTCTACGGTCCAGTTTGGGCTTTGCAGATTTGGTCGTATGAGGCCATTCCAGCACTCGGAGACGTGTGTGGATTTCGAGACCCACAAGTCAGATTGCCCCGATGTTTGAGGTGGAGCACAAGGCAGATGAAGATGGTTGATTTTAGTCGTTTCTTGGACAATCCACGGGTACATTTATTTTATTTTATTTTATTTTTTAAATTTGATTGTATGATTTAATGTTGAATATCTAATATTAAATTTTTATTATTTTTTGCAGCTTGTAGTATATCCTTCGTTGGAACCTATTGCTGAAAAGCTAGAAACGTGGTACATGATGAGCTTTGACAATGGAGAGAAGTTTGATGTGAGATACAAGCCTCCTGTACGAATTGCAACAAGGAAGGACCCGAAAGGAAAGTCAAAGGCTATGGGAAAATTGAATAGTATAGTGGGGAAGATGTTGACTCCTGAGACGAGGCGACCAATGCCCAAGCGTCGCCGTGAGAGTACTCCACTAGGTGCTACAGACGAGCTGCTACACTCAGGGCAGCCAGACAGGGTTTGTTGTGTGCACGGACGGCCTTGTCCAGACCACGAGGAGGGCACTAGCGGCGGAGATGACATAGAGCGCCGGCTGAGGGCAGTTTTGAACGACGAGTCTGATACTGGCTTCCTTGCTCGACTCACTCGAAAGATGTTTGCTCATATGAAGGACTACTTCATTCCTAGGCAGTCTATCAGTCCTCCACAACACTCGGTTGGGAGCCACAGAATGAGCAGAGAGCCACACCGTCACTCTACGTCAGCCGTTGACAGACACAGATGGTCCTCGTCCGAAGAGCGAAGAGCGAAGCTGTATAACATCTCAACGCCGTACCTACTACGCATCTCTGTAATCATCTCCTTTGGCCTCAAAGTGACACCCTCACCAACTAATTTTTTAGCAAAATAAAATGCAGCAACCTCAGAAGTCACCGACCGTGCAGCAACACGATTCAAGTCCGTGTGACAACTGTGATCCAATGTCAACTTACTGATTCTCCAAAGAGTTGCTCCATTACAAGCACACAATCTAAACGTGCAATTTTCTCTACCACTCCTGCAGATGAACACCACACGTTTTTGGGCGGAACGATCAGTGGCACACTCTAACATGTTCTCCAAATGATACATTCCTACAGCTATCCTCAACTCTTTCTTGGACCGAAATATAGACCCCACCTCGAGCTGACCAGTGACTGGCGGAGGCTGCTCAACCCATCCCAATGGTAATGCGCTGTCATAGTCGGGAAATGGAATGATCCAATTGCGCAGTGAATGCTGACTCTCAGCATCGGTTCCAGACTGATGATGGTCCGATGAGAAGTGTCGTTGCCCGATAATTCTATCCATTTGTGCTGGTTGTCGAACCCAAGCAAAAAACTCCTCTGTCAGTGAATCAATCAAGTTTTTGCGACGATCTTTCTCTTCGTCTTCGGATGTAGACACTGCCTCGTCTTCATATTCCTCGTCTTCCTCATCTTTAGATGGCATGCTATGGTCTATGTTGTCGTGCTCTACTTCCGAGCTGCTACCTCCTATATTAACCTCGGGAACGGATGAGCCGCTGTTCTCAATCACATATACCTCCGGATCTTCTTTGTGTTCCACTAGCAATCGAAGTAATTCGGTATCATCTCGCAATAAAACTTTTACTTTGTTGTCATTGGCCATGCGTGTCAAATACCATAATACGTACTCAGTCTCATTTCGACCACCCAAACCATCCCTAATAGCATCCACGAGGTTAGCTCGGCTAACTTTGCCCGCATCAATGTAGCCAAAAAAGAAATCTCCATCTATATACGTTGAGCGCTCCCAACGACCGCTGTGATGTATCAAAACACGCTGCCACGACATCTGCGATTAACAAAAGACAAAAAGAATCGTCAGCAATCAATTGAATTCATTTTTAGGGCTTCACCTGCCATGCCTACGACCGCTGCCACGACCGTTGCCTCGATTGTGGGCACGGTCGTGATCACGGTCATGGCAGCGGTTGGGCATGGCTGAAGCCCAGAGAAAAAAAAAACTAAAACCCCTAGATCGTGAGCACGATACTCTTAGCCTTGAAATGATTTTACCCTTGCATAAACATGAAATTTATAATTCTATATCAACAAATAAACATATTTCATGCAAATATTTCTAGTACTAAAACCCTAATGTTATCTTAAGAACGTGCCATTAAAATCTAAAATTATGTGCGGCCTATTTAACATAAAATAAGCAATATTCATGCTCAACATACATATCATCATGAAATCAAACCAACACACAATCATAAAAGCCGACAATAAATCACCAACGTGGGGTTTAAATCATCATCGTGTTCACGGTCGTGACTACTATCGTGACATTAAGATCACGTTCGTCAAAAATATATTTTTCAACTACTATACGTATTATGCCTACCTTTATATAAGATGGAAACACAAAGGCACCCCCTTGAAGTTCATCTTCCCTTTTGGCCGATGTTTCGAATGGTTTTTATGAGGATTTTCGTTTCTTTTTCTTGTGTCTTTTATCTATATTTTGAAGAGAATATTGGTTGATAAATGTTGATTTCATTGATGTTATGTGATTTAAATAATGGACCAACAAACTCTCTTACAAGAATTTATTAAAGTAGCTTCATTAAATACCTAGTACATCAGAAAAATCTTCACCAAATCTGAATTTGCAGGGTCAATAAATGGAGGGTTTCGGAGATACGATGTTGGACATGACCGTGGCCACGATCGTGTCCACCATCGTGATCACGATTGTGATGACAATCGTGGCCACGATCATCGCACTCTGGCGTGACCATTATCGTCCCGCGTTGACCAAGGGTTATTTTTGTCTTTTGAGTGATTTTGGTATACAAAACATCTACTTTTATAAATAGGATATATAACTTGTGGCTTTTATACTTTGGCATTTAATAATAGATTAACACTAAATATATTTTCAATCAAAAAGTCAACCTTGAATAACTAAACAAAAACATAATTTATTAAAGAAAATAACTTACGGAAATCCTTAGCTAAGTTTAATCAATTAGGAGGTGAGCATATCGAAATATACTCAGTGAGAAAACATGCAATTATCCAACGTGTTAAACATTCTAATACATATCATATTATCATAGATACATAAAAGTTCATGACCATAAAGACTTGATAACCGTGAGGGCAGAGACGTGACCCTGACTTTATAATCGTGAGATCATAGCATAGCATATATCATGAAACATGAAACATTTACATAATTAACATGCATGGATAATAAAACCACGAGCATAGATTCCCCACCTTAACCTTGTCTTGAGAAAACTTGATGAATCTTGACTATGTATTTCCTCTCTAATCTCTGTTATTTACTCGATGAAATAAAAAGTAGCGTGCCTTGACTCATTAAACTATACCACTATTTATACAAGTAATTAGTCGAGCTATTTGGATAGATAAAAATTCTAATAAGTTTATCACTACAGGCTATAAAGATTTGAGTAAATCTCTTATTCCAAAGAGACCATTCACGTGTTCTAAAAATAAAGTAAACAAATTTTGGTTGTTTAGAAACTCTTATAAAGAAATACACTTTTATTTGAAATAAGATAATAGAACATGCTTATTTTAATAATTTCTCAAATAATCCTACTTCTATAAGATTTCAAAGAACGAAAATTAAAAAAAAAATTATCTTTATCTTTTAAATCTTTTTCTTTTACTTGCTTCACCATAATAATAATAATAATAATAATAATACAATTAAAAATTTAATCATTGTATATGTCTATATTGACAAAACTTCTTTTAAATCCTTTATTAGTTTTTTTTATATAAAAACTATTGAATAGGTCCAACTATGCTTTTAATTATGCTTGAAAAAAAAACTTGGGGTGTTACAATTAAGTCTAATACTAGCCCGACTCATCAAATAAATAAGATGGTAATGTAGTATTAATTTTATAGTGAAATAAATTAATACTTGTGTTTTAATTTATTATTCTGACTGAATAAAACAAATTAGACATTGAGAGACCAACATCTTATTTAAGCTAGTAAATTACTGACTGGCCTGACTGACCCATGCCTCTAGTAGGTATGGCGTACTACTCCATAAGCCCTTTGGACTTGTTCTATTTAATTGGATGGGCTTTAGTATTTTATTAGGTATTCCAAAATACCAAGTATAAGTATATGCTAAAGCAGAAATCAACACTAACTTTACGTAAAAGCAAAAACAGAAAGAGTGAGAGAGTAAAAGACGGCTGTTTTACTTGGAGAGGAAGTACTCGGAGAGGGTGTTTGGCTAAGCTTATTTTAAAGAGGTTATAAGCACTTGGAGCTTATAAGCTCTTCGAGGAGATTATAAGATGTTTTGCCTCAAGAGCTTATAAGCTATTAAAGTGTTTGGATAAGAGAGAGGAGAGAGAAAAAAAAAATTATAGGTATACTTTAGAAAAAAAAATGATTTTATTTATTTATTTTATATCATAAATTAAAAAAATAAAATAAAATGAAAAATGGTGAAAATAAGGAAATTTAGTGTTGTTCATAACATCTTTACAAAAAAAAAGTTGGGGTAGAGGTACTTTTTGTTTTAGGAGCTTATAAGCTCTTAGAGCTTTTTTTTGGAGCTTATAAGCTCTTGAAGAGCTTATTTTGCCAATCACTTTGTAAGAGCTTATAAGCTTTTAAACAGCTTATAAGCTGTTTTAAGGCCAAACACACTCGGAGTCTGCTCCCATTCAATCGAGTCTTGGCCTAGGAAAAAGTTCAGGAGATCCACTCTAGAGTCTCTGACAATCAAGTTCACAAGTATACTGATAAAACATCTTATGATTGTATTTATTTTTATAGGAGCATGCGTAGGAAAATTTGGAGGTGTTCGTTTGATAACCAAAATAGATTCGAGGGCAAATCGAATCGGTTAGTCAAATAGCGGTTTCCTACATAAAGATGTATGGGCTGATTGGAATACTTATTGGGATAATGATTTTGTTAAGAAGAAGGCATACAAAGCAAAAGAGAACATGCTCTCTGAGCCCGATGGCCCTGGGACAGGCATAAAGGAGGGTCGAGATGTACTCATGCATGAACATGCTTTGGCCTTGGTAAGTATGATCTAGTTATAATTATGTGGTGTTCATATTAATAAAATATTTTTATTTGTGTATACTGACTAAAAAAAGGACGTTTTGCTGGATAAAATCGATTAATTGGGATGTTTTTCTAAGGTTGCACTATGTAAATGGGGTGTTTACTGACACCAAATCTACTCGCATTCACATCTATGTAAGTGTTGTCAAATTTAGAAATATATGTAGTTATTTTTCATGTGTACTGATTTATGTTAAATGTAGGCTGAGGTACATGCTCTTGCTATAAGGAGATGAGCCAGCCCCTTCCTGGTACCATTGAGTGACATAAAATCGATATGACATTGATCTATCTTGATGTTGTTGGACGCTTGAATGAGAGGATGCGGGTGTTTGGCTTTGGAGGTTGATCTAAAGCCTACAGATCGAAGTACTATAACCAGTTCAAGTGTAGATTCAGGAGCAACCTCTAAATACAATACGTCAAGAAAAGGATGGTGCAGATAAGGACTGAGATGCAAGTGCAACTACAAGAGATGCGGCCAGGGCACAATTACAAGCGCAACAACAATTATTCGAACAGATGCTAGCGCAATTGAGGAGTAGTGCAATTGAGGAGTAGTGGTGGCCGCGGTTCGGTTCGGTTTCGGAACCGGAACCGAACCGGCGGTTCTCTGTTCCATCTCAAGGGACCGGAACCGAACCGCCGACCACTTCGGTTTCGGTTCCAAACCGGACCGCAAGTTTCGGTTCGGTTCGGTTACGCGGTTTCGGCGGTTCCAAATCGGATCCGCATATTTTGGGGTTCATTTTTTGTATTTTTTTTTTCCATTTTTTGCTACTTTTTCTTGTTTAATTGTAATTTTATGCATTCTAACGTAATATTTAGATGAAATAAATATGAATGGTAACATAAATATAGATAGAAACATAAAAAATAAAAAATAAATAGGAGGAACCGGCAGTTCGGAACCGAAACCGATTGTTCTGGAACCGCCGGTTTCGATTCGATTTCGGTTCGGTTCTGGTTCTTTTGGCCACCTCTGAGGAGTAATTTAGGATCACCTAACCCCCAACTCTTAGATGTTTTTTTTTTCTTCTTATTTCACATTATGACACAAATTTATTCGAATTAATCAAATGTACAACAATATGTTCATGTGTAGATTTTATATAATTAGCAAGAAAAAAAAGATAAAAAAACTAAATTGTAACGGAATTTTCGTAGTTAAATTTCTATGTACTGCAGTCGAATTACTGCAGGATTAAATTTCCATCATTAATTTGCGATTAATATTTCGTCGCTAATTTGTTGTATGAGCTCAAACGACGACGATGATACCAGAGAAGTCTGCGACAGAGATTCCTTCTTTAAATGTAACAATGGGAACCTAATTTGTCGCGGTTTAATTTAACCATGCTGTTTTTGAAGATGGTTTAGTTCTGTCGCTAATCTTAAAAAGCGACAGTTATCGTTGATTTAATGACGGAAATTGGTTTGTTTCTTATAGTGTTATAAGTGAGGCATATGTGGGAGGTAAAAAAACAATAGAGGAATTACTAAAATAACGATAGGAGGTCCCTAGTATGGTGGGCCGTACTGTAAGATTAGTGCAATCCACCATGTTTTTATTTTCTTTTATACATTATTTACTCTCTCCGTCCCATTTTGATAGCTTCCTTGCTTTATTTGGACGTATCATTTCAATAGGTCTATTCCTAATATAGAAACCAACACATAACAAATATTAAATTATACAATATGCATAAAAAGTTATTCTTTCAATTCTTTCTCCTACTTAATTTGATATAAATACCCTTTAAAAAAGTACTTTCTCCTTCCAACTTTGTTATGAACAACTCATTTCTTAACATCCGTGTTCAGACATGGGGACCTATTGAAAGGGGACGGAGGGAGTAAATATTTAATTAATTCTAATTAAAACATACATTGAAATTAATAATATTTTAATTGGTCGTAATTAATAATTTTATTTGAAATTCATATACTCTACTCCCTCAGTCCCAGATTAGTATGGTTTAACTAATATTTTATACCTTAAAAATATACACCACACTTTTGGAAATTGAGGGAGTAATTGGGACTAGATAAACCTTAAATTCTAATTAAATTTAATAAATTTAAATTTAAATTAATATACTCAAATTATTTAATTTTAATTACCCCAGTCCTCTAATTAAGGACAATCGCACCATGCGGTCCTCCGTCAGAAGACTTTGAAGGGCCCATTGTCCAACATCTCTGACATCGTCAGAAGTCTTTGAAGAGGCTGTCCAGTTTGGTTTTTGTCTCCAACTTAACTTTTGTCTTCTTTAGTTTTTTCTTAACATTTCATTAATTTCTTTTTTCTTTATAAAAGAAACTACGTAATATGAGAATTTGTATCATATTAATATAATTTGTTCTGTAACTAGCTTCAATAACGAAATTGGAATCAAGATTAGAAGAATAAACGAATCAAGTTGAATATACAAGAAATATAGGATACGTTTTCAGTTAGATGTTTGTATTATATTTGAATTTATTTTTATTGTTAATAAAATTGTTGACGAACACAAAATCAAGTTTTAAGCTGCTATTCTTTTTCTTTACTAGTAGTTCTTTCTATTTAATATGTTTAAGGAATAGGGTTCAAACGATATTTTTAGTGATTCAGCTGAAATTTGACTTATTTTCAGTGATTTACTAGTCTTGTGGTATGATTGCTACAGATTTTTTTCAATTTAATTGACGGAATATATATATATAAAACCGAATCATTTTTACCCTTAATTTAAAAATATTCAATGGTGTAAGAATTAGAAATCTATCTAAGCCCTTCAATAGAACAATTTGGACGGTTTATAATAATTAGATAAGTGGAAAGCAATAAATATTAATATCTACAGTTCAACCCGTCAAAAAGGAGTAAAATAGTCGAATTATATTGAAGAAACCTCAACTCTCAATTCTAAAGTGAAATATCATCGCTATTGAAACGTGAAAATGAAATAAGCAATGCTACTATGTTTCATATATATAATAATGTTAATTAATATATAATGCAAATCACTAATAAGATTCTCACACAATCACAATTAAAAAAAAAAATCGAACGCACTAGATATCGAACAACATGATATCACAGATTGCAATTGTTTCCTTAAATGAAATTGACAAAAAGGCCCCTATATATATGTACAAAGCACATCAATAAGTTGGGATAAAGATAAAATATGTGCATCTCCTTATATCTCTTTATACATTCACACACACATGGAAGCTCTGAGTTCACCTTCTAAGATCTCTCGCACCATTGTAAACAAAGGTACGTTATATAGCTATTAATATTACAATTCATTTCGAGTTTTGCATTCAATTTAATCTTTGTTTGTTATGAATGTACAAGTCCTTCAAAATTCTGAGAAAGTGAATATATAAGTAAAATCATTATTCAAAAAGTTGTATGATGGCTTAAGTACCACAAAGATTTTTTTTCTTTTTCGAAACTCGAAATAGTTGGGATTCATTTTTAGCCTCCATCTTCGATAGTGCAGGCAGTCATATCATTGATATTTTCTGGCTACGCCCTTGGTCGTATATATGTAATGTAAACCAGTATCCATCCAGCGCGAAGAAACCTTTTTAATTTTATGATTTTCTCTTAATTCTTTGTTTAAATTTAGGTAAAGCAGCAGCACGTGTGAGTTATGGTTTTACATTGATGCAGCTACAAGAACTAGAGCAACAATTACTGATATACAACTACATTCAAGCTGGAATTGCAGTCCCTATTTATCTCATTCAACCGATTTGGAGAAGTTTTCCCACCTCGATTTCCCACCAATTATACCCTAATTGTGAGTACACTCAATGCTACAAATAATTTCTCCATATTAAAATGTGTGTGGATTGTAAATGTGTGTATTTATCAATTGACACGTGGAATGTCATCCAAACAAAAATTATAAATACCAAAAAAATATTTGGAAATTAAAAGAATCCACTAATTAAACATACTGTAAGAAGAAAAAACAGTGATTCTTTTCGTATTTATTTAATTACAGTTTTAAGTTTATTAAATTAATAAACTGTTTATCAATTGAATTATGTTTGCTTTGAAAGCATTTCTAAAGAGGCGATAACCTGTATGATCGGTCACACCATGCGACCGGTCAACTTTATAGTTGACTTTTTAATAAAAAAATTTAATTAATTAATATAAATAATACTTCTGAATTAATAAATTCTAATTATGATTAATTAAAAAAGGAAAATTGAAATAAAAATAATAAAATTAAAGAAGGGATGCACGCGCCCGCCACTACGCACCCATCTAGGTCGTCCATGGGGCTTTTGAAAAACCAGTCACACCATGCGATCGGTCGAACCATAGTTTTTACTTTTATTAGCAAAAATATCTAGTTATTCCATTAAATGAGATAAAATTTCACACAACCAAAACTCGGAATGAGACATAGATTAGAACATCAATTGTTGATCAGATGATCTTGATTGTTGATTGCTACTTCAATTATTTACATAGTTCAGCATTTTCACCTAAATTCAGACCCAATGAATGAGATGAAACAAGAAAGATGCATGCTGATGTTGGCATCTGGCTACTTGTGTATGTACATGCTGATTAGTAGGAACAATCTATATACAAATATGATGTTTTGTTATAGTATTTATTTTATAAGATATCCACATATTGTTAAAGCTAAATTAAAGCAGTAGTAATAATTATGAACTAACGTAATTAGAATGTGAGAAATCATATATGTAAATTAGATATCATAATTCAAGACTTTCAAAAGTTAACACATTATTTCATAATGAACAAGTAATTTTGTAAGAGTTTCACGCCCTCCGTCCACCATATGTGTAACACTTTGGATTCGTCACAGATTTTAAAAAGAACTCACCATAATGTATTGTTGTGAGGTACGCAAAAGGAAATTTTCTAAGAGTTTTACTCCCTCCGTCCACCATAAGTTTAACACTTTAGATTCGTCACGGATTTTACAAAGAACTCACCATAATAAATTGTTGTGAGGTACGCAAAAGGAAATTATGCTACACTTATTGTGGACGGAGGGAATATATACAGCTTCAACAAATTTATAAAACTCTTATGTATAATTAAATACTCCCTCCGTCCTAGATTAGTGTGGTTCAACTATTATTTTATACCTCACATAATAATCAAATATGAACCACATTTTTGGGGGACGGAGGGAGTACATTTTAGTAATGATGATATTTTTCAAAAATCAATTTTTTTTTAAATCCAACTCCGTTTTTGCAGTATTGGATTACAACCCCAAAAATAACCAAGATTCAGAGCCAGGGAGATGTAAAAGAACAGATGGCAGGACTTGGAGGTGCACCAGAAGTGTGGTTCCAGCCCACAAATACTGCCACGCCCACATACACCGCGGCCGCCTTAAATCACGTGCTACCGTCACCGCCAACGACCACCTCCACCAGTGCCACAGCCACAGAGACCTGTAATAAATTTTCTGAGAATAGTATTCACATTTCTCTAGAGTGAAAGTTGAGCAGCATAGTCAATTAGCATCAAACGGAATCTTCAAATATATAATCAGACAATAAAAAACCTGGAGATTGTTCGGTTTTGATAATTTGTTGATAACCACATTCTTTTAGCTTGACACGACTAACATAAACTTTAGGTTACAACAGAAATCGCGATATTGTCTTACTTTTAAGGTAGACTAGCATGCACCCTATCTTCATGAGCACTCTCAGCTCAGTCCTCATAATCAATTCTGGGAAATTAAACAAGCAAACGCAACGTGCTGCTATTACAGCATATTGAAAAATGTATGCTTATGTAAACCATTCATAGAAACAAGGGTCTTCTAAACAAGAGATCGAAAATATCAGACTCAAAAAGCTCAAAAGTATTGAAGCTGATAATGTAGTCCATAATTAGCACCAAAAAAATATATTCAGAACAGAAAAGTAATCTTTCAATTAATGCGCAGCATAGGCCTAATTTTAAGATATTCAGCTAATCAAGGATTGTAATGCTGGAACAGAAATATTTGTGCTAGGTTCAAAAGTTGCTGACTTCAGGATCACATCTAAGTAGCATGCATATGTGAGGCAATCGGAAACTTAGCTCAATAATGTTAAATACAAAATCACTATTTTAAGTGTGTCGGGCTCAGACATAGAGCTTTTTCTCTTTCTTTAAGATGTGATAAGGTGAACAGACTTGATACTAAGTGAAAACACATTGACACAACAAGAACAATTAAGAGAGAAGTAAACTGTTGAACTATAAACTTTGGCAACATGTTACCTGTCGAAGCGAATTCTGTACTCATTAATCACGTTGTTGCAAGCCTGATTAGGCATAAGCTGCCCCTTAGGTTTCTGATTCTGATGGAAAATGCCAGTAGCATGCTAAATTATGAATGAGATTTGTCATTTAGATATAGTAATACCAAAATATGAACTTATCAATACCAGCATGACAGTTATACCAAACTTGCCTTCACGGTGAACACAATCATCATCCCAAATTTGATGTGAGTCACATTCTTTAAGCACTTCTATGGCTTAGTAATACATAAATTGTTTCGAATTGAATAACTTCAATCATAATCAGGGCCCTGATGCTAGATAGCCAGTGTAAATAAAACAGAAGCATTCACAATCTAAAATGACGAGGAAGACGACCACATGTACTCTGCAGCCTCAAAATCTCTTGTGCAAATCCTTGATTACCAGTCAGCATAAGCCCATTTAGAACCCGATTGAAGGTATGTCTTCGAGGCACGAATCCTCTACCAACCATTTCTATCAACAACTTTCCAGCAACCAACAAGTCATCCGACTTCTTCCGTACAAACATTGAACCAATTAAGATATTGTAAGTATCCAAATTAGGCAAACAAGACCCACCGTTCATCTTGTCAAACATCTCCAAAGCCTTCTCAATTTTCCCATCCTCACAACAATACCTAATGACAACATTAAATGTCTGAATTGTTGGTTCACAATCTTCTTCCATTTTATCCATATAAGCAATAGCCATATCTATTTTTCCAGCATGACACAATCCTCTAATGACTACATTGTAGGTAGTTGCATTTGGCACATAACCTTTCGTTAACATATCCTCAAACACTACAATGGCATTTTCAACACAATCCTTCTTGCACAAAACTTGAATTAATGCTGTATAAGTCGCGACTGAAGGAAGCACGCCAGCTCCAATCATCTCATCAAACAGTTTCCTCGCCTTCTCAACTTCACCTGCCACACCTAAGCCATGAATCACTGTTGTGTAGGTCACAACATCAATCTTAATTTTTCTCTTCTTCAGTTGCAAGAAAAACAACCACCCTTCATGAATTTGTCCGGCTCTAAAGTAGGCCTTAAGTAATATATTATATGTTGTCAATGTTGGCTCCCCACCCCTTTCAACCATTTCCTTCATAACTTCTAATGCTCGTGGTGTTTGCTTCTTTAAACAAAACCCATTTGCAATAATATTGTAACTGACCACATCAGCTCTATACCTTCCCTTGAATGCTTGATACAGCCTATACGCCATCTCTACCCGCTTTGACTTACACAATACATCAAGCAATGCATTAAATGAGTTCAAATCTTGTTGGCAGCCATGTTCGTGCATAGATAGAAATATCTTCACAGCCTTATCAGCCTTTCCAGCGGAGACGTACCTTTCTGTAATAATAGCAAAAGTTTTTGGGGACGGACCCAATCTCCTTGATCTCATCTTCGATACAAGGGTCCACATAGTCTTGTAGTCTTGTATTCGTGCAGCGATGTCAATAGCATGGTCAAAAGCGATGGCTGAGTGGGCATAAGATGGGTGGTCTTCAAGGAGATGAAAGAATTGGAGGGCTTTAGGGCCATGGTTCCAGAGGCGTTTAAGAATTGTTTGGACTAAAGCTGGAGTCCACTGAGACGGGGTGTGGATGGATTGGGCTAGTAACTCTGGATTGTTTGATTTCAGAAACAGATTAGTGATGGTGGCTGGGTCTGGCAACAATGGTGGAGGGCTGCTGGAAGGGGGTTTTGGCAGAGTCTTAAAGTTAGCAACTTTCAAAATTCTGTTGGGCAGGGTCATTATTTGGTTTGAAGTCGGACAGACATAGACATTGGTTGACAAAGGATCGCCCTTCAATAATACGGACTTCATACAAAGTATGAAATGAATCACCTTCCCAACCGCGTGACCTTCGTGAAATGGGTTTGCTGACTAAAAGGGAATGGATTTGGTGAAAGTATTGAAGAGAGGGAGATGCAAGAGGGAAAAAAAACTGGAAGTGGAGTAAAAGAGATCAATACCTGCCCAGAAAGCAAAAATTAGCATGTTTGACTACATAAAAATGGTCACCTTCAATGGACGAAAATCTTTTCAAACATAACTATCAGCCAAACAAAACAAATACAGCGCCAGGAAAGTTTATATATGCGGCTATAGGTCTAGTTTATGCAAAGTGAATAAGAACTAATTAGTGATTACGAATTTACAATGGTTTATAACCAACATTTAGTATTACCAAAAACTATATATATACACATATATGCATACTTGATGACTTTTAATTAAACACTTGCACAAGACTCTTGAATAGTCTTGAATTTCTATAAAGTTATAAACTAGATAAGCATCTGATCCCAGGTGCAGCATGCTAATTAAGGCTATAAAGATCAAGGCTAAAAAGAATATTACAATCATCCTAACAATCCAAAGTAAGTGTACCCCTTAGCTGAGTTCTTTCAACACTCAATAGCAACAATATGAAATAATCATATAAGAGGAAATGTCCAGCCTTCGCCGTCTAGAGTAGAGACAACGTTATAGAAGTGGTTAGCCAGCAAACAATAAACCTTTACAAATATCAGTGCTCCCCATCAACCAGCAAAATTCCAAATTTTCCAAAGCATAATTCATTTGTAAATTGGTAAAATCAGGCTGTAAATAAAAACACAACTTGATCAAAACGTTCTTAATGTAATTCAAAATTTATTCCAAGAAGCCAAATCAGATGGATAATTGGTGCAAATAAACTGAAATTCTTGGGGTGAAAATCGCACATATTAGGCCGCGCTCCACTGACATAAGGAGACGAATGTTGAAAAATTAACACCATCACTATACTCCAATGGTTGGTGGCATGATGTGCACATTATTGCCGTTTTCTTGGCTAAATTCTTTGTAGTTCTAGCAATCAACCAACAAATAATTTTTTTAATACAATTATAATAAAAACAAGCTGAATAAAAAATGAATCACAAAATCAAAAACAAAATTGTAGAGTGAAAAACGCACTCGGCGGCGTCAGGACGACCGGTACCGGCTAGAGGGAGGTTGACGGCGCCTGCAAGGTGGCGGATATAACCATGAGCTCTGAGGGCGCTGAGACTGGCGGCGGAGCCGACGAATTTGTAATTGAATCCAGAAATGGTTTAGGGGATTGGTGGAGGCGGCGACTGTGTGGCGGTAGAGGTAGGAGATGAGGGGAAAGATGGTTGCTGGTCTGGGCTGGTGGCGGCTGCGATGGTGGTGTCGACGGCGGTGGTTAGGATTTGGACTGGAGGTGGCGGCAGGTCTGGGCTGGTGACGGCTGCGGTGGTGCCGGCAACGGCGGTGGTTAGGATTTGGGCTGGAGGTGGTGACGGAAGGTATGAGAGATGAGAGGGGGGCGAGGGATGAACGTTTTTTCTTTTTTTGTTCATTTCTAATTTATTTTTCATATTACACACTTTTTTTAAAGAATTTTTGTCATTTTTGGACTGCACCAATTTGAATGGAATAGTCCGAGAAGAAATACACATCACTTTGAATAGAATAGGAGTATTTTTAAATTTTATATAATTAATGAAACGACGTCATGTTCGTTGGAGTATTTACTCATATGAGCAATTCCGGCTGCCAAATTAGTTCCGATTAAGGGGTCTCGAGCAAAATCAGATTAGTAATAAAAGTTGGGAAATTGTACACATAATTTCAAGAGAGGAAATAAAACTATCCAGTATGAAGATAGTGTGTATCACCCATACCCAGTTTTTGTGGCATGTATAAGCTATATTCACTGACAACTTTTTGATTTTTTTTTTCACTTTTCAGAGATAAAAAAAAAGAAAAAAAATATATATTTGTGCTGATTTGACTCCCTTTAAGTTTGGGATTTAATCTTTTTGACTCTCACATGCGGTACACTCTATGCGAAGGAATTTTTATTTTTTACTTTGACTCAAATTCTAAAACAAACAAAAGAAGATAAAACCTAACCCTAACATAGCGGTACACTCTATGCTTCTTCAACAATAAATAAAACCTAGCGGTACACAATTCATACCGATGCAATAATTTCAAAGGCAGCAAAAAATTTCTCACAGCCCCCATATCATTCTTCTCTCATCAATCAGCCCCCATATCATTATTCCCTCATCAAAATCCATGGCGTCATCAAGTTCAAGACATCAATCTGAGGATGAACGGCAATGTTTTTCTTTCTAAAACAAATGAAAGTATTATCAATAACTTGGGTACCAAATATTTATGTACTTACGAATCTATTGGTTTTCTAAAGGGAATCCGGTGACCCTGTAATGTTCATATTGCTTTCTAAATATAGTCAAAGAAATAATCTTTCTTCTCATCTTAAGTTGGTGATAATTAGGTGACTCCCTTCGATTTGTCAAATCTATTGCCTCCATTTTTACAAAAGGATATCTATTCTTGATGGTGATTTATGTTTGCCACACAGCTCAATGAAGAAATTGTTTCACTAAAGGAAAAGATAGTGAAACAAGATCAGCTGATGAAAGAATTCTACTAGGAGAAAAAGCAGCTGATGGAAGAATTGAAAAAGTCCACAGCTGAGTCAGAAAGAAAAACAGCTGAAATCGCAGAACTGAAGGAGTCAGAAGAAGTACTGACTAGGAAAATGGTAGTACTCATCAAAGCTACATCAACAATGGACGAGATTATCAGCGTGCAATGACCACCTTCATTAAAGACAGGATTGGGTTACGAAGGAACAAAGGACATTACGAATGTTGCTTCCTCAAGTGGAACCAAAGTAACATTTGTAAGAGCAAAGAAAACCCCAATCCCAACTGATCAAACGACTGAAAACAAAGGACACAGCCTTCTCCAAGAAGGCAAGTTGTAAGGCAACCACAAGCACAAATCAGACAGCAGCATCGTGCTCAGCCACAAAGAAGGCAAAATGTTGAATATCCCAGATATCGGCAACAACAAATGGCAAGATATCAACCAAGATATCAGATGAGATACCCAGCTGGATATCAGTCATATGATCACCAGCAGGATTACCAATTCCAGCCGAGAAATCAAGCAAGACAGGAGAGACAGAATCGAAGGAATGTCTCAATTGAACACACAGCTGAAAACCAAAGAAGATCTGGATATCAGCAGAGAAATCAAACGGGGAGACAGCAAAATCAATTCAAGACCTAGCCAGTTGAATCACCCGAAGAACTCAAGGAATGTGTTCGTGGATATAGCTGGAAGGATAATCAGATCGAATAACCCAATAAAAGTCATTAAATAGATCTGGGTCGTGAAGGGATCTCTAACTAACCCCCAAGGACCCAATTAAAACTGGAGACCTAAATTTTGATGTCTGTGACAGGTCGCAAGAAAAAGACGCATCATAGAGGAGTCAATGAGGACGATGTGGTATATGGACAGCGGATGCTCAAAACACATGACACATCTGAAGCATCTACTTCGAGAATACGTAGAGCGACCTGGACCACAAGTAACATTTGGTGACAACTCTAAAGGACTTACCAAAGGTTAAGGTATATTTGAAACTAACAATGTCAAAATATCTAATGTTTCTTATGTATCTGGACTGCAACATAATCTGTTTTCCATTAGCCAATTCTGCGACAACAGTTTTTCTGTCAAGTTTGATGTGCCAGTGAAGAACATGGAAACCAAGCAAGTATTGCTGAGAGGGAAGAGAGAAGCAAACATGTATTTTGCTGATTGGAACAATAGCCCTCCAGACACATGTTTTGGATAAAAAAAGTAGCAATGAAGTCAGCTGGCTGTGGCACAGACGGCCGAATCATCTCAACTTCAAGACAATCAACAAACTAGCAAGGAATCAGCTCGCAGATGGAATTCCAGATCAAATTTATGAAAAGAGTCATATCTGCAGCGCTTGTCAGCAAGGGAAACAAACAAAGATCTCATTTTCCCTCAAGCCAACGCCTTCAACAGATCGAGTTCTTCTATTCCTACACATGGATCTTTTTGGTCCAGTGACTCCAGCAAGCTTCAACGGCGGAAAATATACTCTGGTCGTAGTGGATGACTTCTCCAGATTCACATGGGTGTCATTTCTATAACAGAAGAGCGAAACAAGATCCAAGCTGCCCACACTGCTGGAAAGGCTAACAACTCAAAAGGAATGCAAAATTCTCACAATCAGATCAGATCGAGAAACGGAGTTTCTGAATGAAACTATCTATGAATAATATGAGAAGAATGGAGTTCAACATCAAACCTCAGCTGCACGAACACCTCAGCAGAATGGTGTAGCTGAGAGGAGAAACATAACACTCAAGGAAGTGGCTACCTCAATGCTAGCCAGCTCAACCATACCAAAGAAGTTCTGGGCTGAAGCTATAAACACAACATGCTTCACTCAGAACCGTTCGCTACTCACTTCAAGACAAGGAAAGACTCCGTATGAGCTATGGAACAACAGAAAACCCTATATTGGATACTTCAAAGTTTTCGGATCAAAATGCCATATCTTGAACAACGGGAAAACCCAACTGAAGACTTTCGACGCCAAGACAGATAGAGAAGTATTCCTTGGATACTCAGCTGTGAGTAAAACGTACAGAGTATTCAACAGAAGAACTCAGACAGTCGAAGTGACTCCCCATGTCACATTTGACGAAACATCGTTCGAGTACAGAGATTCTATCAAACAACAAAACTTAGCTGGATCCTCAAGCACCAATCCAGCTCAAACTCGATCTCAAGAAACTCGAATCAGAAATTTGGTAGAACCATTGATTTAGATGATAAACCAGAAGAACCTCAAATCAACCCAGTAGAGGCTACGCAACCAGCTGAAAATCAAGAGGGAACCCCAATGCCAGATCAAGGGGGAATGCCACCAGCTGGAAACTCTGACCCAGCTGACTCCCCAGCTCCCTCTGCAGCTGAGTTCACTCAGTCTACGCCTCAAGAAAATTCAAGCTCAAGTCCAAAGCAAAACGAGTGTCAACATCAGGACTTAACTCCATATCAACTCCAAGCCAGACGAGAATTAGCAATTTCTAGCATCAATGAGCTGGAAGAAGAAATTAAAAGAAGACGAAGATGGATCGAAGATCATCCATCATCAGCAATTATTGGAGAACCATCAGACAGAATCAGAACAAGAAACTCAGTTGCTCAAAATCCCCCTCTGAAATCTCAAGAAGCAGCTGACGAAGCTCAACTCTCAGTAGAGCTAGAACTAACTATCTATGATGAAGAGATAGCTCTTATGGCGTGTTACGTAGTACAAGTTCCAGAGCCTCAGACAATTCTAGATGCTTTAAAGAGCGTGCCCTGGACCAACGCAATGCAAGAGGAGTTAAACGAATTCTTACGGAATTGCGTCTGGGAACAGGTTGATAGACCTGAAGGAGTCAAAGTCATCAGACTCAAATGGATCTTCAAGAACAAGCTGGATACTCTTGGAGTAATCATCAGAAACAAAGCACGTCTAGTTGCCAAGGGTTACACCCAGCAGGAAGAAATCGATTTTGAAGAATCATTTGCTCCAATAGCTCGACTGGAAGCAATCAGATTATTTCTCGCATACGCAGCACATCACAAATTCAAAGTATTTCAAATGGATGTGAAGTGTGCATTTCTAAATGGAGAAATTAAGGAAGATGTCTACGTAGAACAGCCATCTGGATTCGTAGTAGAAGGAAACAAGGTATACAAGCTGAAGAAGGCACTGTATGGATTAAAGCAAGCACCTCGAGCTTGGTACGACACTTTCTCAGGATTTCTAGTGTCCAAAGGATTCAAGAAGGGCTCAGTCGATAGAACCTTCTTCACCATCAAGCTAGGTGATGATATTCTGGTTGTGCAAATCTGCGTGGATGATATCATCTTCGGATCAAGATCTACATTCTTATGCCAACGATTTGGAGAAATGATGTCAAGTCAGTTCCAGATGTCTATGATTGTAGAAATGAGTTTCTTTCTAGGACTTCAAGTCAAACAATCAGCAGAAGGAATTTTTATAAATCAGTCCAAGTATATTAAAGACTTGATTGCTAAATACGGAGTTCAATCCACCAGAACAGTTAAAATTCCAATGAACACAAACTGGAAGATTGAACCAGGAACTGTAGGAAAATCAATTGATCCTAGCAAATATAGAGGGATAATTGGTTTCCTGCTGTATCTCACAGCTAGCCGTCCAGACATTGCATTTGCAGTTGGAGTGTGTGCAATATCTCAAGTTGATCCAAAGAAAGCACACATGCAAGCAGCCAATAATATTCTCAAATACCTGAAGGGCACTCAAAATGTTGGGCTGTGGAATCCAGCTGAAGATAATTTGGAACTGACTGGATACTCAGACTCAGACTTTGCTGGAGATCGACTGGATAGGAAATCGACGTCAGGAACATGCCAGTTCCTAGGAATCAAATTGATCTCATGGTTTTCAAAGAAACAAACATGCGTCGCCACATCAACGACTGAAGCAGAGTACATGGCAGCTGGAAGCTGCTGCTCACAAATTCTCTGGCTGAAGCATCAGCTGGATGACTATGAAGTCAAGACTGGACAAGACCCAATATTTTGTGACAGCTCAAGTGCAATCGCAATCTCAGAAAACCCAGTACTTCATACAAGATGCAAACATGAGGATGTGCGACATCACTTCATCAGAGATCACGTGGAAAAGAAAGAAGTCATTGTTGAGAAAATTCACACAGATATACAGCGTACTGACATCTTAACAAAATCGCTGGTAGAAGCAAGATTCAAAATGTTGTGTGAATTACTAGGATTATGCTAAAAACCAAGCTGAACCCTCTAGCCCCACTACCTGGGAGTTCATTCAAAACTAGCCGTTGGAAGAGCCGTTTGAATGTCACCTACTCTCTGTCTGGCCGATCTGCCGTTGAGCATATCTTTACATGTCTTCATCATTGTGTCAGATCCTAGGTTCACCTTTCTAGGATGCTGAGATGTTGATCCCTCATTGGTCGAGGTATATTGACTTCTACTAACATAAAGATCTCATCTTAGGAGCTGTCTTTTGAATTCCGAGCTGTGTTTGCTCGGTCTGACTAATTTGAAGACTGACGAACTTCAGAGTTACTTCCATTCTGTCTGCTCAGCTGGGCTAGTTCTTCTAGATCTGTTCTACTGAGTCTTCTTGAGTTAGCTCAGTCTTCTTGGCTCCGTTTGGATCTCTCATTTAATCTTCTTTGCTTTTTGCTTGAGTCAGCACAGCTGGGTTCTTTGGCTGACTTGGCTCTGCTTGAACTCTACTCAGCTGAAAAACTTTTTAGCTAACCTTGGCTCCAAACTCGATCACTCACTGGTCTTCTCTCTTCTCTCCTTTCCTAACCTGTAAACTTAGAAAATCTAATGCTCAAACAGGCGAGCTAAACAGAAATGACTTAGGCTTGCGCAATCATCTACTAGGTTGGAGCAGGAGATTAAATTCAGAGTTCAGAGCCTGGACAAAGAGTTATTATCATCAAGATGAGTTTGAGATCAAAATATTTCAATTTTATTAATCTGTTAAGGAGGGTACAAAGAATACAAGATTAAACAACTGAAATAAAATTTTCAATACCAGCTTACTGGGTCTTCATCCTTGGGGCTGCTGCTGTTTTCTTCTTCGATTTTCTTCCATCTGCTCATCAGTTCTCAATCTGTAACGATTGAAAATTATTCGTTCCAGCTGCCTGAATTCTTCTTCATTGTTTACCTTGGAAAATTTTCTCCTGATCGCCCATCGATTTACTTCTGCGATGATTTTGGCCTTGTTAGGGTGTTGAGTTCCAGGTATTAGTGAAGGCTGGAGATGATTCAGCGAGGGAGCAGTGAACTTGATCTTTGCAGTCTTCGCGGTGTTGAAGAAGACTTTAGCTGTCATCGTGTCTTGATGGAATAGTTCGTTGAGATGCATGTTGAAAGCAACGTCAGGCGGCGTATTTGGGTAGGCACCCAGGTAGTAATAGTCTTCAATGAACTCAAATTTTGTATGTTCCCAGCTGTCATTGAACTCTTCTGGGATCCATAAGTCAATTCTGCTCCAGTTCATTGGTCTCTGAGATTTCTTCTTTTGCTGCTTTGATGTTTGCTCTCTTTTTGATCAGCTTCTTTTCTTCATCGCTGAGCGAACTTTCCTTCTTCTTCAGCAGCTCTTGGAATATCCTCATTTCTTGCTTTTGCTGAGTCGTAAATTTGCAAAGCCATTGGATGTCATTAAACAGTTCCGGAGTGGCTCCGCTTGCTTTGGCAAGAGGGATTATTCCTTGACTCTATTTTCCTCTCTTCTCAGCTGGTTCTTCTGCTTCCAGTTCAGCAACAACTTCGTCAATTGCGGACTGTAGCAATGGAGCTGCTTCTTCAGCTACAACTTTGCCTTTGCCTGCCCTTGATGCTTCTCACTTTACTACATTTCTTCTTTTTGGCATTATCATCAAAGGTGGAGGAGAGGTTGACGACTGTGTTATTTAGCTAGGCAAGGGCCTTATCAATATCAGTAATTTTGATCGTGATGTCTGCTATGACAAGGTTGAGCTATGCGTTGTTGCGGCTTGTAGCTTTGAACAGAGCATTCAGCTCTTTGTAGAGATTGAAAAGCTGATGAATATCATTGCAGTTGGAGAGGTTGTGTTGTTGAATAGCTTCCAACTGGTTTGCTAAATCCGTCAACTTGCTTGCCAGTAGAACTTGGAGTCTTGTCACGATCTCCGGAATTCTCTTCTCCAGATGGTTTGACTGCTCAATATTTTGAGAAATGAGAGATTGCTTGAGATCTTGACTTGTGCTTTCTTGAATCTTCTGAGCAAATTGATGAACTTTATCAATTGATATTCCTTGAGTATGCACTTGCTGTTCGACAGCTGTGATTCGCAGAAGGGTGTCAACTTGAGACTTCAGCCGATCCTGGAAGAGGATTTCCTCAACTTGCTTGGTAATCTCATCCTTCATTGCGTTCGAAAGCACTTCAGCGGAATCCGTTTATGTTCCGGATTCGGCTTGACTGGGTTATAATGCCTCGATCACGACCAGTGCGCGTTTATCAATGGCATTTGGACTTTGTTGAGCAATTGCATGTGGCTCAACTGTTGCATTAGCTGGCTCTTCATCAATTATCATTACCTCAGTTGTGTCAGAAGGTACAGCTTTCTTGGTAGTTTCAACTAGAGCAGTCCAGTTGAGAATTTGGAGGTAGGAGTTAGCTCTTGAGATTACTGCCTCTGATGGAGGCACCTCATCCGTTTTGATCTTCTGGATTAGGTTTTGGATGAGCTCGTCTTGATGTATGAAGGCATCCTGTAGACTTCCAAAATCAAAGACTTCTTGTAGAGCGGCTTCTTCGGCTTTGAGCTTGTTGAAGGAATACAGCTCTACTAGTTCTTCATTGACGTACCAAGTAGTCATCTTGGTAGCAAGGTAGAATTTGAAGTTGCTGACGGTGACTAATGCGGCGGGGAGCGAAGCGAGTATGGGATATTGTTGTAGTGCGCTCTTAACACCTTGAAGTCTGAGATCGTCGAACCTCATAATGGTGGTGTCACGTGCAGCAGTTTCGGGACTGAGGCATTCAACTTCCTCCGAAGTAGTGGGGCTAGAGAGTTCAGCTTGGTTTTCAGCATCCAGCTGCAAAGAAGCGTCAGCTAGATGGGGCTCTTTAGGTGAGCTGAGTGTTGAATATTGTGATTGAGGTGATTGAGAGGGTTCAACAGTTTCACCAAGATGTTGGTGTCGCTGTTGAGTTCGAGGAGAATGAAGAAGAGGAGGTGAGTGACCTCGATATGGTCCCTGAGGGTGAAGAGGAGATCCAGCTGATGTGGGGTGTGAGCTTAATTGATCAGCTGGATCAGAATGAGAGGTTGCAGGTGGGAGATTTGCCGATTGAAGGATTTGGTGAAGGGGAATAGCATCCTCTGGGTCAAGGTTGGAGGAGGGTCGCCGACTAAAGGATGAAACTGGTGGAGATGGTGGATGAGCTAGGGTTTGGGCTTAAGCTCCATCGAAAGAAACCACCATTTGTGATTCTTTAGCTCTGCCTTGTTCAATTACGAACTCTCTTCCTTCATCTTCTGAGCTGGAGGATGACTTCTGAACATTTTCCCCAATGATTGATCTCCACTCAGTTCTCTTCTGACGAACTGGAGATGCAGTGGGGGTAGACTCAGTTCTGGCTGACTCCTCAGCTGTCTCTGCAGTTGGCTCCTCAGCTGACTTGCTAGCTGCCTTAAACTTGAGCTTCTTCTTGGCAGGTGGAGTTCCAGCTGGTTGTACCTCCTCTGGCTGCTTCATTTTCCCTGCTTGAGTGGGAGTTGCAACCTGCTGCTTTGCCTCCTGCATCTTCATCTTTCCTTCAGGGGCTGCTCTCTTCAACAAGTCAGTGATTTGACTTGGCTTTTCAAAGAGTACACTGGAGGCGGAAAACTCCTCTGGCTTCTTCCACTTGATGCGGCGTTTGGCTGCATGAAGCTCTATGATGTAGGCAATTTTGGATCACAAATAGATTGTCTCCTTGCAGCTGTATTTGAGACACGTCTCATCGTCGTAGAGGATCTTCTTTGATTCTTTCTCCAATCTGCCCATAAAGAAAGAGAACCAATCAACAGGATCATTCCTGAGGATGGCTATCATTGGCTTCAACTTTGGCATGTTGATCTCTCCTTGAGATCCAGCAATACCAAGAAGGCACTTCTGGGTGATATCCAGAAGTAATTGGTATTTGGGCCTGAGCAACAGTTTGGACATGTTTGCCTTGTATGTTTCCGACTTGAACAACATTATGTCCAGTTCCGCCTGGACTTTCTCCTTTGTGTAACTATCTGGAGATAGATCTCCAAACGTCTTCAGCCCTAGCTTCTTGTGTAGCATCCTGTTGATGTTGATTTCTGCATCCCAGGTCGATAGATGACCTGTTTTCTCTTTATCAGTCAGTGAAAGAGATGTGTAGAGGCGGCCACTTCTATTTTGGAGTTCCAAGAGAAACTCAGTCACCCATGGCATGACGCTATTACAGCCATGGCATGACGCTTGCTTTCTCGATGAGATTTATCATTTCCTGAAACTCATTAATACTATGGTTGATGTCTGTCAGGACACTCTCAAAGTAAAGCTTTGACATTAGGATTTCAAGTTGGCTGGCTCCCGGTGTTGGCTTCTTTGAGGCCATGATTTTTCTGCAAAGGGGGTAGTCGAACAAGAATGAATATATGGAAAGAGATTTGCAAAGAAAGATGTAAGTATTAGAGTTTATCTATTTTCTTGCAGAAGAGATTTGAATGAAAATGGAAGAGATTCGCATATCTCGAGATTGTGGCATGTTGAGTTGTAGATCTGCGGATGGGAGTGGTTCACACATCACATCAACTGTCGTTCGTACAACAAGTGTTGTTTACTCATGCGTGAGGAGGTCAAAACATTTCGACTTCTGCTTTGGTATTCCCGTGCTACAGTACTCTGCAGACTTGCGAAAGGATGCGATGTGATGGAAAGTTTATCGATTACTTTTTCTAAGGAGTGTATGAGTAATTTCAAATAATTTATCCAAATTTAGCATATTCCTCAGAGAAATAATAAAATTGAAATATTTTGATCTGAAACTCATCTTGATGATAATAACTCTTTGTCCAGGCTCTGAACTCTGAATTTAATCTCCTGCTCCAACCTAGTAGATGATTGCTCAAGCCTAAGTCATTTCTGTTTAGCTCGCCTGTTTGAGCGTTAGATTTTCTAAGATTACAGGTTAGGAAGCTGAAGACAGCAGAAGACCCAGCTGAGTGATCAGCTGGAGCCAAGGTCAGCTGAAAAGTTTTTCAGCTGAGTAGAGTTCAAGCAGAGCCAAGTCAGCCAAAGAACCCAGCTGTGCTGACTCAAGCAAAAAGCAAAGAAGATTAAATGAGAGATCCAAACGGAGCCAAGAAGACTGAGCTAACTCAAGAAGACTCAGTAGAACAGATCTAGAAGAACTAGCCCAGCTGAGCAGACAGAATGGAAGTAACTCTGAAGTTCGTCAGTCTTCAAATTAGTCAGACCGAGCAAACACAGCTCGGAATTCAAAAGACAGCTCCTAAGATGAGATCTTTATGTTAGTAGAAGTCAATATACCTCGACCAATGAGGGATCAACATCTCAGCATCCTAGAAAGGTGAACCTAGGATCTGACACAATGATGAAGACATGTAAAGATACGCTCAACGGCAGATCGGCCAGACAGAGAGTAGGTGACATTCAAACGGCTCTTCCAACGGCTAGTTTTGAATTTCTACCTATAAATACCAGTCTTCAACAACAGATCAAGATACAAAAAACTCTCCTAAAGCTTTCAACGTCTCTGAAATTCTCAAACATTCAAAGCTCTCAAGCAATTCACAATTCCTCAAAGAACACTTTATCCTTAAGTGTTTCTATATCAGAAAGTGCTTCTGTTTTTCGTCTGTATACTCGGCAGAAATCATTTCATATCCTAAGCCTAGATTTGAACGAGTTCATCTAACTCAAAGTTCTTCATTGTAAGAACTCGTTCATAGTTGGATCCCCAAACCCAAACCCTTCTTTACCTAGAAAAAGTTAGGTTAAGGTTACGCTTGCTTGAAGCGTGGAATTCAAGTGTGTAAAAGTTTTTTCAGTACCCATAAATTGAAAGGTTCGGGCTTCTACCGTGCCAACAAACTGGTAGAACACAGCTCAAGTTTGAGTTGTGGAGTTACTTGGTACTTGTGAAACCAAGTGGTATTCATTAGTGGATTTACCAGTTAACTCTGGTCGTGGACGTAGGAGTAGTTTCTCCGAGCCACATTAAAACCTCGTGTTCTTTACCGCTTTATTCAATTCTGCTTCTTTCAGTTTAAAGAACTAACCCCATCAAGATAGAATCGTGAGCAAAAGGATATCCTCACCACACTCTTCACTCTTGTGTATAGGATATTTAATTAACTCTCATTGACCATCTCAACTTCGGTTTCACTATAAGCTTGCCTGCCCTTTAAGTCTCGATATCTTAAACCGAACCTTTGAACTCATCATTAGGACTTTATTGGGTTGTATCTTGGCTTAAGGTAATAGGTAGGAAGTATTTAGATCTTGGCTAAGGTCATTTGAACTCATACTGGGCAACAGGATCTCTCGGCTCCTTCTTTGATTCCTTGCCTTATTTTCCAGGCTTAAGCATAAACAACCTAATTGGTGGAGACTTATTCTTTTCTTTTATTTTATTTTTATATTTTTTTACTACTCTCTGTCTCCGCACTACTTCTTCCACAACATTTCTCAAACTGTGGGCAATAAAAAGCCCAACTATCTGCACAAAATGTCTTGCCCTGGTTTGTACCCCACCATTTCATTTCTTCCATTTTCTTCTGCTATTGTCCGAGTTCTCATGACCGGGTAAGGCTATTTTCTTCAAGGCAATATTTAAGTGATTGAAAGAATTAATTTAGCTTAAAGGGGGCTAGTCAAAGGATGAATGAGTAAGGTATGCTTTTAAGGCTCATTGGGCAAGTGAATGAAACAGCTTAAAACATGTCAAGCTCCTAAGTCAGTTTAGAAATGATCAACCAAAGTACAGGCAAGTTCTAGCTCCTCCTAATTGAGATGATATTATTCACACAAGAAAAGAAATCATGTATTGTTCAATACATCAATTAAGCTCAAATCCTCACAGGGTATGCTCACAATTCATTCCATCATACAAGTCATCTTCTAGTATGCATAAACTCAACACTGTTCAACAAACATCGATTAAGCACAAAGAATTTATCATACCATATTGACCAACTCCTAACATGTTGACCAACTGATAGACACAAAAACAAAACACATAAAAACAACAACGACCCCCACCCACACACTTTGCATTCGGCAAAGTGGGTGTTATGGTGGTCAAGACACTACTAAAATAAAACTAACTCAACAACGACCCCCACCCATACACTTTGCGTAGAGCAAAATGGGTAAAGTAAAGGTCAAGACTGAACAAACACGACTAAAAGAAAAACTAAAGAATCACACAAAAATAAAAGACTCAAACTAACTAAAACGACTAAACAAAAAGGGAAGAAACACTTTTGAGAAGGTATAGCGAAACACCTGGACGTGTTGTGGGCAGAATACGCATTGAAGGCAAAGTGAGTGACTTGGAGTATCTTTCTACGTGCAATGAAAAACTTCTTCCAAACTAGTCAACGATCTCAAGGTTTGCAACTTCTTGCTTCTCGGTAGACAAGTGTGCAACTTCTGGACAAGAAGGTCGTGCTGGTGGTTGTGCCTATGCCTTTCAATGTCATTCAAGGCTTGCTATTTTGACCAAGATCCTGGAAAAGTATGCTCGTTGATCAGCCTGGATATCAGCAACCATTGCCTTCACGTTGCCTAGACACTCCAACAGTACCTTGTCTTGGGCAATGACTGAGCTCGTTTTTTTGCTCACTTTTACCTCAATACCTGCACACCTAACACAAAAAAACCTCTCTATGCAAAAAAAACAACTATCTATCCTAGGTTCATAATTAAAACTAAATTATTTAAAAAGAAATTACGAAAATCAAATTACATACCAGGTTGCCTCCTGATCAACGCCCTATTTTATGTCCTAGACATGACGTGGGACTCTCTTAGTGTTCCTCAAGGTCAAGGAGATCTAGAGCCTCCTTCTGACCATGGTTGTGCCCATAGCAAGAATCCTTCTTACAAATGATTAGGTCTCTAACTTTCCTTCTCCATTGGCTAAACTTTCGATAGTCAATACCTTCCCTCTTATCACTTTGGAATCTCATTGACACCATCTTTTTCTCCTTTTTCACCACTTTGCTGGCCGACTTATTGGGCAAAGTCTGTGCCTTGGGCAACGAACGATCGCCAGATTCTGGATAGATTATGCCCAAATCCAAGAGTTTTAGTATCTCCTTCATCACTTGGTTCAACTCTCTTCCAGGTTCCATTGTGGGCATGACGTCTTCGTTCATCAGAGGGTGATGCATATAAATGATTGGACTTATGCCTTTGGGATTTGCAAAAGTCCAATCAATTGTCTCCGTATTCATATCCAAGACACTCCACACATTTTCTCCTTCTTCAATGGTCAGCTCACCACTTATGATCACGGGCAGAGTCACATCTTGCCCCAGGTACACGTACTTCTGATGGTTGGGCAATAACTTACCCTCCAACTTCGGTTCTTGCTCAGCTGATGGCAACAATCTGTCCTCAGGGCACATCGTGGGTATGTTGAGTGGCTCCATCTTGTGCTTCCCGTCAACCTTAGCACTAAAATAGTTGACCGCTTGGACAACTTTCAAATCGCCTTCTTGGGCACAGTCTTCCGTATTGCCCTCTTGGACAGGATCATCAATACCGCTCTGTTGCCCAGACTCCTTCTCAGCTGGCTCAAGTTCTTGGGCAAGTTCTTCTTCATCCACTGACCCCATGTTGTCCTCTTCTTGGGTAGGATGTTCCCCTTGCTTCTTTTCCATCCCAGTCAATGCTTGCGCAACTTGAGAAAGTTGACTATTTTTTTCATGGTGGTAGGGCGAAACATATAGTTGTTGCTTTTGTTGAGGTGCATTCTACCCAATATTCCAATTTTGCCCATGTTGTTGCCCAATGACAACTTCTTCTTCATCCTCGTACCAAGACGGATATTGGTCAACTTCCTTCTTCAGTGTTAGGCAGACAGGAGTGCTCATGTTGGCCATAAACTTCTCCATCATACGGCACATCCCTCAATTTTATCATCTTCTTGGTCAATTTCAGCCGGTCTTTGCATCTCCTCTTGATTCCTTCGATTGTCTGCCATTACAGCAAACAACTTGAAAACTTCACTAGGAACTTTATTCAAAATAGATCCTCCACATGCTGCATCGATCCAATCCCTATCTCTTTACCTTAATCCATCCATGTATGCTTGAATAAGGTATTGGTCAGCAATCCCGTGGTGTGGGCATCTGACCAACATCTGCCTGAATCTCCAATGATAATCATCAAGTGACTCTCCTATGCCCATCTTGATCGTAGTGATGTTCTTCCTCATTTTCTGTAACTGGAAAATAGGAAAGTACCTCTCGAGGAACTTTTGTTGAAGTTGTTGCCATGTAATGATACTCCCAGTGGGCAACGTGTAAAGTCATCCACGTGCTTCATCTTGAAGAGAGAATGGAAATGTCAACAACCTCACGTAGTCTGCAAAGCGGGGGTTGTTGGGTGCCTTGTTGCGTTAATTTTTTGTTGCATTTTTGGATGTTTTGCATGCTTGTTTTTTATGTCATTTGTTATGTTTTGCATTATTTAGAAGTTAAAATGCGCTAATGATGTGTTGTTGAGCTATCAGTTTGGAAGTGTAGATTTTGCTTGAGAATGACGAAGGCAACCAATGTTTGATCAGCTTCCACCGCAGCTTGAGTTTTTTAGCGAACTGCAACTCAGCGGTCCCTCACCTTAGGAGACCGCTGAGTTCAAGATGTTGTGCCACGTCCAGTACAGGGCGAGAAGTCAGCGGTCTCTCATCCTAGGATACCGCTGAGTCCAGCGCCTAGCCAATACAGGGCGAGAAGTCAGCGGTCTCTCATCCTAAAAGACCGCTGACTCCTACGCTCAAGTTGATACTAGGAGGAGAACTCAGCGCTCGCTCACACTAGGAGATCGCTGAGTTCGGATACTTAGCGGGCTTGATGAAGTGTGCTCAGCGGTCGTTGAGCCTAGGAGACCGCTGAGCGTAATTAATTTATCGCATGTATAAATATTCGAGCGAGGGTTTTCAGAAGGGCACCACCTGTTCCAGACGATTTTTCTTCTAGTTTTTTAGAGTATCCTTTAAGGTTTCGATTCTAGTTTCTTTTGAATATTTCTAGTTAGTAATTTAATTATTTTAATTTCATTTTGGATTGGAGATTACAACCATTGCAACCTTCAAATTCAATTCCAGTTCATTATTTGTCGTCAATTTAATTTACGAGTGTGAGTTCTTTCAATTTTCGTTCTTTATTTATGCTTATAATCTTTCCGGTAGTTTTTTTAATTGGATTAATGTTAGGGATAGGATCATTTAATGCTTTTGCTAAGTTAGATTTTAATTCCGGCCTAGGGTTTAATTCATGTTAAATTTCTCTTATCGCCTAGTTAATAAATTGAGAATTAGAATAGTGAACGACCAAAACTTGATTTACTGATACGGCCAATCAAAACGCGGAAACGAGGACTCGAACTCACGTCAACGGAAAGGATGATTCAATCCAAATTACAAACTGAACCAATACAGATTATAACACCCAAAAACTGATCTCTAACAATAATTGAAACAGAACGAACAAAAAATGAAACAATTTTCCAAACTATCGATTAAAACCCTAATAGACGACTCGATCAGAAACTATAGCAATTCAACTCCGATTACGATGAAATTTTAACACAAACTATAAAGTAAACACAGGAAAAACATATCCAAAATTCAGCAAAAACGCACGAGTAGAACTCAAAAACGCTCGGTGCTCAATTTCGGTGCGATTTAGGATTTTAGCAATGCAACGGGTTCGAATTTGATGAAAACTGGACTTGGGCGAAGGATGGGACGAATATGAACGATTTATGTGGGTAACAAGAAGGCGAGGATGGCTGGGCGAAAAACACAGAACCAAGAAACGAACAGGTTGGAGATTTACCTCAATACGGACCCCGAATCGACGAACGATTGAAACACGTATCACGGAAGCAATTCTCCGGCGGCGTAGTTAACCCGAGACCTACACGAGATCACGAACGAACTAGAGATTTCAGATTCAAAGGTGCCAAAATCGAATCCTACCAAGAACTAGGGTTTGTGTACTTGAAGAACACGTGAGACAAAGTCGAAAAATAACTTTTGATTCAAAACTCGTCTCATTTTCGTCCAAAACAAAACCCTCTATATATAGAGGTGAAAACCTAATTAAAATAGGAAACTAAACATGGAAAATAAGTCCTAATCTAATAAGGAAACAAATCCTTAGTCAAAACAAAGGATAAAAGTCAAAACTGACTCAACTAAGACCTAATTTCGGTCACCCTAAATAAACCCACGAAAATAACAAATAAAATACAAAAACGACTAATTAACTAAACTACGAGTCTTCATGGATCAGCCCAAACATAAGATATTAAATTGATTAATCTTGGGCGTCCTTCTCCATCTTCTCCAATGGGCTTCTTTGACAATTCTTGAGCCCAAACTTTTTCAACCAATCCACTTAGCACTTTCTTGAACTTCTTTGCTCGAGCTCTCGTGATTGGCCCAACAGGAACTAGGATCGGACTACGGGTTGCATCAACTAATCTTCATGGTAGAAGTAACCAAGCAATCTCGAGCCGGAATATCTTCAATGGCATCTCTTGAAGCTTTGGCATTACCGCTCGAAAATGCCTTGTCGGATCTCATCATTCCCCTCGTTCAAAAGAATTCGTCCTCGAATTCCAGCTCCCATTATGGATGAAAAAACTACATGCAGGAAAAGAATATATGTTAGCATTGTCGAACATAGAAAGACGATCATACTTACCATGAAGATAAATATAGTAGAAACCGTCGTTGATACGGACGACGTCCTTTTCTCTCTGAAGCTCAATGGGTGGTTTCTGCTTGACATGCAACTCAACAATCATTGTTAGTTCAAACCAAGGAATAATCGAACACGATCTAGTATCATACATCAATGTAAGATTAAATCTCCTTGCATAGTATGTATGACACTTATGCTTCAATTCAAGACTCCAAAGTATTCGATCCATACCAAACAATGGTATGTTTAGCCGGAATTCATCAAAACAATGAACAAACCAACGTGTAACATGCATTCTAATAGACATTGAATAGCAATCAATCATGTAATTTCCAGCAAGTATCATTCGGTTTTTAGACCTCAAATAAACGATGGAATGACACAAACCTATTGCATTCAAATAGCATGTACACATCCTACTATTGGTTCGAACAAGTAATGCACTACGACTCTCTAGCATTAACATGCAATTCAAGTCAAATCCAAATGTTAAATTAATTCTAGAAAGAAACATGGATTCAACTATATACATCAAATACCTATCAACGCTAGAATAGGATAGACGACACTTACCTTTCTCAATTTGAAGTAGCACGTCTTGTAAGTAAACATGGTCAGGGCTGGATGATTCCTCATCAATTGGCTGATCTTCACATGGAACATCAACATGCACTAACTCCAGTTTTTCTTCGTCTTTCTCCAATGAATAGCTCGAAACTTCATCGAAGCTAGGGCTAGGGTTTGGTAAACTTGGTTCCTCGTCGAGCTCAACTTCAACCTCCACTTGAGAATTCGAGACTCCATCTATCTGACAATCAGGGTTAGTTCTATCTACCTCAATTGGCATCTTCTCGAAATCTTTCTCCTCACTCTGCACATCACTAGAAAAGACAAAATCATTAGTAGCACTGTTCTGATGAATCAATAGATTATCCAACTTACCTGGATCAAGTGCTTGATCAATGCATATAGACTGGAACGCAATTGTAGCTCCACTTATCATGTTTGAATTCAACTGGTGACCTCCTTCATCGGATAATGTAGGATCCAATTCTGCAACTTCAGGTACTGCCACAACTACAACAGATGCATTCTTTTCACTGGATTTGGATTGGTTTGGACATTGGGTTTCAAAGTGACCCAATCCTTTGCATTTATGGCAATGCATATCACGGGCTCGGATTGGAGTGTTAATTGGCAGCTTATTGTAATGGTATGGTCGTGTAGGATTAGCTCGAATAGGAGTGGATGAGCTAGTTTCAGCTCGGCGACTGGGCTGTGGTGCAGACTGCTCAAAACGACGAACAGACTGTCTGGACTGAGCTTGGAATCGTTGTGGTTCAGATCTAGGTGTAGAAGTTCTAGTTCTAACCCACAGATCCTTTGCTCTTGGCGTCGCATGAGATGAACGTCGGCGTCCATATAAATCATCGAGCTGATCGAATTTGACCATTATTTTTGCCATAGTATCCTTCATTGATTGACAACCTTTTTGGATACTTTGATCTAAGGCATCAAAGTGGTACTTGGCATCCCAATCTGGCTGGGTGCCTGAAGACTGTGGTGTCTTTCCCGGATCCATTAAACCTGCACAATGAACAAACGTAAAGAAGGAAAAGTAACCTCACAATCCTCACAATTCTCTCGTTTGTTCCCTCAGTATTATTCCACTCGTGTATATCACTCAAGAATTGAAAAATGCAACTTAGAACAATCTCACCAAATTTGTCGAACTTGAAAGGATCCAAAATTGAACCCCTTCGATCGTAGTCAGTAGCTCGAACTCGATTCTCGGGAATCACGGGTCAAAACAACCAATATCTCAAATTACTTCCAAGAACAATATTTCACAATAAATCGACTCAAGAAGCACAAAAAACGGGATGCTCAAACAAAAAATTGAAAAAAATTCGAAAAACAGAAAAATCGAAAAAGTTCGGAGGGCAATTTCGCCTAGAAGACGACTGAATTTGGCCAAAAATGCCTATAGGTCACGGAAAAGCGGTGAGTCTTGCTCAGAGCGTCGTTCCGCTTCCGGAATGGTATTATGGAGAAAAATCGGAGTTCTGGAGCAAATTCTACGTCAAATCGAAATTCTGCCGTAAACGAGAGATTTAAAGCAGAAAAGGGGTGGTAACAGGGCTGGAGGGATATTTCGGTTGGTAAGGGAAATAGGTAGAGAAAAATTACAGAACCAAAATCCAAAACCAAAACCAAATCGAGCAAGGAAACAGTTTTGAGTTCGACTAGGAAAAGGACTTCCAAAACCAAATCAAACTAGGATTATATCAAACCAATTCTAATACCCCCAACTAGACACAATAACCGAAAGTAATGACTCCAAGAATGAGAAAACAAGCTGCAATTCGACGACCCCAATCGCTAATCGACGAAGGACGACAAATGCTACACACACGGTAAGCAAACGACGACACTAGTCTATCCAACACAATTGCTCACACAATTTTTGACCAAGAAACAATCAAAATAAATCAACAAGAATAAACCAAGATTACTTTAAAAAAAAAAATAATCGGTGATCCAAAACTAGGGCTCGATCTTTTCTTTTTTTTTTTTCTTCGTTTTTTTTTTCTCTTTTTTTTTTTTTTTTATATGATCTGATCGATCCTTTTTGCCCCTAGTATATCACACCACAATTTGGATTGAACCACGACCAGCAAGCTGACGTGGCTCTGATACCAAAATTTATGATACGGCCAATCAAAACGCGGAAACGAGGACTCGAACTCACGTCAACGGAAAGGATGATTCAATCCAAATTACAAACTGAACCAATACAGATTATAACACCCAAAAACTGATCTCTAACAATAATTGAAACAGAACGAACAAAAAATGAAACAATTTTCCAAACTATCGATTAAAACCCTAATAGACGACTCGATCAGAAACTATAGCAATTCAACTCCGATTACGATGAAATTTTAACACAAACTATAAAGTAAACACAGGAACAACATATCCAAAATTCAGCAAAAACGCACGAGTAGAACTCAAAAACGCTCGGTGCTCAATTTCGGTGCGATTTAGGATTTTAGCAATGCAACGGGTTCGAATTTGATGAAAACTGGACTTGGGCGAAGGATGGGACGAATATGAACGATTTATGTGGGTAACAAGAAGGCGAGGATGGCTGGGCGAAAAACACAGAACCAAGAAACGAACAGGTTGGAGATTTACCTCAATACGGACCCCGAATCGACGAACGATTGAAACACGTATCACGGAAGCAATTCTCCGGCGGCGTAGTTAACCCGAGACCTACACGAGATCACGAACGAACTAGAGATTTCAGATTCAAAGGTGCCAAAATCGAATCCTACCAAGAACTAGGGTTTGTGTACTTGAAGAACACGTGAGACAAAGTCGAAAAATAACTTTTGATTCAAAACTCGTCTCATTTTCGTCCAAAACAAAACCCTCTATATATAGAGGTGAAAACCTAATTAAAATAGGAAACTAAACATGGAAAATAAGTCCTAATCTAATAAGGAAACAAATCCTTAGTCAAAACAAAGGATAAAAGTCAAAACTGACTCAACTAAGACCTAATTTCGGTCACCCTAAATAAACCCACGAAAATAACAAATAAAATACAAAAACGACTAATTAACTAAACTACGAGTCTTCATGGATCAGCCCAAACATAAGATATTAAATTGATTAATCTTGGGCGTCCTTCTCCATCTTCTCCAATGGGCTTCTTTGACAATTCTTGAGCCCAAACTTTTTCAACCAATCCACTTAGCACTTTCTTGAACTTCTTTGCTCGAGCTCTCGTGATTGGCCCAACAGGAACTAGGATCGGACTACGGGTTGCATCAACTAATCTTCATGGTAGAAGTAACCAAGCAATCTCGAGCTGGAATATCTTCAATGGCATCTCTTGAAGCTTTGGCATTACCGCTCGAAAATGCCTTGGCTGGATCTCATCATTTACTGCTTTATTTTTCTTCTTTTTTCGCAATACAATAATTTCCCTGCTAAGTTCCTTGAGAGACGATATTTGGGTTAGCTTACTTAATCTATTACAACCACGTTTAATTGTGGGAAGAAGCCGAGTCCAGCTTGAACGAGGTTGACGAACCTTGTTTTGAAAAAGAAGTTGTTGTGCAGTTAGAAAAATCCGAGGGTGATTTGCCAGACGAGACTATTATTTTGGTGGAAATGGCTAACAATCCTAGATACATGGGTGATTTGGCCAGGCCAACCTTCGGAACCACGACATCTGCTATTGTGTTACCAACTGAAGTGAGGAATTATGATTTGAAGTAGAATCTTCTGAATTTGCTTCCCTCTTATCACGGGATGACCAATGAAGATGCTTTGCAATTTGTTTGAGAATTCTGCATGGTGGTTCAGTTATTTCCCTTGCTAGCGTTGACTGAGGACCAACTGAAGTTGAAATGTTTTTCTTACACGTTGAAGGAAAGAGCCAAAACGTGGTACTTATCACTTCCACCTAACTCGTTCACCACTTGGACGGCCGTGTGCGAGAAATTCATGCTGAAGTACTACCCCAATCACAAGACTCAAGAAGTGCGCACAAAAATCATGAATTTCACTCAAGCTGGAGATGAACCCTTCCATGAGGCTTGGGAGAAATTAGGAAGTTACTTCAGCAGTGTCCACATCATCAGATGGCACCAGAAATGTTGTGGCGGTTTTTCTATGATGGGTTAGTGCAAATAGCTTAGTTTATGGTGGATAGTACAGCTGGCGGAAATATTGCAGTGAAAACAGCCGATGAATTGCAGGAGATATTTGAAACACTTGCAGATAGTTCACAGCAGAAATCTACCCACACACGACGTGTCAAGGTGAGTGTAGTCGCTGAAAGTCCTGACATGAAAAAGCAGCTAGCCAACATGATGAGGGAGCTGCAGGAATTGAAGATGAACAAGTCTGTTGTTTCTTCACCTCGACAGGAGCTTGCTTGACAAGAGATTTTTGTTGAGCCATGTGGCATTTGTGGTGAGCAAAGGCATAATCCTGAAGAGTGTCAAAGAATGGGAGAGCTGACATATGAAGGAGGAGCAGAAGTCTATGTTGTACAGGGGTATTCTCCACTTCAGCAGTTTGATCAAGGTCAAAGATTCAATCAGAATGAACGACAGCAGAGCTCAGGATGACAGAATTAGTCTAACACTGGATGGAGGAATCAGAATCAATGACAGGGATCTGGAGAAAATTTTTAGAATCGTCATCCTCCACAGCAGTTCAATCAGTACCCCCAGCAGCAGTGGTATCCACAGCAGCAGCAGAACTTCAACTCTCAGTGGTAGTATCCAGCACAACAAAATCAGTTTCAGCAAGCACCACAACAATTCCAACAGGGACCACATCAATTTCAACGTCCACCGATGCCACCTGCTCAAAGGAATCCTCTTGATGACAACCTCAATGTATTTATGCAAGAAAGCAAGCAGGCGAGAGAAGCTCAAGATGCTAACATAAAGCGTCTCGAGACAGCTGTGGGACAAATTTCTGGAACCCTTAATCAGATGCAGCAGCAGCAGCAGACTGGGAAAATTCCGAGTCAAGGTCAACAACCACATCAAGCTCAAGCTGTAACTGTTCTAAGGAGCAGAAAGAGAGTTGATAACAAGGTAGGAAACACGCCTTCAGAGGAAACACTATCTAGAGTTGAGAATGAGAAAGAAGAATCAGAAATCCGACTGCATAAGGCTGAGAAGCCCTACCGGCCACCAGTGCCCTTCCCTAGAAGATTGAGGAACGAAAAACAAGATAAGCAATTTTCTGAATTCTACAAGATGCTTTCCAAGGTAAATGTGAATTTACCATTACTGGAGGTGATTAGGAATGTTCCAGCATATGTTAAGTTTTTCAAAGAATTGGCATCGAAAAAGAGGAGGTTCGAGGAGAATGAGTAGATTTTGGTGTCCGAGAGTGTCAATTCAATTATGCAGCAGTCTCTACCTCCAAAACAGCGGGATCCTAAGAGTTTTGTGATCAAAATTGCCATGGGAAATGGAAAAAAACATCAGGGATGTAGGATTTAGGAGCCGGTATTAATCTGATACCGTACTCTATTTTCAAACAGTTGAAATTAGGAGAGTTGAAGCAGACTAGGATGTGCCTGCAGCTGGCTGATCGATCCATATGACATCCTACAGGGGTTGTAGAAGATATTCTGGTCCGAGTTGGGAAATTGATAGTTCCCGTGGACTTTGTGGTACTCGAGATTGGAGATGTGCAAGAGGACGAATGAGAACACACTTTGTTATTAGGAAGACCGTTTATGGCTACTACCAACACGCTGATCTATGTCAAGAATGGGATCATCAAGATGTCAGTGTTGGGAGAGACGGTCTCCTACAATGTTCATGGCAGTCGAGCTATGCCTTCACTCAACAGTTTTGAAAACTGTTCTTACATAGATGCCATTGACATTCTTACTGAGGAATGCTTCATTAAGGAGAAGCAGATGGAAGAAGTATTTGAAGGATCTGCAGATTTAGAGGAAAGGCTCAGTGAGGAAACAGGATTAGAGGAGTAAGTACCCACAAGTGTGCCGGTTGACCAGTCGCTGATATCCACGAGCTCCAAAAGTGAAAAAGAAGTAGAACTCAAACTCAAGGAACTACCCTCGAATCTGAAATATGTATTTCTTGAACAGGGAAGGAAAAAACCGGTCATCATCTCATCCGATATCAACAACGATGAAGAACAGGCCTTAGTGGAGATCCTTAAGAAGTTCAAGGCGGCCTTTGGATGGAGTTTATCTGATATTAAGGGTATTAGTCCCGCCACTTGTATGCATCGGATTAACCTGGAAGAAGGAGCCACCCCTAAAAGGGATGGTCAAAGAAGACTGAACCCTATGCTGATGGAAGTTGTGAGAAAAGAAATCTATAAATTGCTAGCAGAGGGAATCATTTTTCCCATTGCTGATAGTGAATGGCTTAGCCCCGTTCATATAGTATCGAAAAAAGGGGGCATCACAGTGGTTTAGAATGATAAGGATGAGTTGGTGCCCACTAGACCTATTACTGGTTGGAGAATGTGTGTCGACTATAGAAAGCTCAATCCCGCTACAAAGAAGGATCATTTTCCTCTTCGTTTCATTGATCAGATGCTCGATAGATTAGCTGGCCACGAGTTTTATTGCTTCCTAGATGGATTGTCTGGGTACTATCAGATTGCTATTGCACTAGAAGATCAAGCCAAGACGGCCTTCACATGTCCTTTTGGTACATATGCATGTAAGAGGATACCATTCGGACTCTGCAATGCCCCAGGTACGTTCCAAAAATGTATGATGTCTATTTCCTCTAAGATGATTGGTGATTTTGTGAAGATTTTTATGGATGACTTTTCTGTGTTTGGGTCGTCTTTTCATGATTATCTTAGAAAAATTGAACGTGTCTTGGAAAGATGTGTTGAAAATGGTTTGACTCTTAGTTGGGAGAAGAGTCATTTCATGGTTCGTAGTGGGAATGTTTTAGGCCATATTGTCTCTAAGAGAGATGTAGAGGTCGACAAATCAAAGGTGGATGTGATCGAAAGATTGCCCACACCTCGTGATGTCAAAGGGGTTAGGAGCTTCCTTGGTCATGCCGGTTTTTATCGGCATTTTATCAAGGATTTTTCAAAAATTAGTCAACCTTTATGCCGCTTACTTGCGCAAGATGTGCCTTTTATATTTGATGATGATTGTGTGTCCGCTTTTAATTTGCTTAAGGAGAAGTTGAGCACTGCTCCAGTTGTCATTGGTCCTATTTGGACTGAGCCTTTTGAAATTATTTGTGATGCCTCTAATTCTGCTGTTGGTGCTGTTTTGGGTCAACATATTGACAAAATGCTTCGTGTCATTTACTATGCAAGTCTTACCCTAACTCTTGCTCAAGTGAATTATACCACTACCGAGAAGGAGATGTTTGTTGTTATGTTTGCATTAGATAAATTTCGTGCATACATCATAGGGTCAAAAGTCATTATTCATAGTGATCATGCCGCACTGCGTTATTTGTTGACCAAATCTCAAGCTAAGCCTAGACTTATTCGTTGGGTGCTTTTATTGCAAGAGTTTGATGTGGAAATTCATGATAGAAGAGGTAGTGACAATGATGTAGCTGACCATTTGTCTCGTCTTGAAAATTTACCTTTTCGTATGGTCTGTGATAATTTGCTTGAGTCGTTTCCTTTTGAACAAGCATTGAGTGCAGGGATTGTGCCTTGGTAAGGATGACGTGATCCGAAGGTGTGTACCTGATGATGAGCAAGCCAAGGTGCTGCAATTATGCCATGAGACTCAATGCGGTGGCCATTTTGGAGGACAGAAAATAGCACACAAGGTATTCCAATCAGGTTTATTCTGGCCTACATTATTTAAGGATGCTCATGCATTTTACCATTCTTGTGATCGTTGCCAAAGGGTTGGGTCAATTGGTCGTAAGAATGACATGCCCCTCAACAATATTCTTGTTGTTGAGATTTTTGATGTTTGGGGTAATGATTTCATGGGCCCATTCCCCAAATCTTCTGGGTACGAATATATTCTTTTGGCTATTGATTATGTGTCCAAGTGGGTTGAGACAATTCCCACTAGGACCTGTGACTCTCATGTTGTACAAGAAAATATACTCTGTCGGTTCGGATTCCCCAAGGTGATCATTAGTGATGGTGGGAAGCATTTCTGCAATAAGCTTTTTGAGAAGCTGGTGAAGAAAAATGGAATCACGCACAAGATTGCTACTCCATGCCATCCACAGACTTCGGGACAGGCCGAGACTAGTAATTGGCAAATAAAGGGCATACTTGAGAAGACAGTGCATCCATTTGAAAGGATTGGTCCATCAAGTTGAATGATGCACTTTGGGCTTACCGTACGGCCTACAAAAGTGTTTTGGGAATGAGTCCTTACCGCCTGGTTTTTGGTAAAAACTGTAACTTACCTGTGGAAATTGAGCATAAGGCCTACTGGGCTATCAAGGCGGCAAGTTTTGATCTTCCCATTGCCGCCAACCATAGAATGCTGCAGATGTCAGAGCTGGATGAGTTGCGTAATGAGGCGTATGAGAATTCCAAGATTTACAAGGACAGAGTCGAACGCCTTCATGACAGGCGTATCTTACACAAGGAATTGAAGGTCGGGATGAAAGTGCTATTGTTTAACTCGAGGTTAAAATTGTTTCCTGGAAAACATAATTCTCGTTGGATTGGTCCATTCACTATCACCAAAGTTTTACCATTTGGGTCAGTTCAGTTAATGATTGATGAGACTAAGGTAGTTTTTCCAGTTAATCAACAACGGATGAAGCCGTATATTGAAGGAGAGTCCGAAGCTCAGATTGTTGAGTCCGAGCAGTTTGTTGATCCCGTTCACTGAATGCTCGTCTCGCATCAAGCTAATGACGTGTAGTACCCCGCCTTTTTCATAACTAATCTTAGTAAATAATTAAGATAATTTAACTAGAATATTTAAAATGCAAGAATTTAGTATGAAAATAAGTTTAGACAGTTAAATTAATTCGGCAGCCAGAAATTGCTGAATATTGATAATTTAAGTTTTATTTTTGTTTCGGTTAATCCGAAATGAAATATTAAAGGTGTTTATAATTATGTGCTATTATATTTGCATTATATGTGAAATATGTGCCATTTTTGAAGTATTTGATTTTCTAGAGATTTATGAATTTTCTCCGGCAATTATTTAATTTTCGGATTTTAATTCCGAAAATTTTTAAAGGAAGTTTATATTAAGGTTTGAGAAACCCTAATAAAGTTATATGTATCGGGAGGTTTTTAATTAAAACCTCTATGATTATTTTTTTTTATGAATGATCAATTAATTAGAGAATTAATTGATCGATTAAAATGAGATTTTTATGCTTAATGTTTAATTAATTAATTTGATGTTTAATTAATTAATAAAGTTAATATATTAAGCATAATTTTTCCTAGGAAATAAAGTTTATGGTATAAGCTTAATTATTATTTCCTAGTTAAATCTTGATTGTTAATAATTAATGATTAATTTAGTTATTAATCTAAGATTAGTAATTAAATTAGCACATGATAAATAACTAACACTAATACCTATTATTTAATTGCTAAATTGGTGCCACCTAAGCTTGTCCCCAACATAATGATGAAGGATGTTGGGTGACTAAGCATGTAAGTTAGCAAGATTCAATGTATTTTTGTTAGATAAGTTAGTATTTAATTAATGCATCTCTCATCTTTCCTATCTCATTTCTCTCGCTGCAAATACGATACACACACACTCAAACACACGCTTAAACACACACTAAACAGGGGATTCACATCCACAAGTAAAGAGAAGGAATCAAGATTTATTAGTCAAAGGAAGTAGTAGTAAAATCATCTCAAGAGGTGAGATTTCTCATTTGTTAAGCAAATAACTCAAGGTTTAGTATCAAATCCATATTTCATAAATTTTTATAAATTTCGAAAATTATATATATGTTGTAATATGGATTTGATCTTCAAGTATGATGATTAGGGAGTAATTTAGATTACATTTCTATGATATAATCATTGAGAAATCAATCCTAGCATCAATTTTTATTTTTCGAAATATATATGAAATAAATTAGAAAATTTATTTCTTTGATCCTATAGTTGAATTGATGAATTATATGAGGTTCTATGATGATTATAAGCATGTTATATGATTGAATTTTAGCAAGAATTTATCAATTTATTTTATTTATAAAAAGGCCAAAAATTAGGCCAAAATTTAGGTTTTTATAATTTGACCTTCTATGATCAAATTGATGATTGATATGAGCTTATATGATGTCTATGAGCATGATGAAAAATTGAATTGAGAAAAATTTAATCAATTTTCTATTTAATGTAATATTAGCCGAAAATTTGGCTAAAATAGGAAAATGTGATTTTGATGCTTTATACTTGATTTGATGATCAATATGGGTTTAGATGATGTTAATAAGCATGTTTATATATTGAGTTAAATGTTTGAAGCATAATTGTTTCAAGTTGTGGAAATTTCGAAATATCTAGGGTTTGAAATTTGAGCTCTTTGATTTAGATGTTAAATGATGAAATTAATGATATAATTGAGCTCATAATATTTAATTAAGTATGTGAGAATTTTGTTAGAATTTTTAGAGCTCAATTTCATAATTTTAAGAATGTTCAGCATTTAAAAAAATAAATTAAAGATAATTATTTAGAGCATAAATTGATTAATTGAGATTATAATTAATCTCTAGAATATTAATTATACATGTTGAAATTTGAAATGGATAAAAATAAATGTACCCTATTTATCATAAGGGCCGAATATATATATATATTAGGGTTTTTATTTTATCCAATCAAATTAAGTGATTAAGCTATAAATATAGCTTATTAATTAAATTAACATGATTGGAAGTGATTAGAATGAAATTTGGATTTTAATTCTTAATTTATCAAAAGGACAGAAATATATATGCACAATAAAGACATGTATTTGATTTTTAATGAAGAAAATAATGTTAGAAATGGAATCTACGTTAAAAATTAAGTGACGTAGAATTTTTCGGAAATTTAATACAAAGTTTGAAATTTAGAGTTTCTAGAGTTTAAATTGCTGGATTAAGTCAGCTGGATCCAACCAGCTTGATTAAGTCAGCTGGATCCAGCCAGCTTGATTTACCATGATTTGGACTCGATCAACTTGAATTTACCCGATTTACCATTGGACCCGATCAGTGGATTTACCCTGGACTCGGTCATTTGGATTTACCAATTGGACCCGATCATTGGATTTACCCTGAACCCACTGGATTAACTGTTGGTCCGGCCGGCTCGATTTCCAGCCAGCTCAGTTTTCCAGCTAGCTCAGTTTTTCCAGCTAGCTCAGTTCTCCAGATAACTCAGTTTTTTCCAGCTAACTTGATTTTCCAGTCAGCTTGATTTATCCAGCTAATCTTTGCTCAACTTGTTTTCAGTTGTTTCTTTCGTAAACTCACAAGTTAAAATGTTAGCTATTTTTCCTAATGATACGTTAATGATAAGTTTAAGTATTAATGATATGATAAGCTTAAGTGGTTAATGATGAAATATGTGATTATAAGTTTTTTTTTAATTGTGTCCTGAAGTTATAATCGATTAATTATCGATTAAGAAATTAAGTAAGAAAGAAAAAAAAGAAATTAGAAAAGTTTAGTTTCTAATTGTCGAGAGAAAAATCCTAGAAAAGTCGGATTAAAGAAGAAAATATTAAATATAGCAGCGGTATTCCTTATTTTAATATTTAAACTTTTCTCGCTCTAATATTTAAATTAATTCTTAAATTGAAGGATCGAGCGGAATCATAAATTAAGGAAAAGCCGAGAAGTAAGCTAGTAGATAAAGTCGCCAGTTCAGGTGGGCTTTCTGAACTAAAGAAATAAAGAATGTGATATTATGATTATATATATGTGTGATGATTTTTAAAGTGATTGACTTGCCAATTTTTGAAGTTTTTGTATGATACCCTCTATCAAGGAAAGACGAATTCGGTCCTACTTAAGGTGGGATTTGTGTACACTATGTTGTAATCGGGAGCCTTCCTTTTTGGTAGGACGATTACAAGTGTTTGAGAAGGAGGCCTACTTCTCAACACTCAAAAGTTATAGTAGATGTGGTACATACATAAAAAGTATTTTATTTGCGATCACTTATATGAAAGAAAAAGGTTTTGGCAAGCACAGGTTTGTTTTTAAGTATTTATAAATACTTGTGCTATGCTTTATGGCAAGTTATCAATCTATAGCTCTAAGCAGCGGTTTTCAATTATTTTGGCATGTGTTCACTGAGTGCGAAAGTACTCAGCCCTGCATATTATTTCTAAAATGTGCGGAGTTAGCTTGGATGGGAAAGGAGTGTCTTTGGCGGACTTTTGTTGTTGACCTTTTGAGATTCTGTTGATATTGAGCAGGGTTATATGTCTTCATACATATAACCAAAGATGTGTTATGTTTTTCCGCTGCAACACTCTGAACTTATTCAGTAACTGTTGTTCTATTATGATGATTGAAACTATGACTTGATAAACTTTGTTTATGTTGCTAAAACTCTGATACGAGATGGTGTTGTAGTTTTGAGCATTCTCGTTATTTTGGTTTTAAACTTGAAAATAATTATTATTGATGCCGCTGTTTGATATTTGATTCAGCTTGAGTTTGCCTTGAAAGTATGATTCATTGTATAATTGATTTTGTTGGATAACTGGGTCGTTATCTTATTCTTTGGTTAATAATAAATTGTGTACGTCGTGGGACCCACCGGCTTGGTCATCTTCATTCTAAGTCGGGCTGCGACAGAGTGGTATCAGAGCAGCTTGTCTGCTCTAAATCTAAGAAAATTTTTCTTGAGTCTAGTCTAGACTTGAATCTCTAGACTAGTTAAGTCTTAAACAACAAAAGTGCAGCACCTCATCTCATCCGGCAAAGTCAGGTACGCATTTAAAAGTTTTCTAATGTTTAAAAGTTTAAAGTTTGAATTAAGTTGAATTTATTTGATATATATTTTATGTTTATGTTATATGTGAATTTAATGTTGTTGTTGTGAGATTGTGTTTTGATGAGGTTGTTTTGTGACGACGTTAGTAAGCGAGATGATGGAACAATTGTGCAAGCAAGTTGGTTGTTTATCTTTGGAAAGTAATGTGAGCTTGGTACCACCTTTGGGAAGCGATATTGAGTAGGTGGAGATTGTGGATTCATGGAAATGTTTTTAGGCTCAGTGTGATTAATTTTTAAAATTTTTCTTATATAGGATGGCAGCGTCGCCTGGCAGCGATGCGATTGAGGAATTTCGACATATCAGAATGAGTTATCGGGAGACCTTAGCTGAGTTTCTAGCTCGATATCATCGTGTCTGGATGGAGATATGCGAGACAGGTATCTCGGGTGTGCATGGTATCATACGACTGGTTCCTCTTCTTCCAGAGGAATGGCAGGAATGGGCAGCTTCGCTGGTGTCACGATTTGTGACAAAGCAGTACTGGGACGACAACCTTTATGGTGATTGCCGAGGTTTCAATGCAGAGATCAGCTCTCGTTTTATGTGTTACGCAGCGCCACCTCCAGGACCCTACTGTCCACCTCCCAGTTTCACCGAGGAGGGTCTCTTAGCTGAGTTTTTACCACAGGATGATCCTATTCAGTTCATGGTTCCTCCTGTTGATCTTGAGCCGGTTTATGACCCTTTGACTTCTTACTTTGGTGTTGACCAAAGTGCTTTTGTTTCACAGCCTACCTCCCCGTCAGTTGGTATTGCTTCACCCACACCACTGACAGATGCTTTAGCATTAGTTCCGGTTCCTCCTACTTCGGATTACTACCCAGCACCTTCGCTAGAGGTAGCTCATTTTTATCAGTCTATGGATATTCATCATACTTTTGAGCCCTCTGATCTCCAGCCTTTCTACTACCCTGAGCCTCAGCGCTTAGACGAGGCCAGCTCGTCGAAGCCACGCCGTGACGACTCTGACGAGGATGACAAAGATGACCCGGCTGCAGAGGTTACTCTTGGATGGTCTGACCTTCGTCGTATCCCATTTAGCGAGTTAGGCTTTGAGGCTAGTTTCCAGCCGTCGGTGGGTGCCGATGTTACCAGGGAGATTCCGCTCACGTTGGAGGGAGACGTGAGAGCTGAGAGCGAGGGTGAGAGTTCGAGTTTCGAGAGTGTGACCTCAGAGGAGGATCCAGAAGAGGATCCAGAGGAGGACCCGTCAGAGTAGAGTTTTGATCCTTTGATAATGTTTACTATGTTTATATATGTATGAAGTATGACGATAATGATGATGTAAATATGTGTGTATGTAAATATCTGATGCATAATATGGTTAGCTAGATCGGTAACGGAGTAGTAGTCCGTACCGCTAATGATATATTTTGTGTGATGTTAGGACATCACAGATGACATAGGGATAATTTTCTTTGTAAATAAATCCCTTATTTTGAAAAGACCTCTAAGAGGCAATTTTCCATATATGAAGAAAAATGACCAAAGCGGTCATTTAAATTAAGTTGTTGCCTCTCTAAAATGTTTAAGAAACATGTGAAGTTATGATGTTCTATGAGAAAAGAAAAGTATGAATGAAAATAAGTAAGAAGATGAAGTAAAGAAGGAAAGAATTTTATGAAAGTAAGTTAAAAATGAAAGAAGAAAAGATCTCTTTAGAAATTAAAGTTGAGCTATTAAAGACAGATAAACTATTTGGTTAATTCAAGTTATGATGTGCAAATAAAGGAAAGTTAAGAGATGGGATAAAAGTATAAAGTAAAGAATGTTATGGAGATAATATTTCTTTAGATGATAAAGAAAGAAGAAAAAAAAAATAGTTCTATTAATTGTTTATATAAATGTTAAATTTATAAGTTAAATATCCTGCTGCTCTTTAAGAAAAGTTGTGGAAAACCGAGTGCTTTAATAATGATTGTCAAGTCAAGAAAAGTTATGAAATTAAGTCATGTTGCCATTATGTAACTATTAAGTAAAGTTATGCAAGTGATTATGATATGATATGATATGAATTTCTTGAATGATGAGTTTCAAGATTTAATTAATTGCTTTGTGAAGAAATTGCTTATGCAATAAAGAATAAGATGAAGATATTAAAATGAATAAAGTTAATTCTTGATGATTTTATATTTTCTTAAAATCAGAATGCCTCGTAGAAGAAGAAATAGGGTAGAAGAAGAACAACAACAACAACAAGATCCTACCCCACCTCCTCAACCTGAGAGGAGAATTGAAGAACTTTTTCTTCGACAAAATCCCCAAACTTTTGACGGAAGAGGAAGTCCGTCAGAGGCTGAAGAATGGATTCGTGCTCTAGAGCGAATCTTTAAGTTTCTTCGATGTGATGACCATGAACGTCTCACATGTATGTCTTATCAGCTTAAAGGATCTGCAGACTACTGGTGGGAAGCTCGCCAGAAGACTTATACTCCAGAGCAACTTGAAAATCTTACTTGGGAGCAATTCAAAGAAGCTCTTTTTGAAAAGTATATTCCGAGAAGTTATCGTAAACAAAAAGAAAATGAGTTTGCAAATCTCAAGCAAGGAAAGAAGACGGTGTCAGAATATGACCGTGAATTTTGTGATTTAGCTCGTTTTGCCCCTGATAAGGTTGATTCAGATGAGAAGATGTCCGAGCTTTTTCGTGCCGGACTTAGACAAGATATAAGAGTGGTCTTAGCAAGTCAAAGTGCTATGACCTATGTGGAAGCTTTAAACCGAGCTTTAGATATGGAGCTGGCTATGCAGCCAGAAAAATCAGTTCAGATTCCAGCACTTCCCCCAATTCAATCCCCGTAATGTTGTTAAACCACAATTTTCACACCAAAGCCAAATTCAAAAAGGAAATAGAAAATGGAATACTGGAAATCAACCTAACAAGAAGCCATGGTATGGGCAGAGTCAGCAGCAATCGACCCAAGGAAAGTTTAAAGTTCCTTTTGTTAGTCAAGGAAGTTCATCTCAGAGACAGCAAAGAATTTCTGCATGTCCCAAGTGTGGAAAGATGCACCAGGGAATTTGCAGAGGAGGAAGTAATAATTGTTATGCATGTGGGCAACCAGGGCATTATTCTTATCAGTGCCCAAATAGGCAGCAAGGGACTGGTGGAGGAAAACCTAATCAGTATCAGCCTCCGTATTTAAAAGCCATTGAAGGAGTTCCACAGATGCAGCAACGTCCGCGCCAAGTGCCTCGCCCTCAGCAGCAGCAGCAGCAGCCAAAGAAGCAGCAAACCATGCAGCAAGATCGGCAGCATCATCAGAAAATTTTTGCTCTTGAGCAGAAAGCAAGTGTCAAAGATCAGGGCAATCTGGCAGGTATGGGTCAGATAAATGATGTACCTGTTATAATTCTTTGATACCGGTGCATCACATTCTTTTATATCAAATGCATGCGTAGATACTCTTGGCCTTAAAATAGAGAAAGCTAATCAGAACTTAAGAGTATCAACCCCGATAGGTAAATCTACCTCAGTTACGCATGTTTGTCCTAATCTAGAATTTGAGATTGGTTCCCTTAAGATGTCAGCCAAGACCCTCAATCTAATTCAAATGTGGGACGTAGACATCATTTTGGGAATGGATTGGTTAACCGAAAATTTTGCTACCATTCGGTGTAAGCAAAGGCAGATTTATTTTCATGCCCCTGGAAAAGAGCCAACACTATTCTTCGGAATAGAGAGAAGCAAGAGAGGAATGCCGATTATTTCGGCAATTCAAGCAAGAAGACTGTTGAGAAGAAAAGATGTGCAAGTATATCTTGTTTATCTCAACAAAGATGAAAACCAAGAGAAGAAAATTGATGATGTAGAAGTAGTCCGAGAATTTAAGGATGTTTTTCCTGAAGTTTTGCCAGGATTACCACCAGATAGGCAATTGGAGTTTACCATTGATCTTGAACACAGTTCAGCCCCAATATCAAAGGCGCCGTATAGAATGGCCCCGAAAGAATTGCAAGAATTGAAGATCCAGTTGCAAGAGTTGCTTGATCTTGGATTTATTAGACCTAGTGTTTCCCCGTGGGGAGCACCAATTTTATTTGTCAAGAAGAAAGACGGTAGTCTAAGAATGTGTATAGATTACCGAGAATTAAACAAGTTGACATTAAAGAACAAGTATCCTTTGCCAAGGATAGATGATCTGTTTGATCAGCTCAAAGGAGCCAGTGTATTCTCAAAGATTGATTTAAAATCTGGCTATCATCAGTTAAAGATTCGTCAAGAAGATATTCCAAAAACTGCTTTTCGAACGAGATACGGCCACTACGAATTTGTAGTAATGCCGTTTGGATTAACAAATGCTCCGGCGGTATTCATGGATCTTATGAATCGAGTTTTTCATGAATTCTTGGATAGATTTGTCATAGTCTTTATTGACGACATTCTTGTGTATTCAAGAAGTGGGCAGGAGCATGAAGAACATCTCAGAATTGTTTTAGAAACGTTGAGATCAGAAAAGTTGTATGCCAAATTCAGTAAGTGTGAATTTTGGCTAAGAGAAGTAAATTTTCTCGGACATGTTGTTTCTTCCGAAGGAATTAAAGTAGACAATTCTAAAGTGCAAGCAGTTCAAGAATGGAAATCTCCAAAGTCACCCCATGAGATTCGTAGTTTCTTGGGTCTAGCAGGTTACTATCGGAGATTCATTGAAGGATTCTCAAAGATAGCAAGGCCAATGACCCAACTCCTGAAGAAAGAATCGAAGTTTAAATGGTCTCCTGAATGCGAGGAAAGTTTTCAAGAGCTTAAGAAGAAACTAACCACCGCTCCAGTTCTAGCAGTGCCAGAAGCAGACAAAGATTTTACCGTTTATACGGATGCATCAAAGAATGGATTGGGTTGTGTCTTGATGCAAGATGGCAGAGTTATTGCTTATGCGTCACGACAACTCAGACCTCATGAGGAGAATTACCCAACTCATGATTTAGAGTTAGCAGCAGTTGTGCATGCTTTAAAAATTTGGAGACATCATCTTTATGGAGCTAAGTGTGAGATCTTTTCAGATCATAAGAGACTCAAATATTTTTTCGAGCAAAAAGAGTTGAATATGAGGCAAAGAAGAAGGCTTGAGTTGGTAAAGGACTACGATTGCAAAATTTCCTATCACCCAGGAAAAGCGAACGTAATAGCCGATGCCTTGAGTAGAAAGAGCAGAACTGAGTTAGGATTTCTGCTCACTCAAGAAAAAGAGTTTATTAAAAGTTTTGAAAAGTTAAGAATAGAAGTGGTTCTACCACCTCAAACTACAGAGCAAATAATTGCAGCTTTGAAAATAACTCCAGATTTGAAGATGAGAATTTCAGATGCTCAAAGAAAAGATGAAAAGTTGGAAAATTTGAGACTCAAGATTCGCAAAGGAGAAACTGAAAATTTTCATGAAGCTGGAGATAACACTCTCCTATTTAAAGAAAGGATTTGCGTTCCAGATAAAGAAAATTTAAGAGCCGAGATCATGAGAGAAGCTCATGAAACGCCTTATACAGCTCATCCTGGAAGCACCAAAATGTATCAAGACTTAAAGCAGAAATTTTGGTGGGAAGGAATGAAGCGAGATATAGCTTCATTTGTAGAGCGATGTTTAGCGTGTCAGCAAGTTAAGGCTTTACATCAACGGCCTTATGGAAAGCTCCAGCCGTTGGAAACTCCGGAATGGAAATGGGATGGTATTACAATGGATTTTGTAACCCAGTTACCAAAGTCTAAGAAAGGAAACACATCCATATGGGTAATAGTGGACAGATTGACAAAATCTGCTCACTTTATACCAATTCCAGAAACATACGGAGCAGATAAATTAGCCCAGCTGTACGTTCGAGAGATCGTGCGTCTGCACGGTGTGCCCAAGTCGATCACTTCAGACCGAGATTCAAAGTTTACTTCTCGTTTTTGGAGAAGTTTACAAAGTGAGATGGGTACCAAATTAAATTTCAGCACTGCATTTCATCCTCAGACGGATGGTCAGTCCGAAAGAACAATTCAAATTTTGGAAGATATGCTCAGAACTGTTGTGTTAGACCAAGGTAATCAATGGGAGCAAGTTTTGCCTCTCGTTGAGTTTGCATACAACAACAGTTATCAAATGACAATTGGCATGGCACCCTATGAAGCTCTTTATGGAAGAAAATGTAGGTCACCGCTTTATTGGGATGAAGTGGGTGAAAGAAAAGTTTTAGGGCCCGATGCTGTTGAAGAGATGATCAAAATTGTCCGTCAAATCAAGCAACGGATTAAAGAAGCGCAAGATCGTCAAAAATCCTATGCAAATTCTCGAAGATCTGAATTAGAGTTTGAAGTGGGAGATAAAGTATTCCTAAAAGTTTCGCCTTCGAGGGGAATTTATAGATTTGGCGTAAAAGGAAAGCTTAAGCCACGTTATATAGGACCGTATGAAATCCTGGAAAGGATTGGTCAAGTAGCGTATAAGCTAGCTTTACCACCAAGTTTTGGAAATTCGCATAACGTGTTTCATGTATCCCAGTTGCGCTGATACATGTTCGACCCTAAGCACGTTATTCAGCAGGAAGAAGTAGTCCTCGAACCAGACCTCAGTTATGAGGAGAAACCAGAAGCGATCTTGGATCGAAAGGTCCAGGAGTTGAGAAACAAGTCGATCGCGTCAGTAAAGGTTAAGTGGAAACACCACGGGTTAGAGGAAGCTACATGGGAACTTGAAGATAAGATGAAAGAGAAGTATCCCGAGCTTTTCCTTTGAGGTAAGCAAATTTCGGGACGAAATTTATTTTTAGGGGGAGAGAATGTAGTATCCCGTCTTTTTCATAACTAATCTTAGTAAATAATTAAGATAATTTAACTAGAATATTTAAAATGCAAGAATTTAGTATGAAAATAAGTTCAGACAGTTAAATTAATTCGGCAGCTAGAAATTGCTGAATATTGATAATTTAAGTTTTATTTTTGTTTCGGTTAATCCGAAATGAAATATTAAAGGTGTTTATGATTATGTGCTATTATATTTGCATTATATGTGAAATATGTGCCATTTTTGAAGTATTTGATTTTCTAGAGATTTATGAATTTTCTCCGGCAATTATTTAATTTTCGGATTTTAATTCCGAAAATTTTTAAAGGAAGTTTATATTAAGGTTTGAGAAACCCTAATAAAGTTATATGTATCGGGAGGTTTTTAATTAAAACCTCTATGATTTTTTTTTTTTTATGAATGATCAATTAATTAGAGAATTAATTGATCGATAAAAATGAGATTTTTATGCTTAATGTTTAATTAATTAATTTGATGTTTAATTAATTAATAAAGTTAATATATTAAGCATAATTTTTCCTAGGAAATAAAGTTTATGGTATAAGCTTAATTATTATTTCCTAGTTAAATCTTGATTGTTAATAATTAATGATTAATTTAGTTATTAATCTAAGATTAGTAATTAAATTAGCACATGATAAATAACTAACACTAATACCTATTATTTAATTGCTAAATTGGTGCCACCTAAGCTTGTCCCCAACATAATGATGAAGGATGTTGGGTGACTAAGCATGTAAGTTAGCAAGATTCAATGTATTTTTGTTAGATAAGTTAGTATTTAATTAATGCATCTCTCATCTTTCCTATCTCATTTCTCTCGCTGCAAACACGATACACACACACTCAAACACACGCTTAAACACACACTAAACAGGGGATTCACATCCACAAGTAAAGAGAAGGAATCAAGATTTATTAGTCAAAGGAAGTAGTAGTAAAATCATCTCAAGAGGTGAGATTTCTCATTTGTTAAGCAAATAACTCAAGGTTTAGTATCAAATCCATATTTCATAAATTTTTATAAATTTCGAAAATTATATATATGTTGTAATATGGATTTGATCTTCAAGTATGATGATTAGGGAGTAATTTAGATTACATTTCTATGATTTAATCATTGAGAAATCAATCCTAGCATCAATTTTTATTTTTCGAAATATATATGAAATAAATTAGAAAATTTATTTCTTTGATCCTATAGTTAAATTGATGAATTATATGAGGTTCTATGATGATTATAAGCATGTTATATGATTGAATTTTAGCAAGATTTTATCAATTTATTTTATTTATAAAAAGGCCAAAAATTAGGCCAAAATTTAGGTTTTTATAATTTGACCTTCTATGATCAAATTGATGATTGATATGAGCTTATATGATGTCTATGAGCATGATGAAAAATTGAATTGAGAAAAATTTAATCAATTTTCTATTTAATGTAATATTAGCCGAAAATTTGGCTAAAATAGGAAAATGTGATTTTGATGCTTTATACTTGATTTGATGATCAATATGGGTTTAGATGATGTTAATAAGCATGTTTATATATTGAGTTAAATGTTTGAAGCATAATTGTTTCAAGTTGTGGAAATTTCGAAATATCTAGGGTTTGAAATTTGAGCTCTTTGATTTAGATGTTAAATGATGAAATTAATGATATAATTGAGCTCATAATATTTAATTAAGTATGTGAGAATTTTGTTAGAATTTTTAGAGCTCAATTTCATAATTTTAAGAATGTTCAGCATTTAAAAAATAAATTAAAGATAATTATTTAGAGCATAAATTGATTAATTGAGATTATAATTAATCTCTAGAATATTAATTATACATGTTGAAATTTGAAATGGATAAAAATAAATGTACCCTATTTATCATAAGGGCCGAATATATATATATATATATATATATATATATATTAGGGTTTTTATTTTATCCAATCAAATTAAGTGATTAAGCTATAAATATAGCTTATTAATTAAATTAACATGATTGGAAGTGATTAGAATGAAATTTGGATTTTAATTCTTAATTTATCAAAAGGACAGAAATATATATGCACAATAAAGACATGTATTTGATTTTTAATGAAGAAAATAATGTTAGAAATGGAATCTACGTTAAAAATTAAGTGACGTAGAATTTTTCGGAAATTTAATACAAAGTTTGAAATTTAGAGTTTCTAGAGTTTAAATTGCTGGATTAAGTCAGCTGGATCCAACCAGCTTGATTAAGTCATTTGGATCCAAATTGATTTACCCAAATTGGACTCGATCAATTGAATTACCCAATTTGGACTCGGTCAATTTGGATTTACCATTGGACCCGATCATTTATTTACCCGATCATTGGATTTACCAGTGACGATCACTGGATTTACCTAGTGGACCCACTGGATTTACCAGTGGACCCGATCATTGGATTTACCTGAACCCAGTCAGTTGGATTAACTCAGGTCCGGCCCGGCTCGATTTTCCGGCCGGCTCGGTTTCCAGCTAGCTCAGTTTTTCCAGCTAGCTCAGTTCTCCAGATAACTCAGTTTTTTCCAGCTAACTTGATTTTCCAGTCAGCTTGATTTATCCAGCTAATCTTTGCTCAACTTGTTTTCAGTTGTTTCTTTCGTAAACTCACAAGTTAAAATGTTAGCTATTTTTCCTAATGATACGTTAATGATGAGTTTAAGTATTAATGATATGATAAGCTTAAGTGGTTAATGATGAAATATGTGATTATAAGTTTTTTTTTAATTGTGTCCTGAAGTTATAATCGATTAATTATCGATTAAGAAATTAAGTAAGAAAGAAAAATAAGAAATTAGAAAAGTTTAGTTTCTAATTGCCGAGAGAAAAATCCTAGAAAAGTCGGATTAAAGAAGAAAATATTAAATATAGCAGCGGTATTCCTTATTTTAATATTTAAACTTTTCTCGCTCTAATATTTAAATTAATTCTTAAATTGAAGGATCGAGCGGAATCATAAATTAAGGAAAAGCCGAGAAGTAAGCTAGTAGATAAAGTCGCCAGTTCAGGTGGGCTTTCTGAACTAAAGAAATAAAGAATATGATATTATGATTATATATATGTGTGATGATTTTTAAAGTGATTGACTTGCCAATTTTTGAAGTTTTTGTATGATACCCTCTATCAAGGAAAGACGAATTCGGTCCTACTTAAGGTGGGATTTGTGTACACTATGTTGTAATCGGGAGCCTTCCTTTTTGGTAGGACGATTACAAGTGTTTGAGAAGGAGGCCTACTTCTCAACACTCAAAAGTTATAGTAGATGTGGTACATACATAAAAAGTATTTTGACTGCAGTCACTTATATGAAAGAAAAAGGTTTTGGCAAGCACAGGTTTGTTTTTAAGTATTTATAAATACTTGTGCTATGCTTTATGGCAAGTTATCAATCTATAGCTCTAAGCAGCGGTTTTCAATTATTTTGGCATGTGTTCACTGAGTGCGAAAGTACTCAGCCCTGCATATTATTTCTAAAATGTGCAGGTTAGCTTGGATGGGAAAGGAGTGTGCTGGGCGGACTTTTGTTGTTGACCTTTTGAGATTCTGTTGATATTGAGCAGGGTTATATGTCTTCATACATATAACCAAAGATGTGTTATGTTTTTCCGCTGCAACACTCTGAACTTATTCAGTAACTGTTGTTCTATTATGATGATTGAAACTATGACTTGATAAACTTTGTTTATGTTGCTAAAACTCTGATACGAGATGGTGTTGTAGTTTTGACCATTCTCGTTATTTTGGTTTTAAACTTGAAAATAATTATTATTGATGCCGCTGTTTGATATTTGATTCAGCTTGAGTTTGCCTTGAAAGTATGATTCATTGTATAATTGATTTTGTTGGATAACTTGGTCGTTATCTTATTCTTTGGTTAATCATAAATTGTGTACGTCGTGGGACCCTCCGGCTTGGTCATCTTCATTCTAAGTCGGGCTGCGACATGACGTTAAGAAAGTGCTGTATGGAAGGCAACCTATAAGTTGGTAGTTTCATTACTCTCATTTCTTTTTTCTGTTTTTGTTTTTAAGTTTTGTTCTCCTTGTTGGCGGCTGTGAGGGGTATGTGTTTGTGATGTGCAGAATTGAGAGATTTCAAGGAACACGTCTAATATCAGCGCTCGTTCACGTTCAGCGACCGCTGCGTGATTCAGAGTAGCAGGACTCAGCGGTCTCTCAACCCCAGCGACCGCTGAGTATAGTATAATTTTTGAAGAGGCCGGAGTACAGGGTAAAGTATCAGCGGTCGCTGCACCTAAGTGACCGCTGAGTGGGCAAAATTCAGAATACAGGGGAAATAATCAGCGATCGCTGCACCTAAGCGACCGCTGAGTTTGGGGAAGCTTTCCAGTACAGGACTAAAGGTCAGCGGTCACTTACCCTAGGCGACCGCTGAGTGTCATTAGGGCTCAATAATCAGCGGCCGCTCACTCTAAGGGACCGCTGAGCCTCTCACTCTATAAACAATCGCGAATCCTAATTTTAGTTGCCACTTTCACTTTTCACTTTCTTACTTCCGCTCTCTCTCTCTCTCAAAATTCATCCCTTCCTCCTCAATCTTACCCACCACCATAATTTTACCTTATCACCATATTTCTCCCACCACCACCTATATTTTTCCGTCACTCCGAGACCGCTGTCGTTCTGCTACCGCTGACTGTCACCATCTCTGTCGTGCTTCCTCAAACTCAGCGCTCCCTCGCCCTCAGCGCTCCCTCACCCTCAGGGACCGCTGCGCTTGCCGTCCTCAGTTTTCTCTTGTTCTAGACTCAGCGCTCCCTCGCCCTCAGCGACAGCTGAGCTTGCCGTCTTCCGTTTCTTCCTGTTCCGGCCTTACTGTGTGCTTGCTCCATTCCTTCTACCGTCTTTCCTTGGGTCCGATTGGATGGCATGAACCAAGAATGCTCCGGGAACTACCTCTCAACCTCATGACCCCATGGAGGAAGAGGAACATGTCGATTGTTCTCAAGAGTATGATTGTCCGTTCCCTATCTACAATCTTGTTTCAGGTGCTCTTTTTCAGCGTTTAAATTGGTTTGATGTTGTTGTTTCCCGCTCTTTTGATTAGGGTTTAATGGAATCTCCTGGGGTGAAAGCTCAGCTTAAGCATTATTTGAAAAATCTGGGTTTGGATAAATTTGTCTTGATGGAGTATCCTGTTATTCTCCGTTATGTTTAGAGTTTTTGACTACATTTGATGTTGCGGAGGATTTTTCACAGTTTACTTGTCGGATGTTTGGGCGAGAAACTGTTACTGACCGTATTATGAAGCGGGTTTTTGGTTTTCCTCTGGACGGGCTCCGTAAGACACCCCTAGGGTTTGATACTACTGAGTCCTGGGAACTGTTGTCCGGGTTCAATAATTGGAATTCGGCGGGAATGTCTAGTGGATTTATTCGTGACCCTGCGTTGGGGATTCTTCACAAATTAATTGCCTATAACATCAGTGGTAATGAACAGGCAAACAAGGTCAATATTGTGGAAGTTTTTCTGCTCACGGCTGAGCTACAAAATGTCAAGGTGTCCCCTACGGCATTTTTATTTGATGCTTTCCAGAATATTCAGCGTCGGTCCCGTTGTCATCCTACGCTCCCTCACATTGTCACTGCCTTGGCCACACATTTTAAGTTGGTTCCTCCAAATGGATTTTCTCTCGAAGTTCAGATGAGATTGTCGCCGAAGTGCATTGACTTGAATGAATTACGCGGTGCTCCCTTTGCTAAAAATAAGACTAAACTCGTTCCCATCGGCAACGCCGCTGTGTGAAGGCTCGTCTTAATAATTTGGCCGCCAACCCCCTTACGGACGAGCCACCACTTCCTGAGCCGGAGGACGGAGATGATGATGAGGAAGCCGAGCCTGAGGCTCCTATTGGGACGGCTTCAGCATGGTCGCATCATGGGGCGGAATCCTCTTCCTTTGGATTTTCTCAACTATGTGAGGATCTTCAAGCTTTTCGAGCTGATTGGAGGACTCAGTGGGGGCAGTTTTAGCATGACGTTTATGGCCTTTTTGATGCGCATAGTAGGCAGCTGTATTCGTATCAGCAACAGTTAGAAGAGCATAGTCAGTGTTTGGACGCACAAAATCAGTAATTGCTCGCTCAGAATCACCTTTGGCGCGAACAGAATCAGCAGTGGGCTCTACAGCAGCAGCAACTCACTGATCAGAATACGCACTTGACCGCCTTAAAGCAGCAGTGGGCTAATTGGACACTGCATCACGGCCATCCGCCTCCTGATCAACAGTGATCCCTCACTGTTGTTTAGTATGTTTTATATTTCTTTTGTTTTTGTTTTGTTTTGTTCTTACTTTGTTGTCATTTTTGTGTTTTGTTCTCCTAGGCTGTTGGTTCAGTATGGCCTTTGGTTCCGCGTTCTGCCTTCGCGTTGTTTTCGTAATGTCTTCTTCTCTCTGTCTCTTTCTTTTTGCTACAATGAGGGCATTGTTTTCTTCTCTATTGTGGGGGAGAACCTTTTTGTTTTGATTGTCTTGTCCTCGTCAATCTTAATTTAATTCAAACTTTGAAAATATGTGGATTGAACTTGATGTATTATGCTTTGATTTAATTGATGGTTTCAGGATAGTTTTCGGCATTTTCTTTAAGCATTGTGTTCATTTCATAGTTGATTGTAGGGCATTTTTCTGTATGTGAATAATTGAGGTGAAATTCTTGAATGAGAGAAGGAGGTGAGAAATTTTTCTTTTTTAGTGGAATTTTGTGATTGGTGTTTTTTGTTGTTTGAGTGTAAGTTGAGTCGGGAGGTCTCTGTTCTTCTGGGAACTATGAGCATGGGAAACCACATGAGGATACTTTAGAAGAACTCTAAATGTTTCCACCTCATGACTTTTGACCAAATAACTCGACTCTCTTGCTCTTGTGTAAAGAAAATTGTTGTTTGTCTTAATGTATGATCCGAGGGGCTCTACCCCGCTCTCTCCAAGCCCTCGTTGATATGTTTAGGAGAGATGGGTATGGGAAACCACTTTAGGAGACCCGGAATACTCCGGAGGACTTACCTAGTGAATTTTGCCCCGGAGATTGTATAAAAATGGTTGAATAATGAAAAAAAAATTAAAGTAACAAGTGTGTTAGCACGTTTCAGTTCTTGCCTCCTATCTTTGCATTTTGGTTTTGAGCCGATTGAGTTTATATGCAGAGGGGAAACTCGTTAGTTATGAGGTGAATTGCATTTGGTTAAAGGATATTGAGAATGTTCTTGTGCTGGATATGAAATCGAAGCATGATTTGTCATTTCCGATCTGCGTCTTTCTTGTTGTATTTTGAATTAAGGTTTGCTTGAGGACAAGCAAGGTTTTGTGTGTGTTTTTTGTTGCATTTTTGTTAGTTTTTTGTTGCATTTTTGGATGTTTTGCATGCATATTTTTTATGTCATTTGTTATGTTTTGCATTATTTTGAAGTTAAAATGTGCTAATGATGTGTTGTCGAGCTATCGCTTTGGAAGTGTAGATTTTGCTCGAGAATGATGAAGGCAACCAATGTTTGATCAGCTTCCACCGCAGCTTGAGTTTCTTGGCGAAGTACAACTCAGCGGTCCCTCACCTTAGGAGACCGTTGAGTTCAAGATGTTGTGCCACGTCCAGTACAGGGTAAGAAGTCAGCGGTCTCTCATCCTAGGAGACCGCTGAGTCCAGCGCCTAGCCAATACAGGGCGAGAAGTTAGCGGTTTCTCATCCTAGGAGACCGCTGAGTCCAATGCTCAAGTTGATACAAGGAGGAGAACTCAGCGCTCGCTCACACTAGGAGATCGCTGAGTTCGGATACTTAGCGGGCTTGATGAAGTGTGCTCAGCGGTCGTTGAGCCTAGGAGACCGCTGAGCGTAATTAATTTGCCGCATGTATACATATTCGAGTGAGGGTTTTCAGAAGGGCACCACCTGTTCCAGACGATTTTTCTTCTAGTTTTTCAGAGTTTCCGTTAAGGTTTCGATTCTAGTTTCTTTCGGATATTTCTAGTTAGTAATTTAATTATTGTAATTTCATTCCGGATTGGAGATTACAACCATTGCAACCTTCAGATTCAATTCCAGTTCATCGTTTGTCATCAATTTAATTTACGATTGTGAGTTCTTTCAATTTCCGTTTTTTATTTATGCTTATAATCTTTCCAGTAGTTTGCTTAATTGAATTAATGTTAGGGGTCGGATTGTTTAATGCTTTTGCTAAGTTAGATTTTAATTCAGGCCTAGGGTTTAATTCATGTTAAATTTCTCTTATCGCCTAGTTAATAAATCGAGAATTAGAATAGTGAACGACCAAAACTTGATTTACTGCTTTATTTTTCTTCTCTTTTCGCAATACAATAATTTCCCTGCTAAGTTTTCCTTGAGAGACGATATTCGGGTTAGCTTACTTAATCTATTACGACCACGTTTAATTGCGTGCAACATAGATTAATTAGGTTGAACATGTCTCATCTCGTATTGTTCAACAAACCATCTCGAAATCTTGGATATGTCGAATGGGATCTTCTCCGGGAAAATCACTGAACTTGGGCAATATCTGGATCAAACTGTGCTTAAATTCCCAATCTACAGTGATTCTGGGCAACGTAAATCCCATGGGCTCCAGGCTAATATTGCTCGGAAACAACATAGCCCTCAGGGTTTTCTTGATGAGATCCAGCCAAGGCATTTTCGAGCAGTATTGCCAAACCTTCAAGAGATGCCATTGAAGATATTCTAGCTCGAGATTGCTTGGTGTTTAGTTTTAATTAGATTGTTTTATTTTAATTGGGCTCAGACTTTGTATTACTTAATTTAATTATTTTAAGTTAAGTAGTAAGCCCAATAGTTAGTATTTATTTAATTTAATTAGTAGCCCAATTGTAATTAGGCCTTGCTTATTTTCGAATCCTAGTGGGATTAGCCCTAGTAGTATTTAGGTCTTTGAAGAGCACTATTTTCAGAAGACAATTTTGAATCAGAAATCTTATTGATCTATTTGTCTCATACTCGTGCTTTGGTTCACGTTTTCTTTTGTGTTCTTGGTAGAGTTCTTGAGTTGGCATCTTTAGAACTTGAAATCATTGTCTCGTTCGTGATATCTAGTCATATCCGGGTTAGACAAGCCACGAAGATTGCTCCATAGGCGCATTTCGGATTCAAGTAGATCCGGGGTTCGTTTCGGGTTAGTTCTTCAATCTCTCTCCGTTGTTTTTGTTTCCAGCCATCTCGACCTCCTTCCTTCCATCATCTACTTTCCATACCATTCCTGCATCCACGTCAAACCCTCGCCAAGTCCAGATTTCCGTCCATAAAGCCGTCGTCCCAAGTTTTAACCTAAATCGACCCAAAAGTCAGCTCCGTAACAAATCTCAAACCCCTCGTGCGAATTGGCTAAATTTTGGATATATTGTTCCTAATTTCAGTTCATAACTTGTGTTAAAATTTGAGCTTAATCTGAGTTGATTTGCTATAGTTTCTAATCGAGTCTTTTGTTAGAATTTTAGTCGTTTTGGCATTGTTTTTTTTGTTTTGTTCTTGTTTTTGTTCAATTTTCGTTTTAGATCAGTATATTAGGTGTTTAATCTCTATTAGTTCAGTTTGTAATTGAATTGAATCAACCTTTCTATTGACGTGTGTTCGAATCCTTGCTTCCGCATATTCATTGGCCGTATCATTTCTCCTCAGCTTATGCTATTATCATAGGTTCTGCCTATTGATGGTCTTCTTGACCAGAATGGTCCTCCTCTTTCAGGGTGATTTCTGGAAGCTTATTGCCCTCAACTTCTAGATTCTTTGTTGCTCGTGCTCTTCGCCCCAAGAGAAAGTTACAAATTCAGCTCCTCGGCTACGATGCCAATTTTGACGAGGCCGTCATTAGCATTCGACAAAATAAATTTATAGCCTATGCCCATAGCTATATAGATAACGGTAAGAACATGGTCGATCCACAAGGAGTTGATAGTATTTTTCTCTTGCCTCCTTCCACCGTTGTTGCTAAAGGTTTTGGTTTTGGTCACAGTACCCTTCGTGGGCAATACGCAATAAAATAAATAACATAAACTGTTGGGAAAATAATAATGTTTCAATTTGATACCAAAACCCAACTGATTCTCCAACCGAATAGATGATCGCGTCAACCTAAATAGTGTTTTCCAGCTCGCCTGTTTGAGCTTTAGATTTTCTAGGTTTACAGGTTAAGGAAGCGGAAGACAGCAGTCGACCCAGCTGTGTCTACAGCAGGAGTCAGCTAGCGAAAGACAGCAGACGTAAACCTTCAGCTGAGTCCTCCAGCAGAGCATGATCAAGCTGAAGAGAATTCGAGATGAGTTCAAAACACAGCCGGTCCAGCTGTACAGAACAAAGGGAACTAACTGAAGACATCACTTCAAGTCAGTACAACTCTGAATTCAAAAGCCAGATCCAAAGGCAGAAGATCCCGGCATCAGAAGAAGTCAACATGCCTCGACCAATGAGGGATTGCCAAATCAGCATCCTAGACTTTAGGACCTAGGATGTGACACAAATGAAGACAGGTGCAGATTCGCCCAACGGCAGATCTTGAATTTAAGAAGAGTAGGTAAGATTCAAACGGCTCCTCCAACGGCTAGTCTTGAATCTCTACCTATATAAACCCGTCTTCAACCTCAGGATCAGATACGAAAAACTCTCTACAAGCTTTCATTCTCTGAAATCATCAATCATTCAAAAACTCTCAAGCAGTTCTACATAGTTCAAAGAACACTTTATCTTAAAGTGTTTCTAGTCCAGAAACTGCTCAGTTTTTCGTCTGATTCCTAGGCAAAAATCATTGTATATCTTAAGCCTAGATCTTGAACGAGTTCATCTAACTCTAAGTTCTTCATTGTAAGAACTCGTTCATAGTTGGAACCCAAACCAAACCTCTCTTACCCAGAAAGGTTAGGTCAAGGTTACGCTTGCTTGAAGCGGGAAATTCAAGTGTGTAAGGTTTTTTCAGTACACGTAAACTGAAAGGTTAGGCTTGACAGTGCCATGGCTTGTTGGAACACAGCTCGGGTTAGAGTTGTGAAGTTGCTTGGTACTTGGAAACCAAGTGGTAGTGGATTACCAGTGAACCTGGTCGTGGACGTAGGAGGTGTTACTCCGAACCACGTAAAAACTCGCGTGCTCTTTACTTTCTCTTTATATTCAGTTTTGTACAAACTCTTTCATATCATTGCATATTTGTTCAAAACTGCATACGCAGCTGCTCTCCAAAGACAGCTGTGTCTCTCTGAAAGTTGCACAACTTGACTAAGCTGAAAACATAAAATTAATCTTTTCACACTGAGTTTTTCTAAGTAACCGAGCTAAGTTATCAAACCACCACTTTCCGCACCGCCAACTGAGTTATTTACCCAGCTGACCCTCCCCAGCTGGATCAATAACTGAGCTCACCAACTCTGTGATTTAACTTGAAAAAGTTTCTAGAAATCTATTTGGTGTATTCACCCCCCCTCTACACCAAATACCTAGCTCAGGGACCATCAATTGGTATCAGAGCAGTGGTTCAACAGACCACCGTTTCTGTATCAAGAGATCTCTCTTGACAATCTGTCAGTGGTCATCTGAACAGATCCTCTTTGTGAAAAACTCATATTATTACATACTGCATATTTCTATGGATTCTTATCTTAACAGGAATCTGCCCACCTTCTCGGTAAACGATTATGCAATATGGAAGTTCAGACTGAAGAGCTTTCTCTGTGCGCATCACGATATGATGTGGGACGTCATCACAGACGGACCCATCATCATCTACAAATCAGGAAACGAGCTTGTCCCAACTCAAGATGGCGAACAACCAAGATATCAGCTCATTCCCAACCCAAGAATGAGCACACCTCAGAAGAAATGAAGCAAGCTGGACTAGACAGCTTCGCGAGGAACACCATATCTTCAACGGTCTCCAATGCCTACCTCAGCAAAATCATCAACTGCAAAACCGCAAAGGAGATGTGGAAAACCCTAGCAAAGCTATGCGAAGGGTCAGAGGAGATAAAGGAGAATAAATTCACGATTGCATGCCAGAAGTTTGATAACTTCAAGCAGCTGGTCAACGAGTCCATCGAAGAGATGGAACTCAGATTCTCCAATATAGTGGTGGAAATAGAAACCATCAGAACTGGGAAATACACCCAGCAAGAAAAGAATCTAAAAGTTCTTTCAGCGCTCACAGCTGAATGGAACACCTATAAAGTGGTACACCAAAGTCGAAGTGACTTAGGTGATCTTTCAACTGAAAGATTATACTCCCTGCTCAAAGCCAACGAGTACAACTTGAAGATTACAATGAAAGAATCATCAAGCAATCAGAATGATGGAGAGCTGACACCTGCAAAAAAGGAGATTGCGTTCAGAGCCAACTCTGACAAATCCACATACATGCAGTCAGCTGAGTCATCGAAGAAGGATAAGAAGGACATGAACAAGGAAGAGCTACTTGAAGAAATAGCCATGCTGGTCAAAAACTACAACAGACTCAACACCAGCAAGGGCAAATACAAGAAGTTCGCAAGAACTTACAGAGACAAGTACGCAGCAGCTGATGAGAAGTCAGCTGACAAACGAACAGAAGAAGGTTGCTTCAACTGCAAGGAACCAGGACACTACCGGCTAGATTGTCCAAAGCTGTCCAAGAAAGACAAAGACCAACTGAAAGCTAAGGCAACTGACAGAAGGAGAGCTTATATCGCCGATGAAGAATCAGAGTGCAACAAAATGGATGACATGCCATTTTCAGACTCGGAAGAAGAAGCCCTGATGGCCCATGATGAACCTGATTGGGATACATGCTTCATAGGACAAACAGACGGCATCGATGAAGATGAGGTAATGTCTCGAACTCAAAATCTATCAGACATCTCACCATCACACGAACACTCTACACAGGTCTCAGAATCTGGACTACCTGATTGGAGTCTAGTAGAGAAAGTAATGAACGATTCCAAGGAGCTTCAAGAGATCCTTGACGTCATTATGTATGAGAATGCCGAGCTGAAGGCAGAACTGGAAAAGACAAAGGTATCAGACGCAGCTGATACAACACAGCTCCAACAGGAAATTGTTTCACTAAATGACAAAATAGTGAAACAAGATCAGCTGATGAAGGAATTCTACTATGAGAAAAAACAGCTGATGGAAGATGTGGAAAGGTCACAGCTGAATCGGAAAAGAAGTCAGCTGAAATCATTGAGCTGAAAAGCACCGAAGAGGTACTATCTAAGAAGATAGTAGCTCTCATCAAAGCCACGTCAACAATGGACGAGATCATTAGTGCTCAGCGTCCAGCAGCACTCAAAGCGGGACTGGGATACAACAAATCAAATGATGCCTCAAACATTGCCTCCACAAGTGGAACAAAGGTATTGTTTGTACGTGCAAACGAACCTCTAATTCCAGCAACTCAGCATCAACAGTTGAGGACACAGCAGGCGTCAGGAAGACCAGCTGTGAAACATCCTCAAGCTCCGTCGAGGATACAGCAGGCATCAAGAAGGTCAGCTGTGCGACAACCTCAAGCCCAACTCAGACAGCAACGTGCTCAACCTCAACGAAGACAACAGGCTGGATTTCACAGATACCAGCAACAACAACAGCACGTTGAACGATATCAACCGAGATATCAGAGATACCCAGCTGGATATCACTCATATGAGTACCAGCTGGATAATCATTTCCAGCCACAGCATCACATAAGACAGCAGAGACAAAGGAACGTCTCAGCTAAGCACACAGCTAGAAACCAAAAGAAATCAAGACATCAAAACGGGAAGACATTGAGATCAAGACCCCGCCAGCAACAACCGAAGAACACAAAGAATGTGTATATCGACTCAGCTGGGAGAATTATCAGATCAAATGACCCAATTCAAGTCATCAAGTAGATCTGGATCGTCAAAGGATCTCTGTCTAACCCACAAGGACCCAATTAAAACTGGGTACCTGAATTTTAATTTTTTATATAGGTTGTAAGGAATCGACGCATCTCTGAAGAGTCGATGAGAACGCTATGGTACTTGGACAGTGGATGTTCCAAGCACATGACGCACCTAAAGCATCTACTCCAGGAGTATATCGAGCGTACAGGTCCACAAGTAACATTTGGTGACAACTCCAAAGGCCTAACCAAAGGTTATGGTACATTTAAAACTAGAAATGTTATAATCCCAAATGTTTCTTATGTACAAGGATTGCAACACAACTTGCTTTCCATTAGCCAATTCTGCGACAACGGTTTTTCTGTCAAGTTTGATGCACAGGTATGCACAGTGAAGCACAGGGAAACCAAGCAGATACTCCTAAGAGGAAAAATAGAAGGAAAAATGTACTTTGCTGACTGGAACAGCAGCCCTCCGGAGACTTGTCTTGTATCGAAAAGCAGCAATGAAGTCGGTCGTGGTACGCACGGCCGAATCATCTCAACTTCAAGACAATCAACAAACCGGCTAGGAACCAGCTCGCTAATGGAATTCCGGATCAAGTATATGACAAAAGTCATATGTGCGGCGCGTGTCAACAAGGAAAGCGAGACAAGAATTTCATTCTCTCTCAAGCCGATTCGATCAGCGATCGAGTACTTCAACTCCTTCACATGGATCTTTTTGGTCCGATTACTCAAGCAAGCTTCAATGGCGAGAAAATATACTCGGTCGTAGTGGATGATTTCTCAAGATTCACATGGGTATCATTCTTGTACCGGAAAGAGCGAAACCAGACTAAGTCAGATATCCTGCTGGAAAGATTATCAACACAGAAGGAGTGCAAGATAATGTCAATAAGATCAGATCGTGGAACGGAGTTTCTGAATGAAACTATTTATGATTACTGCGAGAAGAACGGAGTTCAACACCAAACATCTGCAGCACGCACACCTCAGCAGAATGGTGTAGCAGAAAGAAGAAACAGAACTCTCAAGGAAGCAGCTACCTCAATGCTAGCTAGCTCTGCCATTCCAAAGAAGTTCTGGGCTGAAGCAATCAACACAGCTTGCTTCACTCAGAATCGCTCCTTACTTACATCAAGGCAAGGAAAGACACCGTATGAGCTATGGAACAACAGAATACCATACATAGGGTATTTCAAGGTATTCGGATCCAAATGTCACATCCTCAACAATGGGAAGACACAGCTCAAGACGTTCGACGTGAAGACAGACCGAGGAGTATTCCTTGGTTACTCCGCTGTGAGTAAAGCATACAGAGTCTTCAACAGAAGAACTCAAATAGTCGAAGTAACTCCACATGTTACCTTTGACGAATCCTCCTTCGAATATAGAGAGTCTATCAAACAAAGAAATGAAGGAGAATCTTCAAGACTGATTCAGACAAGAGCTCAAGAAAATAGAATCAGGAATCTGGCCGAACCATTAATTTGGGACGAAGAGTCAGAGGAGGAACTCCAAATCAACCAAGAAGCTCCACCAGCTGGAAATCGAGAAGAACCTTCAACGTCAAATCAAGGGGGAACATCATCAGCTGTAAATCCAGACACAGCTGATTCCCCAGCTCCATCTCCAGCTGAGCCTCTACAGAAGTCTCCTCAAAATCTAAATCAAAGAGAACCAATCTCTCAAGACTTAACTCCTGAGCAACTCCAAGTCAGACGAAATTTAGCCACGTCAAGCATCAATCAACTGGAAGAAGAAATTCATAAGAGGAGAAGATAGATTGAAGATCATCCATCATCAGCAATCATTGGAGAACCATCTGACCAAGTCAAAACCAGAAGCTCAGCTGCTCAAGCTTCATCGGATCATCAAGAAGCAGCTGACACAGCTCAACTCTCAGTAGAGCTAGAACTGACGGTCTATGATGAAGACACAGCTCTAATGGCGTGTTATGTAGCTCAAGTGCCAGAGCCTCAATCAATTATCAAAGCTTTGAAGAGCGTGCCTTGGACTAACGCCATGCAAGAAGAGCTTAATGAATTCCTCAGAAATTGTGTCTGGGAATTGGTCAACAGACCTCAAGAAGTCAAAGTCATAGGACTCAAATGGATATTCAAGAACAAATTGGATACCCTAGGAGTCGTCATCAGAAACAAAGCTCGACTGGTTGCCAAGGGCTACACTCAGCAGGAAGGAATTGACTTCGAAGAATCATTTGCTCAGTAGCACGATTGGAAGCAATCAGACTCTTTCTCGCCTATGCAACACATCACAAATTCAAGGTCTATCAAATGGATGTGAAGTGTGCATTCTTAAATGGAGAAATACAACGATCAGCTGAGAGGTTTGCAACAACATTAACTACACCTACTCAATCTGTTTTCAGTCAACTTATATCTTGTCAAATCTAATCAAATTTAATTAAAAGTCTGCATAGAATTGAATCATGAGAGTTTCGAGGCAAAAGTCAAAACGCCTCAACCGTCCTGTCTCGCTCATTAACTCGCATCTTCTAATCAAGAAACTGACAAAATACGAGAATCACTCCTAGTCGTAGATCTTCTTATCAATAGATAAATCTTGATCGTCCATTCATAAAGAAAGCTCCTTAAATATGCTAGAAGATATACGTAAAGCATTGCATCAACCCTAAAAAGTTTTTCGACATTCTTTCTTATTTCCATCAATTGGTATTATTTGTTTCTACTAACAAAAGTTGCAGAAGAAGAACATGGAATCCAGAAAGATATCTCCCAAAGCCGATCAAACTTAAAGAATCTGTCAAAGCTTCAAGATAAGAGTTGCTTAACTCTCAGGAACCTCAAAGAAGACGGAAGTCCAGAAGAAGGTGAAGCCCATAGATAGATCCAGGCCAACGCAGTGAGAGACTGCAAAGCTCAAGAATGTCATTCACCAGGAAGGCGCAGAAAACTTTCTGGAAATGTCAAAGGAAAAAGACCTCCTCAGCCCCACTGTTTCTCTCAACATAAAAGAGAGAACGGGACATACAACTCCCTGGGATGCAAAAATCAACGTCAACAGACCTGGACCAGATGTTGATAAAGCCGGAGTCTTCAAGAGCAGTCATGTCAAAGCTCTTGCTCCACCACAGGAGGCACATAAAAAGATGCAGGAGACAAAGCAGCATGCATCTATCTCCGTCCCAGCTGGGAATCGGAGACAACTTGAGGAGACAAAACATGCTCAAGCACCGTCTTCAAACAGAAGACTCAAGTCAAAAGTGCTCAGTCAGTCAGCCGAGAAGCCAGCTGACATCATGAGAGAATTCGTAATTACTCTCCGAGGAGCAGAAGGACCACAAGCGGTCGTTTCTTACGGTGGAGAAGAAGTTCATGCGCCTGCGTGAACATCATCGTCATCAACACCGCAACGGAGTATTCCAGCTGATCAACCAAGCTTAAACCCCAAGACAGATGGAATACTTCAACCGCCTTCTCCTCAGTTTATTTTAGCTCCACAGGGACACCAGCTTCAATATCTTCCGATGAAAGATGCTCAAGTCCCTGCACCAAGCTCAAATGAGAAACATCACCCAGCCAATGATCACCTGCAGCTGGATGATGATGATATGAGCTGAACCCAAGTCCCTCAAGTGCTGAATCAGACTTTCTCATTCAATCTAAGAAGTCTGAAGAAGCAAAATTTGCAAGGAATGAAGTTGTGCCCGACTCTGAAGAGGCTATCTCCCGTGCCAACTCATCCCTCCAAGCACTCAGCTGGACCGCCCCAGCTGAATCAGGCCAAGGACGTTGTGTCTGCAATCACAGCTGAGGCTAATGATACTGAAGAAGAGCCAGCTAATACAACAGCTGAGCCACCTAGACTCCAAACCTCGCTGCTCAGAGCTGAAAACCACAGTTTCGCCAAACTAAAACATCGCAACAGCCGATGGTATATCTCTCCCACCCTGTTTGATCATGCCAAAAAGGGGGAAGTAAGGGAGAAGATGCGCAAACTGTTGAGCTAGAGGAACTAGCTGAATCAGAACCAGCTGAAGAAGAGATGAGTCAAAAGAAAGAAGCAACGGATGCAGAAGAGAAGTCCCAGCCAACTGGGATTGAAGACTGAAGGATTGAAGACAAAAGATTTGAAGATGTTTTTTTTTTCCCTTCTTTCTTTTTCCTGTGTTATAATGTATATTCTTACATTAATAAAACACAAGTTTTTATGCGTCATAAGTTGTCTCAGTTAGGTTTTGGCATCATCAAAAAGGGGGAAATTGTTGGGAAAATTATAAGGTTTCGATTTGATACCAAAACCTAACTGATTCTCCAACCGAATAGATGATCGCGTCAACCTAAATAGTGTTTTCCAGCTCGCCTGTTTGAGCTTTAGATTTTCTAGGTTTACAGGTTAAGGAAGCGGAAGACAGCAGTCGACCCAGCTGTGTCTACAGCAGGAGTCAGCTAGCGGAAGACAGCAGGCGTAAACCTTCAGCCGAGTCCTCCAGCAGAGCATGATCAAGCTGAAGAGAATTCGAGCTGAGTTCAAAACACAGCCGATCCAGCTGTACAGAACAAAGGGAACTAACTGAAGACATCACTTCAAGTCAGTCCAGCTCTGAATTCAAAAGCCAGATCCAAAGGCAGAAGATCCCGGCGTCAGAAGAAGTCAACATGCATCGACCAATGAGGGATTGCCAAATCAGCATCCTAGACTTCAGGACCTAGGATGTGACACAAATGAAGACAGGTGCAGATTCGCCCAACGGCAGATCTTGAATTTAAGAAGAGTAGGTAAGATTCAAACGGCTCCTCCAACGGCTAGTCTTGAATCTCTACCTATATAAACCCGTCTTCAACCTCAGGATCAGATACGAAAAACTCTCTACAAGCTTTCATTCTCTGAAATCATCAATCATTCAAAAGCTCTCAAGCAGTTCTACATAGTTCAAAGAACACTTTATCTTAAAGTGTCTCTAGTTCAGAAACTGCTTAGTTTTTCGTCTGTTCCCTAGGCCAAACTCTTTGTATATCTTAAGCCTAGATTTCGAACGAGTTCATCATACTCTAAAGTTCTTAATTGTAAGAACTCGTTCACAGTTGGAACCCAAACCAAACCCCTCTTACCCAGAAAGGTTAGGTCAAGGTTACGCTTGCTTGAAGCGGGAAATTCAAGTGTGTAAGGTTTTTCGGTGCCGTAAACCGAAAGGTTAGGCTTGACGATTCGCAACCGTTGGAACACAGCTCGGGTTAGAGTTGTGAAGTTGCTTGGTACTTGGAAACCAAGTGGTAGTGGATTACCAGTGAACCTGGTCGTGGACGTAGGAGGTGTTACTCCGAACCACGTAAAAACTCGCGTGCTCTTTACTTTCTCTTTATATTCAGTTTTGTACAAACTCTTTCATATCATTGCATATTTGTTCAAAACTGCATACGCAGCTGCTCTCCAAAGACAGCTGTGTCTCTCTGAAAGTTGCACAACTTGACTAAGCTGAAAACATAAAATTAATCTTTTCACACTGAGTTTTTCTAAGTAACCGAGCTAAGTTTTCAAACCACCACTTTCCACACCGCCAGCTGAGTTATTTACCCAGCTGACCCTCCCCAGCTGGATCAATAACTGAGCTCACCAACTCTGTGATTTAACTTGAAAAAGTTTCTAGAAATCTATTTGGTGTATTCACCCCCCCCCTCTACACCAAATACCTAGCTCAGGGACCATCATAAACTAAACAGAAGATTGATCAATAGATAAAAGTAACTTGGTCTGGACTTGACTAATTAAATATGAACGTTACTCGGTCATCGGTGCAAATATATTACTACATATTCATATCATTGGTTATAGGATTTGAATGTCGGGGTCCCTTTTTACTCGTCACGTCCCCAACAGACCCTTCCCTTATCTATCCTTACTTATTTGGCGACGCACCGCCAGCTCTCTACTCTGGGCAATACCTCTGCCGGAGTCATCGTTCAGTCTCTTGCCCAGAGAGCATTAATAACTAGAAAGACCCAAAAAGGAATAATCACGTCTTGCCCAGCAGGTCAAGACACCTTCCGCCCATGTCAGTCAATCTCAACCAAGAATAATTATTAAAAATTCTCCTAACCTCTTGATTAATTTGTGATCTAAACTACTCAATTAATTAGTGATCAGTTAATTAACCAATTGCCAAGATCATATTAAATCAGACCTAACACTTCGGGAATACTTACATGTAGTTATTAAGCTTAGATTAGACCTTTCGAGTTAATTAGTTCATATTCAATTCATCGTTGTCCAAACTAGGTTAAACAAACTTAGCTAGATATGATTAAATTAACAAAAGCAAAAGAGATAAAAGAAAATATATCTGAATTGCAATAAAACATAATCTGGATGTCTTGGGCAACGACAGACTCCAACGTCGCCGAAAAGAACATGAACGAAAATATAAAAATGCTAAACTAAAAGTGATTCGAAGCTCCAAACTAAGAATGAGTAAAAACTAAGATAAAAAAACGTCCATAACTAAGAATGAGTAAAAACAAAGATAAAAAAGTCCCCCCTTTTGTGCATGGTTTAAAGAAGTATTTATAGAGGCATGTGTAGGGTTTCTGACAAGCCCAACCTAGATTCATGGGCTTGGCCAAGAGCTGTCTTCTGCTGTAAGACTTTTCTTCTTTCGTCGCTGCCCAGATTTGCTTTCCTTCTTTAGCGCTGCCCAGATTTGTTCATCCTTATCTTCAAGAGATTTGATGCAATCTGAATCTATATGGATAGGAAAGGATTGACTCGGTTTATTTTCTTCTGTATCTGCTTCTTTGGATAAGATGGATTTCTTCCCTTGTCCAAGTGCAAGCTCTGGATGGTCAACGGACTTCCGTTGGGTAACTTCATATGTTGAGTAAAACGACTCCGCTGCGCAGCGACACTTTTCATGCTAGCAATGTGCTTCAAGCTCAGGTTTCTCCAGCTACTCATTGCCTCATATCTGCAACCTTGGTCTTTTTCACGGAAAACATCCTTTTATTGCCCCAATGCACTTGTCTTGTTCAGAACGCACTTGTTGTCCAAATAGTGCCCTCCCAGACACGAAAATATACAAAACATTAGACAAAGACACGATCTAGATACCTTAAACACACACAAAAATATGTTAAAATATGGACTCATTAATACTTCCACAGCTTAGCATATTGCATAATACCATCTCCTTCCAGTGTGTGTAGTACTAATTTCTTAGCTCTATATGCTTGATCTAGAGTTATGTCACGGCCCAACTCAGCCATCATGTCCCTTCTCAAAACACTAACCTTTCTATTGCGGCCAGTCACAATCTTATTTAAGTATTTCTTACCAAGCCATGTAGACTTCATATTCTGTACCTGATATTCCTCATCACAAGTGTGTTCATACTCAAGTTTCCTAATATGATATATCTCTTCATTTTGGATGTTTTCTCAGATTAATGTGAAACTGACATTCTTCATCTGCACATTTCACATATAGTCTGGTAGAATCAGTCTTTGTTGTCTTCAAACTTCTCTTACTCCTAATAGCATAAGACTGCACAACCATTTGAAACTCTTTCCTTGAGGAAAATATCATCTCAGCTGGAAAAAAGGCTCAAATATGACAACTGGATTGAAATAAGGATAGTCATCTTCCTCATTTGCACTGTCATCAGTCTTTCTGCTCATGAAGTTTTGCAGCTCCTACACAATCAGCATTTTTCTCAGATTTTTCACCATACCCCTAAACTTCTTGATCCATAAACTGATCGAACATTTTGTTATCATTCTCACATCCATCTTCATCACTCTCTGAAATATTATCACTGTCATCTTCATCCTCCACATTATCTTCAACCACATTCTAAGAAATCCCAATACCATTTGCATTGTCAAAAAAACTATTTTTTTTTTGCTCATGAAGCTCTGTAGCTCCTATAACATCAACATCTTCCTTAGCTTCTTGATCCATAAACTGATCAAACATTTTATTATCATCCCCACACCCATCTTCATCACTTTCTGGAATGTAATCACTGTCATCCACGTCATCTTCAACCATATTTTGTGAAGTACCAATACTATTCAATGTCAGAAAAATTGTCCGTAAACCACTCATTTCTGTAGCAGTCCCCTCTAAACCCTCAACTTCCATCCCTAAATCATCGATCTCTCTTTCTAGCATACTTTCAGTTTCAATGCCCAAATCCATTGTCTCTCTTTCATGCACACTCTCATCTTCATTCCTAACCTCTTGAACAAAGAAAATAACATCCCTTCTACCCATTGAACTCAAACATAACTCTTTAACTTCATCATCAGAAGAAACCAAGTTATAGAAATTGTCCTTTAAATCTAATAACTTTAACTCACCATCCATAAACAGCCAGTCACCAAGTAGATTTTTAAGATATAATATTGTTACTTTACTAGCCTAACATAATCCACTACTAATCTATCACCCAACATACTGTAAATAAGTTTTACCTTCGAGCTTGCCCCCATAATGAAAAACTATTGTAAGTACTTATTCACAGGTTCTGCAGCAAAATAATCAAGCAAAATAACAATTAAAACCATGAAACCGACCATCAGGGACCACTTCTAAGCTTAAAGACAACTTTTCGCAATAAAATACATTATAATACTCAATGAACCCAAACCCTATATTATTAAAGGCAAATTATGTTTAAATTCCTGAAGTTTTTTGAAATTATGTTTTATTACCTAACCTCATATTTTTTTCGCCTAAAATCTCCACCTTTCAATTTGATTAATTTTTCTCCCAGTGAAGTATTCTGGTGCAATTAAAGCAAAAAATTCTAAAGGGTTCCCACAAATTAAATCAGTAATTTATCAGTTATTTCTCAAGAGTTACGGACGATGAAGGAGGGAGTAAAAGAAGGGAAAAGATGAGAGAATTATGGTCTGGAATCGATCTGTGCCATAATCCTATTTGAATATAAGTATTAGTTAGACATGAAAAAAGATGACATTTTGAGATTCTTGAAACTACATCATTTGTTTAGTCGGGACGATTTTCCATGTAAGCATTTCTGACGTCCAACTCAGCTTTAATTTGAGGAAAAATTGAATGCATGAGAAAAATTAAATAAATTGAAATGTGGAGATTTTAGGCAAAAAAATTAAAAGGTTAGGAAATAAAATAGGATTTCAAAAAAGGTCGGGAATTTAAATACAATTTACCCTATTATTAAACCCTAACCCCACTATAATATTCAATTCAATCACACACACCAACAAAAACAATCATAAATGTCGACCAATAACCCAACAAATATAACATCAATTTTGGGACCACATACACCATAAAGATAAAACATTTATAGACCACCAACGCTTTCAATGACCATTTCAGACCCACCACTATTTCAACAACACTTTCCCACCAACCATTTCGCCTATTGGAAAAAGAAGACAGTAAAAGTTCTTACTATAATTTCGTGGAGGCCGATTTAGGTTTCTATACACTCTCAGTTGCACCATTCTCGCACCTTACTTCCACAGCCTTCGTCGTTTCCACAACCATCTTCACTTCAACCGTTGGGCTACAGTGAGATATTGCTCGATTCGATTTGGGGCTGCTTTGAAATTCGGTAGTGAAATTAGGGGTTCGAGTGAAATTGAGGGCAAAGAAATGAGGAGTCTTTTTGTTGGGTCGTTTTGTTTACCGCCCATATGTTTTGATGTGGCAAATTAGAGTGAGATGGCATGTAGGGCTCCAAGTGTCCACTCATGTGCGCATCGCGTGCCAAAAATCTCAAACAACTGATTTTGCGCTGAAATAGGAGTGTGGGTGCAAAAAATGAAAGTTTTAAGCTTACTTTTTAGGACCCGTTAAAAATGACTGTTTTGTCCAAAAATTGAAGTACGGTCCTATTATGCTAGTTGGCTCCCCAAATTCCTAAGAGGGAGAAAATGGAATAGTCATGACTTCCACTCCAAACAATTAAACAATTGCAATATTTAATTAGTTTGTATATTGAACAACCAATTGGTCAATTGAAATTTGAAAAGGTCATAGTCATTAGCCAATTCATGGCCAAGCCTCAAACTTAATTTAATTAAGTTGTTTGTTATTTGGGCCGAGCCCAACCTCAACTAATTGACTAATTAAAATTTGAAAGCACTTAAACAACAAAATGTTTAATTAATTTATGAAAAAAACTTGATCCAAGTCCAATCCAAATTCAAGGCTTACGGCTCATGGTCCGAGCCGAGCTCGTTCCTTCAACGAGGGTTAACCACATTAATGAATTTGTTTACAACAGATTCATCTCAAACACACAACTCAAACATACCTTTTCCCACTACTTATTTAATAGTTTTTATAACATGAATATATTCCGACTATCTACTCGACAAGTGGAATAATCCCACATTATTTAATTATCAAATAATTAAATAATTAACCACCTCAAATAATAATTAAAAATCATTATATCCAACAAATAGGCAGAGTGTATCTCATCTTGCGATTGTTAAAACTTAAGTAACGGGACAACGTTAAAGCTTGGAAATAATAATAAAATTGTACAAGAAATCAAAACTATTAGATTACGAAATGAGAGAATAAACCAACTAAAACAAACTTGATAAACGTTGAGTCAAGAAGGCCTATATCCGCAAAGTAAGATACGCCCCGGCAAGTGATCACGGTACGGCGTATCGTATTTCAAAGATAAAATGATATCTGTTTCGTAATCAGCACCAAAATAGGAAAGAGCTTTGGCGAACAAAATTAGAGCTTGAGAATAGAAAAATAAAACTCTATAATGCAACTATATGGAATGCTTTGATGCTATGAGAGATATGAGCAAATTGTGGTGTGTTGGAGCCACTAAAAGAAGCTCATATATATAGCATTTCATGGGAAGTCGATTGTCTCACATTGATGATTTAGCATCAATTATAGGCAATTACTAGGCTGCAAAGAATTAATCGTTTAAAATGGAATAGCCATTACTTCCACTCCAAGAAATTAAACAATTGTAGTATTTAATTAGATTGCATGTAGAACAACCAATTGGGCAATTGAAAAGGCCGTAGCCATTAGCCAATTCATAGCAAAAACTTAAATTTAATTAAGTTGTTTGTTATTTACTTGGCCGGTCCTGACAAAAAATAGGCCCAGGGCGAAACTATGAAAATGGGCCATATATATTATATAAAATCGTAATAGCGCACTCATTTAAACGCATAAAAAATTTATTAATTATAAAAAGTGACTTCTCTTTTACTTGGAACACTTTTGCAGATATATATATATAGAACATTTTTGCATAAAAATGAAGAATGAAATATTATAAGTAAAACTTTTAATTTGAAAAAATAAAGATGTAAAAGTTTTCAAAGATATAGTATAATATAGTCAGTAACGTAGCCTAAATATATTATACGTGGGGTTCCCAATTTTATATCTAGATACAACTCTATTGTAATATAATTAATATATAACCTTTCAAAAAATATAATTAATATATAATAAAATTCAATTTTTATATAAGGACAAAATAAATTATACGTAAAATAATAAGGTAGGTGAAACCATTAAAAGAATTAGTAATTAAATATGTGAGATAAATTGAAATAGTGTCTAAAATAAAAAAAAATTATGAAATATAAAGATAGAAATTTAAGAAATACACGAAAGACTTTTTATTGAAATTTTTGAGTAAAATTCATAATTATCTTATTCTATATTCTGTAATATAATAAAACTCGCTATACACAAAATGTCAAAGAAGAAAAATATGTACTCCGTGGTTCAACTAATATTTTATAAAATAAAAGTTGCAACAGTGGTGCAATAGGGGCCCATAATAATAAACAATTAAGAATAACAGTTGCAACAGTGGTGCAATAGGCCCATGACTGCTTTCCTAGAGACTCGAACACGGATATAAAATTTCAAACACCAAGTACCTTACCAACTGAGCCACAAACACACATTGAAAATATTTCTATACATAACATATATATATATAAAACATATATATTTTTGGGCCCCTAAATATTTGGGGCCCTGGGCCGTCGCCCAGGCCCGCCTGCCCTCACGGTCGGGCCTAGTTATTTAGACCGAGCCCAACGTTGAACAATTGACCAATGAGCAAAATTTTGGAAGCAATTCAACAACAAAATGTTTAATTGATTTATGAACAAAACTTGATGCAAGCCCAATCCAAATCCAAGGCCCACGACTCACGGTCCGAGTCGAGCTCGTACCTTCGATGTGGATGTGGGTTAACCGCATTAATAAATTTGTTTACAACAAATTCATCTCCAACACATAATTTAAACATACCACTTCTCTCTCACCATTTAATGGTTTTGAGAACATGAATCTATTTCGATTATCTACTCGACAAGTAGAATAATCCCACATTATTTAATTATCAAATAAAACTCTAGATTATGAAATGAGAGAAACAAACTAACTAAAACTGTTGAGAAAATTATAAAGTTTTGATTTAATACCAAAATCCAACTGACTCCAACCGAGTACATGATCGCATCAACCTAAGTAGTGTTTTCCAGCTCACCTATTTGAGCTCTAGATTTTCTAAAGTTTACAGGTTCAAGAAGCGGAAGACAGCAGAAGCTCAAGACAGCAGAAGATCCAGCTGTATTCACAGCAGGAGTCAACTATCAGCTGAGCTTAGTTCAGAACAGAGCAGGATCAAACTGAAGATTAATCGAGCTGAGTTCAAGACACAGCTGATCCAGCTGTACAGAACAAAGGAAACTAACTCTGAAAACGTCACTTCAAATCAGCTTACCCAATCTAGCTCCAAAGGCAAAGATCCCGGTAACAGAAGAAGTCAATATACCTCGACCAATGAAGGATTGCCAAATCAGCATCCTAGACTTCAGAACCTAGGATGTGACACTGATGACAGGTGCAGAAACGCCCAACGGCATATTGTGAATTTAAGAAGAGTAGGTAAGATTCAAACGGCTCTTCCAACGGCTAGTCTTGAATCTCTACCTATATATACCCGTCTTCAACCTCAGGATCAGATATGAAAAACACTCTACAAGCTTTCATTTTCTGAATTCATCAAGCCTTTAAAACCTCTTAAGCAATTCTAAATAGTTCAAAGAATACATTTATCTTAAAGTGTTTCTAGTCTAGAAACTGCTTAGTTTTTCGTCTGATTCCTAGGCAGAAATCATTGTATATCTTAAGCCTAGATCTTGAACGAGTTCATCTAACTCTAAGTTCTTTATTGTAAGAACTCGTTCATAGTTGGAACCCCAAACCAAACCCCTCTTTACCCATAAAGGTTAGGTCAAGGTTACGCTTGCTTGAAGCGCGAAATTCAAGTGGTTGTAAGGTTTTTTCAGTACCCGCAAACTGAAAGGTTAGGCTTGTGATGCCGTAAGCTTGTTGGAACACAGCTCGGGTTAGAGTTGTGAAGTTGCTTGGTACTTGGAAACCAAGTGCTAGTGAATTACCAGTGAATCTGGTCGTGGACGTAGGAGGTGTTACTCCGAACCACGTAAAATCTCGTGTTATTTTCAGTTTTTGTACTAACTCCATTGACACATTGCATTTTTATCGAATCTGCGTACTCAGCAGCTCTCCAAAGACAGCTGTGTCTTTCTGAAAATTGCATAACTTGATTAAGCTGAAAACGTAAAGATAATATTTTCAAGCTAAGTTTTTCTAAGAAAACGAGCTAAGTTTTAAACCACCACTTTCCGCACCGCCAGCTGAGTTATTAGCTCAGCTGACCTTCCTTAGCTGGATTCATAACTGAGCTCTCACACTCTGTTTTAAACTTATCAAAAAGTTTTAAAAATCTATCTTTGGTGTATTCACCCATTTCTACACCAAAGATCCAGCTCAGGGACCATGAATTGGTATCAGAGCAGTGGTTCAAAAGACCGTTGTTTCTGAATCAAGAGATTTGTCTTGAAAATATGTCAGTGGTCAACTGAACAGATCGTATTTTTGAAAAACTCATATTATTTCATAATGTGCATATCTCCATGGATTCTTATCTTAACAGGAACCTTCTCACCTTCTCAGTCGATGATTATACAATCTGGAAGTTCAGATTAAAAAGCTTTCTTTATGCGCATCATGACATGATGTGGGACATCATCACATACGGACTTATCCTTATTTACAAACAATGAAACGAGCTTGTTCCAGCTCAAGATGGTGGACAGCCAACGTATCAGCTTTTTCCCAAGCCAAAGAATGAACATACCTCAGAAGAAAGGAAGAAAGCTGGATTAGACAGCTTTGCAAGGAACACCATCTCGTCAACAGTCTCCAACGCCTACCTCAGCAAGATCATCAACTGCAACACCGCAAAGGAGATGTGGAAAACCCTAGCCAAGCTATGCGAAGGGTCGGAGGAGATAAAAGAAAATAAATTCACGATTGCCTGCCAGAAGTTTGATAACTTCAAGCAGCATGTCAATGAGTCCATCGAAGGGATGGAACTCAGATTCTCAAATATCGTGGTAGAGATTGAAACCATCAGAACTGGGAAATACACCCGGCGTGAAAAGAACCTAAAAGTCCTTTCAGCGCTCACAGCTGAATGGAACACATACAAGGTGGTATACCAAAGTCGAAGTGACTTGGGTAATCTTTCAACTGAAAGATTATTCTCCCTGCTCAAAGCCAACGAATACAACTTGAAGATTACCATGAAAGAATCTTCAAACAATCAAATGATGGAGAGCTGACACCTGCACCAAAGGAGATTGCATTTCAGAGCTAATTCTGAAAAATCCACATACATGCAGTCAGCTGAGTCCTCAAAGAAGGACAAGAAGGACATGAGCAAGGAAGAGCTACTTGAAGAGATAGCCATGCTGGTCAAAAACTACAACAGACTCAACACCAGCAAGGGCAAGTACAAGAAGTTCGCAAGAACTTACAGAGATAAGTACGCAGCAGCTGAAGAGAAGTTAGCTGACAAACGAATAGATGAAGGTTGCTTTAACTGCAAGGAACCTGGACACTACAGGCTAGACTGTCCCAAACTATCCAAGAAAGATAAAGACCAACTGAAAGCTAAGGAAGCTGACAGAAGGAGAGCCTACATCGACGACGAGGAATCGGAGTGCAACAAAATGGAGGATAACATGCCATTTTCAGATTCAGAAGAAGAAGCACTGATGGCTCATGATGAACCTGAATGTGATACATGCTTCATGGGACAGACAGACGGAATCGATGAAGATGAGGTAATGTCAAGAACTCAAAATCTATCTAACCCCTCACCATCACGCGAACACTCTACACAGGTTTCAGAATCAGGGCTACCTGATTGGAGTTTAGTAGAGAAGGTTATGAACGATTTCAAAGAGCTTCAAGAGATCCTTGACATCATAATGTGCGAGAATGCCGAGCTAAAGGTGGAACTAGAAAAGAAAAGGGTATCAGAAGCAGCTGATACAACACAGCTCCAAGAGGAGGTCATCTCACTAAAAGACAAAATAGTGAAACAAGATCAGCTGATGAACGACTTCTACTACAAATAGAAACAGCTGATGGAAGAATTGGAAAAGGCCACAGCTGAATCAGAAAAGAAGTCAGCTGAGATTATAGAGCTGAAAATTTCGAAGAGGTACTATCTAAGAAGATGGTAGCTCTCATCAAAGCTACAACAACAATGGACGAAATCATAAGTGCACAACGTCCAGCAGCGCTCAAAGCAGGACTAGGTTACAATGGATCAAAGGATGCCACTAACATTGCTTCCACAAGTGGAACAAAGGTAATGTTTGTAAGAGCAAAAGAAAATCCAATTCCAGCTACTCAGCAACGACCATTGAGGACACAACATGCATCAAAAAGGCCAGTTGTGAGACAACCTCAAGCACAGATCAGACAGGAACGTGCTCAAACTCAACAAAGACAACAGGCTGGACAGTTCAGATACCAGCGACATCAACAGCACGTTGAGAGATATCAAAGAAGATACCCAACTGGATATCACACATTTGATCACCAGCTGAAGAACCAGTTCCAGCCGAGATATCACAAGAGACAGCAGAGACAAAGGAACGTCTCAGCTGGGTACTCAGCTGGATAATGAAAAAGACCCGGACATCAACAAAGAAATCAAGCTGGGAAAATACTGAGATCAAGACCCCACCAGCAACAACCGAAGAACACAAAGAATGTGTACATCGACTCAGCAGGAAGGATCATCAGATCAAATGACCCAATTCGAGTCATCAAGCAGATCTGGGTGGTAACCCACAAGGACCCAATTAAAACTGGGTACCTAAATTTTGATTTTTGTGTTAGGGTGCAACGGAACGACGCATCATTGAGGAGTCGATGAGAATGCTATGGTACTTGGACAGTGGATGTTCCAATCACATGACCTACGTAAAGCATCTACTCCAAAAATACATCGAGCATCCAGGCCCACAAGTAACATTTGGTGACAACTCCAAAGGTCTAACCAAAGGTTATGGTACATTTAAAACTATAAATATTATAATCCCTAATGTTTCATATGTACAAGAACTGCAACATAATTTGCTTTCCATTAGCCAATTCTGCGACAACGGTTTTTCTGTCAAGTTTGATACACAGGGATGCACAGGGATGCACAGTGAAGCACAGGAAAACCAAGCAGATACTACTAAGAGGGAAAAGAGAAAGAAATATGTATTTTGCTGACTGGAACAACAACCCTCTTGAGACTTGTCTTATATCTAAAAGCAGCAATGAAGTCAGCTGGCTGTGGCACAGACGACTAAATCATCTCAACTTCAAGACAATCAACAAACTGGCTAGGAACCAGCTCGCTAATAGAATTCCAGATCAAGTATATGACAAGAGTCATATGTGCAGCGCATGCCAACAAGGAAAACAAACAAGAATTTCATTCTCACTCAAGCCAGTTCAGTCAACTGATCACGTTCTTCAACTTCTAAAAAATGGATCTCTTTGGACTAGTTACTCCAGAAAGCTTCAATGGCAGAAAATATACTCTGGTCGTAGTGGATGACTTCTCAAGATTCACATGGGTGTCATTCCTGTACCAGAAGTGCGAAACAAGGACTAAGCTGTCAATCCAGCTGAAAGACTGTCAACTCAGAAGCAGTGCAAAATAATGTCAATCAGATCAGATCGGGGAATGGAGTTTCTGAATGAAACTATTTATGAATACTGCGAGAAGAACGAAGTTCAACATCAAACCTCAGCAGCACGTTCACCTCAGCAGAATGGTATAGCAGAGAGAAGAAACAGAACACTTAAAGAAGCGGCTACATCGATGCTTGTCAGCTCTGCCATTCCAAAGAAGTTCTGGGCTGAGGCAATCAACACAGCTTGCTTCACTCAGAATCACTCTCTACTCACATCAAGATAAGAAAAAATGCCGTATGAGCTATAAAATAACATAATACCATACATTGGATATTTCAAGGTCTTCGTATCCAAATGTCATATCCTAAACAATGGAAAAACACAGCTCAAGACATTCGACGCGAAGACTGACCGAGGAGTATTCCTTGGTTACTCTGCTGTGAGAAAAGCTTACAGAGTCTTCAACAGAAGAACTCAAACAGTCGAAGTAACTCCACATGTTACATTTGACGAGTCATCATTCGAATATAGAGATTCTGTCAAACAAAGAAATGAAGGAGAATCCTCAAGGTAGATTCAGACAAGAGCTCAAGATAATCGAATCAGGAATCTGGCCGAACCATTAATATGGGATGATGAACAAGAGGAGGAACCTCAAATCAATCAGGAAGTTCCACCAGCTGGAAATCAAGAGGAACCTCCAACGCCAAATCAAGGGGGAATGCCATCAGCTGGAAATCCAGACACTGCTGAATCCCCAGCCCTATCTCCAGCAGAGCTCCCACAGAAGTCACCTCAAAACTCAACCCAAGAAGAGTCTCATTCTCAAGACTTAACTCCAGAACAACTCCAAGCCAGATGAAATCTAGCCACTTCTAGCATCAATCAGCTAGAAGAAGAAATTTGTAGAAGGAGAAGATGGATAGAAGATCATCCATCATCAGCAATCATTGGAGAACTATCTGACCAAGTCAGAACCAGAAGCTCAGCTGCTCAAGCTACATCGGATCATCAAGAAGCAGCTGACACAACTCAACTCTCAGTAAAGCTAGAACTGACTGTCTATGATGAAGACTCAGCTCTAATGGCGTGTTATGTAGCTCAAGTTCCAGAGCCTCAAACAATTCTAGAAGCCTTAAAAAGTATACCCTGGACAAACGCCATGCAGGAAGAGCTAAATGAATTCCTCAGATTTGTGTCTGGGAATTGGTCGACAGACCTGAAGGAGTCAAAGTCATAGGACTCAAATGGATCTTCAAGAACAAGCTGGATACTCTTAGAGTCATCATCAGAAACAAAACTCGACTCGTTGCCAAGGGTTACACACAACAAGAATGAATTGACTTCGAAGAATCATTTGCTCCAGTAGCACGATTGGAAGCAATCAGACTATTTCTCACTTATGCAGCACATCACAAATTCAAGGTCTATCAAATGGATGTGAAGTGTGCATTTTAAAATGGAGAAATCAAGAAAGATGTCTATGTTGAACAACCTCCAGGATTTGAAGTAGAAGGAAATAAAGTCTACAAGTTAAAGAATGCGCTTTATGGATTGAAACAAACACCTCGAACCTGGTATGATACTCTATCAAATTTTCTTGTATCCAAAGGATTCAAGAAGGGCTCAGTAGACAGAACACTCTTCACCATCAAGTTGGGAGAAGACATCCTGGTTGTTCAAATCTATGTAGACGACATCATCTTTGGGTCAAGATCAACACTCTTATGCCAAAGATTTGGAGAGATGATGTCAAAACAGTTCCAAATGTCTATGATGGGAGAAATGAGTTTCTTCCTAGGACTTCAAGTCAAGCAATCAGCAGAAGGGATTTTTATAAATCAATCCAAGTACGTGAAACACTTGATCGCCAAATATGGAGTTCAATCCAGCAGAACGGTGAAGATCCCGATAAACACCAACTGGAAGATTGAACCTGGAACTGAAGAAAAGTCAGTTGATTCCAGCAAATACAGAGGGATAATAGGTTCTCTGCTATATCTAACAGCTAGTCATCCAGACATCTCTTTCACAGTCGGAGTGTGTGCCAGATTTCAAGTTGATCCAAAGGAGGCACACATGCAAGCAGCCAAGAACATTCTCAAATATCTCAAAGGAACTCAGAATGTTAGGCTGTGGTACCCAGCTGAAGACAATCTACAGCTGACTGGATATTCAGACTTAGACTTTGCTGGAGATCGGTTGGACAGAAAATCAACTTCAGGAACATGTCAGTTCCTAGGAAGCAAGTTAGTATCGTGGTTTTCAAAGAAGTAAATGTGTGTCGCAACCTCCACAACTAAAGCAGAATATATGGCAGCTGGAAGCTGCAGCTCACAAATTCTCTGGCTGAAACATCAGCTGGATGACTACGAAGTGAAAACTGGACAAGTTCCAATTTTCTGTGATAGCTCAAGCGCTATCGCTATACTAGAAAATCCAGTACATCACACAAGATGCAAATATGTGGACGTGCGACATCACTTCATCAGAGATCACGTGAAAAAGAAGGATGTGATTGTTGAGAAAATTCACACAGACATAGAGCGGGCTGATATACTCAACTCAGCTATTCATAAACGAGGTATCAGCTGACTACTATGATCAGCTGAGAGGTTTGCAACATCAATTCATACCTATTCATTATGTTTTTAACAGACTTTAGTCAAATCATATCATGTCATATCCAATCAAATTTAATTAAAAGTATGCAAAGATCTGAAGCATGGGAGTTTCAATGCAGAAGTCAAAACGCCTCAACCGTCCTCACTCGAGCATTAAATCGCATTTCCTGAACAAGAAACCGACATGACGCGAGAATCACTCTCAGTCATAGATCTTCTTATCAAACTACCAATCTTAATCGTTCATTCATCAAGAACGTTGATATAAATATGATAGAAGAGATACGCAAACTTTCGCCTTAACCCTAAAAAGTTTTTCGGCACTCTTTCTTCTTCCTCCCCTATATATATTAATTGTTCTACTAACAAAAGTTGCAGAAGAAGAACATGGAATTCAGAAAGATATCTCCAGAAGCCGATCAATATGAAGAGTCTGTCAAAGCTTCACTTTGAGAGTCGCTCAACTTTCAAGAACCATAAGAAGACAGAGTTCTAGGAGATAATGAAGCTCATCGACAGATCCGGTCTAACGCAGTGGGTGACTACAAAGCTCAAGAACAACATTCACCAGGAAGTTGCAGAATTCTTCCTGGGAATGTCAAAGGAAAAAGACCTCTTCCGCCCTAATGTTCCTCTCAAAACAAAAGAGAGAACGGGACACACAACTCACTAGGATGCAGAAATCAACATCAACAGGATCCTATCAAAGGAATTCAACCTGAGAGGAAGCCCAGTCAGAACTGGACGAGATGCTGATAAAGCCGGAGTCTTTAAGAGCAAACATGTCAGAAAAAAATGCAGGAGACAAAGTAGAATGCATCTACTTCCTTCCCAGCTGGGAAGAGGAAACAACATAAGGAGACAAAATAAGCTAAAGCACCGTCTTCAAAGAGAAGACTCAAGTTAAAGGTGCCCAGTCAGTCAGCCGAGAAGCCAGCTGACATTGAGAGAGAATTCATAACTACTCTCCGAGGAGCAGAAGGTCCACAAGCGGTGGTTTCTTACGGTGGAGAAGAAGTTCATGTGCCAGCGTGAACATCATCATCGCCACCACCTTAACGACGTATTCCAGCTGATCAACTAAGCTTAGACCCCAATCAACTAAGCTTAAACCTCACAACAGATGGAATACTTCAACCGTCTTCTCCTCAATTTCTTTCAGCTCGACAGGGACACCAATTTCAAGATCAACTCATGGAAGTTGGAGCTCAAGCCCCTGCACCAAGCTCAAGAGGAAAGCATTATCCAGCCGATGATCACTTGCAGCTGGATGATGAAAACAAGAGCTGAACCCCTTACCCACACTTCAGAAGTGGAAGGGAAATGCTTAAGTCCCTCAAAGATTGCACGTGACGCTTCCATCTCAAGGTTTGAAAACCTCTTGCTTAAAGGAGTGTCAAGCGCACTGCAAGAAGCCTGAAGAGCTGTTCAGACTTTCTCATACAATCTAATGAAGTGTGGAAAAGCCAAATTGCAAGGAATGAAGTTGTGCCCTACTCAGAAGATGTCATGTTTAGAGCTAACTCATACCTCCAAGCACTCAGCTGGATCTCCCTAGCTGAAACAGCCAAGGAAGTTGTGCCTACAATCACAGCTGAGGCTAATGCTATTAAAGAAGAGCCAGCTAATGCAACAGTTAAGCCACTAAGACTCCAGACCTCGATGTTCAGAACTGACAGCCGCAGTACAGCTGAACTAAAACATCGCCACAGCTGACAACACAGTGAAGATCGCTGACGCAATTCAGGAAATTGAATAGCTCAATAAGATGATAGTTTGTCTCTCCCGCCTTGTTGATTATGCCAAAAAGGGGGAAGATAATAAGACAACTACTGAGCTAGAGAAACCAGCTGAAGGAGAAACGGAGTCAATAAAGAAACAGCAAATGCAGAAGAGAAGACCCAGCCAGCTGGGATTGACGATTGAAGATTGAAGAATTTTTTTCTCTCTTTTCGATTTATCTCTTTAATTGCTGTAATTTCTTACTTCAATAAAACAAAGTTTTATTTGCTGCTCAAAGCTCACCCTGATGATAATTACTTTTAGTCCAGGCTCTGAACACTGAACTCTTAATCTGCTTTTTTTTACCCTCTTAAAACGTAGGGGAAAGCTAAGGGGAAGCTTCATAGTTTGTATCAGTTAGGTTTTAGCATCATCAAAAATGGGAGAATTGTTGGGAAAATTATAAAGTTTTGATTTAATACCAAAACCCAACTGACTCCAACCGAGTAGATGATCGCATCAACCTAAGTAGTGTTTTCCAGCTCACCTGTTTGAGCTCTAGATTTTCTAAAGTTTACAGGTTCAGGAAGCGGAAGACAGCAGAAGCTCAAGACAGCAGAAGATCCAGCTGTGTTCACAGCAGGAGTCAACTATCAGCTGAGTTTAGTTCAGAACAGAGCATGATCAAACTGAAGATTAATCGAGCTAAGTTCAAGACACAGCTGATCCAGTTGTACAGAACAAAGGGAACTAACTCTGAAGACATCACTTCAAGTCTGCTTACCCAATCCAGCACCAAAGGCAAAGATCCCGGTAATAGAGGAAGTCAATATACCTCGACCAATGAGGGATTGCCAAATCAGCATCCTAGACTTCAGAACCTAGGATGTGACACTGATGAAGACAGGTGCAGAAACGCCCAACGGCAGATTGTGAATTTAAGAAAAGTAGGTATGATTCAAACGGCTCCTCCAACGGCTAGTCTTGAATCTCTACCTATATATACCCGTCTTCAACCTCAGGATCAGACACGAAAAACTCTCTACAAGCTTTTATTTTCTGAATTCATCAAGCCTTCAAAAGCTCTTAAGCAGTTCTAAATAGTTCAAAGAACACTTTACCTTAAAGTGTTTCTAGTCCAGAAACTGCTCAGTTTTTCGTCTGATTCCTAGGCAAAAATCATTGTATATCTTAAGCCTAGATCTTGAACGAGTTCATCTAACTCTAAGTTCTTCATTGTAAGAACTCGTTCATAGTTGGAACCCCAAACCAAACCCCTCTTTACCCAGAAAGGTTAGGTCAAGGTTACGCTTGCTTGAAGCGCGAAATTTAAGTGGTTGTAAGGTTTTTTCAGTACCCGCAAACTGAAAGGTTAGGCTTGACAGTGCTCGTAAACTGTTGGAACACAGCTCGGATTAGAGTTGTGAAGTTGCTTGGTACTTGGAAACCAAGTGGTAGTGAATTACCAGTGAATCTGGTCGTGGACGTAGGAGGTGTTACTCCGAACCACGTAAAATCTCGTGTTATTTTCTTTCTCGTTATTTTTAGTTTTTGTACTAACTCCATTGACACATTGCATTTTTATCAAATCTGCGTACTCAGCTGCTCTCCAAAGACAGTTGTGTCTTTCTGAAAATTGCATAACTTGATTAAGCTGAAAACGTAAAGATAATATTTTCAAGCTGAGTTTTTCTAAGCAAACGAGCTAAGTTTTAAACCACCACTTTCCGCACCGCCAGCTGAGTTATTAGCCCAGCTAACCTTTCTCAGCTGGATTCATAACTGAGCTCGCACACTATGTTTTAAACTTATCAAAAAGTTTTAAAAATCTATCTTAAGTGTATTCACCCCCTCTCTCTACACCAAAAACCCAGCTCAGGGACCATCAAAAACAAACTTGATAAAAGCTTGTATCTGCAAGACGAGATATGCCCCGACAAGTGCTCACGGTACGGCGTATCATATTTCAAAGATAAAACGACGACGTTTCTTTCGTAATCAGCACTGAAATAAGAAAGAGCTTCGACGAACTAAATTAGAGCTTGAGAACTGAAAAATAAACTCTAGTATGCAACTATATGGAATGATTTAATGGTATAAGAAATGAGAGCAAATTGTGGTGTGTTAGAACCACCAAAAGAAGCTCATATATATAGCATTACAAGGGGGAACTCGGCTGTCTCACATTGATGATTTAGCATCAATTCTAGGCAATTACTTGATAGCCAAGAATTAATTGCTTAAAATGGAATGGCCGTGACTTCCACTTCAAGCAAATAAATAATTGCAATATTTAATTAATTTGTATGTTGAACAACCAATTGGCAATTGAAAAGGCCGCAGCCATTAGCCAATTCATGGCAAAGCCTCAAACTTAATTTAATTAAGTTGTTTGTTATTTGGGCCGAGCCTAATCTCAAACAATTTGACTAATCAGTTAAAAATTGGAAGCAAATGTTTAATTGATTTATGAACAAAACTTGATCCAAGCTCAATACAAATTCAAGGCCCACGGGTCACAATTTGAGCCGAGCTCATTCCTTCAATGTGGTTAACCACATTAACGATTATATACTCGACAAATAGAATAATCTCATATTATTTAATTATGAAATAATTAAATACATAATCACCACAAATAATGATTAAAAACTATTATATCCAACAAAATCATTAGAAATTAGCGTTTATTAGAATCAAATTTATAATCACAATAACTTGTATCCAACCAATCGCATGGCATGCGATCAAGCCAACATGCACGAACGCGTGCACCACACGCGTCGATTTTCGACGTTTATGTCAAGCGCGTGTATTATTTTTTTTAATGCTGTTCGTGTAATACATGTGTCTGACTTAATATTATTTTATTGCAGGACTTTGTTAGGACACTTTGAAGTGTCCTATTACATATCTAATAGGACAATTCTAAATGTCCTATTATCTGTTTCGAATTTTTTTAATTTTTAAATATGTTTTGACGAAATAGATAACATATATACGATATTATTTTAAAAGTGATAGTTTTAATGAATGAAAGTGATAGTTATATACAATATTTCTGCAAAGTGATAGTCTTAAGAAAAAGTGATAGTTTTCACGAATGAAAGTAATAGTCCTGATGAATAAAAGTGATAGTATTAATGGATGAAAGTGACACTAATTTTCCTTTTTATTTTGACATTTTTTACTTTTATTTCTGGACGTAATAAATAACATATACTCCCTTCATCCCATAATAAGTGGCTCGTATACCATATCGGGTCGTCCCATAACAAGTGGCTCGTTTCAAAATAAGAAAACATTTATTTCTTCAAAAATTATGGGTCATACCACTTTAACCACTTTTTAGCCTTTACCTAAATAACTATGTCATAAAGTATGAGCCACTTGTTATGGAACGAAGGGAGGATAAAATATTACTGCAAACATGATAGTTTTATGAAATAAAAGTGATAGTCATAATGAATAAAAGTGATAGTCTTAATGGATGAAAGTGACACTTATTTCCCAAGCTATTTTGTTATTTTTTAATTTTTATTATTACAAAATTGATAGTCTTAATAAATAAAAGTGATAGTTTTGTCGAAAAAAGTGATAAGTTTTAATTGGTGAATTATATTTTAATAAAAAAATTGGAAATCAAAAAAATCAAATTAAAAAAAAATCAACGGTTTGATCCAGGTTGAACGAGTCGGGTCCACCCAAATCCGATCGCATGAAATGCAATTGGTTGCATGAAAGTGCACCTCTTTTATCATCCTAAAAACTTAACAAAATGAATTTACAAAATTACCCTTCAAAACTGTGTTTTAATATATAGATATAAATTTCACCTAAAGTAACACATACTCACTCCGTCCATGAAATAAATACCCATTTAGGGTCTGGTACGAAGATTAAGAAAGCTGATAAAGTGGTTGTGAGTGGGATAAAAGTAGGATAGTAGGGTATTGTTAATGACACATTTGACTTTGTTAATTTTTTATTAAGAAAAAGTGTTCTACCAATTAAGAACAACACTTGGAAAGCTAAAACAAACACGTCATTTACATTGAACTTGTTCTGATTTTTTTGTCGATGTTTATTTTTTTGTCGATGTTTTTTTGAAGGCATAATTAAATAAATGTAACAATTTAATTAAGCCTTAAAGGCATTTATAATTAGCTCGAGCAGTGAGTTTATGTCTCATTGAATCACTAAAGCATTGCCTTATTTTAATTTTGTCCATCATTAAACAACAACATTAGGCAGCAAAAAAAAACACACAAAATCTAGCAGCAAATCTGATGTTGGCGGCAAGGGAGAAATTGGAGGCAAAACTAAATTTTTCATTGATTAAAAAAAGAGTTAAAGTACAATGATTTGATCAAATTTTGTGGGGGAAAATTTGAACATCACCTAACCCCACTCAAAACATCTATAAATACAAGCTTAAAGGCAGATTTTGTTCATTACACAAAGAAAAGCAATAACTATAGATTGAAGGCAGATATGGTGGATCCACGAGCAAAGCCAAAACTGACTGATCCAGAGCAAAACACAGTAGCTCAGTGGCTACTCCAACACAGCACCAATGGAAAACTTAATTGGGGAGCAAAAAAAGAGGCTGCTGACTTCTTTCACCTCAGTTTGAAGAGTATTTGGCGCATTTGGAAAATAAAGCAAAGAAATTTCAATAATTACAGGGACTTCCTATCCAGATTAAATCAATGAAGAAAGGTTCAGTGCACAAAGATAAATGGCATATTGATGTTGAGAAAGTAAAGAAGCTCTCAGTCCTTCAAAGGTCATCATTGAGAACCATGGCAGGTAACCTTGGTGTTAGTAAAAGTTTGATACATGTGTGGGTGAAAGAAAAAAAACTGAAGACACATACCAATGCAATAAAACCCTTTCTTACCCCCCAAAATCAGTTATAACTCAATTGGAGCCTCAATCAGCTAGGTTTCATCATTGAGAGTGGAAAAATAAAGTTTAAGACTATGTACAATACAATACATGTGGATGAGAAATGGTTTTACCTTAGCAAAATAAAAGATAGGTACTACCTTTTGCCAGATGAGATTCCGCCTCATATGACATGCAAGTCGAAGAGATTTATCCCAAAAGTTATGTTCAATTGTGTTGTTGCTAGACCGGTGATAGATATGGAGGGAAATGTCCTCTTTGATGGAAAAATTTGTATATTTCCATTCATTACAGAGGAGTCAGCACAAAGAAATTCAAAGAACAGAGACAAGGGCACCATAGAAACAAGACCAATACCATCAGTCACAAAACCAGTCATGAAACAATTCCTAATCAATCAGGTCAGATTCATTTCAATGCATTTTTACTATCACAATTGAATGCAATTCATCATTTAGATTAAACATCAACCAAACATGCAGATGGTGCCTATAATTAAAGCCAAGTGGCCAGCTTGGCAAGCAAAAACATTTTTATCCAGCAAGATAATGCCAAGCCCCACATCCAAGATAATGATCCAGACTTTCAAGTTGTTGCTAGATCAGATGTGTTTAATATCCAACTAATTTGTCAACCTGCCAACTCACCGGATACTAATGTCAATGACCTTGGCTTTTTTAGAGCCATACAATCACTCAAAGATCAGAAACCTGCTTCTAGTGTTGAAGAGTTACTACATAATGTGCAGGAAGCATTTGATAATTATCCAACTAGTAAGTTAAACAATGTTTTCCTTACTTTACAAGGCTGTTATGAAGAAATTATAAAAGTAAAAGGGGGCAACAACTACAAGATTCCTCATATGGGGAAGGAAATACTTCTTAGGCTTGGAAAGCTACCAGAGTGCCTTGAAGTTGATGTAGGGCTTGTTAGGGACAGCTTGGAGTTCTTAAAGTTGCATGAAAATGAAGAAGATAGATTTTACAATCTAGACAAGCTGGCTGAGGGACTGGAGCAGATTGTTCTACAAGATTAATGTCAGGTCATGGTTTGCAGATGATAGTTTACAAGCACAAACAATGTGAAGAGAGTTTTTGAGTTGTTTGTAATGTAAACTCTATATTTTGCATCAATATTGGATCATTTTTGTCTCAGCAGTAAACTTTTGCATCTTTGACTTTAAATGTTACACTTACAACAACCTAATTCAACCTCCAAAACTAGGGATTAACACTCCTAGTGGTGGCATCATTAGATTGCATCAAGTGCAAATCACATTCTTTCACTAAGGCAGCATATCACCAGGCATCAATATCATAGATCACATATCTCAAAGAGAGGCAGCAATATCACATAAACACAAGGACATCAAGTGCATCAAGTGTAGTATCAAAACCACTGATCAAGTGCAGTATTAGGCATCAACCATAGGCATAAAAAATCACAGATCAGGCATCAAAATCACAGATCAGGCATCACCAGCCCACAATGGCATCTCTAGCCATAAAACCACACGCATCACGCATAAGTGTAATATCAAAACCACTGATCAAGTGCAGTATTAGGCATCAACCATAGGCATAAAAAATCATAGATCAGGCATCAAAATCACAGATCAGGCATCACCAGCCTACAATGGCATCACCAGCCATAAAACCACACGCATCACGCATAAGTGTAGTATCAAAACCACTGATCAAGTGCAGTATTAGGCATCAACCATAGGCATAAAAAATCACATATCAGGCATAAAAAATCACAGATCATGCATCAAAATCACAGATCAGGCATCAAAATCACAGATCAGGCATCACCAGCCCACAATGGCATCACCAGCCATAAAACCACACGAATCAGGTAACCAAAAATAAGAACATAATAACCTGATTATATGAGAGATAACACGCAAGGGAAGAAGATCCCTAGCGTCTGCAGATGGCGAATTTTTTCTTCTTCGCTCTTATACTCATTTGGAATGAAATGGAGCATCTCCGAATCAGAGACAAGATTTGATTCCGGCACCACCTCCGCCGAATCGATCTCAACGAGGGGAGACTCCCATGAATAGGTAGGGATTGGCGAAAAATGAGTTGCCACTGGGATCGATAAATCCTCGTAGAAGAGAGGATCGCAGAGATTGAGTGATGCAGAGAGAGTAATAGGGTGAGATGTATATTGAGAGTTGGCCATGAGAGAGATGCGGCGTGATGAATTTGAGAGAATAGAAAGTGAAAGTTAGGGTTGCAGAGAATAGGTTTGTGAGGCAGAGATGAGTTTGAATGGATTTGGGCTGTGGGTTGGGATAGATAATTGGGTTGGATAATTAGGGAGATAACTAGTGGGTTAATTGGTTGGGTTAATTTGTTGGGGTGGATACATCAATGGCAAAGGGTAGTAAATAGGGAAAAGTTATGAGGGTAAAAGGGTATAAAAAGTAAAGTGGGTATTTTCTTTGTGGACAAATTTTTGGTGGTAAGTAGGTATTTATATCGTGGACGGAGGGAGTAGTATTTATTTTTACCGGAGTTAAGAGGATAGACTAATAATATCTAGATTTTTCAAGTAATCCTAAATATTTGATTTAAGAGGATAGACTAAGTATATACTCCCTCCGTCCCGCCATAAGTGTCTACATTTTCTTATTGAGCTGTCCCATCATAAGTGTCTACTTTCCTAATATGGAAACACCCTCTCTTACACAAAAGATGTGGGCTCCACCACTTTTTATCTTTTTACCCTTTAAACACTTCTCTCATAAATACCCGTGCCCAAAAGAAAGTAGACACTTATCATGGGACGGAGAGAGTAACAAATTGGCTTGCAACGTTTCATTTTTTTTATAATTGTGTCCCGATAATTGATTTCCATGATTTTTACAAGATGGCTTGCCGGAGAGTCACATGAGATACGTGGATTTTTATCAGATATCGATTTTAGTGTATAAAAAAATTGAAATTAAAAAAAAATTGAAAATAAAAATTCTGGAATTTTTTTATACAGTTGCTACAATCCCTCCAAATCAAATCACTACAATTTCTTCATCCTCTCTACATGCCTTTCAATGTTTTCTAACAAGATATGAGTGTAGTGCCAAAATTCATCTCACAGAAGCTTCTGCCATGACTAGACCTTCTCCTCAGGCTCATTGGATCTCTCATCAAGCTTCTGCCGTCAGCTGCGGTACAATTTTTTGAGGTCTTCAGAAAAAAAAAAAAAACCACCCCCCCAGATTAGATCGAAGAATCCAAGAAGATGAGAGGGAGAAAGGTAGATGAAATTGGGTTAATTTCTCCCATAAAACTGCTATAGTTTGATTTGAAAATTTTAGATTTCTTACTTTTATTTTACCCCTTTTGCAAGATTAAATGTGATTATACGCAGATTTAGTGACTAATCCGTGTGAAAATCATAAATATGATTTCAATCATTGACTTAATTGTGATCAATAGTTCATTAATTCTAGCTTGTTTATAGTTCTAATCTAAGGGGGTGTTCGTACCAGAACCCTACCTATATATATGCCCAAATGATTCTGCATACCACGCCCGTAGCATATCAGTGGCATCCATTTCACAAGAATAAAACTTTTCGCTTTATCCATGTTTCTGCAGAGCTCTTGTACAGTCTTTGATCCTCTTTCCAAAATCTAGTAGCAACTCGAGCATACTCAGAAACTGTTTCTGTGCATAGTCCACGAAAGAGGAGCTTACCAGTTTCCACGTAGATGTCTAAAGTCGTGCGCTGATTCCATTCAGGCTAATTGAGTTTGCTGATTCTCCAGCCAACTCTAGACTTCTTCTGTCAGTACCTTGAGAACAAAGGTAAGACAAAGACTGCACCCATGAAACCAGAGCCGGTTTTCGTATAACATCATCAGATTCTGCAATTTGCTGATACAGTTGATTAAGGAGCACGTTCTGTCCATTCAAGGGTAGTTGGACAATCAGCTGGGCCAATAACTTCATTAGATTTGGTAGAACCTACAAGTAGTTACCGAAAGTTACTGAATTGAAATCCAAAATGCAAGCATGTACAGAAAAGCATCCTTCAACCAGTTGAATTCATCAATCATTTTAAGTATAATACACCCTCCGTCCCTGAAAATTGTATCATCAAGGCATTTTCATCTGTCCCTAAAAACTATATCACATCCATTTTTGGCTATGACCCCACCACTTTTTTTATATTTTATACCTCACAACAATTCAAAGTGGTGGGTCCCTTTCTCCACCCAACAAACTATCTACCAAACATTTCTTAAGATCTGTGCCACATATTGTGATACACTATTCAGGGACGGAGGGAGCATAATACTTAAGAATCATCACCTCCACTGACAATATTGAAAATTCAGTTACTATCATAAAGGATCAAATTTGTCAAACGGTTGGAGAAAATATAAATATAAGAACAAACTCTACCAAGTTCTATTTTTCAATTTGTGGGAAGTCCTGTAGAGAGAGACTCCTCTTTTCAACCTCAATAATCCCTTTAACCACCACCAAAAATATCATAAGAGAAACAATGTACCTGTATATCAACCAGGGAAAGTAGTCGTAAAAGCAGATCTAGCACTTTTTTGGGAGGTTCTAGCTCGCCTTCCCAGTTCTTCCAGAGATCACTATCAAGATCATCGACTGTGTTGCAGAGGCTAGTAGCTTTCTGAATGAGACTACTAATGCAATAAAATATAGACGGACTGCCAGCGGGAAGATGCCGAACAAGTGCAGCTACTCCAGAAGCCATTCCCTCAAATGGAGTAATCCCAGGATAACCCTGTATTTCCAATTTACTAATCAAAGCTTAAAACAAATGACTAGCTTTCAATTATACATGCATAAAGTATAAGAATCAGTACCTCTAATGATCTTTGTAAGTAATAGAAAACAAGTTGCTCTTTCAGTAAAGCTCTTTCATCCTCAATAAGATCTTTCCCAGAAGTTATGAAAGCTACAAAAACTGAATGTGTATATCGAGCAACTTTTGCATTAGGATGTCCCATATATCTAAGATGGCGTATAAGGAATTGGCAACAATTAAAAAGAACTGATAAAGAGTTTTTAAGGATTCAAAATTAGTCGGTTTAATAAAGGATACAGAAACATAATTGGAGCCACAGCCTTCTCAAACACAGAGGCTCGTAATCGATCAACACAAGTAGGTATAACCCGCATATAGAACACGATACGAGCAGTTTGAACCTCATCTGTGGACCATAAATGCTCCATTTTGAGTTGGTTAGAAAAAGCTGCAAAGAATAAGTTAAATTTAGGGAGAATTCTCTGCTGACAAGAGAAAGAATGGAATATAAAAAGGTATACCGTGATTAGTGATCAAATGATGATACGAAGGCATGGACTCTATGAATGTAACACATGCTGATTCATTCTCCTGAACGCTTACAATAACAGCTCTAATTGAATCCATATACTCAGGCAAGCGCATTCTACGGAAATACTCCATGCACGAGAAAGAAACCAATATTTTTACTGAGATTTGTAAATGGGTATCTCGATCTATTTCAGTGTCTAACCTATGTTTTGTTACTCCTAATGCAAAAACAACAATCATAAGAAAAGCAGATTCAGCAATTTTCTCTATGTCACTAAGTAGCTGATTTCTCAAGCCCGTAAGCAACAATGTTGCCTGTCGATGCTTAAAGTACACTGCCTGGCAATAATCCCATACAAGATTCTCCACTGAATTTCGACTATCTTCATTTGCATATGCATACTGGTTGCAGAAGACAGCAGTTATAGCTCCCGCTTCCTTGAAAACAAAGCTAGTTAGATGGTCTTTGATCTCATCAAGTAGTGACACCCAATTTTCTTCAGGAAATTTAAGGATCTTATCATAGATACGCTGCAAAGGGAAAACTTCAGTCAACAATGCTAATGCAAGGGTCGCAAGAATAGAAGGCCTGTAGGACACTGAACCACTTCGAGCCAAGGCTAGTGCTATACATTGCAGAAGATGATTGAGTGTTGGTTGTACTTCGTTACAGTCAAAAACTTTGGCTCCAGAAACCAATTCTTTTGCCACAATCTCGAGACAATCCTCTACAGAATTCTTTAGGTGCATGAAACCACTCAATCCAGATCTATTGATAGACCTCAGTACTCCAGCTGCAGTCATTACTGCAGCAACTGAAGAATGAGTTGGCTCGACATCCTCCAAAAGATCTCTCACATCATCAATTATATCCACGGAATGTAGATTTAAGGAATTAGATAGAGCCCACTCAATCACATGCAGTAGCATGAGTCCCTGAGAAATGCCAAAGGGACCACCTTCTCGGTCCCAGATCCTGAACAAAATATCTAGAATTCTTCTAAAATTAACTGTAACAGGGGAAGAGAGAGCATAACCAGCACCTGCAAGAGCGCTGGATGCTAGCTCATCAGACAAGAAAATAGATCGGTAATCCTCTTCCATTAACTTACAAAGTAACTCCAAGCAAAGCCTTTTGGACTTCTCAGATGCAGAAGTTTGGAAAGAAAGAGCGCCAAGAAGTAGAACCCCTTCGGAGAAGAAAAGAGAGCTGCTTCCAAAACAAGATTTGCTAGAGAAAATGTGCAATAGGACATCAATGGCAGATTCAACCACCAAAGAAGTTTGCCTTGATTTTCTTGCCCAAATATATAGAAGCCTAAAAAATAGGGGATAAGATTCCTGTGGGGGAGAGAAGCTTTGTGAAGACAAAATGGAAATAACAAGTTTTGCTTGTGGATCTGCTACATGAAGTGCAGTTTGAGAACTGATAAGAATCTTCAGAGCCTGGAGGTGACGAGCATGGAAGGCCTGGCTTTGAAGTGATTCTCTAAGGTCGGCCCAAGCTTGGATTAATTCTTGAGCAGAGGAAGTAGAGGATTGCACCGAACCATTCTTGTTGCTGCTGATAACACAGATGCTCCTCAACCATTCTTCAAGGAAGAAATATTGAGGTTGCTTGGCCATTCCTCAACCTCAACTGCAGAAACAAGTATAGTTAACAAAGTTCACAAAGGAAAATAAAAGCAATAAGAGAATTACTCTCCTGCATATTGCACAAACAAGAGATACAATGTAATACCCCGATTTTTAATAACAAAATTAATTAAATACTAATCAATTAAGTAGAGCTTTGGCATTCATAAGATGTTAAAATCAGTATTAAGAATTTATTTGAGTTCGATTAAGAAGTAGTTAATTAAATTACTTGGGCCTTCAAGTAAGAGTTTAATAGATTAAGTGATTTATTCTTAATTGGGCCAAATTAATTTAACTATATACGAACTGAAAATTTTAATAATTTAATTAAAACACGTGCCCAATCTGTTCTTTTTTTTTTTTTTTTAACTCCACAATGCCCAATATTAGACTAAACTAATAAAACATTATACTCATTCTATTGTAAAAAAGTCATGCAATAGAATCCTTATTTGAAAATCTTGTCGGACGAACGTATGGTAAAAAGATGAAAAGATACACGTTGTTCTTCTGAAATCAAATCATCATCACCTTACAAAGACTTGAAATATGCAACAAGCCTTTCACTGATTGACCACTCTCTTCACAACAAATTTTACGAACACACCAAAAGAAAAACTTTCAAAAAAAAAATTGGAGCTCTCCTAATCAAGTCTACAGCTGCGCCAAAATCTCTTACAGAAATCCACAGTAAGTTCGCAAACCAAACTCCTTCCCATTCACCTACATATATCATGACCTGAATATTTCTTCTTAATTATTGCAAATCATCAAAACCACAATATTCGAATTCGAATTAAAGGAGCTCTGCCAGGAAAACTACAGCTGCTTAAAGATTTCAAAAATAAAATCGGGCCGGACCCCAACTCATCTCACTAACACAAGGTAATTTTGGATTTCCTTTTTTTTTTTTAAATACCATCTCATTCCATATCCTTTTCAAACCAAATACATAAACTTAAGAATAATATCTACATAGTACTAACCTCTAACCCGAGAGCAATAGGCTAGGAACACTAAATAATGATTAAGAACAAATAATATTATGCATAAAGCCTACCTGTTTTGTCTCGACTTTGATCGACTCGATTTGTCGAGTCTTGCTTATGGCTACATAGAATCCAGTCTAGTGCGGTGTCGGGCTGTTTCGGGAGGTTGTGTAGCGGAGCAACGGCAGCTTCCGGGCTGTCCGAAATCAGCAGAGGGCGAGACCAGATGGTGGCAGCGGCGGCGTTGTTGGCAGCTGACCGTGGTGGCGCGACGATGGTGGAACGACGGCGTATCGGCCGGAAAATCAGAAAACAAAGAAAAGATTGGAATTTGGTAATTAATCGAAAAATATTTTTTTTATATAAACTGAAATTAAAAGAAAAAGAGATGAGAGAGAGAATCGCACTTACCTCGTCGGCGGCGATGGAGGCGACCCGTGGCGGCGGCAACGGTCCTGTCACTGCTGCTGGTTTTACCGAGGCGGAGGACAGGCGAGCGACCGGTGGAATGTCGCCGGATTTTGAGAAGAGAGAAGAGAAGAAATTGCAGATTTAAATTAGGGGTATAGGGTTTTCGGATTTGGAGATTTAGTGCAATTGCAGAGGGATAGAGAGGTCGGCTGAGAGGGAGAGCGAACGGTGGTGTTGGTCTCACCGGAGAAGGAGAAGATACGAAGAGTGGTGTTGCTGCTGTCGTGAGTTCGAAAGAAAGAAGAGGGTCGAGAGAGAGAAGTAGCAGACTTTAATCTATCTATTATCGCAAAAAACTTGGGTGAGACCGGTCTCAAGCATGAGACCGGATCTCACCCGAGTTTGTATATATATTATGTATTCGAATAATTAATCAAATGACCCGTTAGCCCAGTGGTTTTTCGCTCTGCCTGCCATCCTCTATGTTATATATGTTCGACTCCTATATAGTGCAAACCGTTTCTTTTGTTTTTTTTTTTTTTTTGCATTGTTTGATCTATTAAGACACTTTAAAGTGTGTCCTAATAGCTATGTGATAGGACATTTTATGTGTTCTATTATCTATTTGTTTTATTTTCAATTTCTTCGTTTTAAAAAAAAAAATTTATTTATTCCAATAATACTTGTTAATCTCCAATTAGAATTTATTATTCCCTAAGCATTAGTATTCTTCTTGTTAATTATTACCTTTTACCTCATCAATATTCATTTGTTTACGACAATTATTATATTGAAAAAAAATTACTTTTCTTCTCGTAAATTATTACTCCCTCCGTCTCGCAATAAGTGGCCACATTATTTTCGGCACGGATATTGAGGAGAATGATGTTTAAAGGGTAAAAAGATATAAAGTGGTGGAGCCCACAACTTTTTGTGATAGAAGTTTATTTCCTTATAAGGAAAGTGACCACTTATTCCAGGACAATCCAATAAGGAAATGTGGTCACTTATCTCGGGACGGAGGGAGTACTTTTTATCCCGAAATATTTACGTTTGAAAAATATTACTTTTATTTACCACAATTGTTATATTTAAATACATTATTATTTTTCTTCTCGTAGTACTTTTTATCCCAACAATTACTTTTGAAAAATATTACTTTTGTTTACCAACAATTGTTACATTGAAATAAATTATTACTTTCTGTTCGCGAATTATTACTTTTTATGTTGACTAATATTTCTTTTATTTATGACAATTGCTATATTAAATGAATTATTACTTTTCTTCTTGTGAATTATTACTTTTTATCCCGATAAATATTATTTTTTTAAAATATTACTTTTGTTTATGAAAATTGTTACAGTGAAAAAATATTACTTTTCTTCTCGTAAATTATTACTCCCTCCGTCCACAATAAATTTGCCACATTGTGGATGACACGGGTTTTAATAAATCGTTGGTTGATTGTATTGTGAGTGGAATAAGGGTCCCACTTTTATATAGTTTTAAATTATGTTGTGAGTGGAAAAGTAAGTGAGGTGTGTGGGGTCTATTACCATAAATGGATGTGGCAATTTTTTTGTGGACAGACCAAAAAAAAAATTGTGGCAAATTTATCGTGGACGGAGGGAGTACTTTTTATCCCGACAAATATTAATTTTCGGTTATTTATCAGTTTTTTGGTAAACCGAAATCAAACCAGCCGGTTTTCGGTTTACCAAAAAACCGGTTCAGTACGATTTCGGTATATACATTTCATGAATTACGGTTGCAATTAACCTAAAATTCGGTTTCGGATAACCGCGGTTAACCGATTCCCCATCCTTAGATACGACGACAGATGAATCGATGATACTTGATGCTATGATTAATATAGGTTTGATTCGAAAACTGACAAATCCTCACATTAGCCACTCCTACTTCCACTTAAATCACTTTTTCAACCCAAAATCTCTTTAGCGAAGCCCACCAATCTCAACTCTCCAATCCTCACGCACTTGCCCAGTCTGTAGGACTTCTCTTTTTCCCTCTCTAGAGCACGAAGAGAGCGAGAGAGAGAGAAAGAGAGGCGAAGGTCGGATCTCCGTCGCTCTTGAATCTCCTTGTTTCTGCTCAGTTAACGCGCCACCTTTCTATTGCTCAGGTTTCGCTTTCCTTCCTTGTTCTCTGCTGGGAAATTTTTCTCGTTGGATTATGTGTTTATTCCCTTGAAGCAATGCAGCGTAGTTGCTGTTATTGAGGGCTGAATTCTTTTGTTTCGGGTTGTGAATTTATGCATATGCTCTACCATTATTTTAATTTTTTAATGAAAAAATTGGGTTTAAGATTTATTATTAGGAAGTTTTAATTAATGTTTTGCTATATATAACTATGCTAAAATGGCTCCAGTGTTTTCGGGAGTATGAATTCTTCTCTGCTTTATTGTTGTATTCCTCAATTGTATGAAACATGTGAAGACAGGACGAAGATATTTTAAGTTTTATAAAGTATTGAAATGGTTTGGTAGTGCATTTATTGGTGTATTATAATTTTTTTCATGTTACGCATTTATATTAATGAGTGTCCTTTTTGTCTGTCGCACTTTTTGAATGGTGACAATAGATGATGAAAACAAGCCGAGATTCTGTTTCTAGTTTGCTAAAGTGTGTTTATTGCTATGAGAATGTTTTGCTGCTGTTCACTTGATTAACTTTTACTTTTTCTGTTTGTTGTAAAAGTGTGCTTCTTCTGCTGATTTTGGTTGCTTAAACAAGACTGGAAGGTTTAGAATCTGGATGAGTGATTTGGAGAAGTTTGCGCTATGTCTCGTTTACTCTGGCCATTCTGGAGGGATTGATTTGGGAGAATATGTTATGATAGCAAATTGGAAAATGGTAGATAGTAGATGCGTTGCAAGCAGAAATATGATATGATGCCTTTTGGGGAAACTCTCCAATTTCTGTTTTGTTTTGGCTTTAAAATTATTTAGATTTTATATTGAGTGGCTGACATCCTGGAATTATGGAAATAGGATCCTAAAAATATTATAAGCACTAAGCAGATACATTTTTGTTTCTGGAAAAGGGAACTAAACATAGCCTTAGATCTGCAATTGAGCATCATTTCTCCTGTTTTGTTATTTTCCTTAATCTGTTGAGAAGCTTCTGGTTTTGTGGGTTAATATCAACTGTACAATCATAAGGGCTTTGTTTTTTATAATGTTGAGATGCTTCTGGATTTGTGGGTTTAATTTCGACTGTATGATCATAAGTAGTTTGTTTCTTATTTGACTTTGTTTTGGTTATTCCAGCTACCTGGAGATTCAAGTGAGGGTTTAACATTCCATATTTCCAATGCTAGCTCTCGGCTGCACAGGAGATTTTTAAGACTCATAATTCTAAAGGGAATTGATTGCTGCATTCTTCTACTGAACAGGTTTCACAATTTGTTGCTTTTTAACTATCATCCTTTACTCGCTGTAATTTTGTTGAAATCTTTCGGTTTAATTCCATTGTAATTTCTACTATGAATGCACTTTGATTTGGGCCCAATTTTCTTCAAGAATCAATACCTTTTATGCGAGCTCTCGTAGTTTCTCCTATCCGAGTATGTAGAAGGAGATACGGTATAATCTGATGTCACTTCACCAAATGCGATATTACCATTCAATTTTACATACGTGAAAATAGTTCAAATGTGATTATATGTATATCAATTGCAGATACCGAGCCCGGTATAGCACCTAGATGCCTAGGAGATACTGAAATTTCGCGTTTGTCTGGACGCTGTATCACTTTCAATTTCATTCCTGTATCTTCAAATGAAAAAAGAAAAATGTTTTTTGGATTATTTTGTGCAATTAGTTGATTTTGAAACAGAGGATTTTGGGCATCCCAGGCTCTCTCTTTTTCTCCTGTGTGTGTATTTGTGGCGTGCCGGGAAATAAACTTTTATCATTTGAGGCTTAAGTCTAATTTCTAGACCGTTACCTGTGTTTCATATCAAAGTCAAACTTTAAATGCTATGAAAAGAAGTTAAGAGTGCCTAATTTTTAGAGAAGAAAAAATAATCGATGATCTCTTAGTGGCACTGCTTAGTGCCACTGTTGTTTAGTTTGCCTTCAACTCCAGTTTCGTGTTTTGTATATTTTCTTTTGTCTCTAAAGTTCTTGAAGTATTGGGGTACCTCAATGGTTAATTTTGTATGTTTCTTTCTCGAAAACCTGAAATTACCCTGTGATTTATTTTGTAGATACGTAAAAATGAATATAAAGAAGTTGAAGACAGCATTCGGGTACCTCAGTGCCCGGAGCATCAGTTTTTAGTTGGATTTCATGCACTTCTCTCTCTTCCTCCAGCAAGAATAAGTTGAGGCGATTTGTTCTCCTCTCCAAGGTCGGTTTATGAGAACTATTTTTCAGTTGTTTGTGATGCCATCTTATCGGTTATCCGTTTCAGTGCTATTTTTGTGAATTTCTTATTGATTTCTGTGTTCTGTTAATGTAACTTGCTATTAGTATTCTCTATTTAAATCAAAGTAATGTATAAATAAGTAATCTCTTAATTAAAGCAAAAGTCTTTCTTTGCAATCAAATTTCTTTTATTATGGCAACGAAAGAAATTTCCAGTTACTTAAGTAATACTAGAAACCTCAGATTTTCTTACCTTAGAATCAGAAATGTTCATCCTTTTCTGCCGACTGTTTATTTCTACAGTCAATCTTTTCCCTGAATAATTGATTGGTGAATGGTGATAACTTCAGGAGTTGGTGTAGTGAGCTTTTGATCATCATTTACTACTAATAATATCCTGTGATTCTAGGACTACCATCCATTATAGTGTTCGCTTAGTCAAATTCATGGTTCATGTCACTTAATCCACATTCTCATATTCTACTTCTACGATACTATGACCTATTGGCATCAACAAACACATGCTGTTATTAAAATTTTACTCGGTGATGATAAGCCAATAATATCTTCGCATCTTCTCTCACGTTACCACCTTTTGCTAATACAATTTGGTTTCATTGGTAATAGTTTTAAAGCTGAACTGCATGAATTCTGTTTATGACAGGTAGTCAGGTGCTTTAAGAAAGAAAAAAAAATGTTTCTTAAAACGCAACTGTCATGGAATGTGTTAGTTCCCGCTGAGAACCTCGATGTTGAAGGACTGATACTTCAAAGGGCTATATTGACTCAGCTTCTGGATGACTTTGCTACGAAGAAGGCTTTCAAAGATTTAGGGTATTTCATTGCTGTAACAACTCTGGATCGCATTGGAGAGGGGTTAGTTCGGGAGCAGTATGGGGATCTCCTTTTCCCAGTGGATTTCAGTTGCATCACGTTCAAGATGTTCCTAGGCGAGATCGTGGAAGGCGTTGTCCACAAGGTTCTGAAACACGGCATGTTCTTGAGATGTGGGCCTGCTGAGAAAGTATACATCTCTCACCACAAGATGGCCGGCTATCAGTACGTGCCTGGAGAGAACCCATGCTTCAGGAACGACAAGTCTTCAAAAATCGAGAAAGGTAGTTTGGTGCGGGTTATGGTGATTGGTGAGAGGTATGACGAGGCTGAGAAAGATTTTAGTGCCCTTGGCAGCATGGAAGGTGACTATCTCGGGCCCGTCGTCTCTTAGGCAAGTTTCTTCTCCCATTGCTTGAGTTCACAGATAATGTTACTATATTATGTTCATCTAGTCGCACAACAATGTTGTTATCTGCAAGTTCTTAGTTGCAGGTATATGTTTTATGTTTTAGCTGAAAATAATTGTCTTGACAAGCTTGTTATCAGCTTATTATTTGATAAAAGCTTCATGGTTTCATTGTGTGTTTATTTCAATTGATACAAAAATTGTGTGATGGGATAAGACCCCTTAGTCATGGGATGAGCCTTTCAACTTACACGCATGCGCCGTGTGAGAGACATTCGCCTATTTCGGCAAAGAAGCTAACAAGAGTGAAAACACCATAAATGTAAACACCCCGTCAGGCGTCAAGTACTCATATTGACCTGTCATATCATTCAGATTCACATACAAATTGGGTAGATGTTTGGACCGGTTTTGAGCTTAGTTCTAGGTATGGAAACTGTGACATGTTTGATACTTACCAAACTATTCAAACTTTCAATTAAATGGTCAAACTATTGCATTTTTCACAATAATGTTCCGGTCTCAATTTTTCGTTAAATCGTATCCGACGTGGCACGTTGAAAATATTATATGGACAATTTGATATATAGAAGGGAAATGAGATGCACAAGATAAACTATATAAAAGAATGAATAAGATCAATAAATCCTAATTAAGGATTCATAAATCTTAGTTGCGAGTTAATTAAATATTAATTAATATTTAGAAAAATAAAATAGAAAATAGGGTGGATTGAATTGAATCCGGGTATACAATTTTTGCTAGGGGTGTAATCGAGCCGAGTCGAGCCGAATAGTGTATTGCTCAAGATTGACTCATTTAGCTAAACGAGCTTCTCATTTAATTATCGAACGAGTTCTTATCGAGCCGAGTGTAGAGCCGAGCCTAAACGAGCTTTTAAAATTTAGTCATTCATTAAAAATATTAGTTGCTTTTTCAAAAATATAAGTTATTTTATTCACAATAATGTAATATATTTACTATTTTCTTATAAATAAATAAAGTTAACTAGATAGTTAAATCAAATGTTGGTCCCAAGACGGATACCTTGGTGTAGAGGGGGGGTTAATACACCAAGGTTTAAAAACTTTTTCAAGTTAAAACTCTTTTCAGAGAGCTGGCTGTGTTCGATCAAGCTGGATGGCAGCTTGATCGACACAGCTGGCTGTGTGTGTGTGCGGAATGTGGTGGATTTGGAAAGTCCGTCTGTTGCTTCAAATATATTGCAAAGCTCTGTTTCACTTTTCAGTTAGTCAGTTTATGCAGATTGAAATGTATGCTTATGAGGGTTAGTAACATGCATAAAACAAAGAGATAAATAACAGAGCATTTTTAACGTGGTTCGGAGTAACCCCTCCTACGTCTACGACCAGATTCACTGGTAATTCACAACCACTTGGTTTCCAAGTACCAAGCAACTTCACAACTCTAACCCGAGCTGTGTTCCAACAGTTTGCGGGCACTGTCAAGCCTACACCTTCAGTTTAGGGTGCGAAGAACCTAACCACTCGAATTACACGCTTCGAGCAAGCGTACCTTTACCTAACCTTTCTGGGTTTGGGTTTGGATATAGTTTTCCAACTATGAACGAGTTCTTACAATGAAGAACAAGGAGTATGATGAACTCGTTCAAACTAGGCTTAAGATATTTATTCTGATATATTCTGCCTATGACTGAATATGTGAACAACTAAGAACACAGCTGACTGGCTGGGTGTTCTAGAAAGATTTGGCTTTGTAGATCGTTGTTCATTTTTCTGTTTTCTTCTATTTCTTCAGTCGTCTTGCCAGCCTCCTCTTCAATGGTGGAGGAGAGATATATATAGGTGGAGATTCAAACTAGTCGTTGGAAGAGAGCCGTTTGAATCTTACCTACTCTTGTTTACTTCTGGCCTTTACCTACGAAGTAGGTCTGCATCTGCAGAAGCTAGTTCTTCTCTGATCTGACTGCGTCAGATAAGATCTTCTGACATCGGGATCTTGTCTTTGAGAAGGTCTTCGTCTTCGAGCTGCTAAGCGTCTCTGCTGTATCTTCAGCGGCTTGGACTCTGCTGTGTCTTGATTCTGAGCTGTCTTTAGACCTGTGCTGTATCATCAACCTGAGCTGTGTCTTCAACCTGAGCTGTGTCACTGACCTGAGCTTGTTTTAGTTCTGAGCTGTGTCAACGACACTAAGCTGGGTCTTTTACACTGAGCTGGGTCTTTCACACTAAGCTGGGTTTCCGTCACTGAGCTGGGTCTTGATACTGCAAGATCTTTAACTCTTCTTGGTCTTGCTCTGTTGAGTCCTTTAAGCTGTCAGCTTAGCTGTGTCTTCGTCGTCTTCGACTGCCTTCAGCGAATCTACCTGTAAACTAAAGAAACTCTATAAGCTCAAACAGGTGAGCTGAAAAACGCTTAGGCTTGTGCGATCATCTACTCGGTTGGGGTCAGCTGGGTTTTGGTATCCAATCAAAACTCTATTAATTTTCCCAACAATTTCCTCCTTTTTGATGATGCCAAAACCTAACTGAGAAAAACAATTTACTTCCCCCTTAACAAGAAAACGGGTTTTCAAAAGTTTAAACATACACAGCAGGTATATTAAATTAAGAGTTCAGTGCCTGGACAAAGAGTTATTGTCGTCAAGATGAGCTTGAGAGTAAAAACGAATTTTTCATTAATAAAAGAAAATATTACAATTTTACATTTTATAAAATATTCAAAAGACAAAAATTCCCAGATGACTTGGTCTTCAGCTCTGCTTCCTCTGCTGCTGATTCTTTAGTCTTTCTTCTTCAAGCTGTTCATCTGTTCTTAACCTGTACCGGTTGAAGATCATCCGTTCCAGCTTCCTATATTCTTCTTCATTACTTACCTTGGAAATTTTTCTCCTGATTGCCCATTTGTTTACTTCTGCGATTACTTGCGATTTGTCAGGGAAATCGGTTCCAGGTATTAGTGGAGGCTGGAGATGATACAGCTGGGGAGCAGAAAATTGGATCTTTGCGGTCTCTGCAGCATTGAAGAATGCTTTTGCAGTCATCCTATCTTGATGGAAGAGCTCATTCAGATGCATCTTGAAAGCAACATCTGGAGGCGTATTTGGGTAGGCTCCCAGATAGTAGTAATCTTCAATGAACTAATTTTGTATGTTCCCAGTCGTCATTTAATTCTTCTGGGATCTATTCATCTATTCTTCTCCAGTTCATTGGCATCTGAGTCTTTTTCTTTGATGCTCTGATGTTTGCTCTTTTCTTCTTCTGCTTCTTTTCCTCAGCATCGAGCAAGCTTTCCTTCTTCTTTTGCTGCTCTTGAAAGTTCCTCATCTCTTGCTTTTGTTTATTTACAAAGTTGCAGAGCCATTGAGTATCATTTATTTCTTCTGGCTTGGCTCCGCTAGCTTTGGCAAGAGGGATGATCATTTTGCTCCATTTTTCTTTTCATCCAGCTGGTTCTTCTGCTTCCAGCTCAGCAACAACTTCATCAATCTCAGACTGGAGCACTTGGATTTCATCTTCAGCTACAGCTTTTCCTTTGCCTGCCCTTGATGTTTTTCTCTTGTCATTTCCTTCCCCCTTATCTTCCCCCTTTTTCGCATTATCAACAAGGGTGGAGGATAGGTTGACAATTGTCTCATTTAGCTGGGCCAGGGCTTTGTCAACATCATCAATCTTGGCTGTGTTGTCTGCTGTGACAAGGTTGAGTTGTGCTGTGTTGGTACTTCCAACTTTGAACTGAGTGTCCAGCTCTTTGTAGAGATTGAACAGCTTTTGAATGTCAGTCCTGTTGGAGAGGGTTTGTTGTTGTAGAGCTTGCAGCTGGCTGGATAAGTCGCTGAAGCTGCTTTCCAGTGGAGCTTGAAGGCTTGAAATGATCTCAGGAACTCTCTTCTCTAGATGATGTGACTGATCAATGCGATGAGATACGAGATATTGCTTGAGATCTTCACTGGAGCTTCTTTGTAAGTTCTGGGCAAAAGAGTAAACTTCATCAATGGACTGTCCATGACAATGGACTTGCCATTCTACAGCTGTGATGCGCAGAAGGGTGTCAATGTCTGATTTGAGTCTATCCTGGAATAGGATTTCCTCAACTTGTTTGGCTATCTCCTCCTTCATTGCATCAGAAAGCACGGCATTGGAATCCGTTTGGATCCCGGATTCGACTTGGCTAGGTTTGACTGCCTCGATCTCGACCAGTGAGCGAGTGTCATTGGCAATTGGACTAGGTGGTGCAGCTTCTGCGGGCTCAACTGTTGCAGAAGTTGGCTCGTTTTCAATCATCATTGCCTCAGCTGTGTCTGCATGTACAGCTTCCTTGGCAGTCTCAACTGGAACAATCCAGCTGAGAGTGTGGAGGTAGGAGTTGGCTCTTGCGATTACCTCCTCAGATGGTGATACTTCATCTTGCTTAGTCTTCTGGATGAGAGTTTGGATTAGCTCGTCTTGATGCAAGAAGGCATCTTGAAGACTTCCAAATCCGAAGATCTCCTATAGAGCAGCTTCTTCGGCTTTGAGCTTGTTGAAGGAGTAGAGCTCCACAAGTTCCTCATTTACGTACCAAGTAGTCATCTTGGTAGCGAGGTAAAATTTGAAGTCGCTTACGACGACTAATGCGGCGGGGAGTGAAACAAGAGACGGGTATTGTTGCAGTGCGCTCTTTACTTCTTGAAGCCTGAGGTCATCGAACCTCATGATGGTGGCAGCACGTGCAACGGCTCTGGGACTGAGGATTTCAACTTCCTCAGAAGTAATGGGACTTGAAGGTTCAGCTTGGTTTTTATCATCCAGCTGCGAAGGAACATCAGCTGGACGGGGCTCTTTAGGTGAGCTGGGAAGAGAAGATAGTTCAGCTTGGGAGTCAGCTGGCTGTGAAGACGCTTCAGCCAACTGAATGTCTGTCAGCTCTCTTAAAGGAGATGGTTCTTTGGAAGGAGAGCTGGGTGCTGAAACTTGGGTGTGTGGAAGCAAGGAGGTTTCAGGCACTGAAGAATTGAAAGGGGAATCTGAGATGTGTACCTGAGGATGGGATGGAAGAAGAGATTGTTGAAGAGAAATTCCAGCTGATTTGTAGTCAGCTGGAGTGGGGTGTGAGAATGCTTGAAGAATTTGACGAAGGGGAATAGCATCCTCTGGGTCTGGGTCAGTGACCACTATTTGTGATTCTTCAGCTTCTCGTGATGTTCTCACGAACTCCCTTCCATTGTCTGAGCTGGAGGAGGATCCCTGAGCTGTCTCCTCGCAATGGCGGTCTCCACTCAGTTTTCTTCTTTTGGACAGGGGAGGCTGTGAGAGTGGATTCCGATCCAGCTGTCTCAACAACTGGTTTCTCTGCTGCCTCCTTAGCTGGTTTGATGGCTGCCTTGAATTTCAGCTTCTTTTTGGCAGGTGGAGATCCAGCTGGCTGTGTCTCCTCTGATTGCTTCCTTTTTCTTGCTTGAGATGGAGAGGCATTCTGATGCTTTGCCTCTTGCGCCCTCTTCTTCCCTTCAGAGGCTGCTTTCTTCAACAAGTCAGTGAGCTGACTTAGCTTTTCAAAGAGTATTCTGGACACAGAAAATTCTTCTGCGTTATGCCACTTGATTTTCCTTCCAGTAGAGTAACTTTCTATTATGCACGCTACTTTGGTGCATAGATAGATTGTCTCTTTACAGCTGTACCGGGTGAAGCTGTCATCTTCAAAATGAATCTTTTTAGATTATTTTTCCAATTTTCCCATGAAGTATGAGAACCAATCCACAGGGTCATTTCTGAGAATGGCTATCATTGGTTTCAGTTTGGGTATGCTGATCTCTCCTTGAGATCCAGCGATACCGAGGATGCATTTCTGGGTGACATCCAGAAGTAATCTGTACTTGGGCTTGAGCAGGAGCTTGGACATGCTCGCCCTGTACGGTTCTGGCTTGAACAACATCTTATCCAGTTCGATCTGGATTTCTTCTCTGGTGTAATTATCTGAGGAGCGGTCCCCAAGAGTCTATAGGCAGAACAACTTGTTTACCATCCGGTTGATGTTGATGTCAACGTCCCATGGAGTTGTATGTCCAGTCTTCTCCTTGATTTGTAGAGAGACGTTGGAACAGAGTCGATCATCTCGGTTAGATATCTCTAAGAAGAACTCTGCCACTTCCCGGCGGAAGATGTTCTTCGGTCTTGCAGTCGCCCACTGCAAAAGTCCGGCATTTTCGATGAGATCCAGGACTTCCTGGAACTCCTCGTTCTGGTAGTTCTTGAGAGTCAGACAACTCTCAAAATGAAGTTTTGACATCAGGTTCTTAGTCTGGCTTGCTCCTGGTGTAGTCTTCTTTGGTGCCATGATTTTCTTCTGTAGAAAGAGGTTAGAAAGACGAAGATACTCGGGGAGCGTATTAGCAAAAAGATAATCAAGAATCTGAGATATAAATTTCAGATAAGTATGAGCGATAGTAAATATGGCGAAGATTTGCAAAAAATTTGATAAATATATCAATTGCCCATTTTGATTAATGGTTGAGATCTTGGCAATTGTATTGAATATCTGCGGCTGAGAGAGATTTGCGCAACACGTCCTATGACGTGTGAATATTGAGTATATGTCACGCTCGCGTGAGGAAGTCGAAACGTTCTGACTTCTCACTCAGTTCTCTTGAGCTACAGTATTCTGCATGCTTTTCATTAAATGCGATGGGATGTATAGCTTGCAGAATAATCCATTTAAGGAATGTTTGGAAGTTTGAATTAAATTCAAATAATTTTATCCTTACATTGTATTACAACAGGAAATATAATAAACAAAATCTGCAAACCCGTCAGCTGATCATTGTAGTCAGCTGATACCACTGCTGTATTCTCTTCTGCTAGATTGAAGGTTCTCCTCAGCTGAGTATCTTGGTGATTAGCTTGAAGCTTCTTCAGCTGAGTTCCCTTTAGCTCTTCGATTGTTTGTCCAGCTGAGCTTTATTTCCTTTTAGCTGGATAATCCTTCTAATCTGAGCTTTTGGGATCCATCTAGGTTTGTTCCCCCTCAGTTGGTGACTCCAACTGAGTCTATCTTGGTGAGTGCATTCTGTTGGGTCTTCTACTTGATTTTGCTGATTTTTTTCAGCTATGTAGAGTTCCCCCTCGATTTGATAGTAGGTGGCTTTTTCTTCAGTTGCATCCTACTTCCTTCTAATGAACGGATCTTCTCACCATCGGCTCATTTCTTTGAAGAGGTCTCTGATTGTATAGCAGGTAGTCAGTTGTTCCAAATCCAGCTGATTCTTCTGCTGCTTCTTTATTCTTTCCTTGAGACCAATGTGCTCAGCTGTATGACTGGCTGCATCTTCCGTTATGCATCCCGCTGTCTTTATTTCACAGCTGGTCGCAGTCAGCTAGCTGGATTTCTTCATCATCTTTGCTCCTCTATTGAGAGATTCCTGCACAAGGAGGATTTCACGACAGTATGCAATATAATGATTTTTTTTTAAAAAAAAAAATTGAAGCGTTGAAGGATCTGTTCAGGTGACCACTATCAGCAATGAAATGCTGACTTGACAGATACAGTGATCTTTTGAACCACTGCTCTGATACCAATTGTTGGTCCCAAGATGGATACCTTGGTGTAGAGTGGGGGGGTGAATACACCAAGGTTTAAAAACTTTTCCAAGTTAAAACTCTTTTCAGAGAGCTGGCTGTGTTCGATCCAGCTGGATGGCAGCTTGATCGACACAGCTGGCTGTGTGTGTGTGCGGAATATAGTGGATTTGGAAAGCCCTTCTGTTGCTTCAAATATATTGCAAAGCTCTGTTTCACTTTTCAGTTAGTCAGTTTATGCAGATTGAAATGTATGCTTATGAGGGTTAGTAACATGCATAAAACAAAGCGATAAATAACAGAGCATTTTTAACGTGGTTCGGAGTAACCCCTCCTACGTCCACGACCAGATTCACTGGTAATTCACTACCACTTGGTTTCCAAGTACCAAGCAACTTCATAACTCTAACCTGAGCTGTGTTCCAACAGTTTGCGGGCACTGTCAAGCCTACAACTTCAGTTTCCGGGTACTGAATAACCTAACCACTCGAATTACACGCTTCGAGCAAGCGTACCTTTACCTAACCTTTCTGGGTTTGGGTTTGGATATGGTTTTCCAACTATGAACGAGTTCTTACAATGAAGAACAAGGAGTATGATGAACTCGTTCAAACTAGGCTTAAGATATTTATTCTGATCTATTCTGCCTATGACTGAATATGTGAACAACTAAGAACACAGCTGACAGGCTGGGTGTTCTAGAAAGATTTGGCTTTGTAGATCGTTGTTCATTTTTCTGTTTTCTTCTATTTCTTCAGTCGTCTTGCCAGCCTCCTCTTCAATGGTGGAGGAGAGATATATATAGGTGGAGATTTAAACTAGCCGTTGGAAGAGAGTCGTTTGAATCTTACCTACTCTTGTTTACTTCTGGCCTTTACCTACGAAGTAGGTCTGCATCTGCAGAAGCTAGTTCTTCTATGATCTGACTGCGTCAGATAAGATCTACTGACATCGGGATCTTGTCTTTGAGAAGGTCTTCGTCTTCGAGCTGCTAAGCGTCTCTGCTGTATCTTCAGCGGCTTGGACTCTGCTGTGTCTTGATTCTGAGCTGTCTTTAGACCTGTGCTGTATCATCAACCTGAGCTGTGTCTTCAACCTGAGCTGTGTCACTGACCTGAGCTGTGTTTTAGTCCTGAGCTGTGTCAACGACACTAAGCTGGGTCTTTTACACTGAGCTGGGTCTTTCACACTAAGCTGGGTTTCCGTCACTGAGCTGGGTCTTGATACTACAAGATCTTTGACTCTTCTTGGTCTTGCTCTGCTGAGTCCTTTAAGCTGTCAGCTTAGCTGTGTCTTCTGCTGTCTTCAGCTGTCTTCAGCGAATCTACCTGTAAACTACAGAAACTCTATAAGCTGAAACAGGTGAGCTGAAAAACGCTTAGGCTTGTGCGATCATCTACTCGGTTGGGGTCAGCTGGGTTTTGGTATCCAATCAAAACTCTATTAATTTTCCCAACAATTTTCCCCTTTTTGATGATGCCAAAACCTAACTGAGAAAAACAATTTACTTCCCCCTTAACAAGAAAACGGGTTTTCAAAAGTTTAAACATACACAACAGGTATATTAAATTAAGAGTTCAGTGCCTGGACAAAGAGTTATTGTCGTCAGGATGAGCTTGAGAGCAAAAACGAATTTTTCATTAATAAAAGAAAATATTACAATTTTACATTTTACAAAATATTCAAAAGACAAAAAATTCCCAGATGACTTGGTCTTCAGCTCTGCTTCCTCTGCTGCTGATTCTTCAGTCTTTCTTCTTCAAGCTGTTCATCTGTTCTTAACCTGTACCGGTTGAAGATCATCCGTTCCAGCTTCCTATATTCTTCTTCATTCCTTACCTTGGAAATTTTTCTCCTGATTGCCCATTTGTTTACTTCTGCGATTACTTGCGATTTGTCAGGGAAATCGGTTCCAGGTATTAGTGGAGGCTGGAGATGATACAGCCGGGGAGCAGAAAATTGGATCTTTGCGGTCTTTACAGCATTGAAGAATGCTTTCGCAGTCATCCTATCTTGATGGAAGAGCTCATTCAGATGCATCTTGAAAGCAACATCTGGAGGCGTATTTGGGTAGGCTCCCAGATAGTAGTAATCTTCAATGAACTAATTTTGCATGTTCCCAGTCGTCGTTTAATTCTTCTGGGATCCATTCATCTATTCTTCTCCAGTTCATTGGCATCTGAGTCTTTTTCTTTGATGCTCTGATGTTTGCTCTTTTCTTCTTCTGCTTCTTTTCCTCAGCATCGAGCAAGCTTTCCTTCTTCTTTTGCTGCTCTTGAAAGTTCCTCATCTCTTGCTTTTGTTTATTTACAAAGTTGCACAGCCATTGAGTATCATTTATTTCTTCTGGCTTGGCTCCGCTAGCTTTGGCAAGAGGGATGATCATTTTGCTCCATTTTCCTTTTCGTCCAGCTGGTTCTTCTGCCTTCAGCTTCAAAGAACAACTTCATCAATCTCGATCGCAAAGACTTGGATTTCATCTTCAGCTACAACTTTTCCTTTGCCTGCCCTTGATGTTTTTCTCTTGTCATTTCCTTCCCCCTTATCTTCCCCCTTTTTGGCATTATCAACAAGGGTGGAGGATAGGTTGACAATTGTCTCATTTAGCTGGGCCAGGGCTTTGTCAACATCATCAATCTTGGCTGTGTTGTCTGCTGTGACAAGGTTGAGTTGTGCTGTGTTGGTACTTCTAACTTTGAACTCGAGTGTCCAGCTTCTTTGTAGAGATTGAATGTTTTTGAATGTCGATCTGTTGGAGAGGGTTTGTTGTTGTAGAGCTTGCAGCTGGCTGGATAAGTCGCTGAAGCTGCTTTCCAGTGGAGCTTGAAGGCTTGAAATGATCTCAGGAACTCTCTTCTCTAGATGATGTGACTGATCAATGCGATGAGATACGAGAGATTGCTTGAGATCTTCACTGGAGCTTCTTTGTAAGTTCTGGGCAAAAGAGTAAACTTCATCAATGGACTGTCCATGACAATGGACTTGCCATTCTACAGCTGTGATGCGCAGAAGGGTGTCAATGTCTGATTTGAGTCTATCCTGGAATAGGATTTCCTCAACTTGTTTGGCTATCTCCTCCTTCATTGCATCAGAAAGCACGGCATTGGAATCCGTTTGGATCCCGGATTCGACTTGGCTAGGTTTGACTGCCTCGATCTCGACCAGTGAGCGAGTGTCATTGGCAATTGGACTAGGTGGTGCAGCTTCTGCGGGCTCAACTGTTGCAGAAGTTGGCTCGTTTTCAATCATCATTGCCTCAGCTGTGTCTGCATGTACAGCTTCCTTGGCAGTCTCAACTGGAACAATCCAGCTGAGAGTGTGGAGGTAGGAGTTGGCTCTTGCAATTACCTCCTCAGATGGTGATACTTCATCTTGCTTAGTCTTCTGGATGAGAGTTTGGATTAGCTCGTCTTGATGCAAAAAGACATCTTGAAGACTTCCAAATCCGAAGATCTCCAGTAGAGCAGCTTCTCCGTCATTAGGGTTGCAAACGAATCGAATCGGAGCGAATATCAACATATTCGATTCGATTCGAAATTTTTTTATTGTATTCGATTCGGTTTCGAATATTTTTTTTATTCGTATTCTCGTTATATTATTCATGAATATTCAATTCAATTCGAATATTCGATTTAATTTTTTCCAAATTTATTTAATTCGATTCGAATTGAATATTCGATTTGAAATTTCCTATTTTTTGCAATATTCGATTCGATTCGAATATATTCGATTCGATTTTTGAATAAAATTTGTAAAATAATATTTAAAATCAATACTTAAAATCAATATTTTTCCAAAAATATATATGTATTATTATATTATATTATTTTTATGAATATTATCAAATATATATTATATATAAATATATTAATATATATCGAATCGAATATTTTCGAATATCAAATCGAATATCATGGTTTTGAATTCGTATTTGATAACTAATCGAATCGAAAAAAGTATTTGTATTTGTATTCGAATCACAAAATTTCGAATTCGAATATCAAAAATTCGAATCGAACATCGAACCGAGCAAAATTATTCGATTCATTTACAACCCTAACCGTCATGCTCAACCTTGACTCGTTTAACTAAAAGAGCTTCTCAATTAATTATCGAACGAGCTTTTATCAAGTCGATCGCCGAGTAACTCAAGAACGGCTTGACTCATTTACAGCCCTAGTTTTTGCCATTCACAATTTGATAAAAACTAAAATGATTCAATTTTGCACAAGTTAATTGTTTTTTTTCCTTTTTTTTTTTGAAAGTGCACAAGTTAAAATTTTTGATCTATGATATTTTTCTCAAACATCATAGAATGTTCCCTACAAAAACTGCAACATATCATATTTTTTGTTGCAACACATTTACATGTCAATGGTTTTCCAATCTTACTATCATATCACATTTTTCTAGAGCATTTTTTCCGAAAAGATTAAAGAAAAGGCGGTCTATTTTAGAAATGAAGATGTTCTTGTAGTCAAAATTTCTCAAGTTTAAGTTTTGACAATGTATTATATAAATCAGAATTCAATATTCGTGATACATAACTTTTTAAATACGATTTATCTCCTTGATAAATCAATTTTTAACTAACCTAGCACTATTCACCTAAATATCTAAATATTTTGAGTATATAGTTATTTTAGGACTTTAACTTTTGCCATTTTGCAAAAGTAGGACACATTTTTTCGGGCTTCCAATTATAGGACAAAATTTAAAAAATTAATCATCATCAGGACAGATTTGAGCCCGATTTATGATGGTCGGTCTAAGTTCCACGTGTGGTCAATTAAAGGGCCCGATGCCCATGTGTCTGCCCATGTGGATGCCCATGTGTCAATTTCATAATAAAATCTAAAAATCAAAACTAATTAATTCAAAATTAAAATTAGTAAATTCAATATTAACTCCCATAAAAAAGGAAATCACGTTGCAGAAAAAAAAGAAACCCAAATCATATCTCACCCCCAATTTGAAGAACCCTAGTACCAAATCGATTGCCCAGACTAAATCGAAGTGATATAATCGACTCTGAAACAAGGTGAAAGCAAGGCACGAAAAATCGGGCCCTTTAATTGAGCACACGTGGGCATCCACATGGGCAGACACATTTTACTAATTTTAATTTTGAATTAATTAGTTTTGATTTTTAAATTTTATTATGAAATTGACACATGGGCAGACACATGGGCATCGGGCCCTTTGATTGAGCACACATGGAACTTAGCCCGACCATCATAAATAGGGCCCCAATCTGTCCTGATGATGTTTAATTTTTTAAATTTTGTCATATAATTGGAAGCCCGAAAAAATGTGTCCTACTTTTGCAAAATGACAAAAGTTAAAGTCCTAAAACAACTCTGTACTCAAATATTTTGTTAGAACCTTCCACTCCACCATTTAAATAGCATCCAACTCTCTTTCTCCTCTCTCTTCCTCCTCACCGCCGGCACACACACACATATACACACACATTCTCCTCCATTGTTGTGTAATTTCAAGCACCAAGATCAAGATCCAAGTCCACCAAATGATCTTCAAGTATCCAAGCAAGGTTAGATCTATGTTCTACCAAGCTTGTACCTCAAAATCCAAGCTCAAATCCACCTCCTTTCTTCCTTCTTTTTTTTGAAATTTTGAGAAAATGGTTGGATGTTTGTGATCTTTGAATAGCATGTTTAAGCTATGATTTGAAGCTCATGTATGTGATTAAATCAAAAGGATCTAAACCCTAACCCTAATTTTGAAATTACCGAAAATTGGGGAGAACTTGGGGGTTTTTGTTCTAAGTGTTTGATGATAAAATTAATGATTTAATTAGGCTTAGATAATTATTCTAAGCATGTTTGATGTTGGACTTGAGCATGAATTCATCACCCTTCTACCTCTTCTAAAAAGGGCCGAAACTTTAGGCTTAAATTAGGGTTTTTGGATTTTGTTTTTGCTTGATTAAATTGATGTTAGATTTGAGTTCTATGATGCTATTGTGTGTGATTAAGCATGAATTGTTTTATTGAGATCATGATTGCCCAAATTCTAGCTAAATTCGAAGAATTAGGTTTCTTAGAATTAGGTTTTTTTTTTTATTTTGATTTCAATTGGTGAAATTGATTGAAGAGTTTAGCTTATGATAATTAATTAAACATGCTTTGAATTTATTACAATTTTTGGAGCTAATTTTCTAATTTTCGAAATTATTAATTAATTTCTAAAATTAGGGCTTTTTAATCTAAAGCATAATTTGGTTAATTAGTGTTATAATTAACCTTGATAAATATATCTAAGCATGTTGAAAATTAATTTAGAGAGAAAATAATTAATCTTGCCCTAATTTCAAAAGGGCCGAAATATTTAAGGCATTAGGGCTTGATTTTTTATTCAAGTTCTTTAAGTAATTAAGCTCTAATTATAGTTTATAATTTAATTGAAGATATTTAAAAGTGATTAAAATGAAATTGGAATTTTAATTCCTTAAATTCCAAAAATACTGAAAATTAATTAATAAAAATAAAGGATTATTTGATTTTTAATTGAGAAACTAATTGCATATATGAATTCCTCAATAAAAATTAAGCATTGTGTGATTTTTCGGAAATTTATTTCGAAGTATTGAAATTTTTCTATTTTCGGTTGATTTTTCTGAGTTGGAGTTCTATACGTGTAATCGAGTCGAATTTGTGAAGTGAATGTGTAATTGTGTTTAATATGTTGAAATACGGGCATGAATTTAATTTGAGAATTTTTTAGACTCGTTTGACGGGTCGGGAACGACTTAGTTGATTTTTGTGAATAGTATGTGAAGCATGTTTTATATTAAGTGTTAGTATTCTAAGTTAGATGTTTAATTAGGGATTAAGTTAGGTTTAGAAGTATTTAGAAAAGCTAAGATTAAGTCGTAGAAATCCGAAGCGAAGTAGAAGTTAAGAGTCGCGAAGTCGTCTCTCTTCGCTAGTCTTTAATTCCCGCTCTGATGTCGTAAATTCAATTTCAAATGAAGGAACAAGTGGGAGCGTGAACCCGAGAGATCACGAACGTGAAGAGTAAGTCCAAAGTGTTGCGTTAGTTTTTGGTTGTATTTTTGGATGTTCTGCATGCGCGTTTGTGATGCCATTTGCTTGATTCTATATTGTTTGAAAATTAAAAATGCACTAATGGTGTTTTGTCGAGCTTTCAGTGGAAAATGTAGTTCATGCTCGAGAATGGCGTAGGCAACCAATGATTGATCAACCTTCACGGCACAGATGGGAGTTTGTCGAAGTAAAACTCAGCGGTCTCTTCTCTTAGGAGACCGCTGAGTTCTAGGTGTGATAACCACGTGCGAGGAGTCAGCGGTCGCTGAGGGCGAGAGACCGCTGAGTCCAGTGCCTCAGATAATACAGGGCGAGAAGTCAGCGGTCGCTCACCCTACGCGACCGCTGAGTCCAATGCTCAAGTTCAATATGGTGAAGAACTTAGCGGTCGCTCACAATAGGAGACCGCTGAGTTCGGATTCTTAGCGGGTTTAATGAAGTGCGCTCAGCGGTCGCTGAGGCTAGGAGACCGCTAGCGCAATTAATTCACCGTATGTATAAATACTGAGCGAGGGTTTTTCAGATTATCATCTCCATTGTTCCAGATGCCAATTTTTCTCTTTTATTTTTCCAAAGATTGATCTTTAGATTTTTCTCCTAGTTGTTTCCAGATATGTCTATTTATTGATTTCCCATTGTAATTGCATTCCGGATTCGAGGATTACAGACTTTGCAATTTTCAATTCCAAGTCCATCTTATTGTGTTCGTCGAGTTTAAGTACATTGTGAGTTATATCGATTTCGTTCTTCATACATAATAATAATTGCTTCGTTCGTTTGCTTAATTCAATTAGTGTTCAGATTCGGATCGATCGTTTAAATGCTTTTTGCTATGCTATATTCTGGTTCATGCTTAGGGTTTAATTCATGCATTTTAGTTCTTGCCTAGGGATTGCTTTATTTGTTTAATTATTCCTTCAGTCTAGTTTTGAAATTCAACCCAATTGATTTACTACTTTCTGTATATTTTCTTCTCGCAATATATACGGTAATCACCCTGCTAAGTTTTCCTTGTGATACGATATTCGGGTTAACTTATTTAATCTATTACGACCACGTTTAATTGCGTGCAACTGAGATTAATTAGGTTGAACAAATTTGGCGCCGTTGCCAGGGAAAACTTTAAGAGATTATATGTGTTGCTTTGTATTTGAGTTTATTTTATATTTATTTCTTTTATTCATTTGGTACTCGGTTATTTTTCTTCCTCTGGTGCACGTAATCTGTTTGTTGAGTGTTGTGTATGTGTTGGGAAAATTATAAGGTTTCGATTTGATACCAAAATCCAACTGATTCTCCAACCGAATAGATGATCGCGTCAACCTAAATAGTGTTTTCCAGCTCGCCTGTTTGAGCTTTAGATTTTCTAGGTTTACAGGTTAAGGAAGCGGAAGACAGCAGTCGACCCAGCTGTGTCTACAACAGGAGTCAGCTAGCGGAAGGCAGCAGTCGACCCAGCTGTGTCTACAGCAGGAGTCAGCTAGCGAAAGACAGCAGGCGTCAACCTTCAGCTGAGTCCTCCAGCAGAGCATGATCAAGCTGAAGAGAATTCGAGCTGAGTTCAAAACACAGCCGGTCCAGCTGTACAGAACAAAGGGAACTAACTGAAGACATCACTTCAAGTCAGTCTAGCTCTGAATTCAAAAGCCAGCTCCAAAGGCAGAAGATCCCGGCGTCAGAGGAAGTCAACATGCCTCGACCAATGAGGGATTGCCAAATCAGCATCCTAGACTTCAGGACCTAGGATGTGACACAAATGAAGACAGGTGCAGATTTGCCCAACGGCAGATCTTGAATTTAAGAAGAGTAGGTAAGATTCAAATGGCTCCTCCAACGGCCAGTCTTGAATCTCTACCTATATAAACCCGTCTTCAACCTCAGGATCAGAAAGAACGAAAAATACGAAAAACTCTCTACAAGCTTTCATTATCTGAAATCATCAATCTTTCAAAAGCTCTCAAGCAGTTCTACATAGTTCAAAGAATACTTTATCTTAAAGTGTTTCTAGTTCGGAAACTGCTTAGTTTTTCGTCTGATCCCTAGGCCAAAATCTTTGTATATCTTAAGCCTAGATTTCGAACGAGTTCATCATACTCTAAAGTTCTTAATTGTAAGAACTCGTTCACAGTTGGAACCCCAAACCAAACCCCTCTTACCCAGAAAGGTTAGGTCAAGGTTACGCTTGCTTGAAGCGGGAAATTCAAGTGTGTAAGGTTTTTTCAGTACCCGTAAACTGAAAGGTTAGGCTTGACAGTGCCCGTAAACTGTTGGAACACAGCTCGGGTTAGAGTTGTGAAGTTGCTTGGTACTTGGAAACCAAGTGGTAGTGGATTACCAGTGAACCTGGTCGTGGATGTAGGAGGTGTTACTCCGAACCACGTAAAAACTCGCGTGCACTTTACTTTCTCTTTATATTCAGTTTTGTACTAACTCTTTCATAACATTGCATATTTGATCAAAACTGCATACGCAACTGCTCTCCAAAGACAGCTGTGTCTCTCTGAAAGTTGCACAACTTGACTAAGCTGAAAACCTAAAGTTAATCTTTTCAAACTGAGTTTTTCTAAGTAATCGAGCTAAGTTTTCAAACCACCACTTTCCGCACCGCCAGCTGAGTTATTTACCCAACGGACCCTCCCCAGCTGGATCGATAACTGAGCTCACCATCTCTATGATTTAACTTGAAAAAGTTTTTTAGAAATCTATTTGGTGTATTCACCCCCCCATCTACACCAAATACCTAGCTCAGGGACCATCAATTGGTATCAGAGCAGTGGTTTAACAGACCACCGTTTCTGTATCAAGAGATCTCTCTTGACAATCTGTCAGTGGTCATCTGAATAGATCCTCTTTGTGAAAAACTCATATTATTACATACTGCATATTTCTATGGATTCTTATCTTAACAGGAATCTTCACACCTTCTCGGTAGACGATTATGCAATATGGAAGTTCAGACTGAAGAGTTTTCTCTGTGCGCATCACGATATGATGTGGGACGTCATCACAGACGGACCCATCATCATCTACAAATCAGGGAACGAGCTTGTCCCAACTCAAGATGGCGAACAACCAAGATATCAGCTCATTCCCAAGCCCAAGAGTGAGCACACTTCAGAAGAAAGGAAGCAGGCTGGACTAGACAGTTTCGCAAGGAACACCATATCTTCAACGGTCTCCAATGCCTACCTCAGCAAAATCATCAACTGCGAAACCGCAAAGGAGATGTGGAAAACCCTAGCAAAGCTATGCGAAGGGTCGGAGGAGATAAAGGAGAATAAATTCACGATTACATGCCAGAAGTTTGATAACTTCAAGCAGCTGGTCAACGAGTCCATCGAAGGGATGGAACTCAGATTCTTCAATATTGTGGTGGAAATAGAAACCATCAGAACTGGGAAATACACCCAGCGAGAAAAGAATCTAAAAGTTCTTTCAGCGCTCACAGCTGAATGGAACACCTATAAGGTGGTACACCAAAGTCGAAGTGACTTAGGTGATCTTTCAACTGAAAGATTATACTCCCTGCTCAAAGCCAACGAGTACAACTTGAAGATTACAATGAAAGAATCTTCAAGCAATCAGAATGATGGAGAGCTGACACCTGCAACAAAGGAGATTGCGTTCAGAGCCAACTCTGACATATCCGCATACATGCAGTCAGCTGAGTCATCGAAGAAGGATAAGAAGGACATGAGCAAGGAAGAGCTACTTGAAGAAATAGCCATGCTGGTCAAAAACTACAACACATGAGCAAGGAAGAGCTACTTGAAGAAATAGCCATGCTGGTCAAAAACTACAACAGACTCAACACCAGCAAGGGCAAATACAAGAAGTTCGCAAGAACTTACAGAGACAAGTACGCAGCAGCTGATGAGAAGTCAGCTGACAAACGAACAGAAGAAGGTTGCTTCAACTGCAAGGAACCAGGACACTACCGGCTAGATTGTCCAAAGCTGTCCAAGAAAGACAAAGACCAACTGAAAGCTAAGGCAGCTGACAGAAGGAGAGCTTATATCGCCGATGAAGGATCAGAGTGCAACAAAATGGATGACATGCCATTTTCAGACTCAGAAGAAGAAGCCCTGATGGCCCATGATGAACCTGATTGGGATACATGCTTCATGGGACAAACAGACGGCATCGATGAAGATGAGGTAATGTCTCGAACTCAAAATCTATCTAACATCTCACCATCACACGAACACTCTACACAGGTCTCAGAATCTGGACTACCTGATTGGAGTCTAGTAGAAAAGTAATGAACAATTCAAAGGAGTTTCAAGAGATCCTTGACGTCATTATGTGTGAGAATGCCGAGCTGAAGGCAAAACTAGAAAAGACAAAAGTATCAGACGCAGTTGATACAACACAGCTCCAACAGGAAGTTGTTTCACTAAAAGACAAAATAGCGAAACAAGATCAGCTGATGAAGGAATTCTTCTATGAGAAGAAACAGCTGATGGAAGATGTGGAAAAGGTCACAGCTGAATCGGAAAAGAAGTCAGCTGAGATCATTGAGCTGAAAAGCACCGAAGAGGTACTATCTAAGAAGATAGTAGCTCTCATCAAAGCCACGTCAACAATGGACGAGATCATTAGTGCTCAACGTCCAGCAGCACTCAAAGCGGGACTGGGATACAACGAATCAAAGGATGCCTCAAACATTGCCTCCACAAGTGGAACAAAGATAATGTTTGTGCGTGCAAACGAACCTCCAATCCCAGCAACTTAGCATCAATAGTTGAGGACACAGCAGGCGTCAGGAAGACCAGCTGTGAAACATCCTCAAGCTCCGTCGAGGACACAACATGCATCAAGAAGGTCAGCTGTGCGACAACCTCAAGCCCAACTCAGTCAGTAACGTGCTCAACCTCAACGAAGACAACAGGCTAGATTTTACAAATACCAAGAATAAAGAATAAAGACGTTGAACGATATCAACCGAGATATCAGAGATACCCAGCTGGATATCACTCATATGAGTACCAGCTGGATAATCATTTCCAGCCACAGCATCACATGAGACAGCCGAGACAAAGGAACGTCTCAGCTAGGCACACAGCTGGAAACCAAAAGAAATCAAGACATCAAAACGGGAAGACACTGAGATAAAGACCCCGCCAGCTACAATCGAAGAACACAAAGAATGTGTATATCGACTCAGCTGGGAGAATAATCAGATCAAATGACACAATTCGAGTCATCAAGCAGATCTGGGTCGTCAAAGGATCTCTGTCTAACCCATAAGGACCCAATTAAAACTGGGTACCTGAATTTTAAATTTTTATATAGGTTGCAAGGAATCGATGCATCTCTGAGGAGTCGATGAGAACGCTATGGTACTTGGACAGTGGATGTTCCAAGCACCTGACGCACCTAAAGTATCTACTCCAGGAGTATATCAAGCGTATAGATCCACAAGTAATATTTGGTGACAACTCCAAAGGCCTAACCAAAGGTTACGGTACATTTAAAACTATAAATGTTATAATCCCAAATGTTTCTTATGTACAAGGATTGCAACACAACTTGCTTTCCATTAGCCAATTCTGCGACAACGGTTTTTCTGTCAAGTTTGATGCACAGGGATGCACAGTGAAGCACAGGAAAACCAAGCAGATACTCCTAAGAGGGAAAAGAGAAGGAAATATGTATTTTGCTAACTGGAACAGCAGCCCTCCGGAGACTTGTCTTGTATCGAAAAGCAGCAATGAAGTCAGCTGGCTGTGGCACAGACGGCTGAATCATCTCAACTTCAAGACAATCAACAAACTGGCTAGGAACCAGCTCGCTAATGGAATTCCAGATCAAGTATATGACAAAAGTCATATGTGCAGCGCGTGTCAACAAGGAAAGCAGACAAGAATTTCATTCTCTCTCAAGCCGATTCGATCAATCGATCGAGTACTTCAACTCCTTCACATGGATCTTTTTGGTCCAGTTACTCCAGCAAGCTTCAATGGCAGAAAATATACTCTGGTCGTAGTGGATGATTTCTAAAGATTCACATGGGTATCATTCTTGTACTAGAAGAGCGAAACCAGGACTAAGATGCCTATCCTGCTGGAAAGATTATAAACACAAAAGGAGTGCAAGATAATGTCAATAAGATCAGATCGTGGAATGGAGTTTCTGAATGAAACTATTTATGATTACTGCGAGAAGAACGGAGTTCAACACCAAACATCTGCAGCACGCACACCTCAGCAGAATGGTGTAGCAGGAAGAAGAAACAGAACTCTCAAGGAAGCAGCTACCTCAATGCTAGCTAGCTCTGCCATTCCAAAGAAGTTCTGGGCTGAAGCAATCAACACAGCTTGCTTCACTCAGAATCGCTCCCTACTCACATCAAGGCAAGGAAAGACACCGTATGAGCTATAGAACAACAAAATACCATACATAGGATATTTCAAGGTATTCGGATCCAAATGTCACATCCTTAACAATGGGAAGACACAGCTCAAGACGTTTGACGAGAAGACAGACCGAGGAGTATTCCTTGGTTACTCCGCTGTGAGTAAAGCATACAGAGTCTTCAACAGAAGAACTCAAATAGTCGAAGTAACTCCACATGTTACCTTTGACGAATCATCCTTCGAATATAGAGATTCTATCAAACGAAGAAACGAAGGAGAATCTTCAAGACCGATTCAGACAAGAGCTCAAGAAAATAGAATCAGGAATCTAGCCGAACCATTAATTTGGGACGATGAGCCAGAAGAGGAACTTCAAATCAACCAGAAAGCTCCACCAGCTGGAAATCAAGAAGAACCTTCAACGCCAAATCAAGGGGGAACATCATCAGCTGGAAATCCAGACACAGCTGACTCCCCAGCTCCATCTCCATCTCCAGCTGAGCCTCTACAGAAGTCTTCTCAAAATCTAAATCAAAGAGAACCAATCTCTCAAGACTTAACTCCTGAGCAACTCCAAGTCAGACGAAATTTAGCCACGTCAAGCATCAATCAATTGGAAGAAGAAATTCGTAAGAGGAGAAGATGGATTGAAGATCATCCATCATCAGCAATCATTGGAGAACCATCTGACCAAGTCAAAACCAGAAGCTCAGCTGCTCAAGCTTCATCGGATCATCAAGAAGCAGCTGACACAGCTCAACTCTCAGTAGAGCTAGAACTGACGGTCTATGATGAAGACACAGCTCTAATGGCGTGTTACGTAGCTCAAGTGCCAGAGCCTCAATCAATTCTCGAAGCTTTGAAGAGCGAGCCTTGGACTAACGCCATGCAAGAAGAGCTTAACGAATTCCTCAGAAATTGTGTCTGGGAATTGGTCGACAGACCTCAAGAAGTCAAAGTCATAGGACTAAAATGGATATTCAAGAACAAATTGGATACCCTGGGAGTCGTCATTAGAAACAAAGCTCGACTGGTTGCCAAGGGCTACACTCAACAGGAAGGAATTGACTTCGAAGAATCATTTGCTTTAGTAGCACGATTGGAAGCAATCAGACTCTTTCTCGCCTATGCAGCACATCACAAATTCAAGGTCTATCAAATGGATGTGAAGTGTGCATTCTTAAATGGAGAAATCAAAGAAGATGTCTACGTTGAACAACCTCCAGGATTTGAAGTAGAAGGAAATAAAGTCTACAAGCTAAAGAAGGCTCTTTATGGATTGAAGCAAGCACCTCGAGCTTGGTATGACACTCTGTCAAATTTTCTTGTATCCAAAGGATTCAAGAAGGGCTCAGTTGACAGAACTCTCTTCACCATCAAGTCAGGAGAAGATATCCTGGTTGTTCAAATCTATGTAGACGACATCATCTTTGGATCAAGATCAAGCTTCTTATGCCAAAGATTTGGAGAGATGATGTCAGAGAAGTTCCAAATGTCCATGATGGGAGAAATAAAGTTTCTTCCTAGGACTTCAAGTCAAGCAATCATGAGAAGGGATTTTCATAAATCAATCCAAATACGTGAAAGACTTGATCGCCAAGTATGGAGTTCAATCCAGCAGAACTGTAAAGATTCCAATGAACACCAACTGGAAGATTGAACCAGGAACTGAAGGGAAGTCAGTTGATTCCAGCAAATACAGAGGGATAATAGGACCCCTGATGTATCAAACAGCAAGTCGTCCAGACATCTCTTTCGCAGTCGGAGTGTGTGCCAGATTTCAAGTTGATCCAAAGGAAGCACACATGCAAGCAGCCAAGAACATTCTCAAATATCTCAAATGAACTCAGAATGTTGGGCTGTGGTACCCAGCTGAAGACAATCTACAGCTGACTGGATACTCAGACTCAGACTTCGCTGGAGATCGGTTGGACAGAAAATCAACTTCAGGAACTTGAAAGTTCTTAGGAAGTAAGTTGATTTCATGGTTTTCAAAGAAGCAAACGTGCGTCGCAACTTCCACGACAGAAGCAGAATATATGGCCGCTGGAAGCTACTGCTCACAAATTCTCTGGCTGAAACATCAGCTGGATGACTATGAAGTGAAAACTGGACAGGTTCCAATTTTCTGTGATAGCTCAAATGCGATTGCCATTTCAGAGAATCCAGTACTTCATACAAGATGCAAGCATGTAGACGTACGACATCATTTCATCAGAGATCACGTAGAAAAGAGGGATGTGATTGTTGAGAAAATTCACACAGACATACAGCGGGCTGATATTCTCACAAAACCGCTGATAGAAGCAAGATTCAAAATGATGTGCGGATTACTTGGACTACTCAACCCAGACGATGCTTCACCCAGCTGAATGGAAGCAGACCCAGCTGAATGGAAGCAGACCCAGCTGAATGGAAGCAGACCCAGCTGAATGCAAGCAGACAGCTGTAATTCAGAATCAACGTCACTGATATCAGCTGAGAAAGAATCCAGCTAAACCAGATGCTGAAATTGAAGGATTATTCAGCTGAGGGGGAACCAGCTGGAACCAAGATGACCCAGCACACCCACTCAACCGAGGTATCAGCTGACTACAATGATCAGCTGAGAGGTTTGCAACAACATTAACTACACCTACTCAATCTGTTTTCAGTCAACTCATATCTTGTCATATCTAATCAAATTTAATTAAAAGTCTGCAAAGAATTGAATCATGGGAGTTTCGAGGCAAAAGTCAAAACGCCTCAACCGTCCTCTCTCGCGCATTAACTCGCATCTTCTAATCAAGAAATTGACATGACGCGAGAATCACTCCTAGTCGTAGATCTTCTTATCAATAGACAAATCTTGATCGTCCATTCATCAAGAAAGCTCTATAAATATGCTAGAAGATATACGTAAAGCATTGCATCAACCCTAAAAAGTTTTTCGGCATTCTTTCTTATTTCCATCAATTGGTATTATTTGTTTCTACTAACAAAAGTTGCAGAAGAAGAACATGGAATCCAGAAAGATATCTCCCGAAGCCGATCAAACTTGAAGAATCTGTCAAAGCTTCAAGATAAGAGTTGCTTAACTCTCAGGAACCTCAAAGAAGACGGAAGTCCAGAAGAAGGTGAAGCCCATCGACAGATCCAGTCCAACACAGTAAGAGACTGCAAAGCTCAAGAACGTCATTCACCAGGAAGGTGCAGAAAACTTCCTGGGAATGTCAAAGGAAAAAGACCTCATCCGCCCCACTGTTTCTCTCAACATAAAAGAGAGAACGGGACATACAACTCCCTTGGATGCAAAAATCAACGTCAACAGACCTGGACCAGATGTTGATAAAGCCGGAGTCTTCAAGAGCAGTCATGTCAAAGCTCTTGCTCCACCACAGGAGGCACAGAAAAAGATGCAGGAGACAAAGCATCATGCATCTATCTCCGTCCCAGCTGGGAATCGGAGACAACTTGAGGAGACAAAACATGCTGAAGCACCGTCTTCAAACAGAAGACTCAAGTCAAAGGTGCTCAGTCAGTCAGCTGAGAAGCCAGCTGACATTATGAGAGAATTCGTAATTACTCTCCGAGGAGCAGAAGGCCCACAAGCGGTCGTTTCTTACGGTGGAGGAGAAGTTCATGCGCCTGCGTGAACATCATCGTCATCAACACCGCAACGGAGTATTCCAGCTGGTCAACTAAGCTTAAACCCCATGACATGGAATACTTCAACCTGGCCTCTCCTCAATCTTCTTCAGCTCCACAGGGACACCAGCTTCGGGATCTTCCAATGAAAGATGCTCAAGCCCCTGCACCAAGCTCAAATGAGAAACATCACCCAGCCAATGATCACCTGCAGCTGGATGATGATGATATGAGCTGAACCCAAGTCCCTCAAGTGCTGAATCAGACTTTCTCATTCAATCTAAGAAGTCTGAAGAAGCAAAATTTGCAAGGAATGAAGTTGTGCCCGACTCAGAAGATGCTATCTCCCGTGCCAACTCATCCCTCCAAGCACTCAGCTGGACTGCCCCAGCTGAATCAGGCCAAGGACGCTGTGTCTGCAATCACAGCTGAGGCTAATGCTACTGAAGAAGAGCCAGCTAATACAACAGCTGAGCCACCTAGACTCCAAACCTCGCTGCTCAGAGCTGAAGACCACAGTTTCGCCAAACTAAAACATCGCAACAGCCGATGGTGTATCTCTCCCACCCTATTTGATCATGCCAAAAAGGAGGAAGTAAGGGAGAAGAGACAAGTCAAAGAAGAGGCAAACTGTTGAGCTAGAGGAACCAACTGAATCAGAGGCAGATGAAGAAGAGACGAGTCAAAAGAAAGAAGCAAAAAGGGGGAAATAGTTATCTCAGTTAGGTTTTGGCATTATCGAAAAGGGGGAAATTGTTGGGAAAATTATAAGGTTTCGATTTGATACCAAAACCCAACTGATTCTCCAACCGAATAGATGATCGCGTCAACTTAAATAGTGTTTTTCAGCTCGCCTGTTTGAGCTTTAGATTTTCTAGGTTTACAGGTTAAGGAAGCGAAAGACAGCAGTCGACCCGAGTGTGTCTACGGCAGAGTCGGCCTAGCGGAAGGCGACGGTCGACCGGTTGTGTCTACAGCAGGAGTCAGCTAGCGAAAGACAGCAGACGTCAACCTTCAGCTGAGTCCTCCAGCAGAGCATGATCAAGCTAAAGAGAATTCGAGCTGAGTTCAAAACACAGCCGGTCCAGCTGTACAGAACAAAGGGAACTAACTGAAGACATCACTTCAAGTCAGTCCAGCTCTGAATTCAAAAGCCAGCTCCAAAGGCAGAAGATCCCGGCGTCAGAGGAAGTCAACATGCCTCGACCAATGAGGGATTGCCAAATCAGCATCCTAGACTTCAGGACCTAGGATGTGACACAAATGAAGACAGGTGCAGATTTGCCCAACGGCAGATCTTGAATTTAAGAAGAGTAGGTAAGATTCAAACGGCTCCTCCAACGGCTAGTCTTGAATCTCTACCTATATAAACCCGTCTTCAACCTCAGGATCAGAACGAACGAAAAATACGAAAAACTCTCTACAAGCTTTCATTCTCTGAAATCATCAATCTTTCAAAAGCTCTCAAGCAGTTCTACATAGTTCAAAGAACACTTTATCTTAAAGTGTTTCTAGTTCGGAAACTGCTTAGTTTCCCGTCTGATCCCTAGGCCAAAATCTTTGTATATCTTAAGCCTAGATTTCGAACGAGTTCATCATACTCTAAAGTTCTTAATTGTAAGAACTCGTTCACAGTTGGAAATCCAAACCAAACCCCTCTTACCCAGAAAGGTTAGGTCAAGGTTACGCTTGCTTGAAGCGGGAAATTCAAGTGTGTAAGGTTTTTTCAGTACCCGTAAACTGAAAGGTTAGGCTTGACAGTGCCCGCAAACTGTTGGAACACAGCTCGGGTTAGAGTTGTGAAGTTGCTTGGTACTTGGAAACCAAGTGGTAGTGGATTACCAGTGAACCTGGTCGTGAACGTAGGAGGTGTTACTCCGAACCACGTAAAAACTCGTGTGCACTTTACTTTATCTTTATATTCAGTTTTGTACTAACTCTTTCATAACATTGCATATTTGATCAAAACTGCATACGCAGCTGCTCTCCAAAGACAGCTGTGTCTCTCTGAAAGTTGCACAACTTGACTAAGCTGAAAACCTAAAGTTAATCTTTTCAAACTGAGTTTTTCTAAGTAACCGAGCTAAGTTTTCAAACCACCACTTTTCACACCGCCAGCTGAGTTATTTACCCAGCTGGATCGATAACTGAGCTCACCATCTTTGTGATTTAACTTGAAAAAGTTTTTTAGAAATCTATTTGGTGTATTCACCCCCCCCCTCTACACCAAATACCTAGCTCAGGGACTATCAGTATGCAAGGTCGCAGAAGCTTGAAAAGGAATTTGGCACCTTATTTTGACAACATCAATCAACCATGCAAGATTTTGATAAGTGTGCAGGAAGAAGCCGAGTCCAGTTCTAACGAGGTTGACGAACCTTGTTCTGAAGAAGAAGTTATTATTCAGTCAGAAGAATCCGGGTGTGATCCGCCAGACGAACCTATATTTCCGGGAGAAATGGCTAACAATACCAGATATATGGGGGATTTTGCTAGGCCTACATTTGGAACCACTGCTTCTGCTATTGTTTTGCCGACTGAAGTGAGAAACTATGATTTGAAGCAGAACCATCTGAACTTGTTGCCATCTTATCATGGGATGGCAAATGAAGATGCTTTACAGTTTGTTCGTGAATTTTGAACAGTGGTCCAGTCTTTTCCTCTGTTGGCTCTAACCGAGGATCAATTGAAGCTGAAGTGCTTTCCTTACACGTTGAAGGACAGGGCCAAAACGTGGTATTTATCTCTTCCACCTAACTCGCTTACCACATGGACAGCAGTATACGAGAAATTCATGCTGAGGTACTATCCTAATCATAAGACTCAGGAAGTTTGTGCAAAAATTATGAACTTCACTCAAGTTGGAGATGAACCCTTCCATGAGGCTTGGAAAAGATTCCGAGAGCTACTTCAGCAGTGTCCACATCACCAGATGGCACCAGAAATGTTGTGGCAATTCTTTTATGATGGATTGGTGCAAACGGCTCAGTTTATAGTGGATAGTACCGCAAGTGGAAACATTGCAGTGAAAACAGCCGATGAACTGCAAGAAATTTTTGAAACACTTGCAGCTAGTTCACAGCAGAAATCTACCCGCACATGAGGGGTTGAGGTGAGTGTAGTTGCTGAAAGCCCTGACATGAAGAAACAACTGGCCAACATCATGAGAGAGTTGCAAGAATTGAAGATGACTAAACCTGTGGCGTCTTCACCTGGATCGGAGCCTGCTAGACGTGAAATCATGCCTGAACCTTGTGGTATTTGTGGAGAGTTGGGACATAATCCTGAGGAGTGCCAAAGAATAAGGGAGTTGACTTATGAAGGAGGTGCAGAAGTGTATGCAGCACAGGGATTTCCTCCTCGACAGCAGTTTGATCAGGGCCAAGGGTCTAATCAGAATCAGCGACAACAGAACTTGGGATGGCAGAATCAGCCTACCACTGGATGGCGAAATCAGAACCAAGGCCAGGGTTATGGAGGAAACTTTCAGAATCGTCGTCCTCCACAGTAGTTTAACCAGTATCCTCCTCAGCAATCCAATCAGTTTTCTAATCAGCAACAGTGGTACCCACCGCAGCAGCAACAGTGGTATCCGCAGCAGCAGCAAAACTTTAATTCTCAGTGGCAGAATCCAGCTCAGCAAGGGCAGTTCCAGCAGAGACCACTATAATTTCAGCGTACATCGCCACCACCTGCTCAGAAGAACCAGTTTGAAGATAATCTCAATGCATTCATGCAAGAGAGCAGACAGGCAAGAGAAGCTCAAGATGCAACCATCAAGCGTCTTGAGACGGCTGTGGGACAAGTCTCTGGTACTGTGAACCAGATGCAGCAGCAGCAGCAGACTGGAAAGATTCCGAGCCAAGGTCAACAGCCACATCAAGCGTCAGCCGTCACTGTGTTAAGAAGTGGAAAGACGGTGGACAATAAGGTGGGCGACACACCACCGGAAGTCGTACAGCTCAGAGTTGAGGAAGAGCAAGAAGAAATCCGACTACATAAGGCTGAAAAACCTTATCGCCCACCAGTGCCTTTCCCAAGCAGATTGAGGAATGAGAAGCAGGACCAGTAGTTTTCAGACTTTTAGAAGATGTTATCCAAGGTAAATGTGAATTTGCCTTTGCTCGATGTGATCCGAAACGTGCCGGCTTATGTGAAGTTCATCAAGGAGTTAGCATCCAAGAAGAGGAAGTTTGATGAACCAGAACAGGTCCTAGTATCAGAAAGTGCCAACTCCATTATGCAGCAATCTCTACCCCAAAAGCAACGAGACCCTGGGAGCTTCGTGATTAAAATAGCTATGGAGAATGGAAAGAAAGCTTCGGGAATGCTGGATTTAGGAGCAGGGATCAATCTTATGCCTTACTCAATTTTCAAGCAGTTGGAATTGGGAGAGTTGAAGCCGACAAGGATGTGCTTACAGTTGGCAGACAGATCGGTTCGCCACCCTCGAGGAGTTATTGAAGATGTCTTGGTGCGAGTAGGGAAGCTTATCGTGCCGGTGGATTTTGTCGTTCTAGAAATTGGAGACGTCAAGGAAGATGGACGATAGCACACTCTACTATTGGGGAGGCCTTTCATGGCGACAACTGATACTCTCATTGACGTGAAGAACGGCATAATTAAGATGTCAGTCTTGGGTGAGTCAGTTTCTTACGATGTCAGAGCCAATAGGGGGAATCCGTCGGCCAATAGCATTGATAATTGCTCTTACATTGATGCTATCGACACACTTGCCGAGGCCTGTTTTATGGAAGAACAGCAGGTTGAGGAGGTTTTTGAAGGCTCCGCCGACTTGGAGGAGAGACTTAGAGAGGAAGCATCTATGGAAGCCTCGCTGTCAACCAACCTGCCTGTTGATGAGCCAGTTATAGTATAGGCTCCTCAAGAAGAGAAGGAGATCGAGCTTGAACTTAAGGACCTCCCGGCTAACTTGAAGTATGTGTTCCTTGAAAAAGAAATAAGGAAGCCTGTCATAATCTCTGCAGAGCTCAAGGCAGACGAAGAAGAAGAATTGGTCGAGGTGCTCACAAAATTCAAGGTCGCTTTTGGATGGTGTTTGTCCGACATTACGGGGATCAGTCTCGCAACATGTATGCATCGGATAAACTTGGTGGATAGAGCTACTCCGAAGAGGGATGGCCAAAGGCGATTGAACCCCGTATTGATGGAAGTTGTTAGGAAGGAGATCTACAAGCAGTTGGCCGAGGGGATCATCTTTTCCATTGCTGACAGTGAATGGCTCAGTCCCGTGCACGTGGTTTCAAAGAAAGGGGGAATCACAGTGGTCTTGAACGATAATGAGGAGTTGGTGCCGATGAGACCTGTGACAGGGTGGCGGATGTGCATAGATTTCAGAAAACTCAATGCAGCCACCAAGAAGGACCACTTCCCGCTGCCATTTATCGATCAGATGCTCGACAAATTGACGGGCCATGAGTTCTATTGCTTTCTAGATGGACTATCGGGCTACTACCAGATTGTGATCGCGCCCGAGGATCAAGCTAAGACGGCTTTCACGTGCCCCTTTGGCACATATGCCTGCAAGAGGATGCCGTTTGGACTCTGCAACGCACCAGGTACCTTTCAAAGATGTATGATGTCCATATTTTCTGAGATGCTTAATGATTTCGTTGAGATCTTCGTGGATGACTTTTCTGTGTTTGGTGCATCTTTTCATGATTGTCTTGAAAAAATTGAACGGGTCTTAGCGAGATGTGTTGAGAGTGGTTTGACTCTTAGCTGGGAAAAGAGTCATTTTATGGTAAGGATGGGGAACGTGTTAGGCCACATCGTCTCTAAGAGGGATGTAGAGGTCGACAAAGTGAAGGTGGATGTGATCGAAAGATTGCCTCCACCTCGTGATGTCAAAGGTATTAGGAGTTTTCTTGGTCATGCCGGTTTTTATCGGCGTTTCATTAAGGACTTTTCAAAAATCAGTCAATCTCTATGTCGTTTGCTTTCTCAAGATGTGCCTTTTACTTTTGACGATGCCTGTCTTAATGCGTTTAACTTGCTTAAGGGGAAGTTGAGTACTGCTCCTATAGTGATTGGTCCTATTTGGTCAGAACCCTTTGAGATTATGTGTGATGCTTCTAATTCTGCAGTGGGTGCTGTTTTGGGTCAACGTATAGATAAAATGCTTCGTGTCATTTATTATGCAAGTCTGACTCTTACTTCTGCTCAAGTGAACTACACCACTACAGAAAAAGAGATGTTTGCTGTTGTGTTTGCATTAGACAAGTTTCGTGCATACATCATAGGGTCTAAGGTCATTATTCACAGTGATCATGCTGCATTACGTTATTTGTTGACCAAATCTCAAGCTAAGCCTAGGCTTATTTGCTGGGTGCTTTTACTGCAAGAGTTTGATGTGGAAATTCGTGATAGGAGGGGTAGTGACAATGCAGTGGCTGACCATTTGTCTCGCCTTGACAATTTACCTTCTCCTATAGTCTGTGATAATTTGCTTGAGTCGTTTCCTTTTGAACAAGCTTTGAGTGCAGGAATTGTGCCTTGGTATGCCGATATTGTCAATTATTTAGCTTGTAATGAGTTGAGACCTGATCTCACTTCCCAAGAAAGGAAGTGTTTTTTAATAGTGTGCAGGCAATACTTTTGGGAAGACCCCTACTTGTTCAAGCTTGGTAAGGATGACGTGATTCGACGGTGTGTACCTGATGATGAGCAAGCTAAGGTGCTGCAATTATGCCATGAGACTCATTGTGGTGGCCATTTTGGAGGGCAGAAAACAGCACACAAGGTGCTCCAATCAGGTTTATTCTGGCCAACCTTATTTAAGGATGCTCATGCATGTTATCTGTCTTGTGATCGTTGTCAAAGGGTTGGTTCAATTGGTCGTAGGAATGAGATGCCCCTCAACAATATTCTCGTTGTTGAGATTTTTGATGTTTGGGGTATTGATTTCATGGGACCGTTTCCCAAGTCTTTTGGCTACGAATACATTCTCTTAGCTGTGGATTATGTGTCCAAGTGGGTTGAGGCAATCCCCACTAGGACTTGTGACTCTCATGTTGTGCTAAGGTTTGTGCAGGAAAATATACTCTGTCGGTTAGGATTTCCCAAGGCGATCATTAGTGATGGGGGGAAATATTTCTGTAACAAGCTGTTTGAGAAGCTAATGAAGAAGAATGGGATAACGCACAAGATCGCTACTCCATACCACCCGCAAACTTCAGGACAAGCAGAGACGAGCAATAGGCAAATTAAGGGGATTCTAGAGAAGACTATACAACCGTCTCGAAAAGATTGGTCCTCAAAGTTGAATGACACGTTATGGGCATACCACACTGCTTACAAGAGTATATTGGGGATGAGTCCGTATCGTCTGGTGTTTGGAAAGAATTGTCATTTGCCTGTTGAGATTGAGCACAAGGCTTATTGGGCAATCAAAGCTGCTAACTTTAATCTCGATGATGCGGGAAAACATCGGATGTTTCAGATGTCAGAGTTAGATGAGCTCCGCAACGAGGCATATGAAAATGCCAAGATTTACAAGGATCGGGTCAAGAGACTTCATGATAAGAGGATTTTGATGAAAGAGCTCAAACCCGGGATGAAGGTCCTATTGTTTAACTCTCGGTTAAAGTTGTTTCCCGGAAAGCTCAAGTCTAGGTGGAGTGGACCATACACCATCACAGAAGTCTTTCCATATGGATCGGTCCAATTGTTGAATGAGGAAACGCAGCACTCCTTTCCCGTTAATGGGCATCGAGTAAAACCGTATCTTGAAGGAGAGACTAAGGCACACACGGTAGAGTCTGTACACTTCTTGGATCCCGTTCTCTAAATGTTCGTCCACGTCAAGCTAAGGACGTTAAACAAGCGCTGTGTGGGAGGCAACCCATAGTTTGGTAGTTTTGTTTTCTTTTTTCATATGTTTGTTTTTAAGTTTTGTTTTTCTTGTCAGTTGCTGTGCAGGGTATGTGTTTGTAATGTGCAGGATTTTTGGTTTCAAGGAGCGCATAATACTTCAGCCTTCGTATGTCCCAGCGGTTTCTCTCCATTAGCAACCGCTGAGCAGGGACAAATTAGAAATACAGGGCGAATAGTCAGCGGTCGCTCACCCTACGCGACCGCTGAGTGTTGTGAAGTTTCGGAGTACAGGGGGAATAGTCAGCGGTCGCTCACCCTACGCGACCGCTGAGTGTGGTGAAGCTTTGGAATACAGGGCCGAATGTCAGCGGTCGCTGCACCCAAGTGACCGCTGAGAGTATGACGAATTTTTGGATTAAGAGGAGACTCAGCGGTCGCTCACCCTACGCGACCGCTGAGTGTGGTGAAGTTTTAGAGTCCAGCGCGGATAGTCAGCGGTCGCTCACCCTAAGCGACCGCTGAGTATGATTAGGGTTTGTTGTCAGCGGCCGCTCACCTTCAGAGACCGCTGACTCTGCCACGTTTTAAATATAATTCCAGCCCTAATTTCAGTCGCCACCTTCTCTTTCTTCAATTCTTCTTTTCGTTTTCCCCCTCCTCCACTTTACCTCACCACCATATTATCCCACCATTACCCATCGTGTCAACCACCGCAGTCGCCGCCATCTCTCGCCGTCAGCGGTTGCTCAGCAGCTTCGCATTTTGCATTCCGACTCAGCGGTTTCCCACTCACAGCGACCACTGAGTTTTTCTGACCCATCCGCGGTCGCTCACTACCCGCAGTCGTTCACCTGCAGCGGTCGCTCACCTGAAGCCGACGCTCTCCATCACCTCAGTGCTTTTCTCGACTCAGCACCGCTCGCCATCAGCGACCGCTGAGTTTGCTGTCCTTCAGCGCTCGCTCAGCTTTAGCGCTCGCTCAGCCTCAGCGCTCGCTCGGCTCAACGCTCGCCTCCCCTCAGCGTCCGTTGCATCGCGTGTTCAGTGCTAGTTGTTGCGGCAGCTTTGTGTCTTGCTCACTTGCTTATCTTAACATCCTTGGATCGATTTGTCTAATGGCCCGAACCAAGAATGCTCCGGGGACCACTTCTCAACCACAAGACCCCATGGAGGATGAGGAACCTGTGGACTGTTCTCAAGATTATGGTTGTCCGTTCCCGATCTTTAATCCTATATCAGGTACTATGTTTCAGAGTTTCAACCGATTTGAGGTGTCTGTACCTCGTTATTTTGATTGGGACTTGATGGAATCCCTTGGGGTGCTCACTTCGCTTAAACAGTACCTAAAAAATTTGGGAATGGATAAATTTGCTAGGATGGAGTTACCTGGTTATTCTCCATTATGTTTAGAGCTATTGACGACTTTTGATCTTGCGGATGATTTCTCTCAATTTACTTGTCGGATGTTTGGTCGTGAGTTTACTATTACTGACCGCATTATGAAGCGGGTGTTTGGTTTTCCACTAGAGGGGTTTCGTAAGACCCCACCGGAGTTTGAACCTGCTGAGGCATGGGAGTTTTTGACTGGTTTCAATAATTGAAAATTTGGGGGTATGCCTAGTGGATTTATTAAGGATCCTGCATTGGGCATTCTGCACAAGTTTCTTGTTTACAATGTTAGTGGGAATCAGGAAGCAAATAAGATTAACACAGGAGAACTTTTTCTACTCACTGCTGCTATCCAGAATGTCAAAGTTTGTCCTACGGCTTTTGTGTTTGAAGCTTTTCAGAATATTCAGCGCCGCTCTCGTTGTCATCCTGTGCTCCCTCACTTTGCTACTGCTTTGGCCCATCATTTTCAGTTGATACCGCCAAATGGGTTTCTTCCTGAGGTTCAGACAAAGTTGTTACCACGGCGTATTAATCTGAGTGAATTGCGTGGTGCATCTTTTGCTATCAACAGGACTACGCTTGTTCCACATAAGCGGCGCAGGTGTGTCAGGGCTCATCTTAATAGCTTGGCTGCCAATCCTCTTTCGGAACCGCCGCCACATACTGAACCGGAGGATGAGCAGGATGATGATGAAGCTGCTCATGCAAGTTCTGGTGGGATACCCTCTGTGTGGCCGACTCGAGGGGCAGGATCTTCTTCCTCTGAATTTGCTCAGCTCCGGGAAGATCTTCAGGCCTTCCGTGCTGATTGGAGCACTCAGTGGGGGCAATTTCAGCATGATGTTTATGGCCGTTTAGATGCTCAGAATCGGCAGTTGTACTCATATCAGCAGCAGCTAGAGGAGCATGGTCAGCGTTTGGATGCTCAAAATCAGCAATTGCTCACTCAGAATCGCCTTTGGAGCGAGCAGAATCAGCAATGGGCTCTCCAGCAGCAGCAACTTGCCGATCAGAATGCACATCTGGCCGCCTTGGAGCAGCAGTGGGCTAATTGGACACTGCATCATGGACATCCATCTCCGCCACCTCCTGATCAACAGTGATTCCTCACTATTGTTTTGTATGTGTTATATCTCTTCTTTTGCTTTGTTTTGTTCTGTGTTATTTCGTGGTTGTTTTTTGTGTCTTGTATTTCTTTGGTTGCTGGATCAGTGTTCCTTTTTATTTCACTTTTTACCTCCCTTTTATTCGTCTCGCTCACAATAAGGGCATTGTTTTCTTTTCTTATCTGGGGGGGCATATTTTGTTGTCGGTGTTGCTGCTTGTACTCATGAGTTTTATTTTGATCTAAGTTGTAAATGTGATGTTTGGACTTGATGAATTTTGTTTTGATGGACTTGATTGATCGGTATGTTTTGTTTTGAATCGATTGTTGTGGGTATTATATAGTTACTGTGGGGCCTTGTCATACTTGATTGATTGATGCTCGATAGTTGAAGATGAGGTTATGGGTGAGAAGATTATGCTTTATTTGTTGTTTCCCAACTCCATTTTAAAAAAAAAATAATAAAAAAAATAAAAAAATAAAAAAATAAAAAATTCTGAGTCAAGTTGAGAGGCTTCTGCTCTTCTGGGAACCATGAGCATGGGAAACCACGTGGGGATACTTTAGATAATCTCTAATGTTTACACCTCATGAAATATGGCCGCATAACTCGACTTGACTTAGAACTGTTTAATTTCGTTCATTGGTATAAATTTATGGTGATTTGAAAGGCTCTACCCGTCTCTCTCGTCTGTTCAAAAATTGAGTCTTTTATGCGAGAAATGGGTATGGGAAACCACGCTAGGATACCGGAATTTTTTTTCCGAGAATAAACCTAGTGAATTTTGCCTGGAATTTACCTTATTTCTTTAAGTTACTCATGGTGTGGAATTTGGGATTTGTTGAAAAGTTGTGATATCTTCTGGCCTGTAACCTTGTTTTTAAGTGTTGGGTAGGTTGAGGTCTTGTGTGGTGGGCCACTTGTTGCTGTGTGATAATCACGTGCGATTGACGATTCATAGAATGTGTTGTGATTGATAGGATGTCAAAGCATGTTTGTTGAGTTTGATCAGTCATGTTCGTCTTAGTTTGAAATGAGAATTGCTTGAGGACAAGCAAGGTTTTGTGTGTGGAGGGTTTGTTGCGTTAGTTTTTTGTTGTATTTTTGGATGTTCTGCATGCGCGTTTGTGATGTCATTTGCTTGATTCTATATTGTTTGGAAATTAAAAATGCACTAATGGTGTTTTGTCGAGATTTCAGTGGAAAGTGTAGTTCATGCTCGAGAATGGCGTAGGCAACCAATGATTGATCAACCTTCACGGCACAGATGGGAGTTTGGCGAAGTAAAACTCAGCGGTCTCTTCTCTTAGGAGACCGCTGAGTTCCAGGTGTGATAACCATGTGCGAGGAGTCAGCGGTCGCTGAGGGCGAGAGACCGCTGAGTCCAGCGCCTCAGATAATACAGGGCGGCGAGAAGTCAGCGGTCGCTCACCCTACGCGATCGTTGAGTCCAATGCTCAAGTTCAATACGGTGGAAAACTCAGCGGTCGCTCACAATAGGAGACCGCTGAGTTCGGATTCTTAGCGGGTTTAATGAAGTGCGCTCAGCGGTCGCTGAGGCTAGGAGACCGCTGAGCGCAATTAATTCACCGTATGTATAAATACTGAGCGAGGGTTTTTCAGATTATCATCTCCATTGTTCCAGACGCCAATTTTTCTCTTTTATTTTTCCAAAGATTGATCTTTAGATTTTTCTCCTAGTTGTTTCCAGATATGTCTATTTATTGATTTCCCATTGTAATTGCATTCCGGATTCGAGGATTACAGACTTTACAATTTTCAATTCCAAGTCCATCTTATTGTGTTCGTCGAGTTTAAGTACATTGTGAGTTATATCGATTTCGTTCTTCATCCATAATAATAATTGCTTCGTTCGTTTGCTTAATTCAATTAGTGTTCAGATTCGGATCGATCGTTTAAATGCTTTTTGCTATGCTATATTCTGGTTCATGCTTAGGGTTTAATTCATGCATTTTAGTTCTTGCCTAGGGATTGCTTTATTTGTTTAATTATTCCTTCAGTCTAGTTTTGAAATTCAACCCAATTGATTTACTGCTTTCTGTATATTTTCTTCTCGCAATACGGTAATCATCCTGCTAAGTTTTCCTTGTGATACGATATTCGGGTTAACTTATTTAATCTATTACGACCACGTTTAATTGCGTGCAACTGAGATTAATTAGGTTGAACACAAAGCTACGATCAGACAGGTGGGCTTTCTGAACTAAATGATATGGCGAACGTGATTATATGTTTAGTATATGATGTTTCAAATTCATTGATACTTGCCAAATGTTTTGAGTATTTGTATGATACCATCTATTGAGGAAAAGACGAATTCGGTCTTACGCAAGGTAGGATTTCGAGTACACAGTTATAATCGTGAGCCTTCCGCAAGGTGGGCCGGTTACAAGTGTCTAAGAAAGAGGCCTACTTCTCAACCCTAACATTTTAATTATAGATCCGGTTCATGCATGTCATATCTATGTCTGCAGACACTTATGCTTTAAAAATAAAAGAAAACGTTTGAGCATGCACATGTTTGATTTCTAAAAGTTTCTTGTGCAATGCTTTTTCGGCAAGTTCAATCTATAGATGTAATCAACAAGTTTTCGATTTATTTTGGCATGTGTTCGCTGAGTACGTAGTACTCAGCCCTGTATGTTGTTTTCTAAAATATGCAGGTTAGCTCGGATGAGGATGAAAATGTGCTGGGCGGACTCGTTGTTGTTGTTGTCATTGTTGTTGTTAGAGTCAATCAAGATACGACTTAGACTTGGATTATATGTATGCATACATATAATCTCTATGATTCCGCTGCAACATTCTGAAGTTTATTTTGTTAAGTATGACAATTGTTGAATTCAGAAGTCTTGAACAATTACTATTAACTTGTTTTAATGCTAGCCTGCATGAATATGTATAACAATTGTCTTCTGCTTTTGAATTACTCTGATATTGCAACTGTCTTTAATCGTGTTTTCTTGATCCTGGAATCTTCTCGTGTAATCTTGTCTCGTTACCATTGGGTCGTTTGTTTGTACTTGCTAATTTTAGGTCTAAATTGGATTCGTTGTTGTTCATATTCATGTTGGTATATCTCGGTCGTGTGACTATTTTGATTATCTCGAGTCATGCATGCCGTGAATACCCTAAGTTTGATTGATTGTCGAGAATGAGTTGTCATATGTTATTTCTTGTCCGATAACTGGATCGTTATCTAAATCCTTGGTTAATCATAAATTGTGTACGTCGTGGAACCCACCGGCTCGATCATCTAAATTCTGGATCGGGCTGCGACAGAGTGGTATCAGAGCAGATCTGTCTGCTCTAAGTCTGTAATTCTTTTAAAATATAGTCTAGTTTGAATTTCCTAGACTAGTCAAGTTCCTAACAACAACAGTCCAACACCTCATCTCATCTAGCTATTAAGGTAAGAATTTTAAAAGTTTTCTAGTTTAAAAGAAAGTTTTAAAGTTTTTAAGTTTTGGAATTTTGAATTTTATAATCTTGTGTTGTGGTTTTGAGTTCCTAATGAGGTTGTTTTGTGATGGTTGATCGTAAGCAAGACGATGGATCAGTTGTGCAAGCAAGTTGGTTGTTTGTCTATGGAAAGTAACATGAGCTTGGTACCACCTTATGGAAGCGATATTGAGTATGTGGAAACTATGGATTCTCGGAAACGCTTTTAGTCTCAGTACGATTGATTTTTTTTAAATTTCTTATATATAAGATGACAGCGGCTCGAGGTGAAGAGGCAATGAGGGAATTTCAGCATATCCGGATGAGGTACACAGAGACTTTAGCGGAGTTCTTAACCCGCTTTCACCGTGTTTGGATGGATATCCACGAGACTAGTATCTCCGGAGTTTAGGGAATCATACGGTTGGTCCCCTTCTTCCCGAGGAGTGGCAGGAGTGGGCAGTTTCGCTCGTTTCGCAGTTTGTCACGGAGTAGTATTGGGACCGCACGCTCTACGAAGACTGTTGAGGATTCATAGCTGAGATAAGCTCTCGATATATGTGCTACTTTGCTCCTCCACCTGGTCCATTCTATCTGATGCCTCGTTTCACTGAGTCGGGATTGCAGTCGGAATTGATGCCCCAGGACGATCCCGTTCCATTCTTTATTTCTCCGGTTGAGCATGAGCCCGTTGTTTAACCTCAGCCATTTGATTATGGTTTCAATGTGAGTTTGTTTGCTGCTCAGCCATTGCCAAATGGCTATGTCTCATCTCCACCCCGATCTGATGCTTTAGCTATAGTTCCCGAGCCTCTTTCTCCGGCGAACAGTTTGATTTCAGCCCCTTCGTCTGACTTGGTTCCCTATGACCCTCCCAGTGATATTCCTCAGGCTTTTGATCCTTCAGAGCTTGAGTCTTACTATCTTTCTCACCTTGTCCCTGTGAGGCTAGATTACTAGAGTATACAAGGTTCGAGCATAAACAATAAAAAAATCAAACATAGCATACGACGAACTCACATGGCACATTTAGCATCGAACAAGCATCATACTATCGTCGTAACCGCCCTCAATGTATACACATCATACTTATATACATATATCATGCCCCAACATCAAGACTTAGTTCGTCATTTAGCAACGAACATCAAGGATCGGGCATATATATTCAAAGACCGATTCATAGCATACCTAGAACACATCTCATCACTTCCTTTTTTGGTTCTTAACATAATATCATCATTATACAGCCCCTAATATGCCTCTACTCAACTGTAACATACGCTTTTATGGTCCCGGGACGAGGTCTTTGGTGTAGGGGGTGAATACACCGAAGATACAAAATTTTAAAACTTTTTACAAGATAAAACTGAGTTGAGTGAGAGCTCAGTTATAAATCCTGCTGACTTCTAAAAGAAGATCGTCAGCTGGACTGATAACTCAGCGGGCGGTGCGGAATGTGGTGGTTTGCAAACTTAGCTCGTTCCCTTAATAAAAGCTCAGAAAAACTTAGCGTTTCAGTTTGCAGTTTAGTCATGTTGTGCAGAGTTGAAAATACAGCTGGCTAGGTCACACAGCCAGGTATGCAACTTGAAAAATATGATATGCTTGATGGTGTTAGTTCTTTAAACTGAGATAAGCGAAAATGAATAAAGCAGTAAAGAACACGAGAATTTAACGTAGTTCGGAGAAACTACTCCTACTACGTCCACGACCAGAGTTAACTGGTAAATCCACTAAGGATACAACTTGGTTTCACAAGTACCAAGCAACTTCATAGCTCGAACTTGAGATGTGTTCTAACAGTTTGCGGGCATTGTAGAAGCCTGAACCTTTCAATTTTCGGGTACTGAAAAAAACCTTTACACATTTGAATTTCGCACTTCAAGTAGGCGTAACCTTAACCTAACCTTTTCTGGGTAAAAAAGGGTTTGGATTTGGGGTTTCCAACTATGAACGAGTTCTTACAATGCAGAACTATGAGTTAGATGAACTCGTTCAAGTCTAGGCTAAGGATATGAAATGATTTCTGCCTAGAATACAGACGAAAAACAGAAGCAGTTTCTGAACTAGAAACACTTAACGATTAAGTATTCTTCGAAGAATTATGAGATGCTTGGGAGCTTTGAATGTTTGAGAATTTTAGAGACGTTGAAAGCTTTAGAAGAGTTTTTCGTATATTATTATGTTGTTGAAGACTGATATTTATAGGTAGAGATTCAAAAACTAGCGTTGGAATGGTCGTTTGAATCTCACCTACTCTTCTAATTTGGCGATCTGCTGTCTGCGGATCTTCACCTGTCTTCGTCAGTGTGTCAGGTACTATGTTTGTTGTCGATCTCTCATTGGTCAAGGATAATTGACTTCTTCTGACACAGAGATCTCGTCCTAGGAGCTGTCTTTTGAATTCTGAGCTAGATCATTCAGTCTGACTGATTTGATAACTGATGAGTTTCAGAGATAACTCTACTTTATTTGCTTAGTTGAGTCTACTCTGCTGGATCTTCATGAGTCATCTCAATTTCCTTTGCTCCGTTTGGATCTCTTATTCAATCTTGTTTGCTATTTGCTTAAGTCAGCATAGTTGGGTCCTTTGGCTGACTTGGCTCTGCTTGAACTCTACTCAGCTGGAAAACTCTTCATCTGACCTTGGCTCCAGCTGATCACTCAGCTGGGTCTTCTGCTATCTTCAGCTTCCTTACCTGTAAACTAATAAAATCTAAAGCTCAAACAGGCGAGCTGGAGAAATGACTTAGGCTTGTGCAATCATCTACTAGGTTGGGGATCAGTTGGGTTTTGGTATCAAATCAAAACTTAGAATTTTCCCAACACGCTTAAACACATAGTACGAAATTCCTAGTTCATGCTTTGGCTAGAACACATAAAAAATCGAACATAACCAACAAAACTCGAACATAGCATACATAGTGCGAAAAGGTCATCAAGCCACCATCATTCTTGGCCATTTTCGTGAGTGAACCCAAGACTATACTCACGCCTCATTCTTTATCATATATTCAGTTTAAATCTTGCTCTTATCTAGCTTCTAGAATCGTGTTAATGAAGGAGAAACATATCTAGAATGGTGAAACAAAATACTTAGCCATTTCCTTCTTCTTTCTTTCTCTCTCTCGTACGTCTGCCTTCCCTCGAACCCTCTGTCCGCTGCTGCTGTCCCCTTCTTGTGATCACCGCAGCCCTCCGGCATCCCCAACGGCGGCGGCAGGTGGCGGCGTATGGTGGTGGAGCAGCGACAACGGTGGCTAGGGTTGAGGAACCCTAGTTTACTTTCACTCAACTACTACCGCTACTGCACTCTCTCTCTCTCTCTCTCTCTCTCTCTCTCTCTCGTGTCACTGCGCTCCTCTGACGACTTCAACGATGGCGGCAGCGGCGGCGGGAGGCGGTGGAGAGGGCGGCAGCGGCGGTTGAGCCGCTAGGGTTTTCTGTGGTGGTATATGGTTGAGAGAAAGATAGAGTGAAGAGAGGGTGTCAGAAGGTGGCGTGTTTTATGGGGGAGGATTGAAGGGTTGAGTGAAGAACGGTAGTTTGCAGAGATAATAATTATCTCTGCCGTGTTTTCATTGGGGGAGGGTTTCTCATTATCTGTTGTATTATTATTGGGGAAGAGAAAGGCAGATATAATTGCTCTCTCCCTCTCTCTCTCACGCGTCCCCTCTCCCTTCCCTTATTTCTTTTATTTATTTTTTACCAGCTATTATCCCTTCTTATTAGATATAATATATCGCGATATTATTTTAGTCCGGTACAACCTTTTCGGTTAATTTCCAATTACTCGATCTTACCGATCACATAGTTATTTAATATAATTATCTATCGTAACTATATTGCATCTATGATTGTTAATTCCATATAGCACATCATCACGTAATTAATTTCAAATAGTCGAGCCAGTTTATCCGGCTCTATAACCACATCGCTAATTAATATAAATTAATTAGTAACATGGATTTATCATTACCTAAAATGATAAATACAACACATAAGATTTCATGCATCAGATAATAATGCTATACTCGTGCTCGTTTTAAAATATAAAAGAGGAATTTATATTTTAACATTTATTAATTTTATTCTCGAAATAGAATCTCTCTTGAACCTTTATAAATAAGGTTATCATCTTCTCTTCAAAAGAAAAATTTTATTCTGTTAAATTGTTCGGGAATAAGGACCTATCTAACTTAATCTAAAAAGTTTTAATTTATCCGAATTTTTCTAGCCCTGATTTTCCGGGATGCTACACTTTACAACTAGGTTTTCTTTCTCAAACTAAAACTTAGCTCTTCTAAGAACTAATCTTCCTCTTAAATAGCTATACATAAAAGCTATTTAATAAACACACTACTAATGACAATTTCAAAATCATAATCAAGAAAGCTATAATTCCACATATAAACTCAAATTTAAATCTCATATCATTAAACTCCAAAAATTGTCATGCTCACAATAATCATATAAGCATATATACATCACTAATTTCACACAATAAAATCAAAATCACATATAATTCTCACAGTACAACATTTTCATTTATTAACAAGCGATTCAAGTAATTAAATTTAGAATCACGACTGATAAATTATGCTTCATAAATGAGAAACAAAATTCCAATTATTGAAGGCAACTTAGACTTACAGGATATTATACAACATTAACAAGCTTATTAAAGAAAATAATCATAAATTAATTGCTAAAGCAATCTAAAAAGACGGAGAGAAAATACGGGTACCACATATTTTTCCAAATGAAGGCCCGAAATCGGCCCTTGAGATTATGATTCTGATTCTAATTACGATTCGTAACCAGTGATTGGATGGCCGGTTCCGATTAGACCCGTCGTGCCGGTCAGAATGGACAGGTATAGAATGCTTATAATGACAAAAGACTAGACAATGGGTAAACTATCATTTGAGAATGAAATGTCGAGTCATAATTTATTCGCCGCTTATACGTTGTTGTAGGTTTATGGCAAGATCATCAATCAACATATAGGCATCAATTATCGAGTAAAATAGTTCGTACTATTTTTTTTTCTTTTTTTTTGGGCTTCTTTATTCTTTTCTCTTTGTGCTACATATGATTGCCATTCCACTTTGTTTACAAATTTCTCTCTAATTGTTGCTAAATTAATAACATTGCAAATTTCCATTAAAAAAAAGAAAAAAAATTGCTAGATTTTGTGTTAATAAGAAGTTTCTATTGTATTTTCTTTTGTATGCTGCATATGATTTTAGAGATGGTAATTTTCGACACGACACGATAATCCGATACGAACCAACGAAATTAATGAATTTAGGTTAAGCTTTATTGAGTTCGGATCCTTATTTAATTGACTTGATAAGGACCTGAAAATTTCGTATCGGGTTCGGGTTACCCTATAAGGTATTATATTTTTTAATATTATATTTATTTAATTCAATCAAGCTTTTAAATTGATGACATATTTATTTTTTGGGGAAAATGCATATATACATGAACTTCGATCTCCCTTTCATTTTGCACATGACTTTTGAGCTTTCTCCATAAAATCACAAACTTTTGATTTTGTTCAATTTTTTCATAATTTTAAATTCCGCTCAAAAACTGACTTGCCTCTTATGTGGCAGTCGGACATGTGCCGACCTCTTTGCCGTCCGACAAATTAAATGATACAGTTTTTAAAAATGCAGTACGACGTCATTTCATGAGAAATTATGGTGAAAATTCGTATGACATACTGCCTTTTTAAAAACTGTCGTTTAATTTCTCGAACGATAGAAAGGTTGGCACATGTACGATTGCCACATATATGCGCCAAGTCAGCTTTAATTTCGGCGGAATTTAAAATTATAAAAAAATTGAACAAAATCAAAAGGTTGTGATTTTAGGGAGAAATTTCAAAAGTCATGTGCAAAATGAAAAGGAAACCAAAATTCATGTATTTATATACATTTTTCCCTTCTTTTTTCTTCTAAGTCATCAAAACATATTAAATTTTTGAATTTATTTATTTTTCTCTTATTAAATTTTATTTTAAAATATCTTTTCTCTTATTAAATCTTTTAAATTGGGTTCGGATCATTATAAAGTCGGGTCAACCTGAATTTTATCATGTCAATTTCATGTTCGTGTCGTATTTTGATTTAGTCATTTCGAGTTGAATTCGTATTCGGATTGAACATATCCTTAAGAGCACTCACATTGGTGGGCACAAAAAAGTTGTGCCCACCAATATTTAATTAGTATTTGTGGGGTATTGGTGGGGTAGGGTGGGCACAAAAAAGTTGGCTACATTGGTGGGCACAAATTAAGGTGGGCACACCTATTATTTTAATGATTTTATTTTTCAATTTTATTTTTATTTTCATAATTTAAATAACATTAATTTTTAAATGCAAATTTTATTGAATTGAAAGTCCCCGGTGAAAATTGAGGGACATAGGCGAAACCCGTCGGAAATTGAGGACGGTTGGGGGTGGGGGTGGAGACGTTTTGGAAGGATGGAGGTCGAAAATTGCCGTAGAAATTTGGATTATTGGGATCGAAACTTGCATCACTAGAACCGAACCAAGACCAATTTTGATTGGGATCCATTTGTAGCACAAAAATATAAGAAGTTGTAGAGATAATTTAGAAGAAATTGAGATAGAAATGTAGAGAATGGGGTAAAAATGAATGGAATAAGGTGTAATATTTATAGGTAAAAAATTAAAATTAAATTAAATTAAATTAAAAAAAAATTAAAGCGTTGAGCAACGGCTAAAAAACCGTTGCCCAATAACCAGCCGCCACGTGGCCATCCCCCCTCCCCGCCCAGCAAGCTCGCCCGGGCGTGACTGCGCCCACCCCACCCGCCCTCTCCTGGACGCCATCGGTGCGCCCACCCCCCTGCCCACCCGCCCAGCCGCACCCACCCCCCACCCGCCCACCAATGCATGTGCTCTAACAGGTTAGAGTCGGTTTGGACCTCAACAAATCAGGTTGAAATGAATCCGATCCAATCCGACCCCATTGCCATCCCTAAATAACATTGCAAGATCTTGTGCTAGTAATTAAATGTGAACAAACACTAATTTTTCTCAAATTAAAAGATGTCTCCATCCTACAGCATTCATATTCAGACTTCATTCTTCAGTTCTTCAGTGTACATTCCCAACACTATAGTATAGATTAAGGTACCGACAGTCTGTAGGCCCCACGCACAAGAAGCAAATGATGTTTTATTACTCTACTTCTCTATCCATGATCCAACGGCTCTCATTCCATCTTCCCCACAAATCTAAATCCCCACCCTCCATTCAGATCCAACCCCCACTCTATCTTATTCTTATGACTTATCCCATACCCAGATCCTCCTCTCTGCTGCTAACTCTCTCACACACACACACACACACAATACACACATTATCTTATCCCCGCTGCAAAAACACGCACTGCTTCACACATACCGTAAATAGCTAGGTTTGCAAAGCCTGCATTTTTTTCAGTGATTCAAAATTCAAATGGTCGAAGCACAGTCATGGACGACGAGAAGGGGCAGCAACCCCCGGTTCGAGCCGCTGCACACCGACCAAGTCCTCGACATTCCGGCGACCCCGACGGCGGAGATCCGGCAGCAGCACTACGCCGCCCTAATCTCCCCCGGCATCCTCACCGCTGCCACCATCGGCGCGTGGTACCTTTCCAACATCGGCGTCCTGCTGCTGAACAAGTACCTCCTCAGCTTCCATGGCTACCGCTACCCCATCTTCCTCACCATGCTCCACATGCTATCCTGCGCCGCCTACAGCCTCTTCGCCATCAAATGGCTCGAGATCGTCCCCTTCCAGCAGATTCACAGCCGCCGCCAGTTCTTCAAAATCCTCGCCCTCAGCGTCATCTTCTGCTTCTCCGTCGTCTGCGGCAACACCTCGCTTAGATACCTCCCCGTCTCCTTCAACCAGGCCATCGGCGCTACGACGCCGTTTTTCACCGCCATCTTCGCCTTCGTCATCACCTGCAAGAAGGAATCCGCCGAGGTGTACCTTGCGCTGGTGCCGGTTGTACTCGGCATCGTGTTGGCGAGCAACAGCGAGCCATTATTCCATCTCTTCGGATTCCTGATGTGCATCGGATCGACGGCGGGGAGGGCGTTGAAATCCGTGGTGCAGGGTTTGCTGCTAACATCCGAAGCAGAGAAGTTGCACTCTATGAATCTTTTGTTGTACATGGCGCCCATGGCGGCGTTGATTTTGTTACCGTTCACGTTGTATATAGAAGGAAATGTAGCTGCAATCACGGTGGAGAAGGGCAGGGGAGATTTGTTCATGGTGTTTCTGTTAATCGGCAACGCCACGGTGGCGTATTTGGTTAATCTGACCAATTTCTTGGTGACCAAGCACACCAGTGCGCTCACATTGCAGGTGTTGGGCAATGCCAAGGCCGCCGTCGCCGCCGTCGTGTCGGTGTTGATATTTAGGAATCCGGTGACGGTGATGGGGATGATGGGGTTCGCCATCACCATAATGGGAGTCATTATTTACAGCGAGGCTAAGAAAAGATCTAAAGCTACAGCTCATTGACAGATGAGTATCACAGACAAAGATTATAATGGTATGATTACTTTTTTCTTTTATTTTTTTTTATTTTGATTGATGATTCTGTTGTATAGGAAAAGAATTCCGCGTTAATTCTTCTTTTTTGGGCTCTGCTTTTGTATAATTGATTTATATGAAATGGGGATGGTTGAGAGAATAAAGATGTCTCTTTTACTTTCCCCTTTGCTGTCATTTTGTATCTTCTTTGAACAAAATTAGTAACACCGCATAAAGACGCGATTCTTTTAGTATTTCTTCTCTTTTTGCTCTGTTTCTGAATTTTGACTCTCAGATTATTACTTATTTCTGAATGATTGGAGAACTTTTAATACAAATGTAGAAACTGAGATATGAAAATGGTTGGTAGTAAAGAGAAGTGCATTGCTTGACATATATCATAAATAGAAATCTCATAAAAAAAATTGAATCTTGTGTTTGAAGAATGATGATAGCAATTCTGCAATCATGTTTGTCATAATGTTCATAAAATGAGTGCTTAAATTAAAGCCCAATTCTATAACTTTAGTTACAATTCTCTAGTAAAACAAAATGAACTATAGCTTATGCAACACACTTCCTTGTTTAGAGGAATTAATTTTCATATTTAGGTAGCTACTATATTTCAATTTATGTAGCAGATGTCAGTCACTGTCATTCATGCAATCAAATTCTGGATTTGAATCTCTTACAGAAACCAGTTGATATTACTCAATGGATTGCATCTCTGCCTTTCATAACCAGTCTCAGTTTTGCAAATCTGTACTAAAGATTCAAGACTAGATTTTGCAAATGAGCTAGATATTCCAAGGCAATGCTACATTCTGTAGACACACACACACACACACACAAACACGCACACGGACAACGTACTTAAATGGAATGTGTGTGTGTGTTTTCTATTGTACATCAAGATCATAGATGTTGCACCGGTAGAGTGTTCGTGAGATGAAGCATCGCGGTCGTGCCCTTAATATAGTTGGTGAAGATCTGGATTAATCATATAATATGTTTGTTATCAGTTCTTGGTATTAATCTAATTTAGGTTAAAAGTTTGAGCTGTTGGATGGATTCCACTCTAAGAAAGCCTTCCAAGATTAGGTTTTAGTTTAGTTTAGATTACTTTTTAGTTATTAATTGTGGGCCTACTGTTGGATATATTCATGTTTATCTTATGAAGAGGTGGGACTATGTGACCACATGGGAGAGAAAAAAGCAAGTTGCTAATCAATTTATGAGGTGGTTGAGGCTTTATTCTCTTGTCCCTTGCTGAATAATAATAATCCATCCGTACACGACAATTGTTATTCGAGATTGTAAGTATGAGGATTAATAAAAGTTAGGTACGATAATTGTTCCTCTGGATGAGTATGGGGATTAATAAAAGTTAGGTGTAGTGGGTTGTGAATGGAGGAAAAAGAATATTTGTTCAGTCTAGTGTTGTTAGTAGAGGAAAATGAATATTTTTTGGTGGGGTAATATACAAATTTTCGTGAACGGACTACAAAGAAAAGCACGAAACAATTATCGTGGGCAGAAGGAGTATTGTTTTCATCTTTGGATATTGAATGAGTTTTGCATATTTTTTTTGGTTACAATTGATATTTCATGAGTTATGAACACGTATGAGAGAGAGAGGGACCAGCTCTCCCTTTAATTTCCAGACCTAGTCAAATTAAATTGGTTCCAAGTACACTGCCATAGTGGTTAAATGTCATCACTTAGTTCCAGTAGGGATGGCCTAGTGGTGGAGTGGTTGCCTGTTGACCAATAAGTCAGAGGTTCGAGTACTCTCGGCCACAAAAAAACCCTAGGTGGGATGTGTGAGTATTAATATTTGTAATAATATTAAAAAAAAAATTTAAATGTCATCATCACTTCATGTTTTTCTTTTTGGGTTTAATTGTAAATTAATACCAAATCTTTGGTATCTTTTGTAATTAGATCCAATTTTTCCAAATTTGATCTACTTTCGGCCTTCGGCTAGCTGATTTGAATAATTCATTAACGATGTGGATTAGGGTTCTACTCAGTGTATATTACGTCGTCATAAATCTTTCAAAACAATCCCATTTTGGGAGAAATGGTTGACAAATGAAGGTTCTTCAATCTTGAAAATTTTAATATTTAGATAATGAAACAACATTGTTTTGAAAGATTTATGATGACGTCGTATATACAATACAAAACACTCGTCCACGTAAATAAATGTGCTAAATCAGCTTGATGGAGGCCGAAAAAAACATGGTAGGTTGAATTTCCAAAAATTGTAAAGGTTGAGTATTTATTTGCATTATTTCAAAGGTTGGATCTAAATTGCAAAAGGCATCAAAGATTAGGTATTAATTTGCAATTAACTCTATGAAAACAAAAAACTATTTACAGAATAATTAACTAAACATATATCATGAAACTTGATACTCCATTCGTTTATGAAAAATTTGCCACTATTTCCTTTTCGGTGTGTTCACAAAAAATTTGTCACATCTATTTTTAATAATAGACCTCACACCTCATACTCCATTATTTACAAAAAATGTCATTGTTGGGCCCACTACTTCACTAACACAACATTCTCTTACCAACTTTATTGTGGGACCATTTATCTACTCACACAACTTTGCACCAGCTTTTATCAAAACCGGTGTAAACCACAATGTAACAATTTTTTTTGTGGATGGAGTACTAGTCAAGCCACGATCACACTATATGCAGCCATGACAGCAAGCATCCAAACAGAAGATTTCATGGCCGGAGAGACTTCACCGGCAGCTGAAGCAGACGGTGGTGGGGCAGAAGATCCCGGCATGGGGGTCGGGGCCGGACCCTCAGATGCGGATACAGAGACGACGAGCTTCATCCCGTCAGAGCAATCATTATGTATGCCGCTAATGTACCACTGCTTCCCTTGGGCTGTTAGAGGAACCACGTCAAATCCGGTCGTCAGAATTTGATCTGTTGCGCTGGAATAGGTACAATGTTGGAACTCAGTTTCATTCACCTTTATAACATTGTGCTCTTCCCGTGTATACATGAAGGCTGCAATCCATACAAAATTCTTAGAATAATTAATGTGTAGTCACAATGGGTAAAAATTCCTTAATTTTTAGTTAATTGTTAACTAACTCTAGCATTGATAATATTTCCAGATTAAATTCTGTAACATTTATCATAGGGAACTTAATAATAATAATAATAATAATAATAATAATAATAATAATAATAATAATAATAGAGGTGGACTTGAGTGTGTTTGGCCTTTATAATTAGAGGCACACTCTCGGATGACCGACTGTGTGGTCGGTCAACCCACAGTGTTTACTTTTTAATTTTTATTTTATTTTTACTTTACAAATTTTTTTATTAATTAATATAAATCTTAATTGAGGATTAATAAACTTCAATAATAAATCTTAAGGGGTGTTTACTTTGCGTGATATGATAGATTGATAAAACATAAGATTGACTATATGAAGAAATTAGATGATCAAACAAGCTAAAAAGTAATCAATCCATCAAAGTAAATGGTGGATTGACTTATGCTATTTTAATCTATCTATCCTATCACCCGAAATAAACGACCCCTACGAGAATTAATAAAACCAGTTGAAAAGAATTAAAGAAAATTAAAAAAATAAAAAGGTGGGCGCTCGTAGTGACAACATAAATTATTGCACCATGCAGCTAGTAGTCGACTCCAACAACTACTTCCGCCTTACAATCGTCTTCTTCGAAGGTTTGTGCAGAAATGATGCAATCACACTCTCGACTGCTTTAGTGTCCCGCGAAACAATAAATATTTGTGTAACAACAATTTTTATTAATGTATAAAACTTGTACATAATAGCAACAATAGGCAACTCTTTATAATGTATTGGCTTGGAGAAGGGGCCCCAAACAATACTAGCTTTTGTTAGTTCTTACAAAGAAAAGGCTATGTTGACAGGAGTAGACATTTTAACGGTAGTGTGGTTAATGTCTGAAGCCAAAAGGTATCAGGTTCGAGTACACCGTGCCACAATCTTTAAATTTAATATTACAATTACCAAAAGGAAAAGAAAAAAAAAACCGAGAAAGAGAGACAAAATCTCGCCATAAAAAAAAAAAAGTCCAGCGACGCATGGATGTTGCCTTAATGGGCGCGCGTATTACACGCTCATCCGAAATGGGCAAGTGTGAGAGTGGGCCTGTGCGGCCAACCGTACCGTACGTTTGGCCGCTCATGAGTTTTTGCCTTATAATTAACCCTTAGAATTTAAACCAAAAAAAGAGTTTGTTGTTGGAATTTGGAAAGGATAGATGCACATACTGATGGAGTCGCCAACATGAAAATGTCGTCCGTGGGCCCAGGCGGCGTATTCGATGCCTGTGTTCCAGCCTCTGTTATCTCCGACAATATGATCCGCCGCGAATGCTGGAACAACGGCTGCTGCAACGATCATAATCACCGATAAAGCTCTCAACGCCATTTCCTACGCTGAAATGCAAGAGACCTTTGTTTTCTTATTTGCCTATGGTTTTGACTGAAGCAGACGGGATATTATTTGCAAAAATTAAAATAATTAAGATAGCAAAAAAAGCTACGCATGCCGCCAAATAGCGGCCGAATGCTTTATGCTCCAAGCCACCAAGTTAATATCGTCAAACAATGTCATTGCTCAAATAGATTGTTACTAAAATAAACATAATAAATATTCTAAAAAAAACATAATAAAAAATAAAAATAGAGAAAAAGAGAAAATCGGACTTTGATGTTTATATATTTTGTAAATTTAATTAATCAACTATCATAAGGTATTAGAATTGAAAAATAATTAAAAAAAATAATTGGACAAAATGTTAGTGGTGCTCACGAGAAGGTGCTCATAAAAAATGAGTGATATATCATTCATCATATAAATAATACATATATATTTTTATAAGAGTATTCTAGATTCCAATTTTAGAACTTGGAGCTTTGTTGAGGTAACTAGACTCCAAGTTGAATTTTATGGATTTTGACAAGTAACTAACTCAATTTTTTATTTAAAAATATGATTTTTTAAAGATAGTATCCTAGTTTTAAATTGTCTTAATACACATAACTATCCAGTATGAAGATAGTGTGTACCACCCATACCCACTTTTGGTGGCATGTATAAGCTATATTCACTGACAACTTTTTTTTTTCTTTTGCACTTTTCGGCTGTTTTAAAATAGCTTAATTGTCAAATTCATGCATTAATTTCCGTGTCCGATCATTGTTCAAATAACTGTTGACTTGCTTTATGAATGAGGACAAAAATGATTCCCAATGTACAATGTACAGATTCAGCGTTCTGAATATTTTCATGCATCATTCACGTCAATGCATGCCAATGTACGAAATTAAATAGTGTCAATGCACGCGTAAAATCTTATCGGTACATCTATTTAGTTTAATTGATTCTTCTGTCTATATATATATCACACACAGAAGCACATGAAATTATACTTCAGAAAAAAAAAATGAAAGAGATAGAATCACAATACCACAAAAACAAGTAAATATCACTCACGTTTGCTAGAGAAATCACATAGCAGACGACATTTATTTTTCAAAATTATTATAGGTGAGTTTAATTTTATTTTTAATGATGGTATCGAAGAGAAATATATTGTACCGATCGTGTTTTTATTATACCGACCGTACACATCACCTATCGGTACAACTAAAACATCGATCGGTACAATGTTTTTTTTGTCCACACACTATTTCATTCAACTCTCTTTCATTCTATGCTCTTTTTTTTAACCATCTCATCGTTGTTTTGTAGAAACGAAGACACACATGTACCGGCATGTTCACTTGGGGTTAATCGAGATATAGAAGGAATTTTCATTCGGAGATTGAATAGGTCAATTGAAATAAAATTGTAAATGAGTACTGGAACAAGAAAAAACTGTACCGATCGGTAATATATTTGTACCGATCGGTACGGACAAATTTTCACAAATACTCTATCGGTACAATATTTTTACCGAGCGGTACAATTTTTTTTAATAATCTTATTTTTTCTAATAATATTGTATTTGTGCAGATGGAGTGTAGGAGATTCATCGTTAAATACAACGGGACATGGGACGATTGTGTGTATAATGGTGGGGAAGAACGAACTTTCTACCTTCCGGTGGATACGATAAGTTTCTCTAGCATTAAGGAATATATTGATTTCATAATGATATCGAAATCGTTAAGTCTTGAGTATGAAATATTCTATTTATTGACGTCTAGAACTGGCCGAAGTATTAAACATAGTTTGAGTAACGATGAACAACTTCGTCGATTGTATGTTACCGAGCCTGAGCCTACATTGTATATCGTGCATATTGATGCTGTGTACAGGCCGTCATTTGATTTGAATGAATCTTCGCCGTATGTCTATGACGATCAAATCCCTCAGTACTCGCAGTACGACGAGTCGCTCGCACATTTGGCTTCATCTGATTGGCTTGGTGATACTCAATGGGGTGCTAGTGGTGATACTCAATGGGGTGCTAGTAGTGGCGCGAACATTCCTATGCGGGGGAACGGCAGTCGCAGGTACCCGAGGAGGCTGAATTTACCGCCGATTCCGACGAAGATGATGAGGAGGAATCAGAGTCTGATGAGGAGGACGAACTGTCACAGTCTATGCATCTGACCCTTGGTACTTTTGCAGACTTCGTTACGTGGGTGCATACTCAAGGCGGCGTGAACAAGCTCTTGTCAATGCGTGCGAGTAGTCGTATGCCCCTTGTTGAAGACACGATCGCGCCACCGAAGCGGAGGCACTGCGGGGTGGTTAGTTCCAATGATTCCACTAGCTGCTACTGCTTCGCTCGTTGTTAGTGATCTTGCCAGGCTGCCAGACGGTCCATTGAATAAGGGCGAGATATTTTACAGCAAAGACGATTTGAAAGTTGCTGTCGGATTGTGGCACATGGAACAACGAGCTGAGTTTAGTGTTCCACGTTCAGATACTGAACGGGTTCACTTCAAATGCAAGTACGGAAGTAACTGTTCTTTTGATTTGCGTGCTCGGAAACAGGGCGACTATTGGTATATTCACAAGTTCATTGGGAGACATACATGCAATCTTAATATGGACCATTCAGCTGTCAGGAAGATCAGTGCTAAGGTTATTGCAGCTCATTTTGCTGGTAGAATGATCAATGAAGGTGAAATCACTAAACCGAAGTCAATTCGGGCATATTTGCGTCGAGAATATGGCTGCGATGCAAGTTACAGTGTGTGTCTGCGAGCACGGAATCGAGCCCTCGAGATGATATATGGTGGATATACAGACTCGTGGAAGATGCTTCCCGGCTATCTCCACATGTTGCAGAGAGAAAATCCGGGCTCAACAATTGACTACAGTGTTAGCCCGAATGATGATCGGTTCGAACAAGCTTTTGTGGCGTTGTCAGCTTGTATCGTGGCATTTCAGTGGTGTCTTCGACAGGTGATCGTGGTGGATGGAACACACTTGAAGGGAAAAAATAATGGCATATTATTCGTTGCGGTCGCAAAGGATGGAAACGAGCAACTGCTACCACTGGCATGGGGGATCGGTCCAATTGAAAATGATGTCTCATGGACATAGTTTCTCACTCGTTTGAAGGAGGCATACGGTTGTCGTTCGGATATGGTCATCATCTCAGGCGCCCACTTAAGTATCGCGAATGCAGTTAGGGCAGTCTATCCTGGCGTAGCACACGGTCTGTGCTACTATCACATCCTCAAGAGCATGGTTAGTTTTGGAAAACCTATCACCAAGTTGTTTCAAAAAGCAGCATATGCATATAGAAAGTCGGCTTATGAGAAAGCAATGAATAGCATTCTTGCTGGGAAGCCCGAAGCGTATAATAAGCTCATGAACATTGGTCCAGAGAAGTGGGCTCGATCAATGTGCCCTGTTCGACGATATAGTTCCCTGACATCCAATGCTGCAGAACAATTCAATAATGTATTGGTGTTTGCTAGACGCTTACCAATTTGCTCATGCTTGGAGACAATTAGACTCACCGTCGAAAAATGGTTTGATGAAAGACGTCAATTGTATTCATCGTCTACTGATTTTCTCACGAAGAAGGCAGAGCGAAAGCTCCGTACAGAGGTGGAACTCTCAAGATCTTACACTACTACGCCCGTCAGAGACTTGATCTTCAAAGTGAATGACGGAAAACAGAATCTAAATGTCGATCTGCGTGCGAGGACTTGCCTGTGTCGTGTGTTTGATTTTGATTTGATACCATGTTCTCATGCTGCTGCAGCTATTCAATAAGAAAACCTCAAGTTTTTATATTTAATTTTATATTTATTTCTGTTGTACTTAATCTAATGATTATATGTTATATGTATGACAGGCGAAATGGGCAGCATGTATACAACTATGTGGACGATTACTACAAGAGATCTACACTTTTACAAATTTACTCCCAACAGGTGAATCAGGTCCCTCCCCAGACTGAGTGGTCTTTACCTCTACATGTTGCGGCAATAATTGTTTTGCCACCACTGCCCGTCAGTCAGGCGGGGCGCCCGAGGAACTCCCATCGTCGATCTGCAGTTGAGAATTTGTCCTCCAGCAGACGTCCAGTCACCGTAGATGAACCTTCCAGTAGCCGTCAACGGGCACCGAAAAAATGCAGAATATGTCACGAGACTGGCCACACAAGAAGAATATGCCCGCTCAGAGATCAGTAGGAGTAATTTATTATTAATTTAATGTTAATATGTGTAATGGCCATTTAAATGTTATTATTAATTTAATGTTATCATTTTAATGTTTATCCAAAGCAATTAAATGGCACATGCAATTAGAATAAGAAATGATTAACACTTATGGCACAAAGCAATAATATTTGTCAAACATAATCGACATGGCTTTGCAAAGCCAATAAGAAAACATCACGAGCTATTTTACATCTATACAAAGCCACACTTCCCTCTTCGTTGCCCCATGCAATGGAGGGCCGGGCACTGATCATGCGCTCTATACTCATCAGCGCAAAAGGACCACAACTGTGACTGTCGATCTGGATGTGCTGCCTAACGGGCTCCCGTGGTGTAGGCTTAGTCAAAAAGACCATCCTCAATGCTTCCGACGTGCGTGGTGCCTGGGTTAGGTCTATGGTATCCCAATACTTTCCTTCATTGAGTACAATTGAGAATTTTTGCTGAAACGGCTTCAGCTGCCTCTTACGCGCCTCCTGAACTCCTGCCTTGTGCAGCAAAGAGTCGTGCACCTCAGCCGTCCATAACCTTGGAATGATACGGACGACATAGAAATGCTTGCCGGATAGCACTGGAACGATGATCTGCATAAAAATCACGTAGATGTGGGTCATATGTTATTAAAAAAGATATAATTAATATAAGATGTAAGTTACCTGCTCAGCTTGCCTCCAAGATGTAATATCTGCATTGACATCCAAGTTAGTTCGTAGCGACGCCGTCAATTTTTTGTTACTCTTGATCTTCTTGAAGTAGAACTCGACGTCCCTCTGTGTGAATAAAAAGCACGAAATTCACAAAAAGAACATATAAAATCCGTGAACCAATTAAAACATAATGAATTAGTTACTCACAAAGAATTCGGCATAACAGATGATTGTGTTCGTAGCATTTCGATCGGGGAGGACATGGTTCCTTTCTTCCAGACGTCCGCGCAAAACGTCAATGTACCTCTCGAACACCTGCACACAAAATAAATTGGACAATTAGAAGAAGAAATAAGTATAAAAATGAGAGTATATTTAAGAATATATTTGAGAGATTATTTACAGTATAATCAAGGTCAATCTCTGTGTTCTCAATTGTGCGGAAGTACGGAGGATAGACGGCGGAGCCACCGATGATTACGCAAGCATCATCTACTGACATAAAGGCTGCATAGCAACGCCATTTCTCCTCCTCAGCATAATCGGCAGGAGGCAACGAACCAACAGGCTGTGGAATTTCTTCTTCTGGCTCAACTTGTATAGCCGATTGTTGTCCTTCCTGCTCCTCTGCGCGGTTGTCATTTAAATATTCAAGTCTCTGCCTCGAGTATAAGTTGTACAGCTCAGGATTGTGCAAAATGGAGTCGTAGTCAAGGTTATGAGGGACAGCAGTAATGGGCTGAGCCTCAATATACTACACACAGATAAAATAATTAAAGTCAATTAAATTTAAAATTTTAAAAAATTAATAAATTACTAACTTATTATTTACCTGAGGTGGCTGACGATATATCTCGGGATTTGGCACAGAATGCCGAGGAGGGTCGTATGCATGCTCAGAATGCCGAGGAGGGTCGTATGCATGCTCAGGACCGCCCATGCTCACCCACTCGGGTGTAACAAAAGCGGGAGTGGAATGGCGTGCTGGGATGAACTCAGGATCGGCGCCTGCACCTCCAGTCTCCCCTCTTGGACTGACGTGTGGGGAATGCACGGGGGGTGGTGTGTCACGACGCGGTGGTGGAGGTGTATCTCGACGAGGTGTGGAACGGCGGGAACTCTTACTAAAAAGGTCTGTGAAGAAGGCCTTGATCTCCGGAAAAAATACATTTCTCCATTGTGAAGTTATCTCTCTCTTCACAGTTGCTGCTGTCATCTCTTGCAACTCCTTCATAAACCGCCTATCACGAGATCGTCCACTGGTGTCGGCGCCGCTGCTCGATGACGACGATGGAATGTTTCTCCGAGCACGCTTTCCCTTGCTTTTGGAAGTATTTTTCGACGGGGCCCGGTCTCTCAAGTCGTACGTGTCACGATCGGTGCATGGCTCTGACACGTGGGGGGGACTGCTAGGCCTCTGAACTGGAGGACGACGTGCAACTGGTATTCCTTTTTTTATTGGGTTGATAGGCCTCACGTAATGCACTCCGAGCACGTCGTCCATTAGTAGGGACCTCCAGTAATGTGTCTCCTCCTCTGCTGCCTCTGGCTCAATGGAGTTGAAACAGACGACTCCTGCACGAAATTGATCATCAAGATCCACCTGCAACGCTGCTGCCATTACCCATCTCAAACAGCGAGGAATGGCAATGTCTGATACGGGAGTAGAAACCAAACGAGCTAAACCAGGAATAGTCTCGAACATCCAACACTTCAGTACCCACACAGGGCCGTAATAATGGTACTTGGGCATCATTTTCGACCCCTTGGTTTCCAGATTCTTGGTGTAGTTCCTCAAGTTTTGAAATGTATACCCGCCCCATGGGAATCTGTTCCACGCGTCGAGATCATCCACCAATACCCAAAGCCAGGGTACAACATTTCTCCAATCATCACCACCTATCACGAAATAATAAGCGATGATAATATTTGCTGCCCGAAGGTGGAGCTCGCCTTCATGATCAATTATCCCATACCCTGTAACAAACCGGTCCCGCAATTTTTTGGCAGTTATTGGCTTCCCGTCACAAAATCTCTGATAAGCCTCCACATTATCCGGCGTGTGATCCGCATGTGGATCAAATGAAGCAGCTCCAAAACACAATCCCGAAATTAGGGCGTACTCCTGAGTCGAGAATCGGATATTTTTGTCGCCGATACGATACCATGTATCGTACGGCAATTCACCGTACACCTCTACCTCTCTTGATACGAGCATGTGTAGCGCTTTGCCGCACGCATTGTCCAATGGCCATCTCATAAGATGCCCGAAACAGCCGGCCATGAATCTATCCAACAGTGCTCGACCCCCAACAACAACAAGTCTCTGCCTAATATCTGTTATAATCGAAACTTTGTAGTACGTGTTAATCCTCGGAGAACAGTGTTGAGCATCTTCTCGGATCCAGATCCAACCATACTGAAACAAACACACTGTAGAAAAAAAAATTGTACCGACCGGGAAAAAATTTGTACCGCTCGCAGTAAAATCAACACATGATTTTACAGCGACCGGTACAGAAGTTTTACCGATCGGTACCATTTTTTCAAAATTATCACACATCTACGTAATATATGTCAATTGATCATGATTTTCAAATTTATAAATGAGTTATAAATAAGTGAAAACGTAACACCAAATGATCTTATTTGTCAAATTAACTATTAAGCGTGCAAAAAAATATATAATAAACATAACAAAACATCCAGAATAAGAACAGAAACACACTGTATTAAAAACATATTGTACCGATGGGAATAAAATATGTACCGATAGGGTGTATATTATTATCGATCTGTACAATATTCTACACGGTCGGTACAAAATTTATGAAATATGTAAGGCATCGTCGTAATTATCCTAATTAGCACGAAAATTAACATAATTAGCACATAAGCATAGCCACCGAAAATATCCTAATTAGCACGAAACTTAAATAATTACCACGAATTAACATAATTAGCACGAAATTAGCCTAATTAACCATCATATTTTTAAGAAAATATCAATAACATGTTTTGAAAACTGTACCAATAGTCTGAAAAATCTGTACCGACCGGTTCAAAAATGGTACCGACCGGTTCATAACCTATCGGTACAATATCATGTCGGTCGGTACAGTTTTTTCAGCCGTCCCTCTTCACATCGGTACGAAGAACTAACCTCTTCCAGACGTCGTTGATTTTCACGTTGCCGTTCATCCTCAGATTGATGTCTTGAACTTGATAACGCCATGGATTTTGATGAGAGAAGAATGGGTGAATTTTTTTGATTTTAGGTGTACCGGTGGTGTGAGCCTTGGGAAATTTTTTTGGGTGCCTTTGGAAATTTTTTTACTGCATCGGTATGGAGATTAAAAGGATATTTATTGTGAGCTTTGTACCGCTCAATTCAATTGAAAATTGAATACCGCAACAGGCGGTGGTTGGGTAGGTGGGGTCGTGGGGAAGTGGGAGAGAGAAAACACAAAAAAAAAAAAACAAAACCCTAAATTCTATGCAATTAAGTTTTCGGTCAAAGTGTCAGAGAATCTCGGTTCTCTCTCACTTTCTATCAAACTCAACACCTGAAAAGTAAAGGAAATGTGGGCCAGTGGTGTGTGTTATACATGTATTTAAAAGTGGGTATACACGGTACACACTATCTATATAGTGGGTGTATTGAATTTCCTCTCTTTTAAATTCTTATCATTGTCTTCATCGACCGTCGTTGCGATGTTTTGATGTTGTATTCGAGTGTTTTTACTGATTTTTGAGTGACGCACGCGTTTGCTATTCGAGCGTGTGACAAAAACCAACGTAGTTAGGGCTAAAAACTGAGAGTGCAAGTAGACGTGTTCATGGGCCGGTTCCGGTTCGGAACCGGGCCCGAAACCGCCGGTTCCGGTTCGGAAAAATTGGAACCGGAACCGGCCCGCCACATACACGGTTCTGGGTCAGAACCGGCCCGTATTGGACGGTTCCGGTTCCGGGTCAGAACCGCCGGTTTACGGGCCCGAACCGTTTTTTTTTAATTGAAATGAAACACATAAATCATCAATGTAATGTATAAGATCGAAATAAAATAATATATGTCTTCATTTAAAACAATGTGTAAACAGTGTAATCAATTACAAATGGAAATATATTATTATTAAAACTCGAAATCCTAAAACCATTGGAATTCACAAAGTTTGAAAACTCAAGGGCCGAGCCTCGTTAAAACCTTCTTGGCGAAAACCCAATGGGAAAAACACCAAGTAAGGAAAAAGAGTACTCGTCTAAAATTATTTAGGACTACCCGTTGATGTCGGCGTCAAAGTCCCAATCATCTTCAAATTCATCGGTTTCAGTAGTGGCTATAGAGTCGGTGTCTGTGCTTTCGGCCTCGGTTGTGCTTATGGGATACTCCGCAAATATTTCATCCCAATTATTTTCTTGTTCACGCATTTCGGCCAATGTATAATCTTTGAGTAAAACTTGAGCTTCTAGGTTTCTTGGCGTCATCACCGATCTTCTTTCATCGAGCACGTAGCCTCCAACACTAAAAACTTGTTCCACCGAGACTGTTGATGCCGGAACGGCTAAGATCTCCCTAGCCATCATTGCTAAAATCGGGTATTGGTTTTGCCTCCTCGACCACCATTGCAAAACATCAACATCATTTGGCCCTTCACCTGCTAAATCTGTACTTTTGGGTTCGCTAAGATAGATATCAAGTTCACTGCTTATATTACTACCCGTGCCCTGATTTTGAAGGAAACTTTGAAGTCTTTGTGCAGCTACAGAACTAGAATCTATTCCTAGATTAAAAGAGCTTCTTGGTCTTTGACTAGGCCTAGATGATGACCCTCTATCCGAATACTTAGATTCATATTCTTGAAAAAGACCCCTCAATGTCGTATCTAGAGAAGTTTTAACATATGCAATATTAGGCAATTCAAAAGAGTCTTCACCACGCTCACCCCCCCTCCAAATATCATTTCACGAAGATAACTGTAATACAAGTCTAATAGACCACAAACCCCTTCCAATTTCATAGAGGGATCTAAACATTTTGCAATCAAAAAGACATCGGGAATATAAGTAAAATATTTCAACCATTTAATGACCATCATAGTTATAGAATCCTGCAACCTTAGGTTAGTACTGCATATTAACAATTGAAGAACGATAACAACACAATGATATAGTACACGACATGAAGTAGGATAATAAACTCCAGATAAATCTTTAGTTGCAGTTTCAAAAACTTTTAAGAGTGCAATCAGACCTGAGCATTCATCCCAATAAGAAGGCAATAAGAACATGTTGCTAACCTCAGTTGAAAAGAAATTACATAATAAATTCTTATATTCAGAAGTTGCTGCCAACATTTCATAAGTAGAGTTCCATCTAGTGCATACATCAATGTTAAAACTCTTACTTTTTCCAGTTTTTTGCTTACAAAATTTTACCCAATTTCTGTGTAGCTTAGATTTATCCCTTAACATGGCAACACATTTTCTAATAGGTGTAATTGAACCTTCTAATTGCTTTAATCCATCTTGCACACATAAATTTAGTATGTGACATATGCATCTAGTATGAAAATATTTTCCTCCTAGAGTTGGATTACATGCAGCAATTAGAGCAGGCACACTTGCAGTATTAGCAGATGCATTATCAAAACCGATTGAAAAAATCTTAGAGGTTAATCTAAATTGATTCAACACTTTTATAATGCAAAGAGCAATGTTTGCAACATTATGAGTACAATTAAACTTCCTAAAACAAAGTACGCGTTTGTTCATACACCAATTCGGATCAATCCAATGCACAGTCATTCCAAGATATGAATTTTGTTGCCAAGCACATGACCAAATATCAGAACAAACAGAGACTCTATATGGCAGCTTAGCAAACATGTCTCTTAATGCTTTTTTATATCTAATAGATAATTTAGCAATTGTCCTAGTCATGGTACTTCGTGAGATTTTTTTAGCTTGAGGATTATATGCTTTTTTCATGGAATTTTCAAAACGCATGCTATCGGCAAATTGGAAAGCAAGAGATTCGGCAACAAACTTAGCCATCACTTCTCTAGCTACTATATCATTATACTTAAATAAAGTGAGTTCATTACCTTGCGTGAAGTTTAGTTGAGTTTGAGTTTCTTGTTGTGTACCTTTTTCTTGATCCTTCGGCTTGTGTTTGAGTATATGGCGGTTATAAGTGCCATACCCATTTCCTTTCTTATGCTCGTACTGCTGGTCGCAGAAATTGCAGCACGCCATTACAATTGGAGTTTCTCCTTCGGCACAAGGTAGTGTTACCTTTTTGAACCATATTGAGAACACTTCGGATCCTTCCTTCTTTCCTTTGGCCTGCAGCTTCGCCTTTCTGGTACGACGACCCTTCTCGGCAGCCATTCCACCGTCCTCTTGCTCGTCCATTTCGTCATCCTTATCCAAGTTGATTGCCTCTTCGTGAAAGGGGGACGACTGCATAGTGCTGGGAGGATGCATTTGGTGGGGCGGATTCATCTCCACTTCGAGGTCGGCAACATATAGGCTTTCAGCAAGTAGCCTATCCGCTTCAATCTGGTGGGCAGCAAAGGCAGCAGCATCTTCGGCCATCTGCTGGTTTTCCATTTCTTCACGTTGGCGGCGAGTGGAGACCCTCCGGTATTGAGGATTCTGGCTTGTGGGAGTGGGAGTGGAAGAATCATCTTCGTAGTAGTCATCTTGGAACGCTTCTCGTTCTCGAATGACAACACCACGAGGACGACGAGGAGGGTTACCACTACCACGAGTACCATGAATATTTTCGACTGCCTTTTCCTTACCCTTACGAGGGTTGGAGGAAGACATTTTTGCTATAACTACTAAGAGACTAAGAGAGAGTAAGAGCTAGAAAATTGAACAATGAAAACTGAAAAGAATGAATAACTTAGAGAGTAAGAGAAGAGAAGAGAGTAATTGGTGTGAAGAAATGGTTGTGGGTAGGGGGTATTTATAGTTGAAAGTGAGAGGAAATGGGGGGAAAAACTTTGAATCATAGCCATTGGATCACAAGATGAAATCCTAGCCATCCATTTTGAATTTGAAATGGGTGCAAAATCCTAGGCGGTTGAACCGGCGGTTCGGCGGTTCCGAACCGGAACCGCCGGTTCAACCTCGAACCTTTTTTTTTTGACATTTTTTCGTTCCATTTAGCATTCTAATTGTCATTATTGCTTGTTTTAGGATATAATTAACATGAATAACACAAAACATATTTAAAAAAAAAAAAAAAGTGAACCGCCGGTTCACGGTTCCTAGCCCTTGGAACCGGAACCGGCCCGTCCCGAACACGGTTCCGGTTCGGAACCGGCCCGTTGACCGCGGTTCCGGGCCGGAAACCGTTGACCACGGTTCTAGTTCCGGGCCGGAACCGGCGGTTCCGGGTCGGGTGAACACCTCTAAGTGCAAGTCGCTGGCATAAACAAATTAAATCTGAGTTTGACACTACTTACTCGTCAAATCATTAATAAACACTTTACTAATTTGATAAAAAAAAATAACTTTTTGATATTCGATTTTTATATTATTATATTTTATGTAATTATCTACTAATTTTGTTTTGCAACAGAACTTTAATAAAAAATAATACTCCATCCGTCCACCATATTTATTTCACAATTTCCTTTTTGAGCAATCCATAAAAAATATAGGGTTATTTATAGTTTGTGGACTGAGCTTTCATCACTTTTTTGTTTGTGGCATGTACTTTAAATTTTTTTAAAAAAGACTGTACGATTTAACTAAATAAGGCTCGCCTTTTTATTTTTCGGCGTTGGAATGATGAATCAGTTAACCGTCTATCTTACGTGGATATTAAAATGACAAGTTACCGAAACGACATCGCCTCAATTTGAGCAGAATTAAAAATTGACAAAGTCATACGACATATAGCTTTTATGACTGAACCCTAAGTATCTTTCTATTCTTTCCCTAAACTATACGTCGATTCTTGGGGAAGAAAGGAGTTAGGGAGAGAACAGAAAAATATTTAGGGTTCCATCATAAAAGTTATATGTCAATTTTTAATTCTGCTCAAACTGAAACGACATTATTTCGGTATAAATGATTCATCATCCCAACACTGAAAAATAAAGACATGCCTTATTTAGATAAAATCATAGAATACAGGATTTTTTTGGAAAATTTTAAAGTACATGCACAAACAGAAAAATGATACAAATTTGGGCCACAAATTATAAATAACTCAAAAATATACTCCCTCCGTCCCATTTATATAGGCGGATTGAAATTTTCACATGGATTAAGAAAATTTATTGGAAAAGTAAGTTATATAGTAAATTTCTTAATATGCCCCTATTTATTATTTGACTATGTATGTTTTATGAGTTAATCAAAGAATTAAATAGGGATATATTAGTAAATGAGCTAAAAAACATTACTTTTTATGGAAACAAACCTATATATTTGGGACATCCGAAAAAGGAAAACAAGCCTATATAAATGGGACGGAGGGAGTATCATTTTTTCTTTTTGGAACAATACCCCACACACATTCATTATTTTATACCTCACAACACTTATTATGGTGGGTTCCTTTCTTCACTCAAAACCTATCTACCTAACATTTATTAAAACATGTGCCACACTCTATGTAACCTAAATATAGTGGACGGAGAGAGTATTATACTCTCATAAAATAAATTAATTTAATTTTCTGAATTGAATTTTTGCATGACATTCAAAAATATTATCAATATGAAGAATCCAAAACTATAAAAATTACACAAATATAGTATTAAATAGTGAACCATATTGATATATCTATATAGAGAGAGATTAAAAATATACTTCCATTGATAATTGCTAACTTTCCTTTTTGGGTTGTCTCATTGATAATAATTCAATTTAAAAAAGAAAATTACTTTCTCTCATGAAAAAGTGTGAGCTCCACCACTTTCTATCTCTTTTATCTTTTAATCAGCATTCTCATTAATAATCGTGCCGAACAGTAACGAGTTATTATCAATGGGACAGGGGGAGTAGTAACTAACTATACCTAGCTATTTTGAGAAAATACATAAAAATACTAGCTAATTTTTCTGGTAAAAATACATAAAAATATTAGCTATTTTGAGAAAATGCATAAAAATACTAGCTATGTATTATTGAGAAAATACATAAAAACAGTCATTTTGCTATTGTAAACCCAAATAATAGCCATTAAGATGAAAAAATTCAAATCCTAGCTATTTTTCTAGTAATTGACTAATCTATGCTCAGAGTGTGTTCTCTTTGGTTTATCACAAAAAAATGAGGGATAAATAAATTCCCTCTCTTTAAATCTTTCATTTCTTATCCCTCATTTTTTATAAATAAGAATTTCACTCTTTCTTATTTCTTCTTTTCACATTAAGAGGATGATATTATCATGAGGTATTGGTGTGATAATATTATCCCTATTTGAACTGAAAATGAGGAATAAAAAATGGTGAAATTCTTTTTTATAGAAAAAATGAGAGATAAAAAGGAGGGATTTAGAGGGAGATAATATATTTATCACTAATTTTCTTGTAATAAATTTACAAATGCACCCTTAATGAAATAATTTAGAAAATAAATCAAACTAACGCTGCTCTCTCTCACTCTCTCAAATCTAAAACCTTTTTTCTCTCTCTCACATCTGGCCATGGATGGTGGAGGCCGCCTCCTCTGCAACTGCATCATTTATCTCTCTTTCCCAATTCATTCATGATCTATCTCCTCCCACTGCCGCTGCACATCGGGGCCGCCACCTCCAGCCACACCTGTCGTCGCCGTGCCCCTTCGGCCGCCATCGCATAGCTACCGAAGAATTTATTGAAGAAATCACGAGTTTGTCAATAGAATACTGAGTTCATCGATACACGACTCACTCGTGTATTCATGTATTCGTGTACTGTTGCATTAATTTTACGAACACATTACTATACATTCCAGTCTTGTATTTCAGTATTCGAAGTTAAAATATACTCCCCCCGTCCACGAATATTGCGACAAATTTTCCTTTTTCGTCCGTCCACAGAAAATATGACTATTCCATTTTATCATATGATATTAATAATTGATTATTAATATCATGATATTTTAAGATTGACACGCAATTATTTTCCAAAAAAAAAGTCGATAGTAATGATATTTTCAATAGACCGTTGTAATGGTAATAAGATAATTCAAAATTATTTTATGCAATATAATTATGGTTGGAGTAAAAAATCAAGTATTTAATATAAAATTTTCTATCCCACATTGCTTTTTAATAAGATTTTATTTTTGAAGAACCTATATAAATACTCAAAATCAATGTGTATTTTTTCATTCCGCAGTTGTTTTGCACAACAATTAAATTTGGCCAATTAATTAGTTGGCCAAATAAATTGTTTCAATTATTTTGCACGATTAATTTATTTTGGCTGATTAATTTGTTGGCCAAATAAATATTTGTTTACATTGTTCACATCTTATTTGACTTATACTTTACTTTTTATGTTCACCAATTAAACCTATATAGTAATTTCAATTATTGTTCGTATCCGAAGACAAAAACTAAACGAGTGACTACAAGGTTTAAGAAAAAAATAGTACTCCTATTTCTGAATACGCTTTTACATAGACATAGGTATGAATAAATTGAGTAGATAACAGATGATGTTGATACATTTCGGAAAAACAACCCATTCTCAAATGAAATGGTCTGAGTTTGAACTTTGAACCAATTCCATTTACAAACTAATCACTATACTTTGTAAATTAATATTTATTGTTAGTTGTAATTATTTGTGCGACCTATAATATTTTCTCAATTATTATTATCTTATATTTTCAACAATTTTATTCATATATTTTATTATATTTTATATAAAAGTTTGTATCCCACATTGTTTTTTTTAATAAGACTCCACTCTTGAGGAATTTATATAAATACTCGAGATCAATGTGTATTTTTCACCTCACGATTATTTTTCATAATCAATTTAATTTGGCCAATTAATTAGTTGGCCAAATAAATAATTTTATTTTTATTAAAAAATTTAATTTGATCAATTATTAAATTATCAATATTATTATTAGTCAATCACAATTTAAATATATATAGAGAGAAAGAAATAAACAAAGAAACTAAAATTTTTCTAAATCAAATAAAGTAATGTTAATTTCAAATATGGTGCGTTAAGAGAAAAATATTTTAATATCATATTTCTTTGCAATTAAAGATTGAAGATTATAATCTTGATATAAAAATTACATTCAATTGGGATAAATAGAGTACACAAAAAATATGCGCTGAATTTATAGTTGATTAATTATTAATTGTAATTTTAATCGGATCAATTTACAATTTTTATTTTTCAAATTTTTTATATTAAAAATAACCTCACATATATTTTTTAGTATATTTCACGAATTGTAGAATGCAAATGGATTATCAGCATGCACTAAGATGTACTTAAATAACGATAAATGTGACATCAATTTAAACGGGTGATCACCTTAGTATTTCTTTCTTCATTTTCTATTCATATTTTTCCAAAATCTAAAATAAAAGTAATATGACATTGATTGTTTAGATGATTTCACCTACTGGAGAATATAATTGGAATATTAATATGCACTATCATATATTTACATAACGTGTAACATCCCACATTTTATAATTAAAGGTTTTATTAAATTTTTATTTATCAGTAAGAACTTATAATTTCTGAGAATTTCGATTTTAAGATTTGAAAATGTTTGGAGTCCGAAATTGCGCCCTAGGGAAATTAAAATGTACAAATATTTATATATAAATATTTATGGATCTCATAAATTATTGCTAACTGGGCCATATATATGTATAGTTGTAGGTTATTATTTTGTATTAGGAAAATTATTATATTGGGCTATAGGAAATTAAAGTCTTTTAAATTTTATAAACTAGGGATTAAGCCCATTCTAGGTTTTAAGTAAATAGGAATAAAAGAGATCATATAAAATTTTATATACATAATAGTTTCCAGCGGTTGCTCTGCGGTTTTAACTTCTTAGATTTCTTAGCCACTATCACAGACGGTTTCTCTTCAAGAGTTTATCTTCCTTTTTGGTCTTAATTAAATTCCAAGAGATTCGTTCTAAGTAGTTCTATAAACTTATTCATCGAAAAATCCTCCTACGATTCAATCTCTTCCATCTATATAAACCTTCGAAATTTATCAGCAAGGAATATGTCATCAATTCAAGTTTTCAATATCGAAGGAGTCAACAGATTTTGAGCGTTTTTCATCAATATTTGATCAGTGAGTTTTCTTTTATCATAAATTTGAATGCTTTATTATTGTAAAGATTATCGCTCAGCTATAGAAAACTCACAAATACACACAACAAGAATATGAAACGAGACAGAGGTTACGTGGTTCGGCCAAAGACGGCCTACGTCCACGGGGAAAGAATCACGATCTTTATTACTTTCCTCACCGGAGAAGATTGCCGGAGATCAGTGGCTTTACTGCTATTACAAACACAAGAATTCTCTCTCTCTTGTTTACAGTGAACTTCTCTCTCTAATCTCCCTTTCTCTCGGATCTCGCTTGACAAGAAAAGAAGTTACAATGACTCACAGCTAAAGATTCTAGTTTATACACCAAGCTAACCGACTAACAGAAGCTTCTCGATCGAAGGAATGAACGGTGCAGATCAGTTTGTATAGCTGTCAACTAACTAACCAATTTGCAGCTCACAACTCCTCCTCCTCTTTAATTGTTATTTACAGTCGAGTCCTTTATATCTGTGAAGTCATAAAACCAACATTTATTTTAGTTTTGGGTTTCAATAAAATTCCGGGTTTCGAAAAGGTTCTATGAGAAACAGTTTATCAAACTTTGATAATTTGGTTGTGTTAAAGAAAAGTTTATTTAATTAGTAATGTTTTGCTTTTGCCTTAAAATATAATAGGTATATAAAGGTTATCCTGATTTATTCTTTGAAAATTTAAGTTTCGTATGAGATTTATATAAATTATTCTAATGGCAGCCATTAGTCCAAATTAAGGTTTGAGAATAAAATTTTGAGGTCTTCATCGTGTTAATGAAAAAGTTTTTTTTTTATAATTTAATTGGTGTATTAATTTAACAGTTGATTTAATTTTTCTAGAATCTTTTATTTAAGAATCGTTGTATTTTTTTTAATTCACGATCCACGAGAATATTTGAGAACTCATGTATATATATTTTGTTTCAAAGTCTATTTCTGTTAAGGATTTAATTAAATTCGTAGATATGGTTATAGATTGTAGGTGAGAATGTTTAATATGTTGCTAAGTGCTTGTTCCTTAAGATGTTTTGGGTTCAGAAGAAAATGATATATATAAACATATTAGTGTAATCTATTAGAATACTCATTTTGCTTTTTGAAAGATTCAAAATACACACCAACACCAAAACAAATTTATTATACTCAAGATGACTATTATACCCCTCTGTTTAAACTATTGACAGTCCAGAATTGCTATGGACAGAAAATAGTTATGTATTTCTTTATGTTTTCATTCATTGAGCGTATTCTGCTATATTCGATCCACGCTTTCTAAAATGGTATCAGAGTCTTAGGTTTATCTGGGAATTATATTTTATTTATTACTTTAAGTATTATCCTAACGGAGGAGACATCAAGAAAAATATGGATCCGGACAATTGTCCGAGATGCGAAGGTTACAGGAACTATCTCTATGATTTGGAGGTACAGAAAACAAGAACCCAGACTGCACTAGTGATGGTCCCGGAACGAGGTCTTCGGTGTAGAGGGGGGGTGAATACACCGAAGAGGGATTTTTGAAAACTTTTAACAAATTAAAGCAGAGTTGAGTGAGAGCTCAGTTATGAATTCAGCTGACTTCTAAAGAAGGTGATCAGCTGGACAGATAACTTAGCTGGCTGTGCGGAAAGTGGTGGAAAGAAAAACTTAGCTCGTTCCTTTTACAAAAGCTCAGAAAAACTTAGTTTCAGATGTCAGTTATGCAGGATTGAAAATAATGCAGCTGGCTGGGTCACACAGCCAGAGAGTTGAAGCTTTGAAAACTTGTGCTGTGCAAATATGGTTAGTTCTTTAAATAAATATATAAAGCAAAGACTGAATAAAGCAATAAAGAACACGGAATTTTAACGTGGTTCGGAGAGAGAACTCCTACGTCCACGACCAGGTTTTAGCTGGTAAATCCATTAAGGATGACCACTTGGTTTACGAGTACCAAGCAACTTCGCAGCTCTACCTCGAGCTGTGTTCTAACAGTTTACGGGCACTGTAGAAGCCTATACCTTTTCAGTTTTCGGGTACTGAATAACCTTACACTCGAATTTCGCGCTTCGAGACGGCGTAACCTTGACCTAACCTTTTCTGGGTAAAGGAGGGTTTGGGTTTCCAACTTTGAACGAGTTCTTACAATGAAGAACTTTGGAAGATGAACTCGTTCAGATCTAGGCTTTGGATTTACTATGATTTCTGCCTATTGATCAGACGAAAAACTAAAGCAGTGTCTGAAAGTGAACACTTAAGAATTTAAGTATTCTTTAAAGAATTAGAAAACTGCTAGAGAGCTTTTTAAAACTTGAGAGATTCAGAGAGGTTGAAAGCTTATAGAGTTTTTCGTGTCTGATTCTGAGGTTGAAGACTTGTATTTATAGGTAGAGATTCAAACTAGCCATTGGAGGAGCCGTTTGAATCTTACCTACTCTCTGATCTGTCGATCTGCCGTTGAGCGTATCTTCACCTGTCCTCATCACTGTGTCAGATCCTAGGTTCTCCTTTCTAGGATGCTGAGATGTCGATCCCTCATTGGTCGAGGTATATTGACTTCCTCTGACACCGGGATTTCTGTCTTTTGGGCTGGTCTTTGAATTTAGAGCTGGATTGGGTAAACTGACTTGAAGTGACGTCTTCAGAGTTAGTTCCCTTTTGGTCTGCTCAGCTGACTTTCTTAGTCTTTGAGTCAGCTTAATTTATTCTGTTGGATCTCCTTGGCTGGATCAATTCTTCTTTTCTTGAGTCAGTCTGACTCAGCTCAGTCTTTGAACTCTGTTCAGCTATGAGACCTTTTCAGCTGACTTTGGATCTAGCTGATTACTCAGCTGGGTCTTCTTCTGTCTTCAGCTTCCTAACCTGTGAAATTAAAAAATCTAAGGCTCAAACAAGTGAGCTGAAAAACATAACTTAGATTTGTACATTCATCTGCTGGGTTGGAGAGCAGTTGGGTTTTGGAATCAAATCAAAACTTTAGAATTTTCCCAACAATTCCCCCTTTTTGATGATGCCAAAACCTAACTGAGAAAAACAACCTGCTTCCCCCTAAATGAGAAAGTGGGTTTTAAAAAGAAATGATAAGAGAAATTTCAGCATGAGATTAAATTCAGAGTTCAGTGCCTGGACAAAGAGTTATTGTCATCAGGGTGAGCTTGAGAGCAAAATATTTCAGTTTTATTAATCCACAAAGATGATTACAAGAATTACAGGATTAACAAACTGAAACAAAATTAAATCCCAGTTGGCTGGGTCTTCATCTCTGCTGCTGCTGCTGCTGCTGATTCTTCAGTCTATCTTCTTCCAGCTGCTCATCTGTTCTCAACCTGTACCGGTTGAATATCATCTGTTCTAGCTTCCTGTATTCTTCTTCATTGTTTGCCTTGGAAATTCTTCTCCTGATCGCCCATCTGTTTACTTCTGCGATAATTTTCGATTTGTCAGGAAGATGAGTTCCAGGTATCAGCGGAGGCTGGATATGATACAGCTGGGGAGCAGTGAACTGGATATTTGCGGTACTTGCAGCGTTGAAGAATGCTTTCGCCGTCATCCTATCTTGATGAAAAAGCTCATTGAGATGCATCATGAACGCAACATCTGGGGGCGTATTTGGGTAAGCTCCCAGATAGTAGTAATCTTCAATGAACTCAAATTTTGTATGTTCCCAGTCGTCGTTTAACTCTTCTGGGATCCATTCATCTACTCTTCTCCAGTTCATCGGCATCTGAGACTTTTTCTTTGCTGCTCTTATGCTTGCTCTTTTCTTCTGCTGCTTCTTTTCTTCGGCATTGAGCAGACTTTCTTTCTTCTTCTGCTGTTCTTGAAGGCTTTTCATCTCTTGCTTTTGTTGAGTCACAAAGTTGCAGAGCCATTGAGTATCATTGAACTGTTCTGGCGTGGCTCCACTAGCTTTGGCAAGAGGGATGATCATTTTGCTCCATTTCCCTTTCCGTCCAGCTGGTTCCTCTGCATCCAGCTCAGCAACAACTTCGTCAATCTCAGACTGTATCACTTGGACTTCAGCTACAGCTTTTCCTTTGCCCGTCTTTGAAGTTTTTCTCTTGTCATTACCTTCCCCCTTTTTGGCATTATCAACAAGAGTGGAGGAGAGGTTGACAACTGTCTCATTCAGTTGGGCCAGGGCTTTGTCAATGTCAGCAATCTTTGCTGAGTTGTCTGCTGTGACGAGATTGAGCTGTGCTGTGCTGTTGCTTCCAGCTTTGAACTGATTGTCCAGCTCTTTGTAAAGATTGAACAGCTGGTGAATATCAGTTCTGTGGGAAAGAGTCTGCTGATGGAGAGCTTCCAGCTGGAAAAATCGTTGATGCTGCTTTTCAGCGGAGCTTGGAGGTTATATATGATCTCAGGGACTCTCTTCTCTAGATGATTTGATTGATCAATTCGTAGAGAAACGAGAGACTGTTTGAGATCTTTGCTGGTGCTTTCCTGCAGATTCTGGGCAAATCTGTGAACGTCATCAATGGACTGTCCATTACATTGGACTTGCCATTCTATAGCAGTGATGCGCAGAAGGGTGTCAACATTTGATTTGAGTCTATCCTGAAAAAGGATTTCCTCAACTTGTTTGGCGATCTCATCCTTCATTGCATCAGAAAGCACATTAGGATCCGTTTGGGTCCCGGATTCGACTTGGCTGGGTTTTACTGCCTCGATCTCGACTAGTGAGCGAGTGTCATCGGCATTTGGACTTTGTGGGGCAGCTTCGGTAGGCTCAACTGTTGCATTAGTTGGCTCTTCTTCAATCATCATTGCCTCAGCTGTTTCGGCAGGGACAACTTCCTTGGCAGTTTCAACTGGAACAATCCAGCTGAGATTATATAGGTAGGAGTTGGCTCGTGAGATGACTTCCTCAGAGGGCGGTACTTCATCCTGTTCAACCTTCTGGATGAGGATTTGGATCAGCTCGTCTTGATGCTCAAAAGCATCCTGAAGACTTCCAAATCCAAATATCTCCTGCAGAGCTGCTTCTTCGGCTTTAAGCTTATCAAAAGTGTAGAACTCCACAAGTTCTTCATTTGCGTACCAAGTAGACATCTTGGTAGCCAGATAAAATTTGAAGTCGCTGACGGCGACTAAGGCAGCAGGGAGCGAGGGAAGAGAAGGATAATATTGCAGTGCGCTCTTTATTCCTTGAAGCCTGAGGTCCTCGAACCTCATGATAGTGGCAGCACGTGCAATGGCTCTGGGACTGAGGATTTCGATTTCCTCAGAAGAAGAAGTAGGGCTCGATGGTTCAGCCTGGTATTCATCATCCAGCTACAAATGAGCATCAGCTGAATGGGGCTCTTTAGGTGAGCTGGGTGCTGAGCATTGGGTGGTTTCAGGTACCGAAGAAGTAGGTGAGGATTCTTGGTGAGGTACCTGAGGATGAGGAGGAAGGAGAAGAGAGTGTTGTTGAGGAGGAATGAGAAGAGAGTGTTGTTGAGGAGTTCCAGCTGATGTGAGATCAGCTGGAGTGGGTTGTGAGGATGCTTGAAGGATTTGGCGAAGTGGAATAGCATCCTCCGGGTCAGGGTGGGAGACCACTACCTGTGGTTCCTCAGCTTCTCGTGAAGCAATCACGAACTCCCTTCCTTGATCTGTGCTGGAGGAGGAATCCTTAGCTGTCTCCTCAGCGACTGATCTCCATTCAGTTCCAGTTGGCTTCTCTGCTGTCTCCGCAGCTGGCTTGCTGGCTGCCTTGAATTTGAGCTTCTTTTTGGCAGGTGGAGATCCAGCTGGCTGAGTTTCCTCTGGCTGCTTCCTTTTTCCTGTTTAAGAGGGAAAGACAGTCTGCTGTTTTGCCTCCTGCATCTTCTTCTTCCCTTCAGGGGTTGCTTTCTTCATCAAGTCAGAGAGCTGACTCTGCTTTTGAAAAAGAACTTTGGACACAGGGAACTCTTCTGTGTCGTTCCACTTGATTTGCCTTCAAGTTGTGTAGTGTTCTATTATGCACGCCACCTTGGTGCATAAATAGATTGTCTCCCTACAGCTGTACTTGGTGAAGCTGTCATCTTCAAAGTGAATCTTCTTCGACTCCTTCTCCAACTTTCCCATGAAGTAGGAGAACCAATCCACAGGATCATTCCTGAGGATGGCTATCATTGGCTTCAACTTGGGTATGCTGATCTCTCCTTGAGATCCAGCTATACCTAGGATGCACTTCTGGGTGACATCCAGAAGCAGTCTGAATTTAAGCTTGAGCAGTAGCTTGGACATACTCGCCCTGTAGGGTTCCGGTTTGAACAGCATCAGGTCCAGTTCGGCCTGGATCTCTTCTCTGGTGTAGTTGTCCGGGGAGCGGTCCCCAAGAGTTTTTAGTCCGAACAGCTTGCTCAACATCCGGTTGATGTTGATGTCGACATCCCAGGGAGTTGTATGCCCTGTCTTTTCCTTGAGTTTAAGAGTGATGTTGGAGCGGAGACATTCATCTCTGTTCGTCATCTCCATGAAGAATTCTGCCACTTCCCGGTGGAAGATGTTCTTCGGTCGCGCCGTCGCCCATTGCAGTAGGCCTGCCTTCTCGATGAGATCCAACACCTCCTGGAACTCCGAGTTCTTGTAATTCTTGAGAGTTAAGCAACTCTCAAAGTGAAGCTTTGACATGAGATTCTCTGATTGGTTCGCTCCTGGAGTTATCTTCTTTGGTGCCATGATTTCTTTTCTGTATTGAAGAGTTAGAAGATACAAGGAAGAGGTGTTTTGCAGAAAGATAAGCAAGAACTTATGCGAAAATTTCAGAGATGAGAAATAAATTATGGCGACGATTTGCATATCTTTGACATATATATATATCAACCGTCTATTTTGATGAACGGTTGAGATTTTGAGATCTAATTTCAAGATCTGCGGCTGGGAGAGATTTGCGCAACACGTTAAGTGACGTGCGTATGTAGATTGTAGGTCACGCGCGCGTGAGGTGGTCAAAACGTTCTGACTTCCGGCTCGACTTTCCCGAGCTACAGTACCCTGCATGCTTTTTATTAAATGCGATGGGATTCGATTGGATGGATGGTTTCTTGACTAATCCATCTAAGGAATGTCTGGGAATTTGAATTAAATTCAAATAATTTTATCCTTAAATAGCATATTCATCAGGGAAATAAATGAAAGACTGCAAACCTGTCAGCTGATCTTTGTAGTCAGCTGATACCTCGGCTGTATTTCTTTATGTTGAGTTTCTCCTTCAGTTTAATTATCCAGCTGAGCTTGATTCCCCCTCAGCTGTTTTCCTTTTTTGAATTGAGTTCACGAAACTACTAGGTCTGGATTCTTCCAACTTGATAACCAAAAGGTATCCAGCTGAGTCCTTTTCCCCCTCAGCTGGATGAGGTTTCTTCATCAGGATTAAGCAATCCAAGCAATCCACACAGCATTTTGAATCTTGCTTCCAATAGAGGCTTTGTTAAAATGTCAGCTCGTTGTATATCTGTGTGAGTTTTCTCAACAATGACGTCTTTCTTTTCTACGTGATCTCTGATGAAGTGATGTCGAACGTCAACGTGTTTACACCTTGTGTGAAGGGCTGGATTTTCAGATATTGCAATAGCACTTGAGCTATCACAGAAGATTGGAACTTGACCAGTTTTCACTTCATAATCATCCAGCTGATGCTTCAGCCAGAGAATTTGAGAGCAGCAGCTTCCAGCTGCCATATATTCCGCTTCAGTTGTAGAAGTAGCGACACACGTCTGCTTCTTTGAAAACCAAGATATCAACTTGCTTCCTAGGAACTGACATGTTCCTGAAGTTGATTTTCTGTCTAATCGATCTCCAGCAAAGTCTGAGTCTGAGTATCCAGTCAGCTGCAAATTATCTTCAGTTGGATACCACAGCCCAACGTTCTGAGTGCCCTTTAGATATTTGAGAATATTCTTGACTGCTTGCATATGTGCCTCCTTAGGATCAACTTGAAATCTGGCACACACTCCGACTGCAAATGCTATATCTGGGCGGCTAGCTGTGAGATACAGCAGGGAACCAATTATCCCTCTGTATTTGCTGGGATCCACTGGATTTCCTTCGGTTCCAGGTTCAATCTTCCAGTTGGTATTCATAGGGATCTTCACCGTTTTGCTGGATTGAATTCCATATTTGGCGATTAAGTCTTTCACGTACTTGGATTGATTTATGAATATCCCTTCTGTTGTTTGCTTGACTTGTAGTCCTAGGAAGAAACTCATTTCTCCCATCATCGACATTTGGAATTGTTTTGACATCATCTCTCCAAATCTTTCACATAAGAAAGTTGATCTTGAGCCGAAGATGATGTCGTCCACATATATCTGGACAACTAGTATATCTTCACCTAACTTGATGGTGAAGAGGGTTCTGTCGACTGAACCTTTCTTGAATCCTTTGGACACAAGAAATCCTGACAGAGTGTCATACCAAGCTCGAGGTGCTTGCTTCAGACCATAAAGCGCCTTCTTTAGCTTGTAAACTTTGTTTCCTTCTACTTCAAATCCTGGGGGTTGCTCTACATAGACATCTTCTCTGATTTCCCCATTCAAGAATGTATACTTCACGTCCATTTGGTATACTTTGAATTTGTGATGTGCTGCGTATGCAAGGAATAATCTGATGGCTTCCAATCTTACTACTGGATGACTCTTCATAGTCTATTCCTTCTTGCTGTGTATACCCCTTCGCGACTAAGCGAGCCTTATTTCTGATTATTACTCCAAGAGAGTCCAGCTTATTTTTGAATATCCATTTAAGTCCTATTATTTTGACTCCTTCTGGTCTATCGACCAGTTCTCAGACGCAATTTCTGAGAAATTCATTCAGCTCTTCTTGCATAGCATTTGTCCAGGGCACACTCTTTAAGGCTTCGATAATTGTTTGAGGCTCTGGAACTTGAGCTACATAACATGCCATAAGAGCTGTGTCTTCGTTGTAGACGGTCAGTTCTAGCTGTACTGAGACTTGAGCTTCATTATCTGCTTCTTGAGGATTTGATGGCGAGTTATGAACAAATGAATTTCTTGTTCTAACTCTGTCTGATGGTTCCAATGATTGCTGAAGCTGGATGATCTTCGATCCATCTTCGTCTTCTTCTAATTTCTTCTTTTAGCTCATTGATGCTTGAAGTTGCTAAGTCACGTCTTGCTTGGAGATGTCTTGGAGTCATATCCTGAGACTCGTTCTGATTTGGAATAGAGTTAGAATGATCTTGAGGCGTAGACTGAGTGAATCCAGCTGGAGAGGGAGCTGGGGAATCAGCTGGGTCTTGATTTCCAGCTGGCGGCATTCCCCCTTGATCTGATACTGGAAATCCCTCTGGATCATCAGCTGGTTGATTTGTCTCTGCTGAATTGATTTGAGGTTCTCCTGGTTCATCATCCCAAATCAATAGTTCAGCTAGATTCCCGATTCGAATTACTTGAGATCTTGTTTGAGCTGGATCGGTGTGTGAAGTTCCAGCTGTGTTTCTTTGTTTGATCGACTCTCTGAATTCGAAAGATGTTTCATCAAAGGTGACATGTGGGGTCACTTCGACTGTTTGTGTTCTCCTGTTGAAGACTCTGTAAGCTTTACTTACAGCTGAGTAACCAAGAAATACTTTTCGGTCAGTTTTGGCGTCGAACGTCTTCAGCTGGGTTTTCCCATTATTTAGGATATGGCATTTAGAACCGAAAACCTTGAAGTACCCGATGAAGGGTTTCCTGTTATTCCATAGCTCGTACGGAGTCTTTCCTTATCTGGATGTGAGTAGCGATCTGAGTGAAGCAAGCTGTGTTGATAGCTTCAGCCCAGAATTTCTTTGGAATGGCTGAGCTTGCTAACATTGAGGTAGATGCTTCCTTGAGTGTTCTGTTCCTCCTCTCAGCTACACCATTCTGCTGAGGTGTGCGTGCAGCTGAGGTTTGATGTTGTACTCCGTTCTTCTCACAATAATCATATATGGTTTCATTCAGAAACTCAGTTCCTCAGTCTGATCTGATTGAGATAATTTTACATTCCTTTTGAGTCGTCAATCTTTCCAGCAGGGCCGGCAGTTTGGATCTGGTTTCACTTTTCTGGTACAGGAATGAAACCCAAGTGAATCTGGAGAAGTCATCCACTACGACCAGAGTGTATTTTCTGCTGTTGAAACTTGCTGGTGTTACTGGACCAAAAAGATCCATGTGAAGGAGTTGAAGAACTTGATCAGTTGAGGGCGTCGGCTTGAGAGAAAACGAAATCTTTGTCTATTTTCCTTGTTGACAAGCACTGCAAATATGACTCTTGTCATAAACTTGATCTGGAATTCCATTAGCGAGCTGATTTCTAGCCAGTATGTTGATTGTCTTGAAGTTGAGATGATTCAACACTGTCGTGCCACGACCGACTTCATTGTCGCTTTTGATACAAGACATGTGTCCGGAGGGTCTGTGTTCCGCAAGAAAGTATATGTTTGCTTCTCTTTTCCCTCTCAGTAATACCTGCTTGGTTTCCCTGTTTTTCACTGTACATCCCTGAGCATCGAACTTGACAGAAAAACCATTATCGCAGAATTGACTAATGGAAAGAAAGTTATGTTTTAATCCTTGTACATATGAAACGTTAGATATTTTAACATTGTAGGTTTCAAATGTACCATAACCTTTGGTTAAACCTTTGGAGTTGTCACCAAACGTTACTTGAGGACCTGGACGCTCTTCGTATTCTTTGAGTAGATGCTTTAAATGAGTCATGTGTTTTGAGCATCCGCTGTCCAAGTACCACAGTGTTCTCATCGATTCCTCTATGATGCATCTTTCTCTTGCAGCCTGTCACAGAAATCAAAATTTAGGTCCCAGATGTGATTGGGTCCTTATGGGTTAGTTAGAGATCCCTTTACGATCCAGATTTGTTTGATGACTCTGATTGGATCATTAGATCTAATAATTCTCCCAGCTGTGTCTATGAACACGTTCTTTGTGTTCTTTGTTTGACTCTGTTGGCTGGGTCTTGATCTCTGTCGTCTCCCAGCTTGATTTCTTGATAGTTCAGTTCTTCTTTGGTTTCCAGCTGAGTGGAGACATTTCTTTGCTTCTGTCTCTGCTGTCTAACTTGGTATCTCGGCTGGACTTGATAATCCAGCTGGTAATCATATGACTGATATCCAGCTGGATATCTTTTCTGATATCTCGGTTGATATCTTGCCACTTGCTGCTGATGGTGCTGGTGTCGATGTTGTCCAACATCATTTCTTCGTTGTTGCTGAACCCAATGTGGTCTGATTTAAGCCTGGGGTTGCCTTACAGCTTGTCTTCTAGGACCTTGCTGTGTTTTCTGTTTCTCAGTCTTTTGTGCGGCTGGAGTTGGATTCTCTTTTGCTTTCACAAAAGTTACCTTGGTTCCACTTGTAGTTGCAACATTTGTTAGATCCTTAGACCCATCATAACCCAATCCCGTCTTTAATGCTGCTGGTCGTTGTACACTGATTATTTCATCCATCGTCGATGTAGCTTTGATGAGTGCTACCAGCTTTGTGGATAATGTGTCTTCTGACCTTTTTAATTCCAAGATCTCAGCTGACTTTTTGTCTGACTCAGCTGTGGATTTTTCCAAATTGTCCATCAGCTGTTTTTCCTCATAGTAGAATTCCTTCATCAGCTGATCCTGTTTGACTATCTTTTCCTTGAGCGACACGATTTTCTCTTTGAGCTGTGTAGCATCAGCTGCTTCTGATGCTTCTTTCTTTTTCAGTTCTACCTTCAGCTCAGCATTTTCACACATTATGACATCAAGAATTTCTTGTAAATCCTTGAAGTCATTCATGACTTTCTCCACCAGATTCCAATCAGGTTGTCCTTCTGATTCAGAGACCTGCGTAGAGTGTTCGTGTGATGGTGATGGGTTAGATACGTTCTGAATTTTAGAAGTTACCTCATCATCGTCGAGTCCTTCTGTCTGTCCCATAAAGCAAGCATCCCAGTCTTGATCATCACGGGCCATGAGTGCATCATCCTCTGAGTCTGAGAAGGGCATATCATCATCTATTTTGTTGCACTCGGACTCTTCATCAGCTATATATGCTCTTCTTCTGTCTGCTGCCTTAGCTTTCAGAAGATCTTTTTCTTTCTTTGACAGTTTGGGACAGTCCTGCTTGTAGTGTCCCGGCTCCTTGCAATTGAAGCAGCCTTCCACTATCCGTTTCGAGGTGTCAGCTGATTTTTCATTAGCTGCTGAGTACTTGTCTCTGTATGTCTTGGCGAATTTCTTGTACTTGCCTTTGCTGGTGTTGAGTCTGTTATAATTTTTCACCAACATGGCAATTTCTTCGAGTAGCTCCTCTTTGCTCATATCCTTTTTGTCCTTCTTCTTCTTGGAGGACTCAGCTGACTTGACATGAGCTGACTTTTCAGAGTTGGCTCTGAAAGCTATTTCTTTTGGAGCTGGGGTGAGTTCTCCGTCATTCTGTCTGCTTGAAGATTCTTCTTGGGTGATCTTCAAGTTGTATTCGTTGGCTTTTAAGAGTGAGAAAAATCTTTCTGTAGATAGATCAGCCAAGTCACTTCGACTTTGGTGAACTACCTTGTAAGTGTTCCATTCAGCTGAAAGAGCTGAAAGAACCTTTAAATTCTTTTCCCGCTGGGTATATTTCCCAGTTCTGATTGTCTCTATCTCGACGACTATGTTTGAGAACCTTAGCTCCATCGCTTCGATGGACTCATTGGCTAGCTGCTTGAAATCGTCGAATTTTTGGCAAGCTATTGTGAATTTGTTTTCTTTGATCTCTTCTGACCCTTCACATAGCTTGGCAAGTGTTTCCCACATCTCTTTGGCTGTCTCGCACTTGATGATCTTACTCAGGTAGGCGTTCGAGACTGTTGATGAGATGGTGTTCCTTGCGAAGCTGTCCAGTCCAGCTTGTTTTCGTTCTTCTGAAGAGTATTCCTTCTTTGGCTTGAGAATTGGCCGGTATTCTGGTTGTCCTCCATCATGAGCAGGTACGAGTTAATTTCCTTGTTTATAAATAAGGATGGGTCCGTCTGAACTGACGTCCCACATCATGTCGTGATGCGCACACATGAAGTTTTTCAATCTGAATTTCCAGATTGCATAGTCATCAACTGAGATGGTGGGAAGATTCCTGTTAAGATAGGAATCCATGAAGAGATGTACAGTATGCACTAGTATGAGTTTTTCTGAAAAACGGATCTGTTCAGTTTCAAGACAGATCTCTTGATTCAGAAACAGCGGTCGTTTGAACCACTGCTCTGATACCAATTGATGGTCCCGGAACGAGGTCTTCGGTGTAGAGGGGGGGTGAATACACCGAAGAGGGATTTTTGAAAACTTTTAACAAATTAAAGCAGAGTTGAGTGAGAGCTCAGTTATGAATTCAGCTGACTTCTAAAGAAGGTGATCAGCTGGACAGATAACTTAGCTGGCTGTGCGGAAAGTGGTGGAAAGAAAAACTTAGCTCGTTCCTTTTACAAAAGCTCAGAAAAACTTAGTTTCAGATGTCAGTTATGCAGGATTGAAAATAATGCAGCTGGCTGGGTCACACAGCCAGAGAGTTGAAGCTTTGAAAACTTGTGCTGTGCAAATGCGGTTAGTTCTTTAAATAAATATATAAAGCAAAGACTGAATAAAGCAATAAAGAACACGGAATTTTAACGTGGTTCGGAGAGAGAACTCCTACGTCCACGACCAGGTTTTAGCTGGTAAATCCACTAAGGATGACCACTTGGTTTACGAGTACCAAGCAACTTCGCAGCTCTACCTCGAGCTGTGTTCTAACAGTTTACGGGCACTATAGAAGCCTATACCTTTTTAGTTTTCGGGTACTGAATAACCTTACACTCGAATTTCGCGCTTCAAGACGGCGTAACCTTGACCTAACCTTTTCTGGGTAAAGGAGGGTTTGGGTTTCCAACTTTGAACGAGTTCTTACAATGAAGAACTTTGGAAGATGAACTCGTTCAGATCTAGGCTTTGGATTTACTATGATTTCTGCCTATTGATCAGACAAAAAACTAAAGCAGTGTCTGAAAGTGAACACTTAAGAATTTAAGTATTCTTTAAAGAATTAGAAAACTGCTAGAGAGCTTTTTAAAACTTTAGAGATTCAGAGAGGTTGAAAGCTTATAAAGAGTTTTTCGTGTTTGATTCTGAGGTTGAAGACTGGTATTTATAGGTAGAGATTCAAACTAGCCGTTGGAGGAGCCGTTTGAATCTTACCTACTCTCTGATCTGTCGATCTGCCGTTGAGCGTATCTTCACTTGTCTTCATCACTGTGTCAGATCCTAGGTTCGCCTTTCTAGGATGCTGAGATGTCGATCCCTCATTGGTCGAGGTATATTGACTTCCTCTGACACCGGGATTTCTATCTTTTGAGCTGGTCTTTGAATTTAGAGCTGGATTGGGTAAACTGACTTGAAGTGACGTCTTCCGAGTTAGTTCCCTTTTTGTCTGCTCAGCTGACTTTCTTAGTCTTTGAGTCAGCTCAATTTATTCTGTTGGATCTCCTTGGCTGGATCCATTCTTCTTTTCTTGAGTCAGTCTGACTCAGCTCAGTCTTTGAACTCTGTTCAGCTAAGAGACCTTTTCAGCTGACTTTGGATCTAGCTATTACTCAGCTGGGTCTTTTTCTGTCTTCAGCTTCCTAACCTGTGAACTTAGAAAATCTAAGGCTCAAACAAGTGAGCTGGAAAACATAACTTAGGTTTGTACATCCATTTACTGGGTTGGAGAGCAGTTGGATTTTAGAATCAAATCAAAACTTTAGAATTTTCCCAACAACTAGCAATCTGGAAAAGAGAATTCCACTCAGCAGCACTGAGAGTGGATTGTGAATCTATTATCTCTTGCCACCAAGAGATGAGAAGAAGAGAAAACTTCCTCGAGGAATGTCTCCAAATCTTGGAGAAAAGAAGGAATCTTTTCTAAGACACCAGAGTGTGCTAACACACTGGAGAGGGCAGTTGGATATCCTAATCCAACAAAACCAGGAGAAAGAGTTAATTAATTCCTGTCTCCAAGGAATCAAAAGAAAAGAAGATCTTTTACATGGTTGTATCCTCCTTGAATGGGAGATAGAACATGCCATGAGAAGAGACCATTGGAGCCATTTGGGAGTAAATTGGAATTTATATTCTACACCGCTCTGATGGAACCAAAGAAAGATAAAGGAGTATCATCTACTCTTTTATATCAAGAGATTACTCCATATTCATCCAAGATATCGGAAGATCTGAGAGAAATATAGAAGATAGTACAACATTATGGTGATAGCCTGTATGGTGTACCACGCGATCTTTACAAGATTGCTATGAAACAGGATGAAATTTATAACATCCTGAAGGAGATCCAATCACGGATCGAAAAACTGGAGCAACAACCTCGTTCCAGTCAAGGAAGAAATCCTTTTGGTAATGAACCCACTTATCCATTTCTAGTGGGAAAAACCAAAAAGGATTCCAATATGGAGGCATTGAAAAGAATGATTCGAGAAAGAAAAAGATGAATAATCTTGAAAGAATCAAGCTTGACGACCTCCAGGAGTTAGCAGAATCTTTTGCTAACATGACGATGGTGGATTTAAAAATGAACCAGAATGTGGTCCAAAATCCACAGCCGATGAATCAACTTCCACCAGGAGCCATTATTGGAAATCAACAAGATTTTCAAAATGCACCCGGAGCCATTAATGCTGCCCAGGATTTTCAGACTGGAGCAAGGTATGATCAACATACCCCAAATGATGCATACATGGCGGCAAGAAGGACAAGGGCAAGAAGGCCGCATCCAAAGGTGCAAGATACACCTTATGGAAACGCAACCCTGGATCTTATCCATCCCTACGGAGTAATGCTCGACCTTGATGAAGTAAATTTCAGAGATCGAGAATTCGTTATTGATGAGTGGATGTCAGCCCTGAGAATTGCAGCAGCAACTCTGGATTTAAACAAGGAAGGATTCGTAAGAATTCTCGAAATGAGTCTTGCAGGAATTGTCAAGATAGCATGGGAATTCTTTCCTGTGGACATCAAGAATTCATGTTTTGAGAGTGACAACTATACAGAACATGTCCAGAATATGGCAATGCTTTTTAAAAACCATTTTATGGGAGAAGGATATTTCGAAGGATTTGATCAAGAAAAGAGGAAGAAATACTTGATGGCATTGTATAATCTAAGACTTGCAGTCCTAGATCAACAATCGCTTAACAAGTTTCTACAGCTCTTTACTCTTTATCAACATCAATCTAAAGTTGATGATAGAGTTGCACTGGAAATTTTCTTTCTGAAATTTCCAAGCCCATGGAAAGAGATGTTGATTTGGGATTATGAACCAGGAGATCATGAGAACGTCGCAAGAAGGATGTCATATGTACATCGGAAGCTCTCAGAGTGGTGTCAACAAGCAACAGCTCTGAGGAACATGAAGAAACTGAGGAGAATTAACAAATTCGCTCCTCTAAACTGTGATGACGATGATCTACCAACGATCATTGGAGGAGAACCACCGAGGCTGAAGAAAAGCAAGAAGAATAGGTTTCAGCCCTATCATAAAGGTGGAGATCCAAAAAGAAATTCTTGGAAACCAAGAACCAGATGGTCAAGACAGAAGGCCAGATCTTACAAATCAGGCCAAAGAAGTGGACCATCAAGGAATAGGTATCCATTCCAAGGAGATAATAAATCACAAGGAAGGACACCGGCCAAGAAAACTTTCAGAAGAACTCACACTAGAGTTAATGAAAGTTTCAAGGATTGCAACTGCTGGACGTGTGGTGCAAAGGGTCATATTTCCACAAATTGCCCTGACAACGAGAGAAGAGGTATCAACAAATTCGAATCCACTCCGGACATCGAAGATGCCATCTACTACCAAGAACTGATACAAGTATATCAGTTCGAAGATATACCCTCAGATGAGAGTATATATGAACAAGAAGAAGTCTTCAGCGGAGAAGATTCAGAATGGTCTGATGGAACTAGATCGGAGTCAGACTGATCCAGAGATTGTTCATCAGGAGAAAGAGGACAGGACGGGATTCTCCAGTCACACAACTCTCTCTCAAAGTCTGATTGACAAAATCATGAAGAAGAGTCTGAATATACAAAAGTATCAAGGCTTTTCAGCAAACAACATAGATCAAGTTCTAAGGAACTTTAATCTAAGGAGCAGGAAACAACAAATCGTCTATGGAATCTCTAGACGAGAAATGTCGCTTCCTATAGAGCTTACAGGGAATCAAGTGGAGATGCAGTTGATTCCAGCTAGTGACATCAGGAAAGATCTATCAAAGATGAAGCCTGAAGTCGCTGAAAAGATGAACTGGATCCATATTGGAGCAATCCAGTTGATGTTAAAATCGGCTCTCTTTACCGGAGTTCACACGCCGATCGATATCGCTATATGCGATAAAAGAGTTAGAAACCTGAAAGATTCCGTATTGGGAACAATTGCGGGAGATCTCTGTGCAGGACAAGTAGTGGGAATCATTTATCCAAAGATTGCTTACAATCTTAATGATACCCATTTCAGCAAAGCCCTGACGCTTTATCAGGACTTTAAACGCAAGGATTTATTAGAGGAAGAAAATAGGCCTTACTCCATTACTTATCAGGTATCATATGCTCTATCCAACTCACATCACACAGAGTTATTTCTGGGAAAGAAGTTCATTGAGATACCAGATATATTCAACAAGGTGACAACGGCGGTTTGTCCCGATAGAGTGGAAATTGCTCGGTTAAGGAATGTAGATATTCAAATCCGAGATAGAGAAGTCATGAGACACGACCAAAGTCTCAGGATAACTTCGGGGAGATTATCTTTCCAAGGAGACAGAATCATGTCTTTGCCCTATGGGAGGAGTCGGAGTCTCATTCGAGAAGCACACCCTCAAACATCTCAGAGTAACAAAGTTTCAGTGAATCTGAAATGTCCCGATGGATGGAGAGAAGTGATAGTAAAATTTGACACTACAAGGTGGGAAACCAACTTCCCTTGTAATGTTCTTTACTATCTACAGCAGCCGGAGATCAATCATTACAAAGGTACCCTGGAAATTGGGGGACAAGTGATGGAGATCAAGGGTAGAGTTGGAAGAGAAGCAGTTTTGCTTTTGGGTTTGGATTTTCTCGAGGATCACAAACCTTGGGGAAATAAAGAAGAAGGAATGGAAATCACGATTAATGGGAGAAAACTATTGATCGAATGACAAGTCCATTCTCCATATACATCTCTATAGGGATGTTATATGAAAAATATAAAGCAGAATATTTTGCTGCTTATATTGATTCAGGTACAGGAATTTGTACTGCAAAACGAGGAGTCTTCCCAGCAGAGGTAGAAGATGATCTACCCCGAATTGCAGGAAGAGATTTCTCAAAGAAAATTTTGCTCTTGGCTAAGGGAGTAAAAGAAACGGAAATTCTGATTGGCGGAGCCAGAGGTACACCTTGGTATAAGGTTAAAACTCCACCAATTTATTTCCATGATACAGGTGCAGATATTCTGTTGGAAAACAATTTCCTACAGATGTTCAAAAGATACATGCAGGATAATGAAAATAGGCAATTGGTGTTTACAACCAGTTGCGATCACAAAATCATTGTCCAGAGGCTCAAAGGGGCTAGAGTTGTGTGACTGGAGAATCCCGTCCTGTCCTCTTTCTCCTGATGAACAATCTCTGGATCAGTCTGACTCCGATCTAGTTCCATCAGACCATTCTGAATCTTCTACGCTGAAGACTTCTTCTTGTTCATATATACTCTCATCTGAGAGTATATCTTCGAACTGATATACTTGTATCAGTTAGATGGCATCTTCGATGTTCGGAGTGGATTCGAATTTATTGATACCTCTTCTCTCGTTGTCAGGGTAATTTGTGGAAATATGACCCTTTGCACCGCACGTCCAGCAGTTGCAATCCTTGAAACTTTCATTAACTCTAGTGTGAGTTCTTCTGAAAGTATGAAGGAAAACTTCGACACCCAAAAATGAAGGATAAAAGGAGATTCAGCGAAGCAGTGCTAAGCTGTATTAGGGATGAGGATCTCAATGATGAAGAGGTCCAGTTCCTCAAAGCATCTTTAATATCTCATCAAGATATTAAAGAAGAGATGCAGGTGTCCCTAGAAGATGTCAAAAGAAAGATTAAAAGGAATTACAATGAGAATCCTTTGGCATGGTGGGACAGAAACAAGCTCAAAGCTACCTTGAATGTGAAGCCAGAAAAGGAGTATGAGTTTGTTAGATACAGACCAATCCTGATGAACCTCAAAGATCAACAGGATATGAAGGAGATAATCAAGGAACACCTTGATTTAAAATTGATCGAACCAGGGAACTCGCCTTACAGCAGTCCCGGATTTCTGGTAAGGAATCATGGTGAAATCAAACGAGGTAAACCCAGACTAGTTATTAATTACAAAGGAATTAATGATATTCTGGAGTTTGATGGATATTTTATCCCTAGTAGGGAACACCTTATTAACTGCATTAGAAATGCTAAGGTATTCTCTAAGTTTGATTGCAAGTCAGGTTTCTTCCAGATTCGCATGGAAGAAGGGAGTAAGAAGTTTACAGCCTTCTCTACTCCACAAGGGCATTATGTCTGGAAAGTAATGCCAATGGGGTTAGCTAATGCGCCTCAAATATTTCAGAGAAAGATGGATAATCTGTTTAAAGATTATTTTTCTTTTATGTTCGTCTATATTGATGATATTTTAATAGTATCAAAAAATATGGAAGAACATATCAAACATCTTGAGATCTTTGCAGATGTTTGTTATAAAGAAGGTTTAGTACTGTCTGAAAAGAAGGCAGTCGTTGCAACTCGGAAAATGGAATTTCTGGGTATCGAGATTGATGAAGCAGGAATTATTCTGTAGGACCATATTGTTCAGAAGGTCCAGAATTTTCCTGAAGATCTAAAGGAAAAGAAACAACTTCAGAGTTTCTTAGGAGTTGTTAATTTCGCGGGACCATTTATCAAAGATCTCGCAAAACATAGAAAAGTTTTCAGTACATTACTGAAAAAAGATGTTCCGTTCATCTGGACAGAAGAACATCGATAGAGTATGAAGGAGTTAAAAGAGGTTTGCAGAAATCTCCCAAAACTCTCGATACCACAGGACGAAGACGACTTGGTCCTGTACACAGACGCAAGTGATTATTGGTGGGCAGCAGTCTTAACCAAGATCACTCCTAATGGAGAAGAACCCTGCAGATACTGTAGTGGTTTATTCTCAGATGATGAGGCCGTGCGATGGCACATCAACGAAAAAGAATTCTTTGCAGTCCGAAAGGCTTTTAAAAAATGGCCTTTATTTTTATTAGCAAAGAAATTTACTTTGAAAGTCGATAACACACAGGTTAAGGCTTTCTTAAGAAACAAGATTGAATCTAAGCCTGAAAAGGCTAGATTAATTAGATGGCAAGCTGAATGCCAATATTATATTTATGATATTGTCGTTTTGAAATCTCACGAAAATGTTCTTGCAGATTTCCTAACAAGAGATGGAGCAAACTGATGTGAACTCCATTCTACTGGCCCATAGGCATCTCAGAGAAAATCTGGAGATGTTAACGGGAGAGTGGGACGAGTGCATTCTGAATGCTGAACAAGCAGGAAGATTGCAGACTCTCGACAAGACGAAAGTCACCGAGAGAATACGAGCTTGCATATGGTCTCATGGGCAACTCTGGGCTGCATACCAAATACCAATCCTTCGGGTGGCCAAAGATCCTTTGGTAAAAGAAGAGTTTCGAGTACAGGGCTCTAAACCTGTAGCAGAGGATTCAAATACCTCTTGCCCAAGTTCTATGGTGGTGGTATCTTCGGAACCATTGCCCCAAGAAAAAGATGATATTCAGGAGGGAGAGATTAATCTTAGGCCAATGACTGGTAGTTCTAAGATTAATACTGATAAGATTGAAGTTTCTTCTTCGTGGCAGGTTTATCAAGCTAGCTGGGAGAAGCTCAATACAAGGACTGGAATCAACCCAGAAAAAATAAGGGTTGATGTTTCGGGGAAATATCCTCGAGTGTGGATGATGCCAAATTCAGATCCACACGAAGTCAAAAGATGGTATGAATTCGGAGCACTTGCTTCAGTTTATACCACATCTCCATCATTCGCCAAAATTAAGAATATACCCAAGTGGATTCAAGAAGCGCTGTATGATACCTGGGCTAACAATCCACAGCTTAGCCTAGGTGACATTTTGGAGCTGTATTTCATTAGTGCAGCCCCAGAACCAGCAGGGAAAGGAAACCATGAAGCCTTCTACTATATTAGGCTTCGAAGACCTGATGCACGCGCCCTTGAAAAGATTAAAGCGCCTGCAGAGAAAGAGACTACTCTAGTCTCTACATTACCAGAAGACCTCATCTCTACCAGAAGAGCATGGGGATTATGGGTCTGTCTCATCGAGATGGACAAAGTCAAGTTCCCGTTCAAATTCTTCCAGAATTCAGTGAACGGATCATTCCTGTTAAACACTATGACAGGAAAATCTACAAGATTCGCAGAGGAAGCTTTCGAAAGAAAGAGAACCTTGCTCTGGGAAAACAAGATTGTGACGAGTAAAGACACTCATCGCAAATACTGTAACATGGCTCATTTTGGAAACTGGTCTGAGCACGTTTGTTCGGATTGTCAAAACCAGAAGGAACTAGAGTTCGGGAAGGGGTTCATGCCCAGAAAGGGAAAAGAAAAGGCTCGGTCCAACGAGCATCTTGAACAGAAGGCGCTGCCAAAAGCAAGGACGCCCAGGGCCCCGGGAAAAAAGTATATTCCCGACACAGGTTGGTGGAGTCATGTGACTCTAAGCTGGAGTACCCACTAAAAAGAAAACGACAGTAGTGGGTGGAGGGAAAAGTAATTACCCACTAAACAACAAATGGGTAAAAGCACAGAAGGAGCATTATCAACCAAAGATAATGCGGTCTGATAAAGAAAGTAGCACCGAAAGTTTGGTGTCCTTATTCAATAATGGACGACAGCAGTGGTCCTACGCTGAGTCAGATACAGGCTGGCCGCGGAACAAAGGTATCCGAGGCAATAATGAAGGAAAGAGGTTGCGAATTGAAACCTCTATATAAACCAAGAGGATGGAGAGCAGAAGATGATCGGAAATCCATCAGAAATCCTCTACACAATCTTCTCTGCTCTCTCCAAAATAAAATTGTTATAGTATAGTATAGTATAGTATAGTTTATGTATTTCAATTCCGCTACCATAGATAGCTAAACAAGTCTGTCTCCTCCCTAAAGGAGATATACTTATGTTGTAATAAATTTTATATAATTCCTAAATAAAGTTCGGGCTTTTGCTCATCCTTTCCAGTGTATAATTATTCTCTAAATACCGACTAAATACCCTACGCCCCGAGTAGGAAACGAACGAGGGCTATGCTGAGTGTTGCAGAAGGAGTCTGCGTCTGGAAACCATCGGTTGCGATCGTGTGGTTGGACGAGGTCCCTAAAACTTCCGGCGGAAATACCCGGCAAAATTACGGTCAAAAAGGTATGAAGTTCGTATGCTTAGAATTTTTATACGGAAGTGTGATGGGCATGATAGTGTTGCATGATTTATCTCCATAATTGGAAAATGTGATTGGAAAAAGCAGAATAAATAAAGGAATTCAGCAGAAAGGGTATAATGGTAATTCTGAGTATAACTAATTTTATCACAATGAAGTGTGTATAACTAATTTTTTGAATTGATAAAAGAGTATAAAGAATTTTCGCTCAACATATTATACATATATACCTTCTTTATACAATTTCGTCTGATATTTATATAAGCAGAGAAGTATTGTTGAATAATGAAAAGTTTTGTTTATTTAATCAACATCTTAAACTTTTCAATCATAATATAGTTTGAAAATTTAACTTTGTAGATAAGCTGTATTCATATATCCTTAGTTGATTTGGAATTAGAAGTATAATTAATATATGTTTTCTACACATTATACGTACACATACAGTATATGTATGTATAAAATATTAAAGATGATACTTTAATTAAGGTCATGATTATGTTTTACAATTTATGTACTTTTTATTTATAGTCCAAAAATATGGGATGTTCTAAATTAGAAACTAGCCTTAGTATTTATTAAATTATGTTTAACTAGGTTCGGCGCAATTAGGATCTCCGTCTTTGAGATAAAGTTCTTTGTTCGAATTCTCTGTATCTGTCGCAGCCCGACCTCGATATCAGATGTCAAGGCCAGTAGGTCCCACGACTTACACAATTTATGATTAACAAAGGGAATTTAATAGCGACCCGACTATTAATTACTAAAACAAAGGATATTCATACTCAATAAAGTTCAAGAATTCTGAATAATCACGACATGCATAACTCGAGATAAATGAGACGATCAAACGATTTCAATAACACCAGGAAAATCAACAATATAATCCAAATCAGCTTGAAAACAAAAGACCTGATCAACCAATAATCGATGATGACCAAGAATACTACGAGTTGGGAATCAACAGACCTGATCAACCAAATAATCGACAATGATCGAGGAAATGACAAGCTGACTCGATGATCAAGAAAACACGATAAAGAAAACTGTTTCAAGTTCGACAAAGCTTCTCAATACAACTAACAACTTATATACATATATGATTCACTGGTTGAGTTTCAAAAAAACTTGACAAAAGAGTTCGACTTTAGAATTCAAATGTTATAACAACATCAACTTCATTTTCTTGCAGCGGAAAACATGAGAATATATGTATGAAGACATATATTCTAGGTCAATTTCTCAAAAACGACTTTCTTTACAGAAACAACATTAACAACAACAACAGTCCATCCAGTACTCGTCATCTTCATCCCTGCTAACCTGCACGTTTTAGAAATAACATGCAGGGCTAAGTACTTCGTACTCAGTGAACACATGCCGAAAACATTGAAAATTTGCTGAATACAGCTATATTTTGAAAACTTGCCGGAAAACATAGCACAAGGATTTTCTGAAAACAACTTGTGCAATGTTAAAACATTTTCTTTCTTTAAAACATTTGTCTGCAGACATATTAAACAGTATGAACCATATCTACAATAAATAATAGTGATGAGAAAGAGGCTTCTTTCTCAACACTTGTAATCGGCATATCAAGGAAAGGCTCACGGTTACGTATAACCGGCCTATCAAAGAAATGCGCACGATCACATATGTGTACACAGATTCCACCTTGCGCAGAACCGAATTCGTCTTTCTTTAGTAGATGGTAACATACTTAACATTTTAAAAATAATTTGGCAAGTATCAAAGCTTTGAAAATCATACGATATCATATTTTTCACGTTTTTCAGTTAGAAAGCCCACCTGGTAAACTTAAGCTTTAACTTTTAACTTTAACGCTAGTTAAACTTCTACTTCACAGTCCTGCTCCCGCTTCCACTTGCTCCTTTAAATCGAAATGGAATAGCTACTTTAGAACGAGTAACTTCTATCGAATAACGACTTCGATAATCTTAACGTAATTCGATTCGAATTTCTACGACGAAACTCGATACTCGATAACTTAACTTTTTAAACGCTCTTACTCTATCTTAACTCATCGTTAATCATCAAACATTCAAACAATTCACACTTATCACTTAATATCTACATACATCGTTTACTATTCACAGAAATCGACTAAGTCGATTTTAATCCGTCTAACGGATTTAAAAAATTCTTAATTTAATTCCACGCACTTATTTCATCATATCAAACATAATTATACTTTAAATACACACATTGACTCGATTAAACATATAAACTCCCGAATCGGGAAAATCAACCAAAAATAGAAAATCTTTATTACTTTGAATTAAATTTCCAGAAAATCATATAACACTTAATTTTTATTAAGAAGTTCATAAATGTAATTAATTTATTAATTAAAAATCAAATAACTATTTATTTTATTTATAAAATTTTCGGTTATTTTATTTTTAGGATTTCTAGAATTATTTTCTCTTTTTTTTAATTTCTAATATATTTAATTAAACATTATGAGTTTAGTCCTTCCTTTAATTTCAATCAATTAAGTATTAATCTTCCAACCCTAATTTAAGAACCCTAATGTGATTTTTCTAGGGTTTCTAGGGTTAATTATGCTCTTATTTCATTAACTCTTGATTAAACATACTTTATTAACATCATATAACATCACATTATCAATCAAAATCATCATATCTTATAAACACATCAAACCTTAATTTTTATATCTCATTTTAATCGATAATTTTGACAAAATGAATTTGGTTGGAAATTTATACTTACTTCCAACATGAAACATTGTTAAAATAACTATCTAAACTCATTTATATCATTAAAACAATCATACAATTCATGCATCAAGTGTTCTTCATTTTCTCTAATTTTCGAAAATTCTCAATTATGGTTTAGGGTTTCTCATGTTTAAATCTAATTACATATTTGATCTTATAATCATATTCTAAGCATAATTCATGTAGATCAAAATATCATTCAACCACTTCTTCATTTCTTCTTCCAAAATGTCGATATATATATATATATATATATATATATATATATATATATATTTATAACTAGGGTTCTTCATGCATCATTTTAAACTCATAATTGATCATAGAAACATGATATAAACATCATATTAATAGATCATCATCATATAATCATTCCTCAATTTCTTAAAAAAAAATTCGACATATATATATATACATATATATATATACGTAGAAATTTCCACCATGAAAGAGAGATCAAAAGCTTGGAAAATTAGAGATCTAAGCTTACTTGACTACTTGGAAGGATTGCTAGAACTTGTAGTCTTGAGCTTGAAGATCAAAGATCAAAGATGTGTGTGTTTATGTCAAGAGAGTGAGAGATCGAGAGAGAGGTGAGAGTTGCAGCTGCTGCTGTGTTTGCTGTGTGTGTGCGTGTGGTGAGGGTAGAGAGAGTGGGATATATGCATGTTACATGCATAGGGTAGGGTAGATTAGGTTTATTATTTTAATCTAACTTAATTGTTAAGTTTTGTTAGTTATTTAATCACTTTCTCGAATCAATTAATTAACAACGACGAACCCTCCGATAAACTCTTAATTTCTCAACACAGTAATTAAGATTAAGGTTTCACGAACCTTAAATAAAAATCTCACAGAAAGAATCGGAGATTCGAAACATTTTCAAATCGACCGAAACTAAATTTTTAAAAGATAATTTACGTATTTACGTAATTAAATTAAATTCTTCTTTTAGTCAATTAATGACTAAACATTTATCATTTATTGATAAATGTACAAACTTCTTTATTTTGGATTAACCGAGACGATAAAAATTAATTAAAACTCATTTTTCCGGTAGAATATATCTGCCGGGTAAAATTTTCGGAAAGAAAATTTTTATTTTGCTAAAATTCTTATCTTTCTCTCTAGATTAATTATTTTTATTACTCGAGAAAGACGGGATACTACAGTATCTCAAGAATTCAAGGTGGGGTAAAGTAAAATCTTTTATTTTACAAATTTATGTCTCGCAAGAAATGCTTTCAATGTTCATATTTGAGAAAATGTGATTTATGTCCAACGTATTTACTTGTGCTTTGAGATATGGTTGAAGTGAATGTAATGATCATGCTATATGTGTGCAAGATATGTCCTATGCATAGTTGAAGTTATAAATATCCTATAGATTCATATTTTGCTTTGTGCATTGAAATGATCTATAGTTGAAGTTATTGTCCCACAAGATTATTAGCTTGTGGTTGAAGTTTCCATATCCTCACTTGCCATGTTTATACTGTTGGACAGATAAAATGTTATGTTTTGGAATTACCCCCACTGAGTATATTTTAAATACTTACCCCGTTATTTCTTAAAAAATGTTTTCAGGTGATGAGCATGGAGCGATGTGAAGGAAGTGTGTTGGTGGTTTTAAGTTTCTTGTTTAATTAAGTATCGGTAGAAGATATGTGATTTCGTATTTCTTTCGAATTTAAGCTTAGGAATTGGTATTATATTTTGGTAAAACATTTAGGATTTTTATGTTTAAATCTTGTAATTACGTAAACGTGCACCCGTTGCTTTTAACACAAAATTGTCACTGGTATACTTAGCTCAGAAAGTAAAACAGAAAGTAACAACTGAACCATAAAAGGACACACAGAATGATAACCCAGTTCGGTTAATCAACCTACGTCTGGGGGGCCACGCCCAAGAGAGAACCAGTCCACTATCGAAAGTTGCAGTTACAAAGGAACTTACTCAAACAGGTCTCCAACCTTATGACGCCTATTCACTCACACCCTTCCCGATCTAGCGTGAATTGGTGATTGTAAGTGCACCACTCACAATCTAAGTTCAAGCCGCAACTTGACACTCAACCCTCTCTCAAGTGTTTATCTATGAAAGTAAATACTCTCAAGAATACAATAAAAATACTATGATAGTATAATGCTATAATAAAGAACAATAGCAGCGGCAGCGGCTCTTCAACGAATCTTGGTGTAGATATATATAGGTCTTGAGAAACCCTAGATATGCTCTCCACCTCCTTTGCCCTAGATTCCTTAAGCATGGAACCTTCCTTTGAAGATATGCCTTGTGGAACAATTAAGTATATCTGCAATATAACATCTTTTCCGCGTCAAACATGGATAAGGAAAAGATCTCCGCAAAATCCGCATAAATATGGAAAGAATCTTTCAGATCTGTTCCACAATGAACTAGCTCAGACTGAAGCTCAGAAACCAGTTTCTGTCCTCGCACAACTCAGAAACTCTTCAGCCAATTTTGCTTCTACATAAACTTGCCAACTTCAACTGAGCTTCCAGCTCGAATCTAACAATCTCCCCCTTTGGCATTTATGTAGACAAAACTTCATAGCATTAAACAAAAAAAAAAACAGAGCATGAACGATCTCCATACCTCACAACAGCAGAACCAACATGCAGATAATAAAGCTCCACCTCAAACTTAAACGGGAACAAAAAAAACTTCAAACTCAGCTGGTTGACTTTTCTTCGAACACAACTCCCCCTTAACCAAGCAATGACTAGAAGAAAACTTCAACAACTTTCATTTAACACGCAGCGGAAAAAAAAAACAAGGAGATACACTCCATGAAGCCAGCAACAACCACAAAAAAAAAACAGCAGCAGCAAAAACTACCTTACTCCCCCTTTGTGTCTTACAGAAATGACAAAAGGTAGGAATCCAAACCAAAACAGATTTACAAAGTAGGAGAGACAGAACCCGCCTTCTGCATCTGATTTATAGCCCGAACATAGCTATCTTCTTCAGAATTTTCAGCCTTTTCAGAACCAGATTCCTCATCACCAAGATCCAGATCTTCATCTTTTTCCTCTTCTTCAGTCTCTGTGCCAGAAAAATCAGGCTCGGCATCTGGCACAGGCTCTTGAACCTTTGAAGGTCCTCCTTCATCTTCAGCAGCAACATCTGGAACAGTAGCATCATAAATCAAGGATGCTATGGAATCTTGACGCAGCTTCAAATATCAGATAGTTTTGCCAAGCGAAGCAAATTCACGACGGAGCTCGCGAAGCATGCGTTCAGAGAGAGCATGAGCTTTAGGCAGCGATCGCTCAGAGACTGGCACAGACATCTTGAACTGAGGCTTCACATGAAAAGCAGGACCAGAGATGTCCTTAAAATGATTCACCTCATTGAATAGCTTCTCGTTGAACCTGAAAAGCTTAGGTTCATCACTCCAGATGTCACCATCACGAACCACATCGGGAAACTGAGATTGCACAATCCCAAAAATCAAACCAGGAAAACCCAAACACTTCGCCTTTTTTCAAATCATCAGCATGGTTGGTAACGTGATTAAACACCAACTTCCCGAAGTCGAAGTCTTCAAACAAACCAATCTTGAACAGAATTATTCCCAATTCTTTTCCTACCGTAAAGGTATGACCGGAGGGAACCCAATTAACCACAGCTATTTTATGCAAAATAGCATACTTCATCGATAAGTGAGTACCACTGATACTACCATCCTTCGGCCACTTTTTATAAAAACCACCATTCAGCCCTTTCGCAGCTTGATCAAGACTGACTTCTCGATCAACAAATGCATTCTCTTCACGATCAACGAATGCACTAATGATAGCAGGATTGAAATCGATGTACTTACCACGGACATACACCTTGAAGCGCTCTGGAGAAGTCGGGTCCTTGATACTCTTGGACATGTTACAGTAGAATTCCAAAACCACAGCTGGCACAAACCTGCGCACAGGATATATGGTTTGATCCCAGTTGGCGTCCCTCATTCTTTCAACAAGTCCAGTTCCTTCGATGGACTCCTTCTTCACATACTTCTCCACAATAAGCTTTTTCTGAAGCACGATTCCCCAAGACTCACGATGATGATCTGACTTGAACACAGATGGGTCAGATCCACCATGGGGATGAACAGTCGCTCTTGAAACACCAGCAGAGCGAGGAGGAGTGGCCTGCCTTGAATTTCCAGCATCATTATCCAAAGCATTTTCAGAGCCTGACTCAACAACAACCACAGGCTTCTGTTTACGAGCACTCTTTCTTCTAGGTGGGAGATCATCCACTTTCACCTTTCCTTTTCCCATCTTGGAAGCTTCTTCCAAAGTCTCCTTCAGCAACTGAGACCTCGTATGCTTTGCAGGATTGGGCACACGAATTTGCAGGGGAGGGAGAACAATCCTAGCTTTCTTTGTCGGCTTCGACGGCTCAGGATTTTTACGAACACTACCCTTAGCCAACAACTCCTTCTTCTTCGAACCATCAACTTCTTTAGCAGGCTCAACCACTGGAACGTGCTTGCTTCGAGCTCGGACATCAACAAAGAATCGCAACTGATGGTGCCTTCTCACCAACATCAATACCAGCAGTACCATATTTCTCAGCAACCTGTTCAAAAACAGGTATCACCTTCGGAATAGACATTTGAGACTTTTCACGAAAAGATCCGCCAAGGGAACGGGCGGGCTTGCGAAACAACGACCTGGAACGAGCAGGTTTTTGAGGAATAGCCTTCACCGTTTTTGGTGTACCTTTGACCTTCTTCTTTAGAACCACTAGAGGTGTATTCAGCGTTTCTTCTCCGACCGTTTCAGAGTCAGCAGCAACCTCCTAAACCGGAGATGGAGTCTTCAGGGGAGTCTCCTTCTCAGATGAGGACTCTGAGATGGCTCGCTTTCTCCCCCTGCGAGAAGTATCTGACTCAACAGGGACATCAGAGAAAGTTCTCTCCATCGAATCATCAGAGAACCGTTGAGAGTCTCTCGAACCAGCAGATCTACCGGACGCCATAGATGAGAGAAATAAAAGAACTCGAACACAGCAACAAAAGCTTGAAAGATAAAGCTTGCAAAGAAGTATCGAGAATGACTGCTCAAGAAGAACCGGCAAGAGAGAATTAAATAGAAGAAGGGCAGAACACAAATCTCTCTCCAAAAATAGATAAAATCGTATCCCAATAAAATAGGAATGAGATGTATATTACTTTAAAATCTCATCCTTATCTTCAACGGCCGAAAAAATTCAAACAAACCGGAAGCAGCTCGGAATACGCAGAGGCGGCTGCAGGAAACTAGCCGTTGGCAGCTTTATGACGTAAGCTGACCGTTGAACAGAGCAGTCATGCTGAGCCAGTGTTTGAGCCAGAAATATAACTGACACAGATTCAAGCAAAAAAAACAAAAAAATCACCATCCAACAAGATTAACTTCCACAATCTTCGTGCTTGTCATTCAGAACCCCAAGCGAAAGGTTTATCTAATTAAAAATTAGAGAGAACAAATTCCCAAGGCCGCCCTCAATGATTCAAATCTTGAGGCATCCAGACCCTTAGTAAAGATGTCGGCCAACTGTTTTTCAGTAGAAACAAACTCCAAATTAAGAATCTTTTCTTCAATCAACTCTCTTATAAAATGATGACGGATGTCAATGTGCTTTGTCTTAGAGTGATGAACTGGATTCTTCGATATATCAATTGCACTCTTGTTATCACAATAAAGAGTGAAATCCTCTGATGATACTCCATAATCTCCTAACATTTGATTCATCCACATCAGTTGAGTGCATGCCGAACCTGCAGCAATGTATTCTGCTTCGGTGGAAGACAAGGATATACTGTTTTGTTTTTTGCTATGCCAAGAAACTAGATTATTACCAAGGAAGAAACAGCCTCCGGATGTGCTCTTTCTATCATCAGGACTTCCAGCCCAATCAGCATCACTAAAACCAACGAGAGATGTATTGCTATCTTTGCCATACCATATACCAAAATCACTTGTACCCTTCACGTATTTGATGATGTTTTTCACCGCACATAGGTGACTTTCTTTTGGGTCAGACTGGAATCTGGCACAAACACCGACACTGAAGCTGATATCTGGCCTACTTGCAGTTAAGTACAGAAGACTTCCAATCATACTTCGATACAATGATTGATCTACTGAAACACCATGTTTATCCTTGTGCAATTTCACAGAAGTGCCCATCGGAGTTCTTCGAACTTTGGCATTGTCAAGCCCAAATTTCTTAACCAAATTTCTGGCATACTTCGATTGTGAGATAAATATCCCCTCCTCGGTTTGCTTAATTTGAAGTCCCAGAAAATAATGCAATTCGGCAAATAAGCTCATATCGAACTCCTTGGTCATATGATCCACAAATTCCTGGATCAAATCCTGTGACAAAGACCCGAATATGATATCATCAACATAAATTTGAATAAGAATGATACCTTTTGAATCATCCTTGAAGAATAAAGTTTTGTCCGATCCTCCACGAATATATCCTTTTGATGTTAGATACTTTGAAAGAGTCTCATACCATGCACGTGGCGCTTGTTTCAATCCGTATAGGGCTTTGTTGAGCTTGTACACATGATTGGGAAACTCCGGGTCCACAAATCTAGGGGGCTGCTCAACATAAACTTCTTCATTAAGAACTCCATTTAAAAAAGCGCTTCTCATATCCATTTGATAGAGCTTGAACTTCATACAACAAGCCATCCCAAGCAGCAAGCGAACAGCTTCCAAGCGAGTAACTGGAGCAAAAGACTCTTCAAAGTCAATACCCTCCTCCTGTGAGTATCCCTGAGCTACAAGACGAGACTTGTTCCTTGTAATAACTTCTTCTTCATCAGTCTTGTTTCGAAAGATCCACTTGGTTCCAATCACAAAACATCAATGGGACGAGGAACAAGTATCCATACATTACAGCGTATGAATTGGAGAAGTTCTTCCTGCATGGATGCAATCCAATCTTCAATCTGAAGAGCTTCCTTAATATTTTTGGGAAGAACTTTTGACACATAACTAACATAAGCAATATTAGCCACCATCTTCTTAAAATCCTTTTGAATTTTCCGCGTTCTTCTTTCCTCATTAACATCCCCAATCACATTTGACATTGGATGATTTTTGGATATACGTCGTGATGGAGTGGCTGGAACAATTTCATTACTGGAGTCATTAGATAAATTGGTCCCCTCCTGAGCATTATTAACTGATGATCCAGTTTCAGATTGATTATCCTGACTTGATGTAGAAACTGGCTCAGAAGCTGGCACAGATATCAACTCCTGATCTTCTTCATCTTCTTCAACTGCATCAGTATCTGTGAAGACAACATTGATGGACTCAATAACAGTCTGAGATGTCTTGTTATACACTCTAAACGCTTTGCTGTTCTTGGAATATCCCAGAAAGATGGCTTCAACTCCCTTATCATCCAACTTTCTCCTTTGTTCTCTATCATTTAGGACGTAGCAAATCGTTCCAAAGATATGAAAATGCTTGAAGCTTGGTTTTCTTCCTTTCCAGATTTCATAAGGAGTCTGATTGGTCTTTGGACGAAGATACACACGATTAATGATATAGCAAGCAGTACTCATTGCTTCAGCCCAAAATCGATCGGCAACATTTTGAGCTGCTAACATGGTGCGCATCATCTCCTGCAACGTGCGATTCTTTCTCTCAACAACCCCATTTTGTTGCGAGGTTTTTGGAGCAGAAAACTCATGCACAATTCCTTTCTCATCACAAAAAATTTCAAACTCACCCTTTTCAAATTCTTTACCGTGATCACTCCTTATCCTTCTTAAGGGAATTCCTTTTTCCAATTCCAACTTAAGACATAGTGTTTTGAAGTACTGAAATGCTTCTGATTCGTTACGAAGAAATTCCACCCAAGTAAACCTTGAAAAGTCATCTACGTACACGAGGACATAGCTTTTCTTTCCTATGCTTTCAGTTGGCATTGGTCCCATGAGATCCATATGCATGAGATCAAGTATATGGGAAGTAGTGATACTTTGAACTCTTTTGTGACCAACATGAGCCTGCTTGCCTATTTGACAGGGACCACACACTTTTTTAGCATCTATTTGAAGTTTTGGAAGATCACGAACAGCTTCAACCTGAATCAGCTTCTTGATGTTCCTAAAGCTGGTGTGACCCAGTTTCTGATGCCAAATTCCTGTCACAGACTTACTAGCTCGAAAGCAAACTTTAGTTGGACAGGCGATGTAACAATTATCACTTGATCGATTTCCAGTCAAATAATCGACCCCATTTCGAGTAACTAAACACTTGGATTTAGTAAAGCTGACAGACATACCTTCATCACGTAACTGACTGATGCTTAGGAGATTAGCTTTAAGACCATCAACGAGGTAGACGTCATTTAGAGGAAGCATACCGGGGATGTTCAAAGTTCCTTTTCCAACGATATTCGACTGAGTCCCATCACCAAATGTAACATGATCGTTGGTGACCTTTGAAATATTGCATAGGAATTTGGAGTTTCCAGTCATGTGCCTAGAGCAAGCACTATCTATGTACCACCTGTTATCAGTTCTTGGCCAAAGAGATGTGTGAGCAACATAAGCTTTATAATTCCGGCTGGATCTTGACTTTTTTCTACCATAATTCATGGTTCTTCTTTTATCAGCCAAGTAGAATCTGCATTTGGGCCTGATATGACCTGTACGACCACAGTAATGACAAACAGGAACAAAATGATCATTAAAACCATGATCAATATGAAACTGTCTTTGATGAGGGAACTCAAAACCTGAGTTTTGAGCTAGTCTTCGAGCCTGATGACTTGGATCAACTTTTCTTGCAGAATTAGTCTTCTGACCTTGATGTTGAGCATCTGGCTGATAACCATACTCCTTATCTTTGGCATGGACAAAAGTCCTTTGTTTGTTGGCATCAATTGGTTGCCATTGGTAATTATTATATCCAAGACCTGCTTTGCTTGAAGACGCTTGCCCTGTCTCCAGAATGTGATCTAGCTTCTTGGTTCCACTTGTCATCATCTTGACAACTTTATTGAAGTGGTCTAGCTCTTTCGTTTTTCTCACATTATCTTCTGTGAGATGAGAAACCTCTGCAATAAGAGCATCATTGGCAGATTTCAAGTTATCTCTTTCCTGACAGGCTTCGATAATTTGAACTTTTAAGATGTCCCTTTCACGAACAACTTCATTGATCTTCTCCTTCAACTGATTGTTTGCACTTCCAGCTTCTTCACACTTCGATTTGAGAATCTCAAAGATTTTGATCATCTTGTCTTCATCCACTTCATCTTCTCCGCTATCATCGATCTCATCTTCCGGAGTAGTGCTGGAGTCTTGGATTTTGGAAGAATGAATGGTAGCAACATTTGCAGTCTTATCTCCTTCTTCCTCACTGCCACTATCATCGGTCTCGTCATCACTGTGAGTAATATTATATGACTTTTTCTGTCTCTTTAAGAAGCTTGGACATTCACTTTGAATGTGTCCATATCCATCACATTCAAAACATTTCGGACCAGATTTTAAAGTGCCTGGTTTTTCACTTTTGTCCTTGAATTGAGGGCTAACAGTGCTTCTCTTTGATGAGCTTTGTCCTGTTCCTTTCTTTCCTGGTTTCTTGAATAGTTTACTGTAGTTCTTAACCAGCAAAGCCAAGGTCTCTGCAATCTTTTCTTCATCCATAAGCTCAGATTCTGACTCAGGATTCCAATTATGAGCTACGAAAGCTACACCTTTCCTTTTGTCAGATGTCTCACTCCTTTTTCCCATCTCAAAAGTTCTTAAAGAACTAATCAACTGATCAAGCGAGAGAGTGGATAAGTCTTGCGCTTCTTCAATAGCAGCAACCTTGTATTCAAATCTGTTGGGAAGGGATCTAAGAACCTTTCGAACCAACTTTTCATCAGACATTTTCTCACCAAGAGCAAAGCTTTCATTTGAGAGAGCAAGAAGTTTTGCATAAAAATCACCAATCACTTCAGACTCTTCCATTCTCAAACTTTCAAACTGCGAGGTAATTTGTTGAAGGCGTTGTCTCTTAACTTTACTGTTCCCCTCGAAAGAACTTTGGAGAATATCCCACGCCCTTTTTGCAGTATCGCAAGTGGAAATTAAGGCAAAAATTTCCATACTAACAGCGGATTGAATGGCATTTAGGGCTTTCTGATTCATCCCAGATTCCTTGCGCTCTTCCTCTGTCCAATCTTTTCTGTCTTTAGGAGTTATGTTGTCTTCTTGTAAAGGAGCATTCCACCCAGATTCAATAGCAGTCCAAGCACTCTCATCAATGGATCTGATGTAGGCCATCAGTCTGACTTTCCAATATCCATAATTTGAAGCATTCAGAATAGGGGGTTTCGACACAGCATGTCCACTTGAAGACATTGTGGCTCAGAAACAGTAACAGGAGGCGTAATCTGACCCTGGATCAACACCTGTAGATTCGGTGTACCGCTCTGATACCAATTGTAATTACGTAAACGTGCACCCGTTGCTTTTAACACAAAATTGTCACTGGTATACTTAGCTCAGAAAGTAAAACAGAAAGTAACAACTGAACCATAAAAGGACACACAGAATGATAACCCAGTTCGGTTAATCAACCTACGTCTGGGGGGCCACACCCAAGAGAGAACCAGTCCACTATCGAAAGTTGCAGTTACAAAGGAACTTACTCAAACAGGTCTCCAACCTTATGACGCCTATTCACTCACACCCTTCCCGATCTAGCGTGAATTGGTGATTGTAAGTGCACCACTCACAATCTAAGTTCAAGCCGCAACTTGACACTCAACCCTCTCTCAAGTGTTTATCTATGAAAGTAAATACTCTCAAGAATACAATAAAAATACTATGAAAGTATAATGCTATAATAAAGAACAATAGCAGCGGCAGCGGCTCTTCAACGAATCTTGGTGTAGATATATATAGGTCTTGAGAAACCCTAGATATGCTCTCCACCTCCTTTGCCCTAGATTCCTTAAGCATGGAACCTTCATTTGAAGATATGCCTTGTGGAACAATTAAGTATATCTGCAATATAACATCTTTTCCGCGTCAAACATGGATAAGGAAAAGATCTTCGCAAAATCCGCATAAATATGGAAAGAATCTTTCAGATCTGTTCCACAATGAACTAGCTCAGACTGAAGCTCAGAAACCAGTTTCTGTCCTTGCACAACTCAGAAACTCTTCAGCCAATTTTGCTTCTACATAAACTTGTCAACTTCAACTGAGCTACCAGCTCGAATCTAACAAATCTGATGGATATATTTGATTATTAGGATTTGTGGTTTAGTAAAAATGAAATATTTCAGACTTACCTAGTATTTTAAACCCAGTTTAATGTTATCTTTTGGAACTGTATTTGTCAGCAAGTTTAAATTCTTTCTTTTACTTTGAACTAAGTATTTATTTAGAATTATTTCATATCTTTATATTTAAAAAAAATATATATATATTATTAGACTTTCCGCATTAGTTTTTATTATCTTTAAATTAATTAATTAGGGTGTTACATAACGTCGGAGGGGATTTCAAATTTAACTGGTGATCACGTTAATCGACAGGCTTACATTGATTTTTCTTCATTTTCTATTCATATTATTTTAAACTTTTATAAAAGAAATTCCACATTGATTTGTTAGAAGACTTTTCAATTGGACCTACATAAAAGGAATCACGTTTTCTCCCAATGTGTAGCGACCCAACACCCCACCCTATGCGGATTGCCAATTTGCTAAGTTGGGGGAAAGGGGAAGGGGATCAAATCATTAGAAAAATTAATTTTGACCAAATAAATAATTTTTCCATAAGTATTACAACAAAATTTATACTTTTGAAATTTAATTTTTAATCTTTTGTTATTTATACTATTTATTAATTAATATTTACTTTATACAGTTCGAGATTTATATTAAGACAGATAATCAGGTATTGTAACAACATATATTTATAAATTTAAACGGGTTTGAATAATTAGTTGGGTTCGAAACGAGTTTGAAACGGGTATATACATTTTGGACGAGTCCATGCAATTGAACCAAGCCTTATATATCGGCATGCTCCAGTGCGGTCAACAACTGAGAAACATTATCCTGACTGTTTGCTTTAAGGAGGGAATTAAGAATTTAAGAATTAACGAATCTTTTGTTATTTATACTATTTATTATTAATGTTTATTTTGTAATGTTTGAATTTTATTGACACAAATAATTAATTAACTATTGTAACAACTTATATTTGATATTTAGAAATTTTAAATTTCATGAGGCACGCAAAAAATTAATATGTGACGAGGATGATCAAACACACGACACAACAATTAATATCATTTACTATGAAATCTTTGACAAATTGTGAGGTAATTGGCAAAGTAAATTTTTAAATATATGTTTAGTTTAATTTCTATTGATTTACTGCAGATATAGAAATTGTAATAAAATTAAAGAATTACTCCTCTTGATTGATTATCGAAATATTATAACTCTGAAATAATACTGAATTATTTTTAAAGTACATACTCATAATATTATTAAAACCATTACGCATTCGAGCGAGGTCTCTCCTTAATTTTAGGTCCTACGTGGCGAGCTCCCTATTCATTATTCTTTTTTTATCTTAAATCCTCAATTTATGTATTTTTAATTCATATGTTCTATAATATTTAATATGAAACTCTATATCCCATATCGATTTTCAATAAGACTCCACTTTTGGAGAACCATTATAAATACTCAAGATCAATGTTTATTTTTTTCATCCTGTAATTATTTTGCATAAATAATTTTATTTGGCCAATTAATTAGTTGGCGGAATAAATAATTTTATTTTTATGTTGGAAAATTTAATTTGGTGCCCTTATCGTTGGAAATTTCCTTGATGAAATTATTAAGGCTTGACCATAGCTTTATCCTACATGTTTCTATGAATATATAAATCGACCAAAATAAAATTTATGCAAAAATGGGAATCTATATTGAAATAACCTGTATTGGAACATAAGTTTATAAATGTTTTTCATTTTAGCCACCCCACATCGATTTCCAATAAAACTCCACTCTTAAAGAACCTTTATAAATTCTCAAGATTAATCTTTATTTTCTCTTCCTGTAGTTGTTTCACACAATCAATTTAATTTGATCAATTAATAATTAGTTGGCTAAATAAATAATTTTATTTTTATTGTAAAGATTAATTTAGCCAATTATGAAGTTACTAATATTAATTTGTTAAGGTTGATAAATTATTGGCATACACTTAGATGTATATAAATAACAGCAGATTTTGCACAACCAAACGTAAAATCACCAATTTGAATTTAATAAATTTTTAACTATATATATAAATTTTAATGTTTCGTCTGTCTATCATACTATAATCTATAAGATACAAGGGAAATTATGAAGAAAATAATTAACTATAAGATACAAAGGAAATTATGATCCCACATCAAATTTTTAGTAGTCTTCACTAATAGGAGAACTTATATAAAAAGAGCAATAGTTTCTTATAATAATTAATTTTGGCCAAATAAATAATTTTTTATAAGTATTACAACAATTTTTGTGGGATGAGATGATCAAAGCTAAGCATGGTTAATAATACATTGCAATCTCATGAGTACACTAGCGAAAAAGATCTCAAAATTTTAATTTGTGACGAGATGATCAGACGTACACAACAATTAACATTGTATACGATGAAATCTTTGACAGATTGTGAGGTAACTACAAAGCTAATTTTTCATATTTTAAAGTATGTTTAGTTTGTACAAAAAAAGTTAGTTTGTTTATATTGATTTCTTGCAGCTAAAGAAAGTGGAATAAAATCAAAGAAATATTCTTTTTGATCAATTATTGAAATATTATCACTTTAAAATAATATTAAATTATTTTTAATGCTCATGCTTATATATTGTAAAATTATAATATGATAAAATAAAAATATTTGTTAAAATAAAAAATTATACTAAATTGTTGAAATAATATTACTCATAATGTATTTAATGCTGACAATGCTTCTACTTAACTTTTCAGAAGTGAATGCTGATGATGTTAGAGTTACTATAGCTGCAGTTGCTGCGAGAGGAGAAGTTAACAATAAGATTTTGAAATTTATAGGAAAGATACACAAAATAGTAATTCCTTAAAATTGGTGTTGTGCTTAAAATTGAGCCTACTAAAATTTACTTTCTGTTGATTTTTCTTGTAGATAAAGGAAGCAGATAAAATCGAAGAAACAATCTTATTGATGTATTTTTTATTATAATTTCTTCTCTTTTGTAAGACCATTTATATTGGGACGGAGGGAGTATTGTATTACTTTTACGGTTACATACTTATAATTTATAACATAATGTGGTTTCCCGTCGATTTTCGACGGGTTACACACTAGTTTTGTTTTAATATATATATATCGATATCGATTAGATTATTTGGGTTGAGAATAGCGCGAAATGAATATTATTTGATTGCCCCTTTTTATTCTTGGTAGGTCTGTATTCTATTAACAATATTAATGGAGAAAGGGTAGGTGTTTGTGTTTGTGTTTGAGACGGAGAGAGAGGTTAATTTAATTTAGAAACATACTCATCGAATCATGTCTAAAAACATCAGTAAATAATAGCTTCAGGCACGTCTTATTAATCAAGGACAAATAATTTATTTTGCCTATGAAAGCACCAAAATGAAGACAGAAAAAATAAATGATGCCAACGGTAAATGAAACATATTTATAGCATTACCAAAGCAGAAATTCTCAGCAGCAGTACTTATTAAGCCATGATCATCCCAAAAGCAGCCATTGCCACAGCGGCAATCCACACAAAAGCACCAGCGGCAGACGTCGCTGGGGCCCGATTTGGTGCGGGGGCCGGCGCCTCCGCGGTTACAGCGATGACGAACTTCATTCCTTGGCTGCAATGAGTACCAAAGCCACAGATGTACCACTTCCTCCCTGGCGCATCAAGGGTAAATTTGTCATTTCCAGAGTTGTAAGGGCCTCCTAGAGCGTTTGAAGTGTTGCAACCTTTGAAATCAGCTCCAGTCACACTTAGAACATTGTGATCTCCTTGAGTGTACATGAACGCTGCAACCAATACAATTGTTAGAAGAGGATATATTTACCGTACTAGTAGAATGATACGTATGATACACATAATATTGATATATTTTAATAATATATATATGTCAAACATAAAATACTCATATGATAATAGATACTAATAATAAAATACTAAAATAAGCCTATTTAACATTTTTTGTCGTTGGTATCTGTTACTGTGATTCATCCACTCACCTACTAATGTCCGATGATATAATTGAAAACATGGGAGGACAATTCAAACTACGAGGGTTCAGAACCCCTCAATAAATTATGAGTTTCCAAAGCCCTCAAAAGTCGTTCCGGTATTTTCATTGAATCGATACATATTGAAAAGATCGGGATAAAATGGCTAATTAATATTTAAAGATTAATGACATATTTGATTTGATTCACCCTCTTTGAAATAACCTAAAAGTTCCGGCTAAACGAGGTAGTTTACAACTAATTGAAATATTATCGGTTATAATTAATCTATATCTATGCCTATTATAAAAGTGTTTTGTTTATAAAATTTGATTTGTCTATTATGCCTTATTTTAGTATTTTGTTACTAAATTATATCATCGGACATTAGTAGGTGAGTGGATGAATCACAGTAACAGATACCAACGACAAAAAATATTAAATAGGCTTTAAAGCCCTAAATCCATTTTAAATTTTAAAATCCTTCTAACGTTTTGATGATAGAATAAATACACATTCTAAAACATGGGAATATTAACATTGATACATTTGAAACGTCAGGATACAATTGAAGATACAATTGAAAATGATGCTAAAAGATGGAATACAAAGTGATATTAACCTTTTAGGGTATGTTTACTTTGGTTGTAAATTTATTATTATAAAATGAGGGATAAGAAAATGTAAGAAAGTATTATCATTTCCACCCTTTTTATTACATGTTTACTAGGGTAGAAAAGATGTAAGAAAATGTAAGAAAATATCACATGGTCCCCTCACCACTTCCCCATTTTTATGCCTTTTGTCCTATCCCCAATATTTTCTACAATTGGAGTGAAAAGGAGGGAAAATGAGCTGCCCGGAAAAATTATCCATCCTATCCGGGAAAATTTAACAACTATAATAAACATGTGAAAATGATGGAAAAGTGTGAAAATGTTTTTATTCCACCTTTTTCCATTAAAGTAAACACACGCTTAAAAGAAAACCTTTGAAATATTATTTAGTTAATATTTTTTTTGTCAAGATTTAGAAAGAAAAGAATATAGAGAGAAAAAGTAAAACCTACTTAGAGTGTCTCCAACATGAAATTCTTTTCCCTCCGCCCATGCAGTGTAGTTACCCTTTAAGTTCCAACCATTAGCATCTCCAACCATATAATCCATGCCCAAAGCTGGAGCCATGGCTGCAGCAACGATGATCGTGATCAACAAAGCTTTCGACGCCATTTCTTTCGAAACTCGAGTAATTAAAGGCCTCCTTAATCAAATCTGTTACTGATTTCTTGTTGGAGATAATTAAGAGAGTTTAGAATGTCATGCATATATAGTATTGTGAATGGTAAGAACAACTGCCGGCTAACAGCAGTAGAATACATGTATATACTAGTATTGTACTCTTGCTAATTCCCCCTAACAATGCAATATGTCATTGCTAGCTTTATTAGATAGATCTAACATAGATAAGTCCAAAATATGGACAGTCTAACTTCGGCTTTATCGAAGTCTGCTTAAACGATTTATGAAAATAATCGGTTAGATCGAGGAATTGTTTTATGCAACTAAATTATTACTCCCCTCCGTCAACGATAAATTTGCTACAATTTCCTTTTTGGTCTGTCCACAAAAAATTTGCCACATCCATTTATAGTAATAGACCCCATACATCTCACTTATTTTTTCACTCACAACACAATTTAAAACTATATAAAAGTGAGACCCTTATTTCATTCACAATACAATCAACCAACAAATTATTAAAACTCGTGTCATCCACAATGTGGCAAATTTATTGTGGACGGAGGGAGTATAACTTAATTATAACATTTGATTTTGAGCAATTTATATATATATATATATATATATATATATATATTTATAGAAAAAAGAATAGCTTGCAACTAGGTATTTGATGAAAGTCATGTGGACTAAATTGAAACCTAGTGATATATTATACCTCTAAGAAAAATATATTATATGGAGTATATAAAACTCCCACCGTCCACAAAGAGTGTGGTCATATATATTTCTTTTCTCGTCTTCCACCAAGACTGTAGTTTTTCCATTAAAGAAAATGACCTCACACACTCTCTTAAATTTTAAACTTCACATAAATTCAAAATGATGGGTCCGTTCTCCACTCAAATAACACCAACATTACTTTTCTTCAAATTCGCGTCACCACCAAAAACCACACTCTTGGTGGACGGCACTACAAGAAAAACCACATTTAGCCTTTACAAATGTTGTCACTATATGTATAAAAGTTGTCACAAAAATTACGTAGTGACAATTTTAATCGTTGTGACAAAAGAAATTGTCACAGAAAGTTATAGTTACAACTAACCAAAGTCGTCCCTGCAACTTTTAATATAGTGACGGATGATGTTGTCATTAAAAATATTCTTGTAGTGACGTAAAGATTTTTGTCACTATGTATAGCCACACATAATGCTCGTCACTATTGTGCAATTCTTTAGCGACATGGGATGTCCGTCACAAAAACTAAATAATTTAGTCACATGCTATTGTTGTTACTAAAACTCTATAGTACATCGTCACTAAATAACTAATTGTAGTCGCATACTATAATTATCACTAAGTAATAAATTATTGTCACTAATGATTCTTTTATACTCACTTATAATAATCGTCAGAATTTATTTTTTTTGTCACTGGAACAAAAATTTATAGTCACAAGCATATTTTGTCACCTAAACTCACTAATTTATGTCACCAATTTTCTGTATTTTAGTAACATCAAGTATTGTCACTATAGTTTCTATCACTAAAGGTCAATGATTTAGTTACAAAATGAAGTTTGAAGTCGTCACAATACTAACATAATAAAAGTAATTAATTTGTCACTAAAATTACATTTTTTTGTCATTATAGATATCATTATACATTTTTTAGATAATATCAACTACAATTGTTTTAATATTTGAAAAATAATATGTATTTTTAATAACATTTGTCGAGACAAATATCCAACATGATATACATAATAGAAACGTCACAATGTTCAAACTGAAATCAAATAACCTAAACTAAAACAATGACAAACAAATAGAAATCAAACTATTATAACATCACTAATGTCTTCTAGCTTAATACTTTGTGGGCCGAAAACCTACAAAGTAAAAAGATAAATGGGAGGTTAATTTTAATGCAATAGTTTATAGAAAAAGTTTTAATTAATTAATAAAAACATACTTACATTAATTAGAATGTGGGATTTGACTAGTATTGAAGCCTTGGAGCATAGCCGGGAGTTGAACTTGCAAAAGAGCTTGCATTCGAGCTTGTAGATTGACTTCTTGGGTACTAACTTGAGCTTCTAAAAACTCGAACCTAGAGGTCAACTCTTCATTTTTTTTATCTCAATTCTTCATTCTCCATTTGCAGATCACGGTTTATTCTTTCTCCTCTTTTAGAAGGCGGCTTCCACCCATCTCCACAACCATGCAGTCGACTAGACTTTTCTTCCCCAAGAACTTTCACAAAGGCTTCGTCTTCAGTCATGGGACCTTCTCCGTTCTCCATCGGTTCGCTTTGCAACCTCATAAGTTCCTCCTTATTGGGAAAATTATAATGTTTTGATTTAATACCAAAATCCAACTGATTCTCCAACCGAATAGATGATCGTATCAACCTAAGTAGTATTTTCCAGCTCGCCTGTTTGAGCTCTAGATTTTCTAGGTTTACAGGTTCAGGAAGCGGAAGACAGCGGAAGCAGAAGACATTAGACAACCCAGCTGTGTTTACAGCAGAAGTCAGCTATCAGCTGAGTTTTCCAGCTGAGCTGAGTTCAAAACGGAGCAGGATCCAGCTGAAGATAAATCGAGCTGAGTTCAAGACAGCTGGTCCAGCTGTACAGAACAAAGGGAACTAACTCTGAAGACATCACTTCAAGACAGTTTGCCAAATCCAGCTCTGATTCTGAAAGCCAGCTCCAGAGACAGAAGATCCCGGTGTCAGAGGAAGTCAACATGCCTCGACCAATGAGGGATTGCCGAATCAGCATCCTAGACTAGGATGTGACACAAATGAAGACAGGTGCAGAATCGTCCAACGGCAGATATCAAATTTAAGAAGAGTAGGTAAGATTCAAACGGCTCCTCCAATGGCTAGTCTTGAATCTTTACCTATATAAACCCGTCTTCAACCTCAGGATCAAATACGAAAAACTCTCTACAAGCTTTCATTCTCTGAAAATCTCAAGCATTCAAAAGCTCTCAAGCAGTTCTACATAGTTTAAAAGAACACTTTATCTTAAAGTGTTTCTAGTCCAGAATCTGCTTAGTTTTTCATCTGATCCCTAGGCAGAATTTATTGTATATCTTACGCCTAGATCTTGAACGAGTTCATCTAACTCTAAAGTTCTTAATTGTAAGAACTCGTTCATAGTTGGAACCCCAAACCAAACCCCTCTTTACCCAGAAAGGTTAGGTCAAGGTTACGCTTGCTTGAAGCGAGAAATTCAAGTGTTTGTAAGGTATTTTCAGTACCCGTAAACTGAAAGGTTAGGCTTGACAGTGCCCGCAAACTGTTGGAACACAGCTCGGGTTAGAGTTCTAAAGTTGCTTGGTACTTGGAAACAAAGTGATAGTGAATTACCAGTGAACCTAGTCGTGGACGTAGGAGGTGTTACTCTGAACCACGTAAAAATCTCTTGTTCTTTATTTCTTTTTATCTTCAGTTTTAATACTAACTTTATCATCTCATTGCATATTTTATTAAAACTGCATACACAGCTGGTCTCCAAAGACAGCTGTGTCTTTCTGAAAGTTGCACAACTTTACTAAGTCGAAAACTTAAAGATAATCTTTTCAAGCTGAGTTTTTCTAACCAACCGAGCTAAGTTTTCAAACCACCACATTCCGCACCGTCAGCTGAGTTATTTGCCCAGCTGACTCTCTTCAACTGGATTCACAACTGAGCTCACCAACTCTGTTTTAAACTTGCAAAAGTTTTCAGAACTTTATCTTTGGTGTATTCACCCCCCTCTACACCATAGACCCAGCTCAGGGACCATCAATTGGTATCAGAGCAGTGGTTCAAAAGACCGCTGGTTATGAATCAAGAGATTTGTCTTGATAATCCGTCAGTGGTCAACTGAACAGATCATCTTTGTTGAAAAACTCATATTATTACATACTGTGCATATTTCTATGGATTCTTATCTTAAAAGGAATCTTCTCACCTTCACGGTCGATGATTATGCAATCTGGAAGTTCAGATTAAAGAGCTTACTCTGTGCGCATCATGACATGATGTGGGACGTCATCACAGACGGACCCATCATCATCTACAAACAGGGAAACGAGCTTGTTCCAGCTCAAGATGGTGGACAACCAACATATCAGCCCATTCCCAAGCCAAAGAGTGAGCATACATAAGAAGAAAGAAAGCAAGCTGGATTTGACAGCTTTGCGAGGAACATCATCTCATCAACCGTCTCCAACGCCTACCTCAACAAAATCATCAACTGCGAAACCGCAAAAGAGATGTGGAAAACTCTAGCCAAGCTATGCGAAGGGTCTGAGGAGATTAAAGAAAATAAATTCACAATCGCCTGCCAGAAGTTTGATAACTTCAAGCAGACTGTCAACGAGTCCATCGAAGGGATGGAACTCAGATTCTCCAATATAGTGGTAGAAATGGAAACTATCAGAACTAGGAAATACACCCAGCGAGAAAAGAATCTAAAAGTCCTTTCAGCACTCTCAGCTGAATGGAACACATATAAGGTGGTGCACCAAAGTTGAAGTGACTTGGGTGATCTTTCAACTGAAAGATTATTCTCCATGCTCAAAGCCAACGAATACAACTTGAAGATTACCATGAAAGAATCTTCAAGCAATCAGAATGATGGAGAGCTGACACCTGCACCAAAGGAGATTGCGTTCAGAGCCAACTCTGAAAAATCCTCATACATGCAGACAGCCGAGTCCTCAAAGAAGGACAAGAAGGATATGAGCAAAGAAGAGCTACTTGAAGAAATAGCCATGCTGGTCAAAAACTACAATAGACTCAACACCAGCAAGGGCAAGTACAAGAAGTTCGCAAGAACTTACAGAGACAAGTACGCAGCAGCTGATGAGAAGTCAGCTGACAAACGAACAGAAGAAGGCTGTTTCAACTGCAAGGAACCGGGACACTATCGGCTAGACTGTCCGAAGCTATCCAAGAAAGAAAAAGACCAACTGAAAGCTAAGACAGCTGACAGAAGGAGAGCCTACATCGCAGACGAGGAGTTAGAGTGCAACAAAATGGATGATCACATGCCATTTTCAGACTCAGAAGAAGAAGCATTGATGGCTCATGATGAACCTGATTGGGATACATGCTTCATGGGACAAATAGACGGCATCGATGAAGATGACGTAATGTCTAGAACTCAAAATCTTTCTAACCTCTCACCATCACACGAACACTCTATTTAGGTTTCAGAATCAGGGCTACCTGATTGGAGTTTAGTAGAGAAGCTTATGAACAATTCCAAGGAGCTTGAAGAAATCATTGACGTCGTAATGTGTGAGAATGCCGAGCTGAAGGTGGAACTGGAAAGAAAAAGGGTATCAGAAGCAGCTGATACAACACAGCTCCAAAAGGAACTCGTTTCACTAAAAGACAAAATAATGAAACAAGATCAGCTGATGAACTTCTACTATGAAAAGAAACAGCTGATGGAAGATTTGGAAACGGCCACAGCTGAATCGGAAAAGAAGTCAGCTGAGATCATCGAGCTGAAAAATACCGAAGAGATACTGTCTAAGAAGATAGTAGCTCTCATCAAAGCCACATCAACAATGGACGAGATTATAAGTGCACAACGTCCAGCAGCACTCAAAACCGGACTGGGATACAATGAATCAAAGGATGCCACAAATATTACCTCAACGAGTGGAACAAAGGTAATGTTTGTACGAGCAAAAGATAACCAAATTCCAGCAACCCAGCAACAACCATCGAGGACACAGCCGGCATCAAGAAGACCAGCTGTGAGATATCCTCAAGCTCTATCAAGGACACAGCAGGCAACAAAAAGGCCAACTGTGAGACAACCTCAAGCTCAAATCAGACAGCTACGTACTCAACCTCAACAGAGACAACAAGCTGGACATTACAAATACCAGCAACAACAACAACACGTCGGAAGATATCAACCGAGATATCAGAGGAGATATCCAGCTGGATATCACTCATATGATCACCAGCTGGAGAACCAATTCCAGCCGAGGTATCACAAGAGACAGCAGAGACAAAAGAACGTCTCAGCTGGGCACTCAGCTGGATACCAAAAGAGACCAAGACATCAAGCCGGGAAGATACAGAGATCAAGACCCCACCAGCAACAACCGAAGAACACAATGAATGTGTATATCGACTCAGCTAGAAGGATTATCAGATCAAATGACCCAATTCGAGTCATTAAGCAGATCTGGGTCGTTAAAGGATCTCTGTCTAACCCACAAGGACCCAATTAAAACTGGGTACCTAAATTTTGATCTTTTGTTTAGGTTGCAAGGGATCAACGCATCATTGAGGAGTCAATGAGAACGCTGTGGTACTTGGACAGTGGATGCTCCAAGCACATGACGCACTTAAAGCATCTACTCCAGGAGTACATCGAGCGTCCAGGCCCACAAGTAACATTTGGTGACAACTCCAAATGCCTAACCAAAGGTTATGGTACATTTAAAACTAAAAATGTTATAATCCCAAATGTTTCTTATGTACAAGGACTGCAACATAACTTGCTTTCCATTAGCCACTTCTGCGACAACGGTTTTTCTGTCAAGTTTGATGCACAGGGATGCACAATGAAGCACAAAGAAACCAAGCAGATACTACTAAGAGGGAAAAGAGAAGGAAACATGTATTTCGCTGACTGGAACAGCAGCCCTCCGGAGACTTGTCTTGTATCGAAAAGCAACAATGAAATCAGCTGGCTGTGGCACAGACGGCTGAACCATCTCAACTTCAAGACAATCAACAAACTGGCTAGGAACCAGCTCGCTAATGGAATTCCAGATCAAGTATATGACAAAAGTCATATGTGCAGCGCGTGTCAACAAGGAAAACAAACAAGAATTTCATTCTCTCTCAAACCAGTTCAGTCAACTGATCGAGTACTTCAACTCCTTCACATGGATCTTTTTGGTCCAGTTACTCCAGCAAGCTTCAATGGCAGAAAATACACTCTGGTCGTAGTGGATGACTTCTAAAGATTCACATGGGTGTCATTCTTGTACCAGAAAAGCGAAACAAGGACAAAACTGCCAATCCTGCTGAAAAGATTGTCAACTCAGAAGGAGTGCAAGATAATGTCAATCAGATCAGATCGAGGAACGGAGTTTCTGAATGAAACTATTTATGAATACTGTGAGAAGAACGGAGTTCAACATCAAACCTCAGCAGCACGCACACCTCAGCAGAATGGTGTAGCAGAAAGAAGAAACCGAACACTCAAAGAAGCAGCTACCTCAATGCTAGCCAGCTCTGCCATTCCAAAGAAGTTCTGGGCCGAAGCAATCAACACAGCTTGCTTCACTCAGAATCGCTCCCTACTCACATCAAGGCAAGGAAAGACGCCGTATGAGCTATGGAACAACAGAACACCATACATTGGATATTTCAAGGTCTTCGGATCCAAATGTCATATCCTAAACAATGGAAAAACACAGCTCAAGACGTTCGACGTGAAGACTGACCGAGGAGTGTTCCTTGGTTATTCTGTTGTGAGTAAAGCATACAGAGTCTTCAACAGAAGAACTCAAACGGTCGAAGTAACTCCACATGTTACCTTTGACGAATCTTCATTCGAATATAGAGACTCTATCAAACGAAGAAATGAAGAAGAATCTTCAAGATAGATTCAGACAAGAGCTCAAGAAAATCGAATCAGGAATCTGGCCGAACCATTAATTTGGGATGATGAGCTAGAAGAGGAACTTTAAATCAATCAGGAAGCTCCACCAGCTGGAAATCAAGAGAAATCTCTAACGCCAAATCAAGGGGGAATGCCATCAGCTGGAAATCCAGACACAGCTGAATCCCCAGCTTCATCTCCAGCAGAGCCTCTACAGAAGTCACCTCAATACTCAATCCAAAGAGAGAGTCTTTCTCAAGACTTAACTCCAGAGCAACTCCAAGCCAGACGTAATCTTGCTACTTCTAGCATCAATCAGCTGGAAGAAGAAATTCGTAAAAGAAGAAGATGGATTGAAGATCATCCATCATCAGCAATCATTGGAGAACCATCTGACCAAGTTAAAACCAGAAGCTCAGCTGCTCAAGCTTCTTCGGATCATCAAGAAGTAGCTGACACAGCTCAACTCTCAGTAGAGCTAGAACTGACGGTCTATGATGAAGACACAGCTCTAATGGCGTGTTATGTAGCTCAAGTTCCGGAGCCACAATCAATTCTTGAAGCTTTAAAGAGCGTGCCCTGGACAAATGCCATGCAGGAAGAACTGAATGAATTTATCAGAAATTGTGTCTGGGAACTGGTCGACAGACCTGAAGGAGTCAAAGTCATAGGACTTAAATGGATATTCAAGAATAAACTGGATACTCTTGGAGTCATCATCAGAAACAAAGCTCGACTGGTTGCCAAGGGCTACACACAGCAGGAAGGGATTGACTTCGAAGAATCATTTGCTCCAGTAGCGCGATTGGAAGCAATCAGACTCTTTCTCGCTTATGCAGCACATCACAAATTCAAGGTCTATCAAATGGATGTGAAGTGTGCATTCTTAAATGGAGAAATCAAAAAAGATGTCTATGTTGATCAACCTCCAGGATTTGAAGAAGGAAATAAAGTCTACAAGCTAAAGAAGGCGATTTATGGATTGAAGCAAGCACCTCGAGCTTGGTATGATACATTATCAAACTTCCTTGTATCCAGAGGATTCAAGAGAGGATCAGTAGACAGAACACTCTTCACCATCAAGTCAGGAGAAGACATCCTGGTTGTTCAAATCTATGTAGACGACATCATCTTCGGATCAAGATCAACATTCTTATGCCAAAGATTTGGAAAGATGATGTCAGAACAGTTCCAAATGTCTGTGATGGGAGAAATGAGTTTCTTCCTAGGACTTCAAGTCAAGCAATCAGCAGAAGGGATTTTTATCAACCAATCCAAGTCGTGAAAGACTTGATCGCCAAGTATGGAGTTTAATCCAGTAGAACTGTAAAGATTCCGATGAACACCAACTGGAAGATTGAACCTGGAACTGAAGGTAAATCAGTGGATTCCAGCAAATACAGAGAGATAATCGGTTCCCTGCTGTATCTAACAGCGAGTCGTCCAGACATCTCTTTCGCAGTCGGAGTGTGTGCCAGATTTCAAGTTGATCCAAAGAAAGCACACATGCAAGCAGCCAAGAACATTCTCAAATATCTCAAAGGAACTCAGAATGTTGGGTTGTGGTACCCAGCTGAAGACAATCTACAGCTGACTGGATATTCAGACTCAGACTTCTCTGGAGATAGGTTGGACAGAAAATCAACTTCAGGAACTTGTCAGTTCCTAGGAAGCAAGTTGATTTCATGGTTTTCAAAGAAGCAAACGTGCGTCGCAACCTCCACAACTGAAGCAGAATATATGGCAGCTGGAAGCTGCTGCTCTCAAATTCTCTGGCTGAAACATCTGCTGGATGACTATGAAGTGAAAACTGGACAAGTTCCAATTTTCTGTGATAGCTCAAGTGCGATTGCTATATCAGAGAATTCAGTACACCACACAAGATGCAAACATGTGGATGTACGCCATCATTTTATCAGAGATCACGTAGAAAAGAAGGATGTGATTGTTGATAAAATTCACACAGACATACAGCGGGCTGATATACTCACAAAGCCGCTGATAGAAACAAGATTCAAAATGTTGTGCGGATTACTTGGATTACTCAACCCAGACGATGCTTCACCCAGCTGAATGGAAGCAGACCCAGCTGAATGGAAGCAGACAGCTGGAATTCAGAATCAACATCACTAGCATCAGCCGAGAAAGAATCAAGCTCAGCCAAACGCCTAAGTTGAAGGATTATTCAGCTGAGGGGGTACCAACTTCACAACCACTTAACCGAGGTATCAGCTGACTACAACGATCAGCTGAGAAGTTTGCAACATCATTAAATACACCTACTCACTCTGTCTTCAGTCAAATCATATCTTGTCATTTCTAATCAAATTTAATTAAAAGTCTGCAAAGAACTGAAACATGGGAGTTTCGAGGCAAAAGTCAAAACGCCCCAACCGTCCCCTCTCTCGCATTAACTCGCATTCTCTAATCAAGAAACTGACATGAAGCGAGAATTACTCCAAATCGTAGATCTTCTTATCAAACTACAAATCTTGATCGTACATTCATCAAGAAAGTTGATATAAATATGATAGAAGAGATACGCAAATTTTTTGCATAAACCCTAAAAAGTCTTTCGACACTCTTTCTTAGTCCATCAATTGTTATTATTTGTTCTACTAACAAAAGTTGCAGAAGAAGAACATAGAATCTAGAAAGATATCTCCAGAAGCCAATCAAACATGAAGAATCTGTCAAAGCTTCAAGATGAGAGTTGCTTAACTCTCAGGAACCAGAAGAAGACGGAGTTCCAGGAGAAGGTGAAGCCCATCGACAAATCCGGTCTAATGCAGTGGGAGACTGCAAAGCTCAAGAACATTCAACAGGAAGCTGCAGAAATCTTCCTGGGAATGACAAAGGAAAAAGACCTCCTTCGCCCCACTGTTTCTGTTAAAATAAAAGAGAGAACGGGACATACAACTCCCTGGGATGCAAAAATCAACGTCAACAGAACTGGACATGATGTTGATAAAGTCGAAGTCTTTAAGAGCAGACATGTCAATGCTCTTGCTCCACCACAGGAGGCACAGAAAAAGATGCAGGAGATAAAGCAGAATGCATCTACTTCCTTCCCAGCTGGGAATCGGAAACAACTTGAGGAGACAAAACAAGCTGAAGCACCGTCTTCAAACAGAAGGTTCAAGTCAAAGGTGCTCAGTCAGTCAGCCGAGAAGTCAGCTGACATTAAGAGAGAATTCGTAATTACTCTCCGAGGAGCAGAAGGCCCACAAGCGGTGGTTTCTTACGGTGGAGAAGAAGTTCATACTCCTGCGTGAACATCGTCATCATCAACGCCGCAATGACGTATTCCAGCTGATCAACTAAGCTTAAACCCCACGACAGATGGAATACTTCAACCGTCTTTTCCTCAATTTTCTTCAGCTCAATAGGGATACCAGCTTTGAGATCTACTCATGGAAGTTAGAGCTCAAGCCCCTGCACCAAGCTCAAGTGGAAAACATTATCCAGCCGATGATCACTTGCAGCTGAATGATGAAAACATGAGCTGAACCCAATACCCACCACTTCAGAAGTGGAAGGAGAATACTCAAGTCCCTCAAGTGCTGAATCAGACTTTCTCATTCAATCTAAAGAAGTCTGAAGAAGCAAAATTGCAAGGAATGAAGTTGTGCCCTACTCAGAAGATGTCATCTCTAGTGTCAACTCATACCTCCAAGCACTCAGCTAGATCGCGACAGCTGCAACAAGCCAAGGACACTGTGTCCGCAATCACAGCTGAGGCTTAAGCTATTGAAGAAGAGCCAGCTAATGCAACAGCTGAGCCACCGAGACTCCAGACCTCGCTGCTCAGAGCTGAAAACCACAGTGTTGCCGAACTAAGACATCGCAACAACTGATGTTGTCTATCTCCCACCTTGATTGATCATGCCAAAAAGGGGAAAGAGATTGAGACAAAGAAGGCAAACTGCTGAGCTAGAGGAACCAGCTAAATCAGCTGAAGGAGAAACGAGTCAAAAGAAAGAAGCAGCGGATGCAGAAGAGAAGACCTAGCCAACTGGGATTGAAGACTGAAGAATTGAAGATTTTTTTCTCTTTCTTTTTCCAGTTTTATGATGTAATTTCTTACATTAATAAAACACAATTTTCTCTGAGTCATAAGTTGTCTCAGTTAGGTTTTGGAATCATCAAAAAGGGGGAAATTGTTGGGAAAATTATAATATTTTGATTTAATACCAAAACCCAACTGATTCTCCAACTGAATAGATGATCGCATCAACCTAAGTAGTGTTTTCCAGCTCGCCTGTTTGAGCTCTAGATTTTCTCGGTTTACAGGTTCAGGAAGCGGAAGACAGCGGAAGCAGAAGACAGCAGACAACCCAGCTGTGTTTACAGCAGAAGTCAGCTATTAGCTGAGTTTTCCAGCTGAGCTGAGTTCAAAACGGAGCAGGATCCAGCTGAAGATCAAGCTGAAGATAAATCGAGCTGAGTTCAAGACAGCTGGTCTAGCTGTACAGAACAAAGGGAACTAAATCTGAAGACATCACTTCAAGTCAGTGCCCAATCTAGCTCTGATTCTGAAAGCCAGCTCCAGAGGCAGAAGATCCGGGTGTCAGAGGAAGTCAACATGCCTCGACCAATGAGGGATTGCCGAATCAGCATCCTAGACTAGGATGTGACACAAATGAAGACAGGTGCAGAATCGTCCAACGGTAGATATCGAATTTAAGAAGAGTAGGTAAGATTCAAAAAGCTCCTCCAACGGCTAGTCTTGAATCTTTACCTATATAAACCCGTCTTCAACCTCAGGATCAAATACGAAAATTCTCTACAAGTTTTCATTCTCTGAAAATCTCAAGCATTCAAAAGCTCTCAAGCAGTTCTACATAGTTTAAAAGAACACTTTATCTTCTAGTGTTTCTAGTCCAGAATCTGCTTAGTTTTTCGTCTGATCCTTAGGCAGAATTTATTGTATATCTTACGCCTAGATCTTGAACGAGTTCATCTAACTCTAAAGTTCTTAATTGTAAGAACTCGTTCATAGTTGGAACCCCAAACCAAACCCCTCTTTACCCAGAAAGGTTAGGTCAAGGTTATGCTTGCTTGAAGCGAAAAATTCAAGTGTTTGTAAGGTTTTTTCAGTACCCGTAAACTAAAAGGTTAGGCTTGACAGTGCCCGCAAACTGTTAGAACACAGCTCGGGTTAGAGTTGTGAAGTTGCTTGGTACTTGGAAACCAAGTGATAGTGAATTACTAGTGAACCTGGTCGTGGACGTAGAAGGTGTTACTCCGAACCACGTAAAAATCTCGTGTTCTTTATTTCTCTTTATCTTCAGTTTTAATACTAACTTTATCATCTCATTGCATATTTTATTAAAACTGCATACACAGCTGGTCTCCAAAGACAGCTGTGTCTTTCTGAAAGTTGCACAACTTTACTAAGTCGAAAACTTAAAGATAATCTTTTCAAGTTGAGTTTTTCTAACCAAGCGAGCTAAGTTTTCAAACCACCACATTCCGCACCGTCAGCTGAGTTATTTGCGCAGCTGACTCTCTTCAGCTGGATTCATAACTGAGCTCACCAACTCTGTTTTAAACTTGCAAAAGTTTTCAGAACTTTATCTTTGGTGTATTCACCCCCCCTCTACACCAAAGACCCAGCCTAGGGACCATCACTCTTGAAAAATTCAATTTATAATATTAGTAATTATAATTTCATAAATATATATACAAATATGTTTACAATAAACTATAGTGTAAGTTTATAGTGTAAGTTATTTTCATCGAATTTCGACGGGTTACTTAATAGTATTATATAAAAGCAGAGTTTTGTAACCATTTTCGCCGCAAGTTTTGAAATCAATTTTTTGTTAATTGTTTATTATGGTCCCGAAATGAGTTCTTGGTGTAAAGGGGAGGTGAATGCACCGAGGTATAAAACATTTTTAAGTTAAAACTTTTGAGAGTGAGCTCAGTTATGAATCCTGCTGACTTCTTTGGAAGCTGGTCAGTTGGACTGATAACTCAGTTGGCTGTGCGGAATGTTGTGGCTTGAAAACTTACTCGTTTATTACTTAGAAAAAATCAACTTGAAAATTTTAGGTTTCAGTTTTCACTTAATCAAGTTTATGCACTTTGATAAAATCAAGCTGGCTGGGTCAAGTAGCCAAATAACAGTTTTCAAATAAAACGCTCATGCTTGATGAGAGGTTAGAAAAACAGTTTACGAAAATATCGAGGCAATGAGAGAACACAAGGAAATAACATAGTTCGGAGAAAAACTCCTACGTCCACGGACCAAATAAACTGGCGATTCCCTTAACCTTGGATTCACTGGCTTTACGAGCAGCCAGTGAGCTTGCAGCTCGGTTCCTTGAGTGTACTAACAACAAACGTGACCTTTCAGATTACGCGCTCTGAGAAAACGTACATACTGGTTTTCGCACACAGTGAAAGTGTACTACTTCAACCTTGAATTTTGTTAACTTGGAAAGAGGGGTTTTGAGTAGGTGGAGTTTTCCAACTCTCTGAACAAACGTATACAATGAAGAACAAAGTTCTGGATTGTTTGTAAACGCTAGGCTTTGGATATGAAATATATATACCTAGATTATGGTGGAAGAAAACTTCAACAGTCTAAGAACATTAATGAACTTGAAGAATGAAGGTTGTTTAAACCAATAGTGAAGCTTTCGATTTCATAGAGATTTCTTGATGTCGACTGAATATTTCTTTTTTTGAATTCTCTGTGTATTCTCCCGTTGTGTGTGTGGATGAAGACTTCATATTTATAGGTGTAGATTCAAACTAGTTGTTGGAAGAGCCGTTTGAATCTCACCTACTCTTTGACTCTATGTCTTGTTGTCTGACTTTCTTCACCCGCTTTTTCTCCTATGTTTACTTTCTAGGAGTGTTGAGGTGTTGAAGCCTCATTGGTCAAGGTTAATTTTGTACTCTGTTGTTGGGATCTTGTCTTGGAGCTGGCTTTGACATTGAGCTGAGTCTTCAAGCTTTGGCTGAGTCTTGTTCAGATGGAAGCTTTATTGGATCAGCTCTGCTTGGATACATTCAGCTGGATCCGCTCTACTGGATCTACTCCTATATCTGCTCTAACGGATCTACTCCGCTGGATCCGCTCTCCTCGATCTGCACTGCTTGGCTGACCTCTCAGCTGGTCTTTGCTCAGCTGACCCATCAGTTGGATACTCTGGATGTCTTCAGCTGCTTTACTTGTAAACCTAGAATATCTAAAAGCTCAAACATGTGAGCTGGAAACAATCTGGTTTTAAGAAATCATCTACTAGGTTGGGGTTAGTTGGGTTTTGGTATCAAATCAACACACTTATATAATTTTTCCAACAGATTTATTTTCACGTTCGTAATAAAAAATAACCAAACGTCACATCTTTTGAGTCATAATTAATTTCTCTATAAATATCTTTCCCTTCATTTCAATGCAGTTAAATTTTTTTTAACAATTTGTTGATTGCTTTAGTTTCTTTGCTTTCCTCCCAATCTTCAAAATTCAAATTCTCTCTTCAATTTATTTTAAAAACTGTAAAATCTTTGATATGGATGTCATTAAATAAAGAGTTTATCATGCCAAGTAGCTACTATAGATAATTGAAAATAATAGTTGTCCAAAACTTAGTTTATTATAAATTTTGTCAGATTTTAGTATGAATGGACCAAAATAACCTTTAAGTAAAAAAAAAACCATATAATTTATTCTACAGCCAACACGCACCCTCACTTTCACTTTTCTCTTTCCTCCACACTCTCTTCTCCCGTAATCTCTCTATTTTCCCAATCTCAGCCACCGCTTTCAACCATCGTCGTCGCCGCCCTTCCGCCATCGCTATTTTCTCTTTTATGCCATCGCAGTCACCGCCGCTTCATTCTTATTGTCTTCTCCGATCCGATCTTCTTCTCCGCCGCGACCCGAATAGCCACTGTCCACCATATCCATTGTTTTCTTCTAGATCCGCCGGCTTCACAAACAGAGAATCGTTCAGATGTGTTTTTCGTTCAATTTTTTATCTAGATCTATTCTCTTGTTGCATCCGATCATCTTTTGATTGTGACTGAATTTCTGATTGGAGTTGGATTACACATTGTTTGATTCTGTGCTTGGGAGGAAGGTTGTTCGTGGGGTGTTTTTGTTGCTATTTCTGCAGCAATTTTGCTGTTGCTTTTTATTTGGAATAGCAGCAGATTCCGGCGAACTTGGTACGATAGGTACGAACAGATCTCATTCGTCTCAAGTATACCACGGTGCAGTGCAATTAATTTTTACGACTGGTACGAAAGAATCCATCGTCCTGTTTGTACCAACTAGTGGCACACCATAACTTGGTACGAGCGGTACGAATGAAATCATTGTTCCATTCGTACCAACTAGTGGCGCACCATAACTTGGTACGAGTGGTACGAATGAACTCATTCATCCGGTTAGTAACAAGTCATGGCACACCATAAATTCGTACGAGTGGTACGAATGAATTCATTTTGTACTAATCTCACCATAATTTCGGTTCTCTATTTTCTAAACCGACGCCGCCGTGACTGGATCTAGATTTTACTGTTCTGTAATAGCGCAGTCGTCTGATCTATATTTTGGCGTCTGAATCGGGACCAGATCTATGATTTTGGGGATGGGATCGGCATTTTGTGAGGCAGTGTCGTCGCCGAAATTTTTGGATCTAATTTCAGCACCGATGCCGTCGCGATGTATGGTCGACTGCGGTAGAGAGACGGAGGTTAGAGTTTTCAACGAGAGAGAGGACCAGAGAGAGAGAGGATAGAGGAGAGAGAGAAAAGTGACATTTAATTGTAAATGAGGATAGGGGTAAATTTGTTCCAAAATGCTAAAATCTGACAGAATTTATGTTAAATTAAATATTTGTCAACTTTTATTTTTCACTATCTATTGTGGTTATCTGATATTTTTACTCTTAAATAAAAGAATTAGGGGTATAAATATCCAAAAGTGCTATTTTGTGTAGTTTTTTCAAGAGGTGAAGTAGTATTTTTCCCCCTTAGTATTTTCCTAAAATTCCTCTTAATATTGCTCGTAGTGAGCAAATTTCAATTAAAACTAGAAAACCGATTCGAACCGAACCAAAATACTAATTCGGTTCGTTTTATTTTTGGTATTCAGTTTGGTTTCGATTTTGAATTTCGGATTTCTTTGTTTTTCAATTTGGTTTCGGTTTTAGGAAAAAACAATCCGGTTCACCAAAAACCGAACCTAATTATTAATTAATTCAAGAATTATTATTTTATAAATAGTACTCTCTCCTTCTACCAAGAGTGTGATTTTTTATGGTGGCACAAGTTTTAAGAAAAGTAAGGTAGATGTTATTTAAGTAGAGAAAGGTACCCACCATTATTTTGAATTTATGTGGGTTTAGTGTGTGAGGTCATTCCTTAAATGAAAAAACCACACTCTTAGTGGATGACGGAAAAGGAAATATGACCACACTCTTTATGAATGGAGAGAGTATTTAATAAAGAATACTCACTTATCTATTATTTTTAGTTTTTTACTTTCGTTTCTCACTCCTCTAGTTCTCTCACTTTCTCTTCCGCTTTGCTCTATTTCTTATGGAACCGATTTTGAAAATTTTCAGATCGATTTGTTGTGTCGACGTGCAATATATTATATTTACTTAAATCTCGTGTCATACATATTCTCCGGAAACTGATCGATGTAGGTATTCATGTTTTTCCTATTTTGCTATTGTTGCAATATACAAACAATGAAAGTTACAATATACTAAATGAAAAACGAGCGCCATAACATATATATGTTAACCATACGAAAAATTAATACAATAGTGATAAAATTAATGATGTTACATGAATCGGAAGCTAAACCATGATCATCCAATAGGCTGCCATCAAAAGAAAAATTAATGGCGACATTTTCCCAACGTTAGAAGATCCCGTGACGGAGCCGGGCGGCCCGTCGATGGCCGCAAACACGGTGATGCCGAGCTTCATCCCTTCCAAGCAATGTTTACCAATGTCGCAAATGTACCACTTCTCTCCGGGGTTGATCAGTAAAACGGTGTCGTTTCCGCTTATATAAGGGACTGCATCGGGGTCCGAAGACGTACAACGTTCCAAATCGGCTCTATTCACCTCCAGAACATTGTGAGCTCCCGGTGAATACACGAACGCTACAACCCAAAGAATATATATTAACAATTTGTGGCATGTTTACTCATTTTAATTCAAGGCTCCATCCTAATAAACAGTCCCATTTTCCTATTGCAAATTGTGTGTTGCATCTCATGTCACATTATATTACTTCTACGAGTTATGTGCAAGATATATATCAAAGTAAAACATACCAATTTTAATTTGTCAAACTACAATTTTGGACTCAAAATATTAGTACGTAGACTACAATTCACACTACAACAAATGTTCCACTAGTGAAATAATTTTTGAAGAATTGAGAGGCTTATAAATGTCACTAAATAAAATTGTAATATCTTGTGATGTTATGCGTGACACAAAAATAAACACATGTCACAAAATTTAGAGACATTTGAATGTATAATTTATTTATTACATTTCTAAATACATGTATGTGTGTTACTAAATTTTGTTAAATACAGAGATATAACAAATTTTATAACAGTCCTCTTGATGTCACTAAGAATATGTTAGTACCGGAAAATTTTATTATAATGTCAAACCCACAACCGACTCAGTGTTATGGTGCCGGAAAGTGTCGTATTGGTTGCCAAAAGTTGATCACTATGTTATCACCACATATTAAAGAAAATGATGACTTAGAAATGGAATTTACCCTTATAATATTCTCTCTGTCCCACTCGAAGCACGTATTTTTTATTGGACGGTCTCATTCGAAGTGACACACTCTAAAAAAGAAAACCACTCTCTCTTACGAAAAGATGTATGCTCCATCATTTTATATCTTTTTATTCTTTAATAACTTTTTTCCTGAATAATCGTGCTCAAAAGAAGTGTGCTACTTCGAACGGGACGGAGGGAATACCTTATATTTGGAAGATAATTATTTCATGTGAGAAAGATAACAAATTAAAATATTGGAAAAGAGATTGCGTATGATAAGGATCTTGAACTTGATTAAATGTTGATGAAGTGATTGAATTGGAGGAGAGAGAGAGAGAGAAAGCATACTGAGGGTATCACCGACTCGAAAGTCCTTGCTTTGGGCCCAGTCAGTGTAATTTGGACCTGATAACGTCCAACCGGCGCCATCTCCAACAGTATGATCGGTGGCCAAAGCTGAAGCGATAGCTGCTGCGACGACGATCACGAACAAGAAAGCTCTCGACGACATAACTCAACTTAAAAATGCCATAACAAAAGTCGCCTATCATAATGAGAAACAATGTAAAGTTGCATTAAATGTCAATTACATGAGTACTAGTATAGTATGTCCAAAAATGAACTGTGTTTTCGAGGTTGCTCCAGTAAGCCAACTAGTTGAATGTAGAGGATGTATTTTATACTATTATACAGTGCTAAAAGATCAATAATATTTACTTTTCAATATACCAATTTTTTAGATCGTGTAAAAATATTTTCTAACTCCAAGTATACAAGTTGATTCGGATCGGCATATGGTTTTTGTGCATAATTACATACATCTATTGGGACTCCTTTAATAATATGACATATTAGTATTCAATAATTTTTTTTTTTTAAATCTAAAAAGTGCGTCTAATATTTTGGTATAAAAAAAATCGTGTTGGTAACTGAAAATGTGTATAAATGGAATTTGGCTTTTACTTTAGTAAAATTTTCAAGTTCATCTCCAAATCTAGGACGAGTTTTTTTTTTTTTTTTTTGAATTGTATAACATTGAATTTAATGACCGTGCCACGGTGGACTCGAACCTTAAACCTTTGGTCTCAGAAATAACCACTTTACCGCTAGGCCAACTCACGCACACGGACGAGTCTGTTTTGTTGGTAGCAAAAAGTCATATTGGTAATAAAAAAAAAATATTCCCTCCGTCCACGAAATAACTTACTAGGAGGGAGTGGCCAAATTTTAATAAAATAGTGGGTGAGTGTGTTGTGGCTGGAGAAAGGGTCTCATATTGAGGGTAGTGAAGTATTAATTAATTGAGATAGTGATGGGTCATGTGATAGCGGAGTATTAATTAATTGAGATAGTGGTGGGACATGACAGGTATTTAGGTAAATAAGTTTATAAAATAAGGGTAAGGGGATAAGTTGTTGTCCAAAAATAGGTATAAAATTATTTCGTAGACGGCGTAAAAAAAAAGTTTAGAAAATTATTTCAGGACTAAAGGAGTACGTAGAAAATGAACTTGACTTTTATTGAGTATAAGCTTTTCATGCAGATTTATGAATATTTATGAACAAGGAATAAAGGATAACTTAATACTTTTGTGCTCAACTACTCAGTAATCTACAATATCTAGAAATCACTAGTATGGCACCCGTGCGTAAGGTTTCGCGCATAATTACATACATGTATTGGGAGTTCTTTAATAATACTCTCTCCATTTACGAAATATAGGTTACATAGGGTGCGACACGGGTTTTAATAAATATTACTAGGTAGTGTTTGAGTAGAGAAAGACACCCACTATAATGAGTTGTTGTGATGTATAAAATAATGAATGTGTGTAAGGTATTGTCCCTAAAAGAAAAGTGACATAAATATGGTGGATTCCCCAAAAAGTAAATTTTTTCCTAATATCGTGGACGGAGGGAGTATGACATTTGTATTCAATAATTTTTATTTTGAAATATAGAAAGCGAGTATATTATTTTGGTACCAAAAAATCGTGTTGGTAATCGAAAATATGTAATTATGGAATTTGGCTTTAACTTCATTACAATTTTCAAATTCTTATAGGCTAGCTTAGTGACTGGAGACGTCATAACTAGCTTGTAATCTACAATTCGAGTCGCCCGAGAGAAGGCTAGAGTGGAAAAGAGATCGCCCTAAATTTGGATTATATCAATAATTGATTAGTAAAGTGATTTCTAATTGCTTATCCATCGAAATTTAGTCCCTATGATAGCTTCGTTTCCATATTCTCCTCACGTTAATAGTTTAATTATTGTTAATTAGAGTTTATTTGCTTTAATTTCGTTTAATCTCTTCAATTTATCCGTGAGTCTAAATAGATTAAAATAGCTTATTAGTAGTATTTATAAGACTTTCGAACTAATCCTCGTGGAATACGACCTTGCTTGCCAAATATTACAATAGCCCCGTACACTTGCGGATTTTATTTGCTTGAAAAGAAAAAGTCGAACGGGTTTGGGCGCAATTTGGCGCGTGGGACAATCCACAGGGTACTCGGTCGCGCGTGTAAGAAGAAATTCAACCCTTCGGCGCGTGCCCTACTTCACCCAAAACACGTTTTTACCTCTATTTCACCCTTATTTTTGGATTTTCTCTCCATAGCAACTTTCTCCCACTCCATCAACCTATAAATACCTCTACAAAACTCAAACCCTAGGATCCAAACCAACAACCCACATCTCCACACACTCTACACACTTTTTCACACACCTCCACCATTTTCATCTTCCACCCAACTACTTAGAGAGATAAAGTATGCTTAGGAGAGAATTGGAGGGAAGACATCAACGATTTCAAGATTGGAGCTCAAGACCAAGGATTTGTCTATGAATCTCTTATTTTCTTGTTTTTCTTTCATGTTTATCTTTGTTGTGGATATTTTCTTTTCATTATGATTAGCTAAATTTCCCTATTTTAGGGATTGGATTAGATGAGTTTGTGATGGATTGATCTTTATCTTAATTAATTGTTATTGGGTTCTATTATTTCCTTGTGTTTATTGATTTAGTTTGTTGGGAAAATTATAAGGTTTTGATTTGATACCAAAACCCAACTGATTCTCCAACCGAATAGATGATCGCGTCAACCTAAATAGCGTTTTCCAGCTCGCCTGTTTGAGCTTTAGATTTTCTAGGTTTACAGGTTAAGGAAGCGGAAGACAGCAGTCGACCCAGCTGTGTCTACAGCAGGAGTCAGCTAGCGGAAGACAGCAGTCGACCCAGCTGTGTTTACAGCTGGAGTCAGCTAGCAAAAGACAGCAGGCGTCAACCTTCAGCTGAGTCCTCCAGCAGAGCCTGATCAAGCTGAAGAGAATTTGAGCTGAGTTCGAAACACAGCCGGTCCAGCTGTACAGAACAAAGGGAACTATCTCTGAAGACTTCACTTCAAGACAGTCCAGCTCTGAATTCAAAAGCCAGCTCTAAAGGCAGAAGATCCCGGCGTCAGAGGAAGTCAACATACCTCGACCAATGAGGGATTGCCAGATCAGCATCCTAGACTTCAGGACCTAGGATGTGACACAAATGAAGACAGGTGCAGATTCGCCCAATGGCAGATCTTGAATTTAAGAAGAGTAGGTAATATTCAAACGGCTCCTCCAACGGCTAGTCTTGAATCTCTACCTATATAAACCCTTCTTCAACCTCAGGATCAGAGACGAAAAACCCTCTACAAGCTTTCATTATCTGAAATCATCAATCTTTCAAAAGCTCTCAAGCAGTTCTACATAGATCAAAGAACACTTTATCTTGAAGTGTTTCTAGTTCAGAAACTGCTTAGTTTTTCGTCTGTTCCCTAGGCCAAACTCTTTGTACATCTTAAGCCTAGATTTCGAACGAGTTCATCATACTCTAAAGTTCTTAATTGTAAGAACTCGTTCACAGTTGGAACCCCAAACCAAACCCCTCTTACCCAGAAAGGTTAGGTCAAGGTTACGCTTGCTTGAAGCGGGAAATTCAAGTGTGTAAGGTTTTTTCAGTACCCGTAAACTGAAAGGTTAGGCATGACAGTGCCCGCAAACTGTTGGAACACAGCTCGGGTTAGAGTTGTGAAGTTGCTTGGTACTTGGAAACCAAGTGGTAGTGGATTACCAGTGAACCTGATCGTAGACGTAGGAGGTGTTACTCCGAACCACGTAAAAACTCGCGTGCTCTTTACTTTCTCTTTATATTCAGTTTTGTACTAACTCTTTCATATATATCATTGCATATTTGTTCAAAACTGCACACGCAGCTGCTCTCCAAAGACAGCTGTGTCTCTCTGAAAGTTGCACAACTTGACTAAGCTGAAAACATAAAGTTAATCTTTTCAAACTGAGTTTTTCTAAGTAACCGAGCTAAGTTTTCAAACCACCACTTTCCGCACCGCCAGCTGAATTATTTACCCAACTGACCCTCCCCAGCTGGATCGATAACTGAGCTCACCAACTCTGTGATTTAACTTGAAAAAGTTTCTAAAAATCTATTTGGTGTATTCACCCCCCCCCTTCTACACCAAATACCTAGCTCAGGGACCATCATGGTTGAATATTTGAATGCTAGCTACCATTTGAATATTTTTTTGTGTCGATTTGAGGCTCGAGAGAGGAGGAATCGATACTAGAACCAAACACGAGGCACAATATTGCAATAGCCCGAGAGGGTGAGTGGTTTTGTGAGGGCATTTGATCCAAGGAGCCGTTAGGAATTATAGACTAGCTTAGTGACCGGAGACGGCATAACTAGCTTGTAATTTACAACTCGAGTCGCCCGAGAGAGAGCTAGAGTGGAAAAGAGATCGCCCTAGATAATTAGGATTGTAAGTAGTAAAGTGATTTCTAATTGCTTATCCATCGAAATCTAGTCTCTAGGATAGGATAGATTCGTTTCTATATTCTCCTCCCGTTTATAGTTTAATTATTGTTAATTAGAGTTTATTTGCTTTAATTTAGTTTAATCTCTTCAATTTATTCGTGAGTCAAAATAGATTAAAATAGCTTATTAGTAGTATTCATATGTGACTCCCGGGGCAGAAGTACGGAGTGATCGTCGGTGCAGAGCCACAGACAAGGAGCGGCTCTGATAAGACTTCAAAGTGGAGGGGGCAAGAACGAACCGAAACACACCCGAATGAGGAATGAGACGACATATTCGAGGAGAGCTTAAAGGAATTGATATGGTTACTTATAACATCAAGATGCATCTTCTTTTCTATGGATTATTGTGGAAGAACTTCAAGGTTAAGCGTGTTTGCCCTGGAGCAATTCTATGATGGGTGACATCCTGGGAAGTTTTCCCAGGAAGTGTGAGAGTGAGGACAAAACACGCTAGAAAAGACTTGTGATGATTTGTGGGGCCAGCCGTCAATCCGGAAGTCGGATCGTTACATCATAAGACTTTCGAACTAGTCCTCGTGGAATACGACTTTGCTTGCCGAATACTTCCTCCGTCCCAATAGCATGGTCTCACTTCTTTTAGGCACGATTATTAAAAAGAAGAGGTTTAGTATATAAAGTAAGTTTGTTCCACTTTATTAAGGAGTATTTTAATTAAAAGTAATACTCTTAGAGGGTGTTTACTTTGGGTGATAGGATAGATAGATAAAAATAGTATAGGTTAATCCACAATTTACTTTGATGGATTGATTACTTTTTAACTTGTTTGATCATCTAATCCTTCAAATAGTCAATCCTATGTTTTATCAATCTATCCTATCCTTCAATGTAAATGCCCCCTTAATCAACAACTATTATCCCCTTATTACACACTAATTATTTCCTTATTTGAACTGAGACCTTGCTATTGGGACAAACGAAAAAGAAAAGCGAGACCTTGATATTGGGACGTAGGGAGTATTACAATAGTCTCGTACACTTGCGGGTTTTATTTGCTTGAAAAAAAAAGGACGAACAACTAGCGGGACCGCTAGAGTTGCGAGAAGGTATAGAGGCTTTATACACACGGCAAAGGTCAATAGAAATAATCCAACAAAAGGGGCGAACAACTAGCTGGACCGCTAGAGTTGCGAGAAGGTATAGAGGCTTTATACACACGGCGAAGGTAAATAGAAATGATCCAACAATAGGAAAGCCTGAATGGATTCCCACATCTGCGTGGGATGGTTGGCTAGCATACTGGACAATCTTGAAGTCCATGCAAAGTCAGAAAAAGCGATGCAATCGACTGTCCGAGCCTGATGGACCGGGAACTGAAATTTCAAAGCACAAAGAAAGCACAAATGAATCTCTAATAATTAACATGTCGTCTTTATAAAATTTCATACTTTATATTTTAATTTTTTTCTCTTTATCATTGAAGCCTCTTTACAAAACTTTATTTTTTATTTTATTTATTTAATTATTATTTAATTCATTTTTATAACTTATTATACTTTACAGTTCTTATTTATGGATAATTAATACTTAGTCGAGTCAAATTAAGCCGAGTACCATTAAGCTCAAGCTTAACTCATTTAAAGACTTAAAGATTTTATTCAAGTTTAATTGTATAAAATAACTTTCAAACAAAAAAAAATGAGGGGGCGGGACTGACAGCCGCGGCTGACTATAGTGGTGGTGGTGGTAGTTGTAAGAGGAAGAGGGAGGAGGGAGGGGTGGGTGGTAGTTCCAATTTCAAAGGTGATGTATAGAATACGCATAATTAACCCCAGATATAGTAATTGAAGTCATATCAAACCTTATCTTATACTTCGTACCAAACGAGCCCTTAAGATTTAAAACTGGAAATATAAAATGGTAGCAACTTAACCACATCGTAATTGAAAATATATAATATGTACTTTTGTTTCTTCTAAGCCCATTTAATTAATTAGAGGACACTCATTTTTTATGGAGTTTTTCACTAGAATTTTACCCATAAAATTTTTAATTTGAAGTTAATAATCAATAATTAATAATATCATACTTTTAAGAAAATGTCATCTAATATATTTTATTTGTAAATTAATCGTATTAAATGAGGGATTATATGTGCAACACACGTAATCCCCGACTAGTTATTGGAGTATGGAGCCTGAAAGAAAGTGAATGTTGGTCCCAAGACGAATACCTTGGTGTAGAGGGGGGGTGAATACACCAAGGTTTAAAAACTTTTCCAATTAAAAACTCTTTTGAGTGAGCTGGCTGTGTCCAATCTAGCTGGAAAGCAGTTTGATCGACACAGCTGGCTGTGTGCGGAATGTGGTGGATTTGGAAAGTCCGTCTGTTACTTCAAATATATTGCAAAGTTTTGTTTCTCTTTTCAGTTAGTCAGTTTATGCAGCTTGAAATGTATGTTTATGATGAGTTAGCTGAATGCATAAATAAAGAACAAAGCAATTTTAACGTGGTTCGGAGTAACACCTCCTACGTCCACGACCAGATTCACTGGTAATTCACTACCACTTGGTTTCCAAGTACCAAGCAACTTCACAACTCTAACCTGAGTTGTGTTCCAACAGTTTACGGGCACTGTCAAGCCTACACCTTTCAGTTTGCGGGTACTGAAAACCCGACTTACGGCTCCGGGTACTGTAAAACCTGACCACTCGAATTACACGCTTCGAGCAGGCGTACCTTGACCTAACCTTTCTGGGTTTGGGTTTGGGTATGGATTTTTCAACTATGAACGAGTTCTTACAATGAAGAACAAGGAGTATGATGAACTCGTTCAAACTAGGCTTAAGATATTTCTATTCTAATCTATTCTGCCTATGATTGAATATGTGAACAACTAAGAACACAGCTGACTGGCTGGGTGTTCTTGAAAGATTTGGCTTTGAAGATAGTTGTTCATTTTTCTGTTTGCTCTTTTATTTCTTCAGTCGTCTCGCCAGCCTTCTTTCTTCAATGGTGAGGAGATATATATCGGTGGAGATTCAAACTATCCGTTGGAAGAGAGTCGTTTGAATCTTACCTACTCTCATTGACTTCTGGCTTTTAACCTACGAAGTAGGTCTGCATCTGCAGAAGCTATTTCTTCTCTGATTTGACCGCGTCAGACAAGATCTTCTGACATCGGGATCTTGTCTTGGAGAAGGTCTTCGTCTTTGAGCTGCTAAGCATCTCTGCTGTGTCTTCAGCGTCTTGGACTCTGCTGCGTCTCGACTCTGAGCTGTGTCTTAGACCTGTGTTGTATCATTAACCTGAATTGTCTTCAACCTGAGCTGTGTCATTAACCTGAGCTATGTCTTAGACCTGATCTGTGTCATCGATACTAAGCTGGGTCTTTTACACTGAGTTGGGTCTTTGACACTGAACTGGGTTTCCGTCACTGAGCTGGGTCTTGATACTGCTAGGTCTTTGACTCTGCTTGGTCTGCTCTGCTGAGTCTGCTCTGCTGAATTCCTCAGCTGTGTCCGCTTAGCTGTGTCTTCTGCTATGTCTTCTGCTGTCTTCAGCGACTCTACCTGTAAACTTAGAAACTCTATAAGCTCAAACAGGTGAGCTGAAAAACGCTTAGACTTGTGCAATCATCTACTCGGTTGGGGTCAGCTGGGTTTTGGTATCACTTCAAAACATGTTTATTATTTTCCCAACAGTGAATAATTCCAAAATTCCGGCGATTGCCCCCAGACGTTGATGTGTTTTTTGGGCCCTACGCGGTTTCCTAGTTTTGCTAGGATTAGTGGTGGATTGTTTGCTATATATATATAGTTATTCTCTCATTGTAAATTGTATCTGAAAAATATAGTAAAAATACTGGCTTGGCATCGTCCCAGATGTAGATATACATCGTATCGAATTGTGTAAACAAGTTTTTTTTGTCCTTTTTCGTTTGCGTGATTGTGTGCGTGGGTGTTTATTTCCTAACACTAGTATCACCTAAATGGATGAATTGAATAACTCTTGTATGATTTACTGCTTTCGTTATTAATGTTTTTGTTGTTGTTTTAGTATTTTCCAGAACATGATGCAATTTGATTTGAACACACACCAATTTAAAAGTTCAAATCCTACTGCACGTAATTACAACAAGCTACAACGGATCATTCCTCCATGTTCTGTCATCTTCTTGATTGAATGCTTTCTTGATAATATTAAAAGAAAAGAAAAAAACTTCCGACTGCATAAATCTGTATTTCTTATTTGTCCCCATCAGCATCCTTGTCTGCAAAATTTTGCTTTCTTATGCCGGAAACCAGCGACAACGGCGACTGCTTTGTCCAACGTCGGATGTCGTACGCCTTCTTGACCGGTTTCTTCTCCTTACTGCCGTGTCTTCTCTTTGTTATGGCGATGGCGAGGTCGTTAGGGAATAGAGTTTGCCACAGAAAAGCATGGAGAAGTGTGGATACAAAGAGTACGGACACCATTGTTGAAGACATGAAAGATAGTGCCAAAGCAAGGCCTTTACTTATTACAGAGGGTACTTCCTCTGCATATTTTATGGTAGCTATTGAAGCTGTTGTCATCGGAAACGTGTAAGACCACCATGCCACTGAAAACCTGAATTAATGATACACAATCTATATAAGAATTTGCATGGCGATGAAATTAATATACAGCCTTGAAGAGGATATACAAAAACTTATACTCCCTCCGTCTCTGAATACTGTATCATTAATTTCATTTTCGTTTGTCCCTGAAAAGTGTATATTACTTCCATTTTAGGATATGATTCCACACAACTTCTTACAAACATCTACCATATCTTTTTAAAATGATGGGTTCCCATTTTCCACTCAACAAACATCTACCACACTTTTCTTAAAGTGGTGGATCCCTTTCTCCACGCAACACACTTTCAACCAAATATTTCTTAAACCCATGCCGGTCAACATGTTATATAGTTTTGGGAGACGGAGGGAGTAATATTTTAAACTTTACAACAAATTAAAATAGGTGGGTTACTTTCTTTACTCAACAAATATCTACTATATTTGCATGAGTTAATGATACACAATCTATATAAGAATTTGCATGGCCATGGAATTAATATACAGCCTAAAAGAGGAGATACAAAACCTTACATATATGCACATCTAAATTTCAATATAAGGTTATGAGTTGTGACATCATAATAGTAATTCAGATTGGTAAATATAGAGGTGCTGGTGTATATTCCGAAGTACTTGGATCCTCTATTCCACTTTTGGTGTCCCATCTTATGTTTCATTATTATTTTTTTAATGTAATTTTCTCATGTTTTTTCTTTAGTTTATTTCAATCTCTTGTGTCTAGTATTTTATATTTTAAGAGATCATGTGTTTCAGTTTAACTAGTGTTTATAATTATTTTTGTTATATATAATTTGCATTTTTTGAATTATTAATTAATCATTAGGGTTGATTATTCTAAAAATGGTATATAATTTTTTTAATTTAATTTTTAGTAAAATATGTTAATTATATTTAAAATAATGAAATTATTAGTGGGACACAAGCGATATGATTAGTTATGGGATAGAGGATATGAGAGGAGGTTGCAACTTTTGATTATATTAGTTCTACGGAAACACAAAAATAGGCTGCATACAAGTGTTTCAATTAATATGCCTATCGTAGGCTGACTGAAGAAACATATAGGTAGTGTTATTTTAATGTTTATGATATCCTTTGATCTATATAAAATTTACCTACAAAAGTAACATGAGATTAACCTAGTTAGCAACCTCATCAAAGCAATATTGAGATACAATATTCAATCATCATGGATCATGTCCAAGTCAAATTCTCTTTTGCAGCATTGTGCAATATGTCCTATTGTATTTATGAATGATCGCCACATGTCGAGAATTTAAAAACCTATGAGACTTTGATAATGGAAATTTTTAATTAATTATTTTCTATACATGCAAAATCTTAAAATATTTGTGAAATGTAGATTTTTAAATTCCCGATACATGACGATCACTTGTAGATTACGCAATGTTGTAATAGAGGGTCCGATTTTGGTCCGTGCGCGTCAACATTAAGTAAGGAAGATTTAAGAAAAGTACCTGAATCCCCAGAAGAAGTTGATGCGCACAATCAAGGAGCAATATAGAAATATTGCAATGAAGAAGCAAGTTCTAGCCAATCCATCAAACTCCCCATAAATAGCCCCCCAAGCAATGCTCGCCGCCGCCGGAGTTGCAATAAACATGGAGTAAACCGGATGGAGTTCCTTCGGCAACACTTCACTCGTCGGAAGCCTCTGATACAACGTCACGAACACCACGAGATAATGAGCGAACCCGATGGCCCACAAGAACTTCCCGGCCTCCGCCCACCCGACCTTCGCTGCAAGAATCGCCCCAACGAAGTTCCCCACGACCGATAGATGTGACGAAGGGTTCGCAACTTTGCACAGACGCCTCTTCCCCCCCGACAGCCACTGCCCGTAGACCTTGAGGTCGAGGAAGACAATGGGCGCCATGAACACGCACCAGATGGCCGGGTGCAGAGCCCCCGGTGCAATAGACGGTGGCACGCCGATGGCTAAGAACATACACGCAATGGAGGGGGCGAAGAAGAAATTGACCCGAACCGGGTGGAAGTATTCCCTCTTCACGGCTTCGAAGTAGAAGGCGCATTTGAGAGCGTAGGTGATGAGTACGGCTACTAGGACGCAGATGGCGAGCAGCCAGATTGCGAGGTTGATGACGGGAGGAATGTGGAGGAATTTTGTGGCGGGACTGGAGGATAGCGCCCGCCACAGAATGGCCTGGCTGCTGAGGCCGAGAGTGATACCGAAGCAACCGATCGGGAAGCGGAGGAGGAACGGCCATTTCTTGTCCTTTGGGAGAAGTATGTCCTCGGAATCCTGCAGCCAAGATGATGGAAATGTCAAGGGTTGATGATAGGAGATCACATGATTTACTAGGACTGATAATTTGTGTGTGTCGTGTTGTTATCGTATCGATCAAACACAAACACGACCAATTTAGGATGTGCTCGGCGCGGAACTACAACCACCTTTGGGGGAGCCTCGGCTTCCCTAACTTTTTTTGTACACTTGAAAAAATTTATGATTTATCGGGAATCTGTACCATCAGCCCCATCGTGGTTAGGGTATGAAGAAGCATTTTTAAGAAAAAATGACTTTGATTCTTAAAAAAAATATAAAAAAAATCAGAATGTAACGTAACACGTCTATAAAAAAGAGAAATGTTATCCCGTCAAACAACAGTATGTTTTTCCCCAAGAAAAATTTCTGGTTCCGCCCCTGCATGTGCTTGATATGTAAACAAACACGACACAATTTGTGTAAACAAGGACCTGATGCGTACGCAAACGTGAAATTATTCCGTTCAAATTGATGGAGACAATAATTACACGATAATTAAATTTCAAGTCCTAACTAGAAAACAAATTAACCATAATAAAATAATATTAATAATATTTAACAACACTAACCTGACACGAACGCGACACTAAATTATTGTGTTATACGAAAAAAATACGGATCCAATACAAATTGGACTCTAAATTATCGTATCAACATGATAAGGACTTGAATGCAATATAATTGGACACTAATTCATTTATATCGTACGTGTTCGAGTCGTGTAAAAAATTATGAACTCTATGATTTATATACTATTATTATCTCTATCTCTATATCTTGACACTAATCCGATACAATAAACGCGATATAAGTGGACACTAATTCATTTATATCGTGCGTGTTTGAGTCGCATAAAAAATTATGAACTCTATGATTAATATACTATTATTATTATCATCTCTGTCTCTATACCTTAACACTAATCCGACACAAACACAAACACAACTCCAAATTATAGTGTTATAAGGAAATGATATGGATCCGATGCAAACATGACAGGAAATTATTGCGTCCAAACAATTATGACACGAGCACGATAAGACTGGACACAAACTCCATTAATTACGTAAGTATTCGTGACGTGTCAAAAAATATCAGTATGCCTCTCGATATACCTTGACTTGATCGAGCTCGGGTCCTGTGAGGGCAGCAAAGTATCTCCCAGCAGGAACACTTTTGTTGAGAGACTCCTCAACCTCACCACAAGCTTCCTTGTATTGAGAATCATTAATCCCACTTTCCTTTCTCAACGGCAGCTTCGAACTCTGCCTCACAAGACTGGATTTCGTTCTGAATATGTTGTAATCGCCTTTGCTTCCTTCTGCGCCGCTTCTGTAAGCAGAGCCGAACCCTCCGAAGCTCTTTCCGCTTCTCGGCAACGCCTTCCTCTCCGTCTTCTCTCCGCTGAGAGCGGAGAATCCGGTCTCCAACGAGACTTGCCGGCTGAAACTCTTGTTCTGTCTCTTCACTTCTCGGAGTTTTATCAGCTTGTTGGTGCGGTTGTCCTTTTGATCAGCGGTGTGGGTGGGCTTAGTGCGTTTGTTTTCTTCGTCTTCGTCGTCGTCTTCTTCTTCCTCTTCTTCGGGTACTTCATGGATGTCCACAAAATGTGTCAATCCAGATGGAGATCTTCTTGAGGTTTCATTCATTTCCATTGTTCCCTTGAACTAGTAGTATTATGTTTTATTTAATTTCTTTTTCAAGAATGAAATTAAACTTGATTTTATTGAAGTTTAAGGCTTTGTATGTTTTTGTACATTATTTCACATGCAGTATATATCATTTTTGTAAAGGGTCTATCAAGATGATCACGAGAATGCAGGTTCATTAATTAATTCATCAAATTTTTTTAGGGTTGTATTCTCGTGAGTAGTGAGCAATAGGTGGTTCAAAATCATGGGAAAAACTTTATTCTAAAAAAAAAAATCATGGGAAAAACTTTATAGGTCTGACACTCACAGCTGTCGATGAATGAATCTTAAGTTTCTCCAAAACTTTAGGAAAAGTAGTTCGGAGAATTTCACGGGTCTGAAAAGGAACTTAGACAAGCTCAAAGTCAAAGGTCAAATATTGTACGGGAATTTGATTAAAAAGGATTCATAATTCTGAAGTGGAACAACAGAGATTTCTAAAAGATTCCATTAGATTCTTTTTTAGGTGCGTATATTACATCATTTGGTTTGTTGCTCAGATAAATAAACAGACACCGAAATTTCTTGTTGAACCTTCAAGCTCAATCAATAAATTGTTTTAATTCTTGTGCAATCAACTACACGGTGCGTTCATCCGACGCGTGTTGTGTGCATCTCACTCGTCTAAACAACAATTAGGATTGGCACGTGCACTGCATGCCCGGCCACCACTACTTAAAAAAAAAAAAAATTGGCAGGGCATGCATCACACGTCCCTGCCAGATTTATTTTTCTTTAATTTTTGTTTTTTCTAAATTTTCTCCAATTAGAATTTATTAATTCTCAATTAAAATTTATTAATATGCAATTATAGTTTATTAAATATTAATTAATTAAAATTATACATAATTAAATAAAAAAGCAACATTACCATACAGTTAAACCGCATGGGAGTATTGCTCATGCTTTTATTGGCTTTGGATAAGGATAAGACGGTCCATATACCTATAGAAATTAAGTTAAACGTTCCAGCACAAAAAAAAATTACTAAAATATAATATTAAATGTGGAGTAAGTTATGACACTTTGAATGGAAACACATGCGTACGAGAATTTAGAGAATTCACCAATCTTTTGTTTTCCTTGCAACTCTCTACATCTAAATTCATTATTCATTGATAGATAAATAATAAAGTCTTAGACATTTCTCATTAGATATTTTCATCTATTTTCTTAACTTTGCCTACAAAAGATCTCACTTGTGATGCTCAAAAGTCAAACCACCATTGAAAATTAAGCATATAATGTATTTTGAGCTTTTAAGTTTGTTGAGAAGATTTATAATAATTGTTTAATTAACTCTAAACTTTTGGTGAATTCTTGGAGTGGATGAGTGTTGAGTGTGTCTTGTATTACTTCCAATTTCTTTTGAACTTTCTGATACCATAAATAAATAAATCATTTGGTTCAAACTTAAATTGAAAAAAAAAAAAAAAACCATCAACCTGCACTTGCTCTTTTGCTCATCACTTGTATTAATATATGGATGTTGTGTGAATGTGTTGAAATAAAGTGTTCTATTAAGTAAAGAGGTGGATTTGGGTGAGATTGACTTATTGTGTGGTTGATCTAAATTATCGTTTTTCTTTAAGATAATTGTTATTTTATTCATAATAATATTCAGTTGGTATTTTAGCTAGTATAATTATCACTTTTATCCAACTCGCATCTTGCCGTCACTTGCACTCAAGTCTTTGTGTTATAGATACAATAGATGTGCGTGGGGATTAGAGCACATACAATGGTGCCCTCCAAAAAATGGAGGGCACCAACTATTTTTGTCCCCCCCCCCCCCCTACACAATGGTGCCCTCCAAATTTGGAGGGTTCTTCCCCTTTTTTTATAATTTTATTTTATAATTACTTTTATCTACTAATTTAAATAATAATAATTTTTTAAATACTAATTTTATTTAATTAAAATAAATAAAATACATTACATTAATTTAAAAACATGAAATAAAAAATTAAATTCTGACTGAAACGTGCCCACATTTCTTCGATTAAATCATCCTCCTTTTTTTTCTTTTTTCTTTTACTTATTATTTATAATTTTAATTAATTTTAAATTACATAAATTTAAGATAAAGAATACACTATTAACATTCATACTTTTACCAAATTAATATTAAAAAAACGAATTAAATTTGGGGTCCCACCACTTCCTCGCCGGCCCATTTCTTCTTCCTTCTTCCCGCAACGAGCGCCCGCCACAAAATGGTGCTGTTGCGGCTACTCTTATAGCCCACATCCTCGCAAACAAAAAATTTACACTGTCAAATTAGAGTCATGGGTCCGCTTCCGCACAAACAATGAATAAAGTTATACTGTCACAACTGGTGATAATAATAATAATAATAATAATAATAATAATAATAATAATCCATCTCAATAATAATAATAATAATAAGGTTAAGTTACAATTAATTCCTAAATTATTGACCATTTAACGAAAAACATCGTGTACTACTAATAATTATAGTTAAATGTATTACAATCACTAAAGTAACAAAACAAATTATCTCAAATGTCAATTACCGGCATCGAAAAAGTGACGTGGTTCATCATGTGCTAATGTGGATTTTAACATAGTTTTATTAAAAATGAGTTGTAACCAAAACGTCATCGTTTTAATATCTAAATAAATACATAAAGGACGTGTTTGGTTTGTTAAGATTATACCAGGATACAATACGGGATGAAAATAGATTGAGTCATGACTATCGAAATTTGTTTGGTGGGCCTGATCATTGATGAATGAATTGGATAAGTGCCAAGTCGACCGACTATACACTCTCATATTGAATTTACAAATTCACCATTCCCAACACATAGACATCATAGTCTACAATCACACTTTCTCCACTCTCAACCCCTCCCCCCATGCGCACCCCCTTAAAATTATCGCCGACACTCAGTCGGTTTACGTTGCCGCCACCGCCGCCGCCACCACAACCACCACGCCCTCCTCTTCCATTTTCTGCAACGTTGTTATGCCGCCGCCTCACATAGCTTGCGCGTGCGCCACCATCACCGTGCCCTCATTTCCCTTTTCTGATCTATATATAACCCATCTCTCTCTCATCTCCGATCCACAATTCCATTTTCTTCCACATCTACTGTCTCTATTCCACGTCCACGGCTTATTAGCCGGCTTCTTGAGCTCACTCGAATCTGGCGCTGCGGTGGCCCTCCTCCCCACTGGTGGTTCTCTACACCGATTCATCCCTATTTTTTTCTCATTTTAATCTTCAACAGTATAATTATTGACTGGACGAGAGAGGGAGGATGGGATAATGAAAGTAGATGTGTTGATGCAGATAGAGAGGAAATACAGAGGTGAGAAATATGATGCAAATAAAGAAGGGGATAAAATGGTACTCTACACATGACAATTTTTATCGCTTGGGGGGAGCTCCGATTCACAATCTCGAGATTAGAAGGAATAGTGTCGGGTCAAGACAAATTGGTACTAAGTATTGGGCCCTCAATCTTGTAAACCGAACGCATGATATAATCTTATATCGCCTATAGTCAAGGCTAATTAATCAAGCCAACCGAACGGAGCTAAAAGAGTCCCACTCCCGTGGAGCATCTCCAAGGTGCATCCAGATCAACCCGATGCGGATCCGACCCGGGACCCGATCCAGTCAACGTTGACAATCAACCGTTGACATTTTGATTTTTTTTCGTTTTTTTTCCTCTGCCTTTGGCTACGATTTTAATTTATAGATAATGATTGTGAACATTAATGTCTTCTAGCTCGCTCTGAGGCATTTGGCTCCCCTCGCTCGACTCTTGAAAAAAAAATTAAAAGTCAACGGTCAATATTGACCATTAACCGGTCAACCTTGACCGGGTCGGATCATCGGTCAGATCGGGTCGAATCTGATGCAGATGTACAGCACAGATGTTGCACACAAGTTTTTGTCTACATAGAAATCATAATTTCCATGTAATATCTAATTTCCATCGTTTCTAATCTCCCCACTTGTCGACCACTAACCCATCAAGTTGATTAGCCATAAAAAATTAAAAAGATGAGCAACAACAAAAATTCGTGTGGCTGAAATCAATATATGATCCTAGCCCACCATTAATACTCAAGACTTGTTAGTTTCATTTACTGAATGGCCAGAAAGAAGCTCGATCTCTTCCCTAGATAAACCATATAACATAATTTAAAAGTTGATTAATGATATTGTGGAAATAATATATGTATCCAATTCATTGGATTTTAGACATGTGCATAAGAATGGATTATTATAGGAACTATTCCTCCCGTGAGAACTTGCGAACCATATTGAATCTATATATAATCATGTTTAATGAGATTTATGCTTTTTTGTATAAACAATGTTGTTTATATATATAAAATCATGCTTAAATCTATATAAATTCATTCTATTAATAATGATAACCATAAATCATACAAAGATCAACGGGTGAGATTGGTTGCTAGTTATCACACTAGGACTAGTTTCTATATATATGATCCAATCCCTATCCCTATAGCATAAGTAATGTGCATTTGCGTGTAAAAAGAACGATTATGACAAATAAAACTTTGATTAGTGTATTTCATTTTATTTTAAAAATAATATTTATAATTTTATTATATTTTTTATTCAACTGTTTGCAAAGATAGTCAAAATATTTAATCGTAAAGACGACTCTTAGTTGTATTAATGATCTTCTAAAAATTGCAGTAATAATGTAAGTAAAATAGTACTATATATGTCAAAATTCGATAACTATTGTTTATCATTTTAATTCAATATTTTGTGTATGTGTGTCATTATAAAAGCACTAATAGACACTAAATAAAATAAGCTCAATAAAATTCTTATAGAGTATCATGTATAAGTATAAAAGAGTTTATTGTGTGAAATAGTCAATATGGGGAAAGAAAAACAATACTATTTGACAACCAACTTACAAAATACTCCCTCCGTCCCCCAAAAGTGTAGTTCATATTTGATTATATGTGAGGTATAAAATATTAGTTGAACCACACTAATCTGGGACGGAGGGAGTATAAATTATAGCCAGCATTAATATGAAGAAACCCATTTATCCTTTAATATTTCTCTGACCGAGATACAATTATATATCCCCTCCATTTCACTTAGGGCTGAGATTTCGGTAAACCGCGGTAAATCGTACCGAATTTTTCGGTTCACCGAAATCGAAAGCTCAAATACCGTTTACCGAAACCGTACCAACTTGATTACCAGTTAACCGATAATCGAGTCGGTTATAGTACCCGGTTTACCGAAATTACCGGTATTTACCGAAAAAAAATTAAAATTTCCATCTCTATTTCTTTGATTTTATCCTTGTTTTAATTCGATTTTATCGAACACCTGTTCAAAGATTCCATCTGCCCTAAAAGATTATCCCTGTTTTTCACTTGTTGTTGCCCCTGCCTCTTTCTCTTGTACAACTATGCCGTCTTCAACCATCTCAACATCAATATCCACAAAGCCTATTGCTACCTTGTTCTGGACCTACAGATGCTCTAAAAATAGTATACAAAACGCAATTAGTGAACAATACAATTACAGTCTGTCCAAATACTCAATGAAGTATGAAACATGTAATAACTAAATAACTAGTAAATAACATAATCAAGTTTCAACAACTGAAATCCTAAAAAAGAACCCACCCATGCATGACGCAAACATTTGCAGATTCACTAAAACTAAACAAGAATTAATATCACAACCTTTGAAGATTCAAATTATATACTCATCTTTAGGGAATAATATATCAATTACATATCGAAAATTGGTAATTGAAATGCAAAAAGAAAAAACCCATTGCTCAAATCAAGATTTAAGACCCTAAAACGGTAACACCCATTGCTCAAATCATCGAGCTTGTCAATGTCAAGAAAATGAAAAAAAACACAAAAAATTAAAGAAAAATACGTACCTAGACAACACTTCGACTGCACAGAGGTGGAGCGCCGATGGTGGAGGCTGGAGCAATGTGGCGGAGGCAGGCCGAAGCACTGTGGCGGAGGCGGAGCGTTGGTGGCGAGCCAGCAAGGAGTGGCGCCGCTGTGCAATTAGGGATTTGGGATTGAGAGTGTTAGGATTTAGGAATCAGCCGTCACCGGGTGGGTTAAGTTAGAATTAGAATTAAGACTTTTGTATACCTCAATACTTGTATTATTTATTTATTTTTGATTTATATAAAAATTTATTTATTTTTTATACTATTTAAAATCTGTAAATCGGTATAGAACGGTTTGCCGTAAATAACCGAAACCGTAAATTTTCACAAATTCTTACCGATTACCGTACCGTACCGCCTCTTCTCGGTAAACGGTTTACCTAATTACCGACGGTATCGGTAATTTTTCGAAAACCGGCAACCGAAATCTCAGCCCTAATTTCACTGACCACCCGATTACATCCCCTTCTCTTTCTCGTACCTTTCTCTGGAAGTGTAAATGACGGAATCTCTTTCATCTGTATGTGTAATTTTGGTGATGTTTTGAATTTGATGTATCATTTTGGACTAAAATATCAAGCTTTCATTGTGGGGATATAGAAATCTTTGAAGACTGCTTGTTTTGGGAAGTAATTTGGAAGTGGTAAGTGCTAACATCTCCTCCGCCTCGTTCCCCACCGTCATCGCCGCTTACCAGATCTATTTCCACACTTTCAAGAGATTGTTCAACTCTCTCTCTCTCTCTCTCTATATATATATATTTTCATATCTGCCGCCGCCATCATCGTTGTGTTTGTCGTCGCCGCCACGCAAATCGTCTTATTCTGCAATTGATTTGTATTCCACAGTCAATTTTTTACGAAATTGATAAAATCTGAATTTGTTCGCGATATGGTACGAACGGGACAAATGGAATCCGTTCGTTCCAATTGTATCATAGTGCAACGCGCCACAATTTAGAACGATCGGAACTAATTGGACCATTCATCCCAATTGTAACACAGCGCAACACTCCATAATTTGGAATGGTTGGAACTAATTGAACCATTCGTCCCAATTATTCCACGACGCAGATCACTACAAATTGACACGATTGGAACTAATAAGACTATTTGTTCCAATTGTACGTAAAAATAAAAATAATAAAATTCATTAACATAAAAATATCATCAACAATCAATCCAAATATCACCAAAATATATAAAAAAATTATTAATTATAATAAAATAATAAAATTATAGTGATGACACGAACGGGGCGAACTACATCTATTTGTTCCAATTATTCCTAACCCGGCCGCCAACTCACTTGAACTCGCGCGCCAACTGACCCGACTCGTGCTTCATTAAGGGCAATCATGTCCAAAATTACAAATGTTGGCCATAATTTATATTTTACAAGTTGATAGCCAAATATTATGTTTTCAATTTCAAAATGGCTATTTCACAATTTACCTCTAAGTAAAATTAGAATTGAAATATCAATCGTTTTCGATTCGAGTTTTTCAATATATACTTATGATACATATGTTTGAATGAAAATATATAAAATAATTTTAAAATTTGAATAGACACTTGATGTGCTTTTCTAATATTAAATTTTGAACACAATAAAGTTGATCCTAACATGTAGAAAATAATTGATTTTATACTCTAAATTTTAATAATTAAATTTGGATATACGTATTATTTTTTACATTATACATTTTAAAAGATCGATAATACAAAACAAAAGGAGAATGCTCTTTAGTCTTTACAATAGATATATTTTGGCTATTACTTATGTTCTACATTTATTAAGAAGATTGCCAGATAATTAAAAAAAAAAAATTAACTGTAGTAAAAATTAAACTACAAAACACTCTTTCCGTCCTACAATAAGTGGAACGTTTCTATTGGACACGAGAATTAAAAAGAAGGATAATTTAAAAGAGAAGTGGTGAAGCCCACACTTTTATATTAGAGAAGATGATTTTCAAAAAAGAAAATAAGATATTTGGATGGGACAAACTAAAAAGAAAAATAAGACATTTATTGTGGGACAGACAGAATAAAATACACTCATCAAAATTTATCACAATATTCAATTTACGTAGAATGCACGTCATACAAACATGTGATTAATTTGTTATTTTATCTCCAATTTTCTTGAGGACGAACTAGCGTGAAGGACCATCGCAAAGAATTATTCAAGTCAAGCTTGAATATATCTGAATCTGAGTAAGAAAATCTGAGAATTTTTTAGAATTAAGAGAAAATGAATTTAAGGAAAAGAAGATGGCATTTTATAAAAAAAGATGCATGGAATTGGCATAAATATAGGATCTTGTATGTACTGGTAATTTATTTATTACCCTGCTTTAAGCATACAGCAAGAAAAGGAAGGACAGCTAGATACAGTCAACATATAATTTCCCAACAACATTTATTTATTTATTTTTTAAAAAACATTTAATTTTAAATAAATACAAAATTGGTTTCCCCCGGAAATTGGTAAATTCAACCGCGCAAAACTCATCCAACAAAACCTAAAAATCATCATCTATTTTCCAAATTTTTTGGCACTTTCCATTAATATTTTATCTATCAAAATTTAAATCTTCTCCTTAAAATGCTCGAATTATTCTCACATGAAAATGTCCAAATCCGACAGAAAATAGAAACAAAAAGACATAAAAATATCAGCCACCATTCTTCTCCTTCACTCACCCCTTCAAGAATTCTAGATACATCTTGAGAGAGAGAGAGAGAGAGAGAGAGAGAGATTCAATATTTAGAATTATTACTATTGCATAGTACACTCCGTCGCTCTCGTGCTGGTGGGTTCGGCGCAATGTCGCCATGAGAAAGGCCAGAAACCCCTCCTCCACCACCACCACAACTGGCGGCGGCGGTGGGGCTGCGGCGGGGATGCGGTTGATAGTGCCATTACAAGGGTTGGTGCAGGGCCGTGGTGGCCTTTTCTTGGGCTCGGCCATCCCCTGCGCCCTCTTCTACTTTCTCCAGCTGTACCTCAAAAGCCGCGACCGCGGAGGTGGCGGTGCTCCGCCGCCGGAGATTGAATCACCGGATACTGCATCTCAGTCATCTGTGCTGCAGAGGGTGCATTCAAGGCTGGCGCTTTCGCCTCGGGGGCACGGCGGTCCGGCCGCCGTATCGTCTAGAGCTAATGCCATCGTTAGACAGAGTGAGGGGCCGTACAATGAGGCGGTGAAGCGAGCGGAGGAAGACATTTTTGATGAGGTGAAGAATCCGGATGGTGTAATTCAGCTCTGCTCCACTGAGAACAGGGTGGGTTCTCATTGAAAAATTGATTCTTTTTTTTTTTTTTTATGAAAATTGTGTTTTCATGTTTTTGATTGTTGTGTACTATGTCTGTTTGTAGTTTTCTTCTGTGTGAATTAGTATTAGTGTATGTGTCCATTTACAGGTGAGTTCTGTTCGAATAAGTTTAAATTTGATATGGTTATATTATATGTATGTATACATACATGACTATCAAACAGAAACTTCCCTCTCATAGGAACCAATTTGGACCATTGATCGTACATTTGTATGATCTACACTTGAAATAAAAAGTATATCCCCTTTCATGTTTGAGAGTTTTATCGAGGTTAATTGAATCGTTGTTGCTAAAGCTGTGTTTGTTATCATAATCTCTGTGCTTGTGGTATGGAGGTGAAATCCTAATCTAGTGGTAGCGTCATCATTAATTTGCACTATGTAAAGTCATCCGTGGAGTACTAGAGCATTGGTAAAAATGCATTGATATTTGTAACTGGTTTCATACGGTGGTTTTGTGTTCTAAAATGCTTCCCAAATATGACAATTTGTTGGAGATATTCAAGCATAGATACATAAATACATCCATAGATATATATTTTTTGTATTTCATTTATATATGAATGTATATGCATATTTGCTATTATAAATTAGTATATGCTATAGCTCATTATGGATTCTGTTATTGACCAAAACTGATCATTTTTGCTATGTTCTTGTATAGCTGTTGTGGGACATGGTTCAAGACTGGCTTGCAGATCATATGACTCGATCAATAACTGGTGAGGAAAGGAGCTTAAGTGGGATCGCCACGTACCAACCATTTGATGGTTTAAAGGAGCTTAAATCAGTAAGTATTTTCTTTATGTGCTCGGGGTACTTGTTCGTTTATTATTACAATCAATTTTGATTATTGCTGCATCATAGCCAAATTATCATACAAAATACCTCTGCCTCCATGTGCATCTTGCTATTGGAAAAATTATCTACATTTATTCTTTCTTGTCAAACGGATTCAGCTGATATTTTCTGTACTGAGGCAAGGTTGCATCCCCGTTTTATGAGTAACTTTCTAGAGCAGATTGCATGAAACTGTAGTTTTCTCTTTAGGCATGACTGAAAAAAACCGTCTTCTACATTATGTAAACTTTGATTTGGGCTGGCATTGGGACGATTTTATATCTGATTAATGTATTCATTAAATTAAAATTCTTCATGTTGTGAATGACATTTAGGTAACAATCCTTTGCCTTAGATTCATAAAGATTGCTTGTAATTCACGCGTGCAACCTATGATTGCGGTTTTCTTGAATTTGCATTTATATATAAATTAGTCTGCAGTTGCCATTACTAAGAGGACATTTCAGATCATGTTGGGACTAAGCAATGAAGTTGATGTAGTAATCATGTTTCATAAATGGATTATTTACATGATTTTTTATGTTAGTTCATAAGCATGCTTCCTTTCCTCTTCTTAACTTCATAAGCTTTGTGCTAATTATTCGAAGTCAAGGCTGTGGCAAGGTTCATGTGTGAAGTCGTGGGCAGACCACTGTTTTCAAACCCAGCACAAATAGTACTTACAGCTGGTGCAGCCCCTGCGATTGAGATCCTCGTCTTCTCCCTTGCTGATCCAGGAAATGCATTTCTTTTGCCATCACCATACTGTCCAGAGTAAGTCTTGCTTCTTTTTCTGACATATGATGCATCACGGGTCGTTCTTCGTTCTTTTATATAACAAGGGCAGTAAAGTGAGATTAATATGCAGCCTTGACGGGGAAATCAAATGGCGTACAGGGGTGGAGATCATACCAGTTCCTTGCCGCAGTGCAGATAGCTTCAGTTTAAGTATCACTGCTCTTGACCGAGCATTCAACCAAGCCAAGAAACGTGGTCTCAGAGTTCGTGGAATAATACTATCTAACCCTTCCAATCCTGTTGGTATTCTGTACAACCGTGAAACGCTTTACAGCCTTCTGGACTTTGCTACAGAGAAAGGTATCCATATTATTTCCAACGAACTATTGGTCGGATCCACTCATGGAAGTGAAGAGTTTGTAAGCATATCAGAGATCATTGATAAAGAAGACTATGACAGAAACCGAGTTCACATAGTTTATGGTCTGTCCGAGGATATATCTCTTGCCGGGTTCAGGATGGGGGTTATCTATACCTCCAACGAGAACATTCTGTCTGCTGCTAAGAAACTAGCAAGATTTTCATCTGTCTCAGTCCCTACACAGCATTTACTGATATCTATGCTTTCAGATACGAACTTCGTTCACCAAACTGTCAAGTTAAGTAGGGAAAGGCTTCAAAGGATGCATACTGAGCTCGTGAATGGGTTGAAACAGCTGGGGGTCGAGTGCATGAAGAGCTCTGGAGGATTTTACTGCTGGGCTGATATGAGTGGGTTAATCCGCCCTTACAGCGAGCAAGGAGAAGTCGAGCTATGGAAGAAACTGTTGAGCATTGCCAAGATTAACGCGCTTCCTGGATCTTCCTGCCATTGTGTCGAACCTGGATGGTTTGGCTTGTGCTTTACCACATTGAGTGAGAATGACATTCCTTTACTCATTCGACGTATCAAGGAAGTTACAGAAACATGTACATTTACCTAAATATCGTTATTGAGGGGAAAGGTTCGTATTATAAGTATACATGTAGTCGTTTGAAGGCGCCAGGCTCGATTTTGGCCCGGAATAGGCAATCGATTATCGTTGCAAAATTGCAGCAGATAGATTGCTGGCAAGTAGTGATATGTGGATATGGCAACTTGTTATTCCCTTCTCTCAGATTTGTGTAGTTTATCTGCCTCAGAATGTATGTATAGGCTATCTGCAGCTGATGAGAAGTAGAGAATAGTCGATTCATTCTTTTTCTTGTGCATAATTTTGCCTACAAATTCAGAATGTATTTTCTTGTATCTATAAGTAATGAATTAGTGTCATTCTTAGATTGTTCACTCATCTTCAAAACCAAAATTCTTATTAATTTTGATTATATTTATATGGGAGAATTTTTGTATGAGCACTTCTAAGATTACAAAGATAAATACTAGCACCCTAAATTAAAAAGGATAAAATTTAGTCCTTGACTTTTTTGTCCTTCCTTTTAATTTTTCAGATTTTATTTTCACAAAATAAAATGTGTGAATTCGTGAAGTTAAATGTGTAAATTCGTAAAAAAATTGCTTGAATTTACAATAAAATGTGTGAATTCGTGAATTCGTGAAGTTAAGTGTGAATTCACATAATAAAATGTGTGAATTTGTTAAAAAATATGTGAATTCACAAATAGAAATGTGTGAATTCGTAAAAAAAATGCTTGAATTCACAACAAAATGTATGAATTGACAAATATAAATATCAACAAAATAGGAATGAGAGGTAAGGAAGTCCAAAAAAGTTTAATAAGGCCATAATTTATTTTTAAAATCTAGGGTCCTATAGGCTATAACTTATATTTATAATGTTAGAAAGGCTAAAATAACTAAATAATTCTATTTATAATATCCTTTTTTTTTAAGTATAGTATATATAGAGGATTTGGTTCATATAAAAACTAGTTCCCATGTAAAAACTACAAACTAATCTCAACCGTTGATCATGGTATGCTCTACGGTTGTTAATAATCAAAGCATAAAAATTGTATGTAAAAAGTATGATTTTATATAAACATAATTTTTTATACAAAAAGCATAGCAGTATTAAGCATCATTGTATATAAGCATCATTGTATATATTAAAAAGCATGATTATGAATTGAAAAAAGCATGATTTTTAGTTTGTACTGGAGGACCGGTTTTTATACTAACCCATCCTATATATATATATATATATATATATATATATATATATATACAATAGTGAGTGGTTCTAGTGCAAAAATCCCTTAAACTAAGAAATAGGAATAATCCTCCACCATTGATCATATCTAGATGGACGAACAAGATTTAATCCAGAAATTTTAATCCCATAAATTAGAAAACACTTTTTATTGCTGAGAGGGGCAAAAGCGTCAGAAAAAAAATACATTCATCTTTACGGAACTTTCAACTCACAGATCCAGTTTCCTTCAGTTTCGATTCAACCACCAAAAAACTTGAATCTCTACAAGATCAATCCATTAGAAAGCACAGACTTGACGGAACGAAGTTCATCTCAAAGCTCCAGATTCTTCGATGAAATTCAACTGAAGAACAAGATCCCAAAACTGAATTTCTTCTTCAAAATAGCGAAATCAATCCGATAGAAAACATGAAAAAGCAAAATCGAAGGTAAATCAAGAATCAAATCAAGTTAAGATGTGATTTTCGAGCATCAATTTTAATTAGGGCATGAATTTTTCTGTGCAACTGAAGAACAAGTTGAAGAAATTACAAATTCAGCCGAAGAGTCAACATCACAATCGAACGAAGGTTAGTGATTTTTCGATACAATACTGGATTTATCGTATTATATTTGCAGAACTCTTTGTGAATGTTTATGAAAATTTGGGAATTTTTGGATTATTTCTATCTTCGAATTTTCTTGGGATGCATTCTGTAACTTGAAAGAATTTTGAAATCTGTCTTCCAACTCTGCTACAAAATGAAATCAAGTTACTACCTACTAATATATGCTTGGGAATGAGAATACTAGATCTATTTCATTCATTTCTTGGAATTTAACAAATTGGGGCATATAACATTCAAGAAACAGTCCAATCATTTTAACCCTCTCCTGGTTTAATTTGATTTAATTTGGTTTTCAACAATCTGGTCATGATCATTGTTTGTTTAATAAGCATATTTCTGATGGTTTTTATTTTTTATTTTATTTTTGTTGTTTATGTGGATGGTCTTTTAAGTATATAGTGCCCGATGAATATGATATTTCACATCTTAAGCAATTTATTGGATGATAATTCGCAATTTAGATGTTTATTGTTCTAATGGGTTATTTTTTAATCGATTATTTTGAAAATGCAATGTGGTGCATTTGACTATTTATTGTGGTGAATCTATGTAGTAATTATGATGCATCTAGTCAATTGTATATATCTGACATGTGTGTTTATGTGTTTATATGTGGTGCATCTGACTAGTCACTATAGTGCATCTGACTTGTCATTGTGGTGCATCTACGTAGTCATTGTGAAGAATCTGACTATATACATTTGTTTGTTTGTGTTGCATGTTTTAATACCAATCAGGGAGAAGTAAAAGAAGACATGATATCAATGAAATACATCAAGACTTTCATGTGGGTGATCCAGTCACTACTCACTAGCTAGAAGACAGTCTCTTGAAGAAATCAACAAGACATATGAAGATGCTTAGAGTCAAGCATTGTTCATCAATTATTAGATGAAAGAACAACAAATTGCAGAAGAAAGTTAATGGAGAAGCATAGTGCACGATAAAGAATAATGTCAAGAGCCAAAATTTAATGCTGAGAAATTGTTAATTGGTTGATTTTGTAGGTGTCGATTAGTTAAAGCAGAATCAATATGATAAGTTTTTGACAAGTTAGATATTGTTAAAACTGAAAAATATTTGAACATTGAATAATTTAATGTATATTTTGAACTAGTTATCATATGAAAGAATTGAACATTTATATGATTGTGATTAATTACATCACTCGTCTATATTTTTAAATAAGAAATGACTATTCAATTACATAAATAATTTATAAGTAATGCATTCAGTGCATCTTATACAACTATGAAATGCATCTCGTAATGCTATGTGATGCATCTCATAATGTTCTGTGATGCATCACTAACTACTGAAACTGATAAGTTAGTTATTAAATCAATTTAGCCATGATGATTATTTTATGAGCAATGACTACTCGAATTACTTAAATGTTTCATAGGTATGACATTATTAATATTTTGTAGTTAATAATGTAAAACAAATAATTAGAAAAGTTCACATTTTACAATGAATCAAAGTGATGCATTCAGTGCATCTCGTAATGTTATGTGATGCATTTTGTAATGCTATGTGATGCATCACTATTTGTTGTGCAATGTATAAAGGCAAAACACTTGGTGCATCAAAATTACGAATTTGATGCATGCCATAAGCTTGTGTAATGCATCACTATCTACTTAAAAGTGCATCAGTTGGTTATTAAATTAGTTCAAATCTGGTGATTATTTATCGAAACTGATGAACACAAATATAACCAAATAGAATTGATATTTTAGGCACATTTAGCCCCACGAAGTCATTCAAATTTTGAGTTTTAAATGTACATCAAGAGGAGACTTGAAGAGTACTCCAAAGTGATCGTTGAAAATAATGCAAGAAACTCAACAAAAAAAATATCATTTTATCATAAGTATAATTTGATCTTCAAATAATATCAAATTAACAATTGATCAAACAAGATAAAATTCAATTATGTTCGGAGAAGATAACCGGTATTTGTTCTTCTCGCACGATATAAAGTATCCTAACAGGGGAGGCCTAATCGGATAACATTCAGGTTACTAGAAAGCCACGGGATCATATCAGTCGATTCAGAATAAAGTGTGATGGAGCCCCACTTGATATCCACGCTGGAGCTCTTTAATTTCTTCCTCCAATATTCAGTCATTGTTCAAATCAAAACTTATCAATTTCATCCTTAACTCCTGCACGCGGTCCGAAAATTGGTAAAACTAAAAATCATAAGAAGCGGAATAAGAAAAATCATAATTTCTACAGAAACAAGAGGAAATATAAAATTTACCTGTGAAATTCAGCATAAAGTCCACACATCAAAACAGGCTGAAATAATCAACAGAGATAATATAGAGAATAAGAAAAGTTAAAATAACAATCTATAAAATCAATTACGAAATAATTGATGATATTCATGAAGAACATTACCTGCTGATTAGAGATGGAATCGAAAGTAGAAATAATGGTGGAATCACGAAGAGTAAATGCGATGAGGAATTATGTTGAACAATCGGTGAAGAATGAATTAAAAAGCAGGAGAATCGCGATGAAGAATAAGAAAGAAAAATTAAAATTGAGTTGCAGATGATTTGAATTGAGATGAAAGGATTGGATTAATTTAACATTATAGTAATGGTGGAAATCGCGAAGAATATGCGAAGAAGAAGGAAAAGATGAATTGTGCAGAAGAATCGCGATGAAGAAAAGTAAATCTGGGCTACTGATCGTAATCGCATATGTTGAATTGAAAAGGAAGGAATTCAGAATTACTAATTTAACCCTACTTCAAAGAAAGGAAGCTAACATAGCTTTACTAATTAGATTAGATCTAAGCCATACAAGTTCTGGGATAAATGGTGGAGATCTATTCTTATTTCTTAGGTTATGATCCATTCTTATATGATCATCTCCCTATATATATATATAGAGGGAACTCATGATATGACATTATCTCTCTAAAAAACACAATATTTGTCATAAAGTTGAAAAAACACAAAATATGGCACTTTTGAGAAAATTCGGACCATTATACCCCTACTACATGTGAAAGGTCAAAATCACTTTTTACCCATTTTCATTTTCATTTTCTCTCTCTACTGAAACGGCTCCTCACATTCTTCTCTGTCCTCTTTTCTTCTCTCTCTCTTTCACACCCGACCCCTCACATTCTCTACCAAAAAACTCCGCGGCCCCGCTGCACCGCCGCCCCAAGCCACCGCAAAACTCCACCGCTCACCATCAGTCGCAGCACTGCAACCGCCGCCTCCATCAACTGTTGACCAAGCCACCACGATGCGATAATCGTCATCCAACTCAAACCGCCGCCTTCATAAAAATAACCACCACCGCAACTCAACTTTTCACCGGAAACAATGGCAACGGAGGAGCATTCAGGCGGCAACTCACCCGCTCGGTCTGATGCCGGTGATGTCGACCATCGCAATAAACAGGAACCAAAAATCAGCGACCCGTACGGTGAAATGCTAGTGAGTTTTCATCGATTCCTTGTAGATTTGTTGTAGATCTGTTCATCGTTTTTTTTTTAAATTTCTGGATTTCGCGGGTTTGATACGATTTATTTCTGGTATTTTGTATGATTTCGTACTTTGCATGTGTTCGTGCTTGATTTCTGTATCAATAGGTAACATTTTGGGCGATTTGCTTGGTTTGGGATTTTTCGTGCTTGGTTACTGGTACGATTTGTAAAAATCGTACTCGCGTGCCTTGATATTGGGATTTCTGTATGCATATGTAAGATTTAGGCATTTAGACATTTTATTAAGATTACTTGATTAAATGCTTGATCTAGGGTTTTATGTGCTTGGTTATCAGTACGATTTGTGCTAATTAGGTACGAAATAACTATTTCGTACATAATTTTAATGAGTTTACTTGGTGAAATGCTTGATCTGGGATTTTCTATGCTTGATAATCAGTACGATTTGTGCTAATGAGGTACGAAATAACTATTTCGTACCTAATTTTAATGAGTTTACTTGGTGAAATGCTTGATTTGGGGTTTTCTGTGCTTGGTTATCAGTACGATTTGTGCTAATTAGGTACGAAATAACTATTTTGTATCTAATTTTAATGAGTTTACTTGGTGAAATGTTTGATCTGGGGTTTTCTAAGCTAGGTAATCGGTACGATTTGTGGTAATTAGGTACGAAATAACTATTTCGTACCAGTGTAACCTTCCTCCATGGTACGAAATTTCACATTTCGAACCATTCGTATTGTTTTTTGCTCTGTGACATACTGTTATGTCTATTCTTTATTTAAGGTTGCTTGGACGTACAAGAGGAAGGGTCTGGCTGACAAAAAACAAAAGGTGATGACTACTGGATACGAATCCATAATTGGTGATATACGAGCAGTTTGGGATACATTTGGTCGTTCTGCTCTTAAGGATATCAAGGGATCAATTCTTGGCAGCTTCATGAGCCTACCGGACTACAACACCCGGTCAGGCAAGGCGCTACACTACATGATCTGTCACCAGGTTGAACCGAAGCCAGATCCTGACCTGACTGCACTTTGGTTTAAGGTGCACGATAAGGTTTTGCGTTTTTCACGAGTTGAGTATGCCTTGGTTAGTGGACTTCGTTTCGGGCTAGCGACGTTTAATCCATACACAACGCATGATATCCCTGAGGATTCCGTGTACACAAGGCTCTTCGGCAACAAAGATCCCTGCACCCCCGCCGACGTACGCAATCCGTTCATAAATAAAAGATTTGAGATTGACGATCAGGTGGCACGAGCAAGTGAAGCGGACTACGTGAAGTTGTCCAAGTTGTTGCTTGCCACGTCTTATGTTCTCGGCTATGAACAAGCCAAGAATAAAATTCCAACATGGCTCTGGGTGTTGTTAGAGGATGAAGAAGCCTGGGAGCAATTTCCATGGGGGAGTATATCGTACCAGATAACCTGTGAATCAATCAGGAAGGTCCCGAAGGCGGCTATGAATGCTACCAAAGTAAGCTATCATCTAAAAGGAAACACAATTGCTTTTTTGGTAAGTTTTCACCTTCCAGTACTCGGTGCTTTTGGTACGAAATATATCTATATTCATACCAGTGTTGTACGAAATTGTTAATTCAACTTTGTGTTTTTACAAGCTTGGATACATTGTGCTGTGCCAGCTGTTGGTAGGAGCATTGGAGGGAGGATGCCGTAATGAAAGAGGCCTCGATTTTTGAGGTATAGATATTCCAAAGACAATGACTTCCCGACAGACATAGATAGAAAGGTAACTGTGACTGTTATCTTTAGAATGCAATAGTAAATTCGTGACATAAAATATCGGTACGAATTTATGAAATCGTATCACCTGTGGTACGAATTTATGAAATCGTACCACATATTGTACGATTACTTGAAATAGTATAAGATCTTTGGAACGAAATTGAACTTCGTACCGTGTCACTCTATACGCCGGGTGCGAATTATATTACGCCATCCGTACCAATAAAATTAATCCATCTAATTCAATTATGCCGTAGGAAATTACCCTTGTGATTGCACCATACAACAAGGAATTAAGCAAGGAGTACTGGAGGTCACTTCATGAAGATCCGGAAGACATGCCCTTCGCCTTCCAGTATGATCCAAATGATATGAAGAAGAAGCGGAAGCGAGATCAGTGTGTGGCCCCTACTGCTGCCATTATTTCTGCTGCTGCAAATACTGCCACCACAGCACCTGTCGCTGCTGCCAATACTGCCACTTGTGCCACTACTTCTAGAGCCCCCAGTACTTTTGCCACTGCTACCAACATCCTGCCTGCTGAAGAAAGTGAAAGGGCATCCCTTTTGAATGAGATAGAGGGTCTTCTCCAAATTCATCACAAGAAGCTCGTCCAGGATGTTGGAGACTATGTTTTGAACAAGCTCGTAGAAGCCGATGTGCACATGGATGCGCACCACATGGTGTTTGACCAGAGAGAGCAACAGGCAGCAGGAGCAGCAGCAACACCGCTTCCAATGCAGCCCGATCTTGTGGATGACATGACCCCAGCATCAGCAACAACAACATCAACAACATCAGCAGCAGTAGCAGGAGCAACAGCAGCAACCGCACAAGAACCAGTAGCATCAACAGCAGCAGCAGCAACAGCAGATCATCCCGAGCATCAATCACCGAGAGATATTGTTGACTTCGTCCTCCAGAGCATTAATAATGATAAGGTACTCATGAGGAGGATTAGGCATACATTGGTATGCATTCGTGTGCATGCAGGCATGCATTTGGTGTTTGGGGATCTTGTGTATCAAACAATTATTTATGTTTTTAGTTTCGATGAATTTTTTATAAACAATTTTATATTATTGTCTTGTCCTAATTTATGCATTTGGTGTTTGGGGATATTGTTATTTTAATACATTTTGCATTATGAAATGTTACTAAATAATATTTCGTACCATTCATACCTTTGATGCATATGGTACGAATTATAGTAAATCGTACCACGTGTACTGTTTCTCTGTGCGACTAGCGCATTGTTACTACGAAGTGCTTGGTGTATTTCGTACCACGAGCACCGACGTTAGGTTCTGTACGAATACATTATATTCGTAAAAAAAAGGTTTTGGGTACTCGTGGTACGAATACATTCAATTCGTACCAGATAATGGGTACTCGTGGTACGAATACATACAATTAGTACCGGATATACATGTTACCCCGTGTACGAACATGCTAATTCGTGCCATTACTACTAATTAGGCCATTGCAGCGAATTCCCCCACTACATATGTGCCAGAACTATACTGGACGCAAGGAACCCTCGAGGCTGAGTGGGGTGGTGGAACGCAGTCTTGTAGCACGCAACTGGAATCTACGTTGGTCTGTTGTACACCAGCAAACCAATCAATGAAGACGGCTGTAAACGAAAACGCAAATCTGAATGTCAATGATAGGCTGGTAAGGATGAGGTATCCTGCACCATCGTGTCGGAGTCCATACCTCCATAACGACATCAGGCAGGGCGCGATAACTTCGATATTTTTATGGCAGCAGACAACCCAAGATTGTAAGTTCAACTCATTTTCCTATCTATAAATTATATAATAACACAAAATTGATGCAAAATTCTTTTATAATATGTTTTGTAGAAGGAACGTTGGTATTCCGTGGGCTGTCGGTAAAGATTTTTTTGATGAAATAATTGATTTTACAAAACAAATCTGCAACGAACACATAGATGCCTACCTCAGCATACTAGAAACCCGTCCCACTGATGCTGGTTTGGAAGAGGTTGACAAAACTATTGATGTGACGGGAACTATGTTCATGGTAATTCTCTAATCCCAATAATATTTTATTTCACAAAATATGTTGATCGTAATTTTTGTGGTTTATTATATATTATTAGGATGCAATTGATGATGTATGGACCTCGTTGCATGGAAATTATCAACAAGGAGACACATTTGACCCCTCAGCCGAGGAGATTGTTCCGTACTACGACCTTGAAAGGTTGAGCAAGTTTGCAGTGGGGCTCCTGCCGGAGTAGGGAGAAAACGTGAAGAAGTGGAATTACTGCACAAGGGTAAAAATTAGTATTTGTTTGTACATATTTTTCCAGATTGCTCTGGTACGCTTGGTACGAATACATACAATTCGTACCTATTGCACCTAATATGTTCGTACCGGAGTACCACTCTAAACTAGTACAATTGGTAAGAAAATCAGAAATTCGTACCCACTAACCAATCCAATACGGGGTACGCATGGAACGAAATTTTGCATTTCGTGCCATTCGTACCATCTATAAGTTGTACGCTGTTTATCTTTTGCTTAATACTTCATTACTGTAGGTGGTCATGGTTTGCAATTTCAGCGAGCATTGGGCAACATTGCTCGTCAATCTGAAGAATGGGAACATCGACATTTACGACTCAAAATCCTGGACATTCGATGACCATCACAGAGCTAACAGACTCCATGTATTTCGGCCCGTTGCACGTATATTCCCACAAATCATGAAGAATATTGGATACTATGAGCATAACGCAATAGCTAACCCAAGGTACACGGAGTGGAAGATGTGGTTTCCAGCAGTTAAGGGGGCGCATGCCACGAAACAGAAGGATTCCGTAACCTGTGGACTGCATGCATTGAGATGTGTGGAGCACCTCATATCCTTGAATAGTAAGGTGGTGACCGCACTGACCACGAAGCCACAGCTTAAAAGGTATCGTGAACACATCACTAGAAGTATCTATGGTCACAGCACAGATGAAGACACCCTCCTCTCAATACCCATGGACCTAGGACATGCTCAGTGAACAATTATTATGAGTAAATATGGTAGTACATATATTATTAGTACATATGCTAAGGTCTTAGTGCAGTCAGTATTTGCTACAGTATATATATTTTGTTAGTATTTGCTCAATATTTAGTATTGAGTTTGCCACATCAATATATTTTGTACCAAAACTTAGCAATATTATGTCGTATATTTTGCCAAATATATGTCTGTATCAGGGTACGAAATAGAACAAGATACATAAATTCGTACCTTCGTACCACTACGTTGGGTACGAATTGTGCCAATTCGTGCTAATCGTACCTCAAATGCATCTTAAAAATAATAAAAAGAACATAAATATTCCAATACGAATTGTTTCATAACAAACATGTTAACAAGAAATATTATCAGTTTTTTTTTTAAAAACAACAAATATTATCAAGCAAACCTATGTGGGTCTTGACATGTTGCACGAGTATGACCCGCCACACCACAAATACCACATTTCTTCACTTTGCGAGGTGCATTCATACATGGTTGGTTGCTGCTCAATTCTTCATCAGGAGTAATCGGTACAGCTGCAGTGCATGTATTCAAATAATGACCCCTCTGATGGCATCGTGAACAAAACACGGCTTCGTTTTACATGAGTTCCAAATGGAATTCTCTTTGTACGCGGTCGTCCAGCTTGTCTAGGATTATCGGGCGTACAAACAACCCTTGAAGCAATGTGGGAAGGGACACACCAATCAACTTCACCTGGGATTGGCATCACATCATCGGCCAAGATCTCCCACAGCGTCTCAGTCGTATAATAATGATGCACATATGACAATGGGGACTGCCTCACATGACTGAAAAAATAAACATGGTTATCAACATAGTCAGTCATACCTCTAAAAAAAGAAGGGTACGATGTGTACGAACTAATCATTTCACACCTACGTAACAAATTGTAACACAGTGGCACGTGGTACGAAAATCTAAATTTCGTACCGGAAACCCATACAAATAAAGTGATACGCGGTACAAAATATGAATTGCGTACCAGATTTCCCATGTTATAACTTACAGATCCAGTACGCATACACACATTTCGTACCGGCGTACTACATTATCAAGGGATACTGGTTACGAAATAAGACATTCGTACCAAAAGTATAAACAAATAAACTTCACCTTATAGCTGCTGCAGCATGAGAACAAGGTATCAAGTCAAGATCGAAGACGAGACATGAGCACTTCCTTGAAGCAATGTCCACAATATTGCTCTTGACTCCGGAAATTACATTAAACATCGTATCAGTAATGGGTTCAACTTTCATAGCCCGTCCTGCCTCAATAGCATTACCTAACCTCAAAGTTGCATAATTCGATAACTCTTGAGTTCTAGCTCCAGCTTTGGTACGCCGCTTAAAAAACCTTTCTTGAATCATATTACGAATACACTCTAGTAGGGGACAAATTGGTAATTTTCTACAACATCATAGACGAGAATTCAAAACCTCAACAGAGTTGGAAGTCCCAAAACCATATCGCCGACAGAGCACTGAGAACGGGCCCATCTACGAGGATCAATGCTCATAAGCTTCTCATATGCGCGAGGTGCAGCCTCCTTCAAATTTTGCATATGCTCCATGAAGTCTTGTGGCCTATAAACATTTGCACCAAACTGAAATATCTCGATTACACCTGAACCCCACTTTTTGAGGTTGCTCTGAATATGAAACGAGCCAAGTCCGTGAGGAGTCCCAGGGTACACATGATCCACTGCATTCTTGATGCTAAGATGCTGGTCAGAAACAATCAAGAGCTCTTCTGGGCATCCAAATGTCTGTCGCACGTGTTGGAGGAACCAAGTCCACGATGAATCATTTACTTTGTCACCAATCCCAAAAGCTAACGGAACTATCTGTTCGTTACCATCCTTTGTAGATGCAACAAACAAAATGCCTTTGTATTTCCCTTTCAAATGTGTACCGTCAATAACAATCACGGGGCGACATGCACGAAATGCTCTTACACAAGCAGCAACAGCAAAACAACAATTTTGGAAACAACTGTCTCGACTTGTCTGTAATTCCACGATGGAGCCCGGGTTTGAATGTTGTAACATGTAAAGGTACTTGGGCAGCAATTGAAAATACAACTACAAAAATAAAAAAAATACGATGCAATCATATAAAAACATTTGGTACGCTTAGTACGAATATACGAATTTGTACCAAAATGTACTTCGTATATGTAAATATCGTACTAAGCATACCAGATGTAGCATAATTTAAAAGCTCAAGCAATGTAGCTGCAGTTGGGAGATAACCTGGAATTATTTGTCAGCATCGCCATATGTGATGTTCAGTGCATGATTCCTTCCAACCAAAGCAGTTGAATATTTTATATTGACTCCGAATTCCCTTAACATCTGTCCCTGAATATCCCTCAGCCTAACAACCGAACCTTCTTCCCTCAAATTGGGTACAAAATGTGCAGCTACTACTCTAGAGGACACCTTTGGAGGAGGACGATATCTCAAATCAGTCTCGCAATTGTGAGGAACGAATTTATTGATTCTCTTTGCATTACCGACTGATGTTGCTCGTAGAATGAACTCGCATCTTTCTAGGCATTTGCAAACAACATGATAGTACTTCTTATTAGAACGCACCGTAACAAACTCCACATGCTTTTTCAGATGATATACACCAAGGGCTGAAGTCAACACCTTCTTATTAGAAAACATAGCCCCACCCACGAGTTCACCAGTGACACGCTCAACCGGTATACATAATTCATCACAGCTAAGAGATGCTTTGTATGCTGCACCGGAAACAAGCCACCTACTGTGTTCTTCATGATTTTCTTCGTTTATTTCATTAGCAACATCTATTGGGGGCACAGTGCAGTGATCACTAACACAATAATCATCAGCGCAAGTATTCACATTATCATCACTCTCATCTACCTCATCATCGGAATGACTAACATAAAAATCATCAAGCCCAACATCAAATGATTGATCATTATCACCAACATCATACCCCTTCTTATTAGTTCTACTACAAACAGTCACATATACAGTAGGCAATTCCAATAAATCTATCAAACAAGACCACTCAAAATCATCCGTTATTTTCATTCTCATCGTTTCACCTATAGGAGACTTAACTAACGCATCTATATCAAACATATACATGCTCTTATTCTTCTTAAGTCGTATATCAAGCTTACTCAATAAATTATCGAAACTTATACCACTAGGAGGTATAGGGATATAGTCTTTCCTCCCACCCTCGTATGTGATGTTATTCCACTCTCCTCCATGGAAAACAACTAAAGAAGATGGTCTAGCCTGCATTATACAATTACGAGACAGTTAGCTTTGCTAATATTGGCAATTGAGTTACAAAATGACCAAAATCGTACCAATAAGTAGTACGAATATGCATATTCATCCCGTATATAGCGACATGTTATACTGGTACTTGGTACGAAAATACATATTCGTATCCCCGTATAGCGCCAGTTTACACTGGTACTCGGTACGAAAATACATATTCGTACCCACTTATGGCACAATTGGTTGATTGGTACGCAGTACGAATATACATATTCGTACCAATAAGATGTAAGAAATTATATATTCATATTGGAGTATGCCATAATTGGTACGCGGTACGAAAAAATGTTTTATCGTACCAACTATAAATCGTACCAACAGTGTATTACACCCAGCAGAAATTTCAGAAGGGAAACTAGATCTAAATGTATCATCAATTCAATTATTCATCCTATAGATCATGAAAGAAAGATAATAAACTGCAAACAAAAGCCAATTACCTCCATCGCAATCAATACAACAAAAATATTGGCAATGGTGCCGGAAAAATAAAATAAAAATTACATCAACATCGCCGCCAGAAAACATATCGAAGTGGTGCCGAATATGTCACCAACGGTACCGGAATATGTCAACGGTGACGAAATATCTCATGCACTGTAGATTGAACGGAAAAAAAATAGATCCATACAGAGAGATAGTAGTGCTGTCGGAATATATCATCACGAAAAAAATGTCAACGGTGCCGGCCACTGTAAGGTAGCTTTGGAAGAAAGGATTCACGGCGAAGATATAAATTTCACGACGGGAAGAGAGAGCAGCAGAGAGAGAAACGAGGCTGAGAAACGTGAGCTGAGAGAGACAATATAAGAGAGAGAAAAAGTGGAAAGAGAGAGAAAAAGGTAGTTTTGGTAGAAAGTAAGGGCAAAATAGTCCAAAAAAATTCAAAAGTGCCATATTTTGTATTTTTTCAACTTTGTGACAAATATTGTGTTTTTAGAGGAATAATGCCATATCACTATATTTCCTCATATATATATATAGGGAAGATCAAATAGAAACTAATTCAAAGGTAGAAACTAGAAACTTTTATAGACCCTAGATCTTTAGTAATCAACGGTTGTATTTACACTGAATTTTATATTCTTTTTAATATTTTGTGGAGTTAAAAAGGTTAGCTTTGTCTTTATTTTTCATTTGTAACCGTCTAATTTATTTAATTAAGGAAGACTAACTCTTTACCATTATTTACCATTTATTTACGAATGACGGCAGTTACTAAGTAATTGGTTTTCGTTTTCAAATTTTTATTTATTTTTATATTGTTCCATCTTCTCTGGAATTCATTTTTTCAATTCCTTATCTATTATTTTTTTTTTGTCTTCATCAGTTTTGTTCGTCTTCCAATCTCATTACTAGAACATTTTCAATTTTGTTATTTCACAAGATGAACATCACATGGTTTTTTATTAGGCCAGAAATTTATAATACACACTTTGACTTGCAACAAATGAAAAATACACATTACATTAAAAACAAATGAAAAATACACAACCCTATAAAAGTAACACTAGAATGGCCCACAAAACATCACTTCATCCCACAAAAAAACAAGGCTCATGCCTTGGAAAAAAAAAACAAAGCAAAAGCTATCAGCAGGAAGAAGACCAAGATTCGGTCAAAAGAGTTTGATTAAAAAACTACTTTTTCTACCACTTTCTACATTAAATAACCCCCCACCATCACAAAAAAAAACCCTACCTAAAATCCCGACAGCCCCCAACTCTCTCTCCCCACCCAATTCCTAATTTCCCGACCCCTAACTCCCGGTGGTCCTTTTTTCACCTAAAAAAACCCGACGCCGGTGGTCCAAAAAGTGCACCGAGAGGAATCTTGAGTTTGCACCGAGAGGGATCTTGAAGAGCACCGAGAGGGATCTTGAGTTTGCACCGAGAGGGATCTTGAAGAGCACCGAGAGGGATCTTACAAAAATCATATCGGGACAAGAGGTTAGTTAGCGGGATCTTGATTAATTTTATTTTGTTTTGATAATTTTTATCATAAATCGAAATCCCTCTCGTGTAAACCGATTTCCCTCTCGTGTTCATGTATTTTCCGCTCGAGCGGGAAATAGGGGAAATTGGTTAATTCCACTTGTAATAATTTAGTCGATTTTTAGTCATATTTTCTTGAATTTTGTTATTCAATAGGTTAATTTTAAATTGTTTAGTTAATTAATTCGTGGTGTTTATTATTATTTTTGTAAAGTTGATTGCGAATTTATATGTTTCTTGATGTTTATTTTTTTTAGTGACAATCCATTAAATTAAATGAATATCCCTCTCGGCCTGAGCTATTTCCCGCTCGGTATAGCCTATTTCCCGCTTGAGCGGGATATGATACACGAGATGGAAATAGGCTTAAATGCATGCTACTACTTTTTAGTATTATTTTCGTGGAATTTCAGTATTAATTAGGTGAATTTAAACAACGTTCAATTAATTAGGTGAATTTAAACTATGTTTCGTGATTTTTAGTATTATTTGGTTAAAATTTAGTATTAAGTAGGTATAAATTAACTGAGACCATTAATATTATGATCCCGCTCGGTCTGAACCTATTTCTCTCTCGGTATACCTATTTTCCGCTCGAGCTGGAAATAGGTATACCGAGAGGGAAATAGGTTCAGACCGAGAGGGAAATAGGTTTAAATTACTGCTACGAATTCAGTCAGTTTTCAGTATTATTTTCGTGAATTTTAGTTTGAATTGGGCGAATTTTAAATTGTGAAATTAATTGACGTGAATTTTAGTGAAGAAATTGATGTGAATTTCGTGAATTTTAATCTCTAATTTTAAATAAATAATTAGTTAGTCATATTTTGATAGATTTTCTGTTTTTTTCAGATTACGTTCAAGAGGCCGGATACGATTAATCGTCAGTCGTCGATTAGCACGTATTACAAGACCAAAGTTTTAGAAAATGTTCGTAAGACAATGTTATCTGTTGGTGGGCAGGAGCTACTGGATAGATTTCTAGCAGGGTGCTTTGGGCACTTTATTTATTGGAAGTCGGGGCAGAAGTGCAGTATGGCCTTGCATCACGTGTTGTCACGTGAGATTAATTATCCGGTTGCTGAGGAGTACGACATGTGGTTTCATGTAAATGGAGCAAACATCCGTTTTTCCTATCCAGAGTATGCCCTTATTACTGGCCTGGTCTTCGGCTCGTCCCACTTTAGACCTTCGGACGACCATGACCTACGAGGGGTGGAGGTGTATCGGCGCTTTTGTAATGGGATGCAGATTAGTGTTGCGGCCCTACTGGATCGGTTCACCAACACGCGGGAACTGGTCAGAGATTAAACTGGTGAACTTTATCTCCGGGTGGCTCATGTGTTAGTATTATATTTGTTATTACTTGGTTACGATCCGAAGAGGTATGTTGTTGCGTGGGTGTGGAAATTGGTCGAGGATTTATAGGCGTTTCAAAGATTTCATTGGGGAACCTACAGTTATCTGAATCTGAAGCACTACACTAACAACATACAGGGCTCGCCGAAGTACCACTTCTACGGTTCAGTGTGGGCTTTTCACGTTTGGTCCCTAGAAGTACTTCCAGATTTAGCTGCCGCTGTAGGGAGTCTTGCTTCGCCGAATGCACGACCCAGATCCCTTAGATGGAAATTTCAGAGCAGAACTGGAATGGAGCTTGAGCCTATCTTTTCTCTATAGGTATTTAATTATTTAATTAATTAAATTTATATTGGCATTTATTCTATATTTAATATTTTTTATTTTATTGAAGGTCCCTCATGTCACTATGTTGGAACCGTATGGCGACGAGGCGCAGAGTTTGTACATACAGTCCACTTTGTACCCAAATGCCCTTGCAGTGGACTTTGTTGTGCCGCACAATCCGTTACGGCACGGGGAACAGTTTCTCCGTCATGAGCGTGAGGTAGGGCAGTTTCAGGAGGTTGATGAGGCAGTAGAGGATGTCACTCGAAGGAGAGGAGCACAGAGAGAGGCGTCTGCGCCTGATTATGTTGAGCATGGAGATCATTTTGAGGAGGAACGTCAACCTCCTGCTCGAGATAAGGGGAAGCGTACTCATCAGAAGGGATCATCATCGTCGAGCAGCGGAGGAGATCACTACTGTCGAGACAGTGACCGACGTTGGATGAGACAAGAGTTGGAAAAATCTGAAGATCGTTTGCTCGAAAAAATGGATAAGAGATGGTTGCCTCGATTTCAAAAGTGATTTGAAGATTTGTTTGAGAATATACGATGTGGATCTTCACGTCGTCGCAGCCCCGTGTACGAGCCTACTTTTCGAGGAATGCCTACTCCTACATCACGCCGGCCGTCTGTTCATGAACCTACACACGAGAGTGCTTGACGCCAGCCGTCTGTTCATGAACAAGTTCCTCCACGAATGCCGTCTGTTCATGAGACACACTTTGTACAGCCGGAGGTTCCTGCTCGTCATTAGTTGCCTGAGCTCAGATCTTCGTTTGTCCCGATAGACCAGTATGGTAGTTTTCTGCACGATCCATATCGTCATTCGATGGAAATCCCCAGTGGTCGTGATGAGGCCATGTGGCAGAGTCTTGGGCAGGTAAGCATTTTATTTAATAAGCGCGTATTTTTCAATTGTTTATCTTTTAATTGAGCACTTGTACTAATTTAATATCCGTATAAATTTAGACAATTGGAAAAGCATTTGAGAACATCCAGGCTTCATATACTGGACAAGAAGCTATGATGAGAACGCCCATCGATGCAGTGCCTATTTCTCAGGTGGTTGCATGCGACGATGAAGATGATGAGCCGTTCAGGGTACCTCGTAGAGGAAATAGGAAGAAGAAACATGCAGTAGCAGTCCGTACACCAATGATTGCCAGTAGGGCACCAACAGACCTGGATATCCAGTTGGTTCAGGTGTACGAGTTGTTTCTAAGTGGCCCACCTGACCAATTTATGGTTGTGACTGCGAGTGGGGGTTATCTTCCTCATCAGTGGTGGAGGGTGTTGGAAAATCCACACACTGACATAATCGTTGGGGTAAGTAAATATAATTATTATATTTACTTCACTTGTTTATTTATTTATTTATTTATTTTGGGTATATTTGTTGAATAATATATGAATTGTATTTGTGTTTGTAGGTTTGGACCTGTACCTGCTATGGTTGAGGAAACGGATTGTTGACCGTGACAACGTGCTGGATAATGTCACGGCTAGAAATACTGTTCTCTTGGATTGTGATGTCTTCATAAGTTTTATTTTTTGTATTCTCTACCTAAAATTCATTTCTTTTTTCCAATTTGTTTTCTATTTTCTGTGTATAACTATGAAGTGAATTTCACAGCTCCAACTCCAAGGTGAATGGGAAAAAAAGATTTTGAGCATAGAGATCGAGACGTCATTGAGAGGAACTTGGGCTATGTATGCAGACTGGGAGGCTCCAAAAAGCATATGTTTTGGAGCACATGGATGGAATGCAAGTGACTCACAGTCGTCGTTTTTTGATGCACATCACGTAAGTAAATAACTTCTTTATTTATGATTTTCTGCAATTAATTATTTTTAAATTAACTAACATTTGTACATTTTAATGCATATCATTATGGTATGTCTGATCGGTGGCCATTATGTAGTAGTCCGAATTGATATGTTAGCATGGACTGCCGAGTTGTATGACCCCCTCTATTATAGCAAGGATATGAAAGTGCAAGAGGGGAGAGTTACTCAATTAGCACCACTTCTAAAGATGTGGGCTCAGGTGCTCGATTGTTCATTTTATTGGAAGCATAACCGGATTGGAAGAGCAGCCGAGGAAGATCCATTGAAGCTCGTTGTCCCTCCAGCAGTGGATCAATTCAAGCAAATGGACAATTACAGTTGTGGGCTCTATGCACTTATGACTATTGAGCGATTAATTAGTGGTTCGCCCTCTATACCTTGGGGTAATACACACACCAAACAGTATAGGAAGAGGGTAGCGGCCATAATATATGGCCTATGTCATCTACCAACGCAGCAGGAACGGGAACAATATGAAGAAATATGTAGGGCAGCTGCTGCGGCTTCATCTTCCAATCATTAAATTTTGTGATGTGACTTAGCCGAATTGATATGCACGCAGACTATTAATTTATTTTCTTGCTATTTATTTCCACTATTAATTTTCCATCGCCACTATTACAAATATTAAGTGAAATTCAAAACTGACTAAAAACCGACTGCAAACAGAATATCCCTCTCGAAAATGTGAAGATCCCTCTCGAGAGGGATCTTCACATTTTCAAGCTGGATCTTCATATAATCGAGAGGGATATTAATATGCACTAGCGGGATCTTTATATACACACTTTATGTATTAAAAGCTGGCCGCAAAGTGAAGATCCCTCTCGAGAGGGATCTTCACTTTACGAGCAGGATCTTTATATACACGAGAGGGATCTTCGTAAGTTTTTTTATATTTATTTTCATACAATAACTTCTTTATTTATTCATAAAATTATATATCTGACGCATTCAATTATGTGATACATGACTTCGGCGAGTATGGCCATATACATGACATACACTACATCTCTTACGAGCTTGACTCTCCGTAACAGCGCGTAGCCGGTTAACTATTGGACGTCCGGGAAGAGAAGTGATAGCTGGAGGTAAGACCAATGTATTGTCTACTTCAATTCGAAGAGTCCAATCTTCTTTGTGCGGAACACGAAGTATAGGATATTTGTATGCGTCTAACCAAGCTTCTCTTTTGTAGTACAATTGCACGTAATCATATTGATGCAGCCCAAGGTTCGTTGGTGCAAGATCCGGTGCGTGTTCCTATTGGGCCAATTACAAGAGTACGAGCCAAGAAGTTTAAGGAATGCTTGATGGGCTTAGTTCAAGACGTGTGGGATCAAGAATTATTGAAGAAGCCCATTGAAGTTGGTGGAATTGACGAATTGGACAGCCCATGTTTCATTACACTTATTTTGTGCGAGTGGGCTGCCCATGATTGAAGTCTTTTATTTTGTTTGAAGACTTTATTATTTATTTTCGTTATTTTAAGCCCATTAGTTATAAGCTTTATTATTTTTGAGTTTTGGGCTTAGTTAGCTTATTAGTTTAAGTTGGGCTTTTATTTAAGTTGTTTCTTATCTAGATTAGGATTAGGTTTTGCCTATATAAGGCCTTATGTATGGAGGATTTTCGGCAGACTTTGATATAATTAATTTCGTGAGTTATTCACTTCTCTCTTGAGAGTTTCGAATTCATATTGGTCGAATTCATTTATCGACGAATCGACGAGTCAACCATCCCTCATTCGTGTGTCATTCATCGTCCCTGAGTTGCTGCATCAACTTCACGTTGGGGTTTAGGGATCCGTTCTCCTAGATCATTTCGTGGTTAGATCCAGAGGTTTTGGGATCTACATCCATCTATCCGTTTGTTCGAGTCTTCCGCGTGCGTGATCATCGATCGGTCATCAAGGATCGTATCATTTGGTCCCAAGCCGTACCGTGTGCAGTGGTTGAATGAGACCGGTGTCATCAAAGTGACAAAACAAGTGAAGATTCCGTTTCGTATTGGGAAGTATGAAGATGAAGTGTTGTGTGATGTGATTCCTATGCAGGCAAGCCACATTTTGTTAGGTCGTCTGTGGCAGTTTGATCGACGAGTTACCCATGATGGCTTCACCAACAAGTATTCGTTCGAGTATAAGCAGAAGAAGGTATCACTTGTTCCTTTTACTCCTAAACAAGTTTATGAGGATCAAGTGCAGATGCAAAAAGAGGCGGAGAAGGTGAAGTCCAAGGAGCAGCCTAAGGAGCAGATTGTTGATAAAAGGGAGCTTGGATTGATTCAGAAGTCCTTTCTTGCGAGGGCTAGTGATTTGAAGGAGGCTGTGAATGAGGAGAGACCAATGATAGTGTTGCTGTACAAGGAGAGTTTGACTATTGATACTGACCTCTCTTCTCTACCCCCTTCTATTCGTTCTATTTTGCAGGAATTTGATGATATCTTCCCCAAGGATACACCCCCTGGTTTACCACCAATTCGTGTGATTGAGCATCAAATTGACTTTGTGCCCGGAGCTGTCTTGCCAAACCGACCAGCTTACCGAACCAATCCGGAGGATACGAAGGAGTTGGAGAGGCAAATTGGCGATTTGCTGGCCAAAGGGCATGTGAGGGAGAGTTTAAGTCCTTGTGCAGTACCCGTTCTACTTGTACCTAAGAAGGATGAAACTGTGAGGATGTGCTGTGATTGCCGAGCCATTAACAACATTACGGTAAAGTATCGCCATCCTATCCTCGTTTAGTTGATATGCTTGATGAGCTGCATGGTTCTTGTGTGTTTTCCAAGATTGATTTGCATAGTGGATACCATCAGATTAGGATAAAAGAAGGAGATGAATGGAAAACAGCTTTTAAGACGAAAATTGGCTTGTATGAGTGGTTGGTTATGCCTTTTGGATTAACTAACGCACCCAACACATTTATGCGTCTTATGAATCATGTCTTGCGTGCTTTCATTGGAAGATTTGTGGTTGTTTATTTTGATGACATACTTGTGTATAGTAAGAAATAGTAAGAATCATGAAGAGCATGTTGTGCATTTGAGGGCTGTGTTAATTGCACTTAGAAAAGAAAAATTGTTCGCTAATCCTAAAAAGTGCATTTTTAGCATGGACAGTATTGTGTTTCTTGGTTTTGTTGTTAGTGCACAGGGAGTACAGGTTGATGAGGAAAAGATACGGGCTATCTAAGAGTGACCGACTCCTAAGAGCATTGGAGAAGTCCGGAGTTTCCATGGACTTGCTAGCTTTTATAGGCGATTCGTGCCTAATTTCAGTAGTGTTGCAGCACCATTAACCGAAGTCATCAAGAAGAATGTGGAATTCAAGTGGGGGAAGACGCAAGAAGAGGCGTTTCAGCTTTTGAAGCACAAGCTTACACACGCCCCGGTATTATCTCTTCCTAACTTTTCTAAGTCTTTTGAGATTGAATGTGATGCTTCTGGTGTTGGTATTGGTGCAGTGTTGATGCAAGAGGGAAGACCAGTGGCGTATTTCAGCGAGAAGCTCAATGGAGCGACGTTGAGCTATCCCACGTATGATAAGAAGTTGTATGCCTTGGTGAGAGCCCTCAAGACGTGGCAGCATTATTTGTGGACTCGAGAGTTTGTTATTCACACCGATCATGAGTCCTTGAAGCATTTAAAGGGGCAGAATAAGTTGAACGAGCGACAAGCGAGGTGGATGGCGTTTATTGAGACGTTTCCATACGTTATCAAATACAAGCAAGGTAAAGAGAATGTCGTGGCTGATGCACTTTCTCGGAGGTATGCCTTGATCTCTACCTTAGATGCTAAGTTGCTTGGTTTTGAGAGTGTGAAGGGTTTGTATTTAGATGATGCTGATTTTGGTGAGATTTATAAAGCATGTGAGAAATATGCTCGTGGTGACTTCTTTAGGCATGATGACTATTTGTTTAGGAAGAATAAACTTTGTGTGCCTAAGTGTTCTCTGCGTGAGTTGTTATTGCTTGAATCTCATGGTGGGGGTTTGATGGGACATTTTGGCATTGCTAAGACTTTAGCTGTTCTGCATGAGCATTTCTTTTGGCCTCATATGAAACGTGATGTTGAGAGAATTTGTGGGAGATGTGTTACTTGTAAGCAAGCTAAGTCTAGGGTGAGTTCCCATGGTTTGTATACACCTTTGCCTATTCCTACAGCACCTTGGATTGATATTTCTATGGATTTTGTGTTAGGTTTACCTAGGACTAAACGTGGGAGAGATTCAATCTTTCTTGTTGTTGATAGGTTTTCTAAGATGGCACATTTTATTCCATGTTATAAATCTGATGATGCCTCTCATGTGGCTGATTTGTTCTTTAGAGAGATTGTTAGATTGCATGACATGCCTAGGACAATTGTTTCAGATGGGGATTCAAAGTTTTTGAGCTACTTTTGGAAGACTTTGTGGTGTAAGTTAGGTACTAAGCTTTTGTTTTCTACTACTTGTCATCCACAAACTGACGGTCAAACCGAGGTAGTAAATAGGACTTTGTCTACTTTACTTCGTGTTATTATTAAGAAGAACATTAAGTCCTGTGAAGAATGTTTGCCTCATGTTGAGTTTACATATAATCGTTTTATTCATTCTGCTACTCAGTTTTCGCCGTTTGAGATTGTGTATGGTTTTAATCCTTTGACTTCATTGGATTTATCCCCTTTACCTGAGCATGAGCATACTAATCTTGATGGCCAGAAAAGGGCTGATTTTGTGAAACAGATTCATGAGAAGGCAAGGATGAACATTGATAGGCGCACGAGGCAGTACGCCGAGCAAGCCAACAAAGGACGTCACAAGGTGGTGTTTGAGCCCGGTGATTGGGTATGGTTGTATATGCGCAAGGAACGGTTTCCATTGTAGCGGAGATCCAAGTTACTTCCTCGAGATGATGGACCGTTTCAAGTCTTGGAGCGCATCAATGATAATGCCTACAAGTTGGACTTACCAGGTGAGTATAATGTTAGTGCTACTTTTAATGTGACTGATTTGAGTCCTTTTGATATAGGTGACGCCTTGGATTTGAGGACAAATCCTCTTGAAGAGGGAGGGAATAATGCCGCCCAAGGTTTGTTGGTGCAAGATTCGGTGCGTGTTCCTGTTAGGCCAATTACAAGAGCACGAGCCAAGAAGTTTAAGGAATGCTTGATGGGCTTAGTTCAAGATGTGTGGGATCAAGAATTATTGAAGAAGCCCATTGAAGTTGGTGGAATTGGTGAATTGGACAGCCCATGTTTCATTACTCTTATTTCGTGCAAGTGGGCTGCCCATGTTTGAAGTCTTTTATTTTGTTTGAAGACTTTATTATTTATTTTCATTATTTTAAGTCCATTAGTTATAAGCTTTATTATTTTTTAGTTTTGGGCTTAGTTAGCTTATTAGTTTAAGTTGGGCTTTTATTTAAGTTGTTCCCTATCTAGATTAGGATTAGGTTTTGCCTATATAAGGCCTTATGTATGGACGATTTTGGCAGACCTTGATATAATTAATTTCGTGAGTTATTCACTTCTCTTTTGAGAGTTTCGAATTTGTATTGGTCGAATTCATTTATTGACGAATCGACGAGTCAACCATCCCTCGTTCGTGTGTCATTCATCGTCCCTGAGTTGCGGCATCAACTTCACGTTGGGGTTTAGGGATCCGTTCTCCTAGATCATTTCGTGGTTAGATCCAGAGGTTTTGGGATCTCCATCCATCTATCCGTTTGTTCGAGTCTTCCGCGTGCGTGATCATCGATCGGTCATCAAGGATCGTATCACATATATCGTCTCTCCATTTTTGCTGCAATTTCAACCAATCACACAATTTGAGATTTTAAGTGATAAAATTATCAAAATCAATGTGATAAACTTACAACATTGCAGCAATTGCATGAGAACAAGGCATTTCATCCAGTTGAAATTCACAGCAGGTGCATGTCTTCATATGGAGATCTACTTTGAAATATCTCTTACCATCGTGCACGTTGAAGGTCAAGCCCGGTGCACGAGCTGCATTGTACCTCAATGCTTTATTTATCTGTTGCGTCAGTTTTTTAGATGCTTCAGCAGTTAATATGTCGTCATCGCCATTCGCCTCTTCACGTCTCTCATCAAACCATTTCTCGATGACATGTCAGATTGCATCAATCATTGAGCATATGGAAAGCCGTCGAGCCCACAACAATCTGCCACTCCACGACTCTACTGCATTTGATGTCAGTTGGCTGTAACGTGGAACTGGACAACAGCTCCGAGCCCATTTCTCTGGTCCAACACTCATTAATTTCTGGTATGCAGCTTCGCTCTCTCGACGGATTTTGTTCATTGCATTTTCATAAACTGAATGGCGATATGCATATGCAGCTTGTTCATACAAGGTAGTAACTACTTTTCTGAACCGCTTCAACTTGTTGAGTAAGTGATAGAAGCACAGACCGTGAACTGCATCAGGAAACACTTCACTAATAGCGTTACCTATCGAGACATGAGCATCAGAGACAATGACTGTATCCGTCAGTTTTCCATATGCAACTCTAAAACGCTCGAGGAACCACTTTCAAGAGATATCATTTTTCATTGGTCCAACACCTATCGCCAATGAGAATACCTGTTCATTGGCATCCTTCGTCACAGCGACAAACAAGATACCTCTATTTCTTCCCTTGAGATGAGTGCCATCAATTGCGATCACAGGTCTCATATTGAGTGGATAAGCAAGTCTGCGAGTGCCGAGAGCTACAAATAGATGCTGGAACTTCCCATCATTTCCAACTGTCAGATCAGTAACCGTGCTAGGATTTGATTCCTTAAGCATGTGAAGATAGCAAGGCAACATCTGGAAGGACTCAACATACCCTCCGTATATCATCTGTATCGCAGTGTGCCGTGCTCTCAGGGCCAAATCATATTGGATTGTGATACCGAACTCGCGTAGCACCTCCTCCACAATGGCTTTCGGCTTCATGATTTCACACTCCCTTCGTATTTTTCTGGCAACGTAGGCTGCAATAACATTCATGTGGACTTTATTGGGCGCCACACGTCCAAGATGACGGGTGCATGCATGATCGCCAATAAATTGGCGGACTATCCAAGCATCAGAGTTTCTGCTGGATGATGCTCGCAACTCGAAAGGGTAATTTTGCAAATGCCTGCAAATCCATCTGAGACGCTTCGTATCAGATGATACAACTTTGTATTCAGCTCCAATCTTCATGTGCCACAAGCCGGCTGCAATATTTAGACCATCTTTGCTTTCAAAAATAGAACCAATCTTTAACTCAACATCATCTGCCGGTTCATTTTCTCGTACAACGAGTGAAATCGTAGCATCGAGCGGAATCATCGGAACCAACCAACTGGCGAGATCCTCGGAATTCACTCCTTCATCCCTACGAATCCATGCTGCATGCTCCGCAATCGTGGATTCTGTCATGTTATCCTCTGTTGCTTCACTATCGGATTCGGATTCATATTCTAGAATATAACTTTCATAATCTCCTTCATTTGTATCTTCATCATCGTTGCTTTCTTGTTCATCATTGCGAGAAGTTGCTCTCCTTGGGAAAAAGGTCTCTGGAACAGGCATTTGGGGGATAGAGGAATAGTCAGGTGTGGATGTCGATCCATAATTATCTCCAGCGGAATATGGATTATCAAACCAATTTGAGGAAACCATCTATCTTTGGATATGATCCATTTCATCCGAATATGTTCCGCCGAAGTGGTATCCAAATGATGAAGAGCGCGGTTCTTCAAAAGAATGAATATATACGTCCGTGTTGTTGTGAATCACGTATAAAGTTGGGAAAGATTCCATCATGCACAACTGATCAAATTGGTGATCGGTGTGCAAGAGGGCTTTCATGGTGCGTCCTGTACGAGACCGCGATAGATAATACAACTCGTACTGTGTACTAATCGAATTTCCATTCAACATAATATCGATGTTGTATCTCAAATTTATGAGAGATTGAGAGGCCGCCATAAGTTGAATAATCTGTTCAAATCCGCCCACGTACGTACAATCGTGCCATTGTCCACCGTATTTGATAGTGAAGTACTTCCATTCATCCATCTATATAAAATTAAAAACGAAAAATGATTAATAAACAAAATTAGAATACAAAACACCAAAATCCGTCTCGGTATACCTATTTCCCGCTCGAGCGGGATTATGATGTACCGAGTGGGAAATGAGTTATGCGAGAGGGAAATAGTTCCATTTAATGTGTTGCATAATTTATATCTTAAAATGTAATTTTCGCTCATTATAGATTGATCTAGTAACGAATCCCGATTTATTTTGTATAATTACTAAATAGACTAATAAAATATGAACATTAGAAATTAAATGAACTATAATGCTGTAAAAAATTACCTCAATCAACAACCTCCGAAAATGAGTGAATTTGTAAGTCAATTCTCTAATTTTTCGTAGATATTTGTAGTGAATTTTCTAATTTTTCGTAGATGTGTTTTAATCTTCGCTTCAATGTAAGAAATATATAGAAGTGAAAAGTGAAACTGGTATGGATTCACATGAAAATTGTACATAAAATGTACAATTTAATTTACGGCTATACTACAGTCCAAAAAGAATAGGTGTGGCGTGCCTGCATTGTGCAAGTAATTCACGCGGTGCACAGACAAAAAATTGAAGATCCCTCTCGAGAATTGAAGATCCCACTCGACAAAACTGAAGACCCCGCTTGAGTATATGGATATGCCGCTCGACAAAATGAAGATCCCGCTCAGGGAATTGAATATCCCGCTCAGGCGGGATATTTTATTTTTCGAGCGGGATATTCATTTTGTCGAGTGGGATCTTCATTTTTTGGCTCTTCATGGGGTTATTGTCATTTTTGGTATGATTTCTATATTTTTCGCATTCATTTAAATATGCAGCAGGTATTTATTACTATTAATAATATATATAAAAAAATATTAATAACCAATGATTAACTACTTTATCAAACTTTCATGCAAGACACAAGTACACTTTTCTTACATTGTGTAAGTGATTAGCAATCATTAGTCACTTTTTGATTAAAATAAATCACAATCAATAGTCATGTTGGCTCTTCAAACGAAAAGTGTGTAAAATTCATTTGTTTTGGAGGAGGTGTGTATTTTTCATTTGTGTAAAGTAAAAGTGTGTATTTTTATGGATTAACACTTTTTATTATTAGATATGCTTAATTATATATGTATTACTCAATTTTTCGAAAGCAATTATCAATATACATGACCATATTAAAGTTATTATACCGAATGCATTATTACGGTGGAAAAATGTATTATTAAAGCAAATGAAATGCATTATCGTTTTATGTTTATATTAATGATTTTTTGTGTAGTATCATAAAATGCATTATTGTTGTAAACAAAATGCATTAATACATTATTTTACAAAAAGTATATAAGAAATCATATTAATTGAGGATGCATAATATAAGAAATATACAACCAATAATGCACAATAATATATCCAAAAATGCATAACGATCTAATGAAATATGCATTACAAAATGTATTCGATTTAGACTTACTCATTAGAGAAAAAAATAAAAATTCTAAAATCTTGATTATTGAAATATTTCGCATTGTTTGTTAGTTTGTGTAGGACAGATTTTTTGGAATAAAATTTAGTTTTATGAATGAGATAGAGACGGCAACAATTATGGAATAGGAAATTATGCATATTGTAAAATGCCACTATTATCCTTATTAACACTAAAAACTGATTTAAAATTAATTAGTTATTACATTTCTCTTTCCATCTTCACCGTTCATATTTCATTAATCTATGGACTAAAAAAGTTTTTAATTTCTATACTAAGATAAGTTTTCACTTGAACTCATCCATATAATATATATATATATATATATATATATATATATATATATAGGGATGAGTACATGTAAAAACTAATTTAAGTATAGAATCTAAAAACTCTTTCAGTTCATTGATTAAAGAAAAATAAACGGTTAAGATTGAAAAGAAATGCAATAACTAAATAATTTTATATTAGTTTTTAGTGCTATGAAGGATATGAATGGTATTTTATAATATGCATAATTCCCATTCCAAAATTGATGCCGCCTAATTTGGGATTCCACTACCTTATTAATCAACTTAATTTTATTCCAAAAAATATGCATTGCACAAACTGACAAATAATGAAAAATATCTCAATAATCAAAATTTGTGGATTTTTATTTTTTTTGTCTGACGAATAAGTTTATAATTAAATACATTTTGTAATGCATTTTTTATTGAATTGCTATGCATATTTTGATATATTATTATGCATTATTGGTTAGAGGTTATTTAGGTATATCCAGTATGGTGATAGTGTATACCACCCATAACCAGTTTTGAGGGCATGTATAACACATAACCACTAAGACTTTTTGACTTTCCTAATTATATCTATTGCGACATTTTTAAAAAAGTGTCATATTTGTGTGGAAATCGGGAAAAATTGACTAGTTAATCAAAATCATATAAAATCATGTATTTACCCTCCTATTTTAGCTATTTAAATAATAGCTACGTATTTCTTTATTACATATTTTGCTAATCGATCCAACGCTTTCAAAATGGTATCAGAGCCTTAGGTTTATCTGGAAATTATATTTTATTTATCACTATAAGTATTATCCTAACGGAGGAGACATCAAGAAAAATATGGATCCGGATAATTGTCCGAGATGCGAGTATTACAGGAATTATCTCCATGATTTGGAGGTACAGAAAACAAGAACCCAGACTGCTCTTGCAATCTGGAAGAGAGAATTCCACTCTGCAGCAACAAGAGTGGATTGTGAATCCATTATCTCTTGCCATCAAGAGATAAGAAGGAGAGAAAACTTCATTGAGGTTTTGAAGTATCTCCATCTAAGGACGGAGAACGTGATGAGAAATAACCATTAGAACCATACGGACTGATGGATCTAGAAGGATGTCCAAAGTGTGGACATTTCCAGGAATGTCTCCAAATCTTGGAGAAAAGAAGGACAAGATACCAGAGTATTCTAACACACTGGAGAAATATGTTGAATCTCTTAGTTCAACATAACCAGGAGAAAGAATTAATTGATTCCTGCCTCCAAGGAATAAAAAGAAAAGAAGACCTTCTCCATAGTTATATCTGCCTTGAGTGGGAGATTGAACATGCCATGAGAAGAGACCATTGGATCCATTTGGGAGCAAATTGGAATAATCTCTAATGGAACCAAAGAAAGATAAAGGAGTATCATCTACTCTTTTATATCAAGAGATTACTTCAGATTCATCCAAGATATCGGAGGATCTGAGGGAAATACAGAAAACGGTACAACATTATGGTGATAGCCTGTATGGTGTACCACGCGATCTTTACAAGATTGCTATGAAACATGATGAAATTTACAATATCCTGAAGAAGATCCAATCACGGATCGAAAAACTGGAACAACAATCTCGTTCCGGTCAAAGGAGAAATCTTTTTGGTAATGAACCCACTTATCCATTACCAGTGGGAGAAACCAAGAAGGATCCAAACGTGGAGGCTTTGAAAAGAATGATTCGAGAAAAGAAAAGACGAATAATCTCGAAAGAATCAATCTTGACGACCTCCAGGAGTTAGCAGAATCTTTTGCTAACATGACGATGGTTGATCTAAAAACGAACCAGAATGTGGTCCAAAACCCACAGCCGGTGAATCAACTTCCACAAGGAGCTATCATTGGAAATCAACAAGATTTTCAAAATGCACCCGGAGTCATTAATGTAGTCCAGGATTTTCAGACTGGAACAAGGTATGATCAACATACCCCAAATGATGCATATATGGCAGCAAAAAGGACAAGGGCAAGAAGGCCACAACCAAAGGTGCAGGATACACCTTATGGTAAGGCAACTAGATCCAATTCATCCCTACGGAGTAATGCTCGATCTTGATGAAGTTAATTTCAAAGATCGAGAATCTGTAATTGATGAATGGACGTCAGCTTTGAAAATTGCGGCAGCAACTCTCGATTTAAACAAGGAAGGATTCGTGCGAATCCTCGAAATGAGCCTTGTAGGAATTGCCAAGATAGCATGGGAATTCTTTCTTATAGATATCAAGAATGTATGTTTTGAGAGTGAAAACTTCACTAAACATGTTCAGAATATGGCAACGATATTTAAAAGCCATTTTCTGGGAGAAGGATATTTCGAAAGATTTGATCAAGAAAAGAGAAAGAAATACTTAATGGCATTGTATAATCTAAGACTTGCAGTCTTGGATCAACAATCGCTTAACAAGTTTCTACAGCTCTTTACTCTTTATCAACATCAATCTAAAGTTGATGATAGAGTTGCATTGGAAATTTTCTTTCTAAAATTTCCAAGCCCATGGAAGGAGATGCTGATTCGGGATTATGAACCAGGAAATCTAAACATCTCAGAGAAACAAAATTCCAGTGAATCTGAAATGTCCCGAGGGATGGAGAGAAGTGATAGTAAAATTCGACACTACAAGGTGGGAAACCAACTTTCCTTGTAATGTTCTTTACTATCTACAGCAGCCGGAGATCAATCATTACAAAGGTACCCTGGAGATTGGGGGAAAAGTGATGGAGATCAAGGGCAGAGCTGGAAGAGAAGCAGTCTTGCTTTTGGGTTTGGATTTTCTTGAGGATCACAAACCTTGGGCAAATAAAGAAGATGGAATGGAAATCACGATTAATGGAAGAAAACTATTAATCGAATGACAAGTCCATTCTCCATATACATCTCTATAGGGATGTTATATGAAAAATATAAGGCAGAATATTGTGCTGCTTATATTGATTCAGGTGCAGGAATTTGTACTGCAAATCGAGGAGTCTTTCCAGCAAAGGTAGAAGAAGATCTACCCCGAATTGCAGGAAGAGATTTTTCAAAGAAGATTTTGCTCTTGGCTAAAGGAGTAAAAGAGACGGAAATTCTAATTGGCGGAGCCAGAAGTACACCTTGGTATAAGGTTAAAACTCCACCAATTTATTTCCATTATACAGGAGCAGATATTCTGTTAGGAAACAATTTTCTACAGATGTTCAAAAGATACATGCAGGATAATGAAAGAAGGCAATTGGTGTTCACAACCATTTGCGATCACAAAATTATTGTCCAGAGGCTCAAAGTGGCTTTTAATTGCCAGATACCATTGAGTTTTTGCAGCAAGCGTGGTGATGAAGGAAAACTTCGACACCCAAAAATGAAGGATCAAAGGAGATTCAGCGAAGCAGTGCTAAGCTGTATTAGGGAAGAGGATCTCAAAGATGAAGAGGTCCAGATCCTCAAAGCATCTTTAATATCTCATCAAGATATTAAGGAAGAGATGCAGGTGTCCATAGAAGATGTCAAAAGGAAGATTAAAAGGAATTACAATGAGAATCCTTTGGCATGGTGGGATAGAAACAAGCTCAAAGCTACCTTGAAGATGAAGCCAGATAAGGCGTATGAGTTTGTTAGATACAGACCAATCCTGATGAACCTCAAAGATCAACAGGATATGAAGGAGATAATCAAGGAACACCTTGATTTAAAGTTGATCGAACCAGGGAACTCGCCTTACAGCAGTTCCGGATTTCTGGTAAGGAATCATGGTGAGATCAAACGAGGTAAACCCAGATTAGTTATTAATTACAAAGAAATTAATGATATTCTGGAATTTGATGGATATTTTATCCCTAGTAGGGAACACCTTATTAACTGTATTAGAAATGCTAAGGTATTATCTAAGTTTGATTGCAAGTCAGGTTTCTACCAGATTCGCATGGAGGAAGGTAGTAAGAAGTTTACAGCCTTCTCTACTCCACAAAGGCATTATGTTTGGAAAGTAATGCCAATGGGGTTGGCTAATGCGCCCCAAATATTTCAGAGGAAGATGGATAATCTGTTCAAAGATTATTTTTCTTTTATGTTTGTCTATATTGATGACATTTTAATTGCATCAAAAAATATAGAAGAACATATCAAACATCTTGAAATCTTTGCAGATGTTTGTTACAAAGAAGGATTAGTTCTGTCTGAAAAGAAGGCAGTAGTTGCAACCCGAAAAATGGAATTTCTGGGTATCGAGATCGATAAAGCAGGAATAATTCTACAGGATTATATTGTTCAGAAGGTCCAGAATTTTCCTGAAAATCTGAAAGAAAAGAAACAACTTCAGAGCTTTCTGGGAGTTGTTAATTTTGCGGGACCATTCATTAAGAATCTCGCAAAACATAGAAAAGTCTTCAGTACATTACTGAAAAAGGATGTTCCGTTCATCTGGACGGAAGAACATCGACAGGGAATGAAGGAGTTAAAAGAGGTTTGCAGAAATCTCCCAAAACTCTCGATACCTCAGGACGAAGACGACTTGGTCCTGTATACAGATGCAAGTAATTATTGGTGGGCAGCAGTCTTAACCAAGATCACTCCTAATGGAGAAGAACCCTGCAGATACTGTAGTGCTTTATTCTCAGACGATGAGGCCGTGCGATGGCACATCAACGAGAAAGAATTCTTTGCAGTCCGAAAAGCATTTAAAAAATGGACTTTATTTTTATTAGCAAAGAAATTTACTTTGAAAGTCAACACACAGGTTAAGGCTTTCTCAAGAAACAAGATGGAATCTAAGCCTGAAAAGGCTAAATTAATTAGATGGTAAGCTGAATGTCAATATTATATTTTTGATATTGTCATTGTGAAATCTCACGAAAATGTTCTTGCAGATTTCTTAACAAGAGATGGAGCAAACTGATGTGAACTCCATTCTACTGGCCCATAGGCATCTCAGAGAAAATCTGGAGATGTTAACGGGAGAGTGGGACGAGTGCGTTCTAAATGCTGAACAGGTAGGAAGATTGCAAACTCTCGACAAGACGAAAGTCACCGAGAGAATACGAGCTTGCATACGGTCTCAGGGTCAACTCTGGGCTGCATGTCAAACACCAATCCTTCGGGTGGCCAAAGATCATTTGGTAAAAGAAGAGTTTCGAGTACAAGGCTCTAAATCTGTAGCAGAGGATTCCAATACCTCTTGCCCGAGTTCTAAGGTGGTGGTATCTTCGGAACCATTGCCCCAAGAAAAAGATGATATTCAGGGGTCACACTCTGAACCATCATGTCAACCCAACACCTCTGGGAAAAAAGAGGAAGAGATTAATCTTAGGCATGGGACGGGCACTTCTAAGATTAATACTGATAAGATTGAAGTTTTTTCTTCTTGGCAGATTTATCAAGCTAACTGGGAGAAGCTCAATACAAGGACGGGAATCAATCCAGAAAAAATAAGGGTTGATGTTTCGGGGAAATATCCTCGGGTGTGGATGATGCCAAATTCAGTTCCACACGAAGTCAAAAGATGGTATGAATTTGGAGCACTTGCTTCGGTTTATACCACATCTCCATCATTCGCCGAAATCAAGAATCTATCTAAATGGATTTAAGAAGCGGTGTATGATACCTGGGCTAACAATCCGCAGCTTAGCCGAGGTGACATTTTGGAGCTGTATTTTATTAGTGCAGCCCCAGAACCAGCGGGAAAAGGAAACCATGAAGCCTTCCACTATATTAGGCTTCGAAGACCAGATGCACGCGCCCTCGAAAAAATCAAGGTGCCTACAGAGAAAGAAACTACTTTGGTTTCTACATTACCAGAAGACCTCATCTCCACCAGAAGAGCATGGGGATTATGGGTCTGTCTCACAGAGATGGACAAAGTCAAGTTTCCGTTTAAATTCTTTCAGAATTCAGTAAACGGATCATTCCTGTTAAATACTATGACAGGAAAATCAACAAGATTTGCAGAGGAAGCTTTCGAAAGAAAAAGGAATTTACTTTGGGAAAACAAGATTGCGACGAGCATAGAAACTCATCGCAAATATTACAACATGGCTCATTTTGGAAACTGGTCTGAGCGCGTTTGTTCGGATTGCCAGAACCAGAAGGAACCAGAGTTCGGGAAAGGATTCTTGCCCAGAAGGGGAAAAGAGAAGACTCGGTCCAACGAGCATCTAGAGCACAAGGCGCAGCCAAAAGCAAGGACGCCCAGGGCCCCGGGAAAAAAGTAGATTCCCGACACAAGTTGGTGGAGTCATGTGACTCTGAGCTGGAGAACCACCCACTAAAAAGAAAACGACAATAGTGGGTGGATGAATAGAGATTACCTACTAAACAACAGATGGGTAAAGCAACAGGAGAACCACTACCAATAGAAAAGTGGTCCATTAGTCACAAGAAAGGGACCTCACAACCGAAAGTTGGTTGTCTTCATTCAATAATGGAAGACAAAGGAGGACCCCATACACGTGGAAGCAAGCTGGCCAAGGATAAGAGCATCCAAGGCAATAATGCAGAGGAGGAGGCCTTTTACTGAAGACCTCTATATAAACAAGGACTGAAGAGAGCATTGGACATCAGAAATCCTCCACACCATCCTCTCTGCTCTCTCAAAAATAAAATTGTTATAGTTCTTTTTCTAGTATAGTTTAGTTTATGTATTTCAATTCCGCTACCATAGGTAGCTAAACAAATCTGTCTCCTCCCTAAAGGAGATATACTTATGTTGTAATAAATATTATATAATTCCTAAATAAAAATTTGGGCTTTTGTTCATCCCTTCCAGTATATTATTTTCTTTGTGTACCGACCTAAAACCCTACGCCCCGGGTAGGAAACGAACGAGGATTGTGCTGTGTATTGCTGAAGGAGTCTGCGTCTGGAAACCATCGGTTGCGATCGTGTGGTTGGACGGGGTCCCTAAAACTTACAGTGTAAATACCCGGCAGCATTACGGTCAAAAAGGTATGAAGTTGGTATACGTTGATTTTATTTATACGGAAGTGTGATGGACCTGATTGTTTTGCATGATTTATCTCCAAATTGAAAATTGGATAAATAAAGTAGAGTATGTAATGAAGAAATTCAGTAGAAGGGTAAAAGATCAAAAATTTGACGCATATTGTATGATTATAGGTTGACTAGTATATATCAATATTTTCCCTTATTTTATACAATATTTTATACACAAAAATGGATATAATAATATTTTTGGTGGGTCAGTGGGTACTGCTTATACATGCCACAAAAGTGGTCGTGGGAGGTACACACTATCTCTATACTGGTTAGAATGAATTCCCTCTCTATTGGTTATATAGATATTTTTTTTATATTATGCATCCTCAATTAATATTATTTTTATATATTATTGTAAAATTCATGTATTACTAATGCATTTTGTTTACAACAATAATGCATTTCATAAATAACACAACTAATTATTAATATAAACATAAAACGATAATGCATTTTATTTACTACGATAATGCATTTTGTTTACAGTAATAATGCATTCCGTATAATAATTTTATGCCATGATTTCATTTCATGAATAAAACAATGTTGATCTATTAGCATTAAACTAAAATGAATACAAAACACACGTGCACAAAAATATTCAAAAAGAACAGTTATGGTTATTGATAATTGCTTTCGGAAAATTGAGAAACAGTACATATATAATTATAATTTAACGAAATCGAAAATAGTAATTAATACCATGTGATATTCATATTGTGAACAACATATATAATTGAAAAGGTTGAAATGATGAGATCAGAAAACGGACAAGACTAATGGAAACAAGAAAATGATTGTAAAGGAGAAACTGAAAAAATGAATTGTGGAGAAGATGGAACAATAGAAAAAAAAAATTAAAAATGAAATAAATCATTTAGAAATTAGAATCTGCCGTCATTTAAGTAAATAAATAATATGTAGATAATGGTAAAGATTTAGTCTGCACAAGTAAAGGAATTAGGCGGTTACAAATGTAAATATGAAGACAAAACTAACCTTTTTAACTCCATAAAATAATAAAAAGAATATAAAACTCAGTATAAATCCAACCGTTTGATTAATTAAATCTATGGCTTAAAAAAGTTTCTAGGTTTTACGGGAGAATTAGTTTTTATTTGATCTTCCCCTATATATATATATATAGGTTTCCATTAAATAAACAGAGAATGGGACTCCACTGAATAGGCAATTGTCCAATTTTGATGTGCATTTTCAGTGGTATGCAGCCTTTCAGCAAATAAGCAACAAACCAACAACATGAAGGAATACAATATACATAAGAATGCTTAAACATTGAATTATTCATTTGTTTCCGAACAGAATAACATTATTGCCAACTAACAAAACAATTGAGTGTGATAAATACCAAATGAATCCCAAAGAATCTCAAAGGCCTTCATGAACCAAGTGAAGAAAACCTACTTACACCCTTTCTGAACCATTTCTTATAGATTCAAGAACTTGAATAACCAAGTGAAGAAAACCTACTTACACCCTTTCTGAACCATTTCTTATAGATTCAAGAACTTGAATAACCTCAGCCATGCTCGGTCTCCTCGATGGCGTTTCACAAGTACAAATCAACCCCAACTTCATCACCTGTATGAGCTCGTTCTCCATGAACCCCTTCAAGCTTCTGTCGAAGCACTCTGAGGCCGAACCCTGCTCGATCAGACCCCTAACATATTCACACAGAATCACCACTTCATTTGCTGTCCGGCTGCTCTCTACTGGCTTCCTTCCAGTCACCAGCTCCAAAAGGATCACCCCAAAACTATAAACATCACATTTATCACTGATTCTTGAACTCTCAGCAAGCTCCGGTGCAATATATCCGACTGCATTATGGATTTTTGTCACACCATAGCTGTCGAGTAGAGGAAGCAACTTTCCCAACCCAAAATCAGACAGCTTCGCTGAGTAGTTGTCATCAAGGAGTACATTAGTGGATTTGATGTTAAGGTGGAGGATTGGAGGCTTGCAGTCGTGGTGAAGGTAGGCTAGAGCTCTGGCTGTTCCGACTGCTATGTAGAACCTTCTCGACCAATTCAATTCCTGATTACCACCACCGGTGCTGGTGCCAGCATATCCGAGTCCATGCAGATTATCATACAGATTACCTCTTGATACGAATTCTGACATGATTAGTTGCATGCTAGATGACCAGTAATATCCTTGAACAGAAACCAGATTGGGATGCTCGAGGTTTCCAAGGCGTCCTATTTCCTGCTCGAACTCATCCTGGCTCCTGATCCTTCCCAGTGTCTCGAGTTTCTTCACTGCAATGGCAATTCCACCTTCGAAGGTGGTCTTGTAGACAGTTCCGATTGAGCCTCCCCCGACTAAACATTCTTTGTCTAGCAGAGCTTTAGTCCCAGCTTCCCAATCTTCGTACTTTGAGGGTAAGCTTTTGCTAAAGAGGACCAGTTTCCCAATGATGACACTCGATTCTGTTGAAGCTAGCGGAGTGCTTTCTACAATCAGAGTTTCATCTTTAGTTCTCCTCCCACGACGAGCCCTCATGTTGATGAATGTAATGACACAGACACCAATGACAATCAAAGCAGCAGCCACTATAGCGACAATTGCAGAAGCGCTCAGCTTTGGTTTCCTTGCAGCCGGAGTAGAAGCAATGCCCGAGCAGGAGTTTCCTAACGGAGCACCACACAGACCTTGATTGTGGAAAAAAGCATAGTATCCAAACTGCAGGATGCTTTGAATTGAAGGGATAGCACCAGAAAGGTTGTTATAAGAGACATTGAAATGAGTTAAATTGTTTATATTTCCAAATGCAGACGGAATTGCACCAGAGAGTGAGTTTTCTGATAAATCTAAGTAATATAGGTTAGACAAATTTCCAATGGTCAGTGGTATGCTTCCATTAAGCTGGTTGTGATGTAGGTCAAGAATCACAAGATGTGTCATGTTCTCAATGTTTTGTGGAATCCCTCCAACTAAAGAGTTTCCAGAGACGTTCCTGCACGTATATTTCAGAAATCAATCAGCTAGATCGAATAGCAAGAACAGATTCGAGGCATCAATCATGTTGGCACAATAAAGAAGAGAGGGATTGGACTTACAGCTCAAGAAGAAACCTGCATTGGCTGATCTCATTAGGAATTTCACCATCAAGTCTAAGATTGCCTAAATCAAGAACTTCAAGCCATTCTATACCCCCGATCTCTGCAGGAATGGTCCCATCTATGGAGTTATTTGCTAACCGAAGCAGCACTAGATTTTTCAAACCAGATATTCCATCCGGTATGCTTCCATTAAGCCTATTAAAGCCCAAATCTAAATATTTTAGGCCACTGCACTTAGAGATGCTTGATGGAACCTCTCCATACAAAGCATTCCCAGAAACATCAAACACTTGCAGTTTCTTGCAAGTCGCTATCTCTGGAATCTCCCCTTCAAACGAATTCCACGAAGTATTGAAGTACGTAAGATTTGCAAATCCAAGAACCTCAAATGGGGCTGCCCCAGAAAACATGTTGCTACCAAGATCCAAAAGATTCAAGCTTCCACATTCTGAAAGCTGTTTCTCAAGAGTCCCTGATAGCATATTACTCCTAACTGACAAGTAGTTCATCCTAGGAAGCGTGCAAACTTCCAACGGCAGCGCCCCACTGAGACCGTTGAAAGACACATCGATCCCTTCTAGATTCAGACAATTACCAACTGAAACAGGGAGTGAACCTGATAGATTGTTATGAGCCAAGGAAACAAACCTAGTCCTGTAACAATTCTTGAACAATGCTGAAGGAATCTCACCACTATACCCATTTCTGGACAAATCAAGAAACCTTATGTTCGGCAAATCTCCAAGAAACTCAGGGATTGATCCTGAAAGAGCATTGGAGCTCAAGTTTATCTTCCACAATGTACTCATCTCTCCATACTCTAAGGGGATATTACCAGTGAACTTATTACCAAACAAGGTTATAATCCTAAGGGATTTCAATCCTGACAACGAAGGAGACAAAACTCCATCAAGATTAGTGTTCCACAACACAATCTTTGCCACATTTCCATCAGAATTACAAAACACCCCGTGATAATCTTCGCAAGGGCTATTACTACGAATCCAAGAACTCAAACTATCAAAAGGGTCGCTAGAAATATTTCCCCTAAATTGAAGCAAAATCTCTTTCTCCGTAATTGGAGAGACTAAAACTATCACAAATGCAAGCAGACAAAATACCGAAAGGAACACAATGCAGTGGAGTGTTGTACCTAGTATTCTCATGTTCCCAACATAATCCCAGCATTATACTTTGCTGGATCCGGCTCTTGATTTTGTGATTCTGCTCATACAGCAATGCCCCTCCCACAAAATGCCATCCTTCTCATTTCCAAGATTCAACATTTGCTGTAAATGTGAAGGGGTGGAACAAATCAGCGGAAATAGATGCAATTATTTTGTCTTTTACTCTATTGTTTGGGAATCTTCTCTATGGGATCTCTGCTCTGGGCAGATTGTGCCTGTGGGTTAGTGTCAAAATAAATAATCTTTGTGGTACTTTACAGTTTCAAGAAAGTAGAAGGTATCAAGAAGTGTGTGTGTGTGTGTGAGGGAAGGAGGGAGAGCTGGCATGTATAATGGGGTTGAAGAAATGGAGAAATTGCCCAGCTTGGCTGGAAAGAGACGCATTTGGGCAATATATTTAATACCATACCTTCCCCTTTCTGGTCTTACAGCAAAGTGAGCAACTGTGTGAGATTAGAGGGTTGTCTCCACGTGGTGCAAGATGCAAGACTAATAAAGACTCCATCTCCTGACTCTCTCTCTCTCTCTCTCTTTCTCTCACACACAGAAACACACACTAGTTCATTGTTGTTCTGAGATGCTAATTAAATTAAATTAATTTAGCATTCACAAACAAGGGAAGAAGCCATTCTGTCTGAAAGCTCAAATATTTGACCATTACTGTGCTTTTACTTGTAAGGTCTGTTTCAGTACAGAAAAGAAGCATTTATTCTCTGCAACAACCAAGGCACTCTAAAACTCAAAATAATAATTGGACTGATAAATAGAAAGAAGAAATTTTAGAGAAAGACGGTATATTAAAGGCAAAAATAAGATGGATTTTTTTTGTTTTTTTTAATATCATTACAAATATTAAAACTCACACACCCCATCTAGTGTTTTTTTGTGGCCGAGAGTACTCAAACCTCTGACCTATTAGTCAACAGGCAACCACTCCACTACCTGGCCATCCCCACTGAGACAAAAAAAAATGAGATGGATTGTGTGCGTGTGTTAGCCTAATGGTAGAGTGGTTAATGCCCGGGCCAAAAGTCACGGGTTCAAGTCCACCGTCACGCGGCCTTTAAAATTTCTTGTAATGTTTAAAAAAAATGAGATGGATTGTGTGCGTGTGTTAGCCTAATGGTAGAGTGGTTAATGCCCGGGCCAAAGGTGATGGGTTCGAGTCCACCGTCACGCAGCTTTTAAATTTCTTGTAATGTTTGTTAAAAAAAAATGAGATGGATTGGTGTGTGTTAGCCTAGTGGTTAATGCCCGGACCAAAGGTCACGGGTTCAAGTCTACCGTCATGCGATCTTTAAAATTTCTTGTAATGTTTGTTCAAAAAAAAAAAGAGATGGATTGGTGTGTGTTAGCCTAGTGGTAGAGTGGTTAATGTGCGGGTCAAAGGTCACGGGTTCAAGTTTACCGTCACACGACCTTTAAAATTTCTTGTAATGTTAAAAAAAATGAGATGGATTGTGTGCGTATGTTAGCCTAGTGGTAGAGTGGTTAATATCCAGACCAAAGATCACTGGTTCAAGTCCACCGTCACGCGTCTTTAAAATTTCTTGTAATGTTTTAAAAAAAAAATAGAGATGAATTGTGTGTGTGTGTTGGCCTAGCTGTAGAGTGTTTAATATCTGAAGCTAAAGGTCTCGGATTCAAGTCCACCGTGGTATGGTCTTTCAATTTGATTGTTAATTTATCAAAAAAAAAATGAGATGGATTGTGTGTGTGTGTGTGTTGACCTTGCGATATAGTGGTTAATAATCGAGGCCCAAGGTTTCGGATTTGAGTCCACCGTGGCGCGACCTTTAAATTTAATTGCTAATTTATCAAAAAATGAAAAAAAAATGAGATAGATCGTGTACGTGTATAAACCTAGCGGTAGTGTGATTAATGTCTGACGTCAAAAGTTTCAATTTCGAGTTCATCGTGTCGCCATCTTTAAATTTAATGTTACAATTAAAAAAAATAAAAAAAAATGAGTAGGGGCCTTATAGGGTGGGTGGAGGGAAGGGGGTGTAGACATGTAGTTTAGGTCATATACCTCTCATTGTTTTGATTTTATTTATTATAAATTAGTCCTGTCAATTTTTTATGAACCGGCGGTTCGAATCAGGGCCGAACCGCCGGCCAATAGTTTTTTAACCGGAACCGTGGTCAATGGTTCCGAACCGTAATCGGAACCGGCGATAGAAGAGTCAGTTACGGTTCAAGCGAATGGGTAATCGGAATCGGCGGTTGACCTGCAAACCGACGGTTTATGTGATTAACTGGCGATTTTCGGCTTAAAATATTATTTTTATTTATTTAATTACCTCATATGTATATCTATTAATATATATCCCTTTGAGAATATATTTCTTCCACAACATTTTTCTACACTTTATCTTCTTGTCTTTATTAAAATTTTCATTCTTTTCAAGCATTTATTGGAACTTATGAAAATGCAATTATAAATTATGTAATGTTCATTTTAAGTATTAATAAAAAATGAGTTAATTTTCATCATTTGTTTTAATGTTCGTTTCGTACTTCATTTACATAATGTTCTTTTTCGTAATCAAAATAATACATTTATATTAATATATTAATGTAAAAATGTAATAAAAATAAAAATAAATAAATAAATAAAAACCAAAAAAATCGACGAGCCGAACCGTGAACCGGCGATTTTAACCAGAACCGCCGGTTTTTGGCCCGGCCCAGAATCGGGAATAGTGTAGGCGGGCCGGTTACAGTTCACCATAAGAGAAAACCATAATCGGTGGTTCAAGGCTCGGAACCGGCAAGCCTTGAACCGTAGGCATGTCTATTATAAATGGCTTTTCATTTTCGTATAATATTATCTGCAGGCCTTATTTGTACAATTGTACTGCATCGTTTTATATTTTGAATATTTTATTAAAAGTTATTTATGTTGTCAGTGTATAAATTTAAATTACTTAACTATTGAATGATATGAAAAATAAGTACTCCCACCGTCCACTCATCTTGAACCTCTTTTTATATTAGGACGTCCCATCCATTTTGACCTATTCCCTAAAAAGAAAATAATCAACTCTTCAATCTACCCACTCTCTATTTTTTTTATCCTTCTCCTTAATCTCTGTGTGGAACAGTAAAGGCTCAAGATGGTGGGACGAAGGGAGTATAATATAAATTTAAAGATTTCATACAAAAGAGACTTATAAGAGCATGTACAACGGGGGAGGCAATCAGGCGGTCCCCCCCAGCGCCCGAGCGCTTCTCACTTTTGCCCGTTGGTGATCGGAGACCGGGCACTCCCTCGGTCGAGAATGCGTCCGAGCATGCGCCCGACTTCTCCCTCCTCCTGCCACGAATTGTCCTCTCCTCAATTGTTGTGATTTTTTATTTTTTTGTATCGGAAAATTTAAAAAAAAAAAAGAGAGAGATCGGGGTGAGAGACTACTACCATCTTTATATTAGTATATAAAAGTAAGTCCGACTTGCCACTTTTAGTAACTTTCATTTCAGTCATCTTTTATTCCACTTTTAGAAATAATATATTTAATTGTTATTATCTTAATTATTCATTAATATTTACCAATCAACTAATTAATGTCGGACGTTACAAAAGCATAATTTATAGCAAAATATTAATTAATAATAATAAATTTTTCATTTTTATACTATTTTCTACCTACAAATTCTAGAATTCTGCAATTAATTTCATTGAAATTCACATTCTTTGTACTTCTTCAGTCTCACTTTTCCGACTAGAGAAAGCATGGTGAATAAGGAAGAAGTAACCACATCAAGAACATTTTGATATAATTTTTTTTCAAATAAACAACGCACACAACTCCTCGCAGAAACGCCATCCTGGGGAAAAGATCAGATTGATAATTTTTTGCATTCTTATACTCACGCAAATTATGGTAATAATTTTTTATTTTCGTGTCTAAAAAATAAAATTATACATGTTATGCGTTATTATCAACTCCATATGATGGTCCCTGAGCTGGGTACTTGGTGTAGAGGGGGGGGTGAATACACCAAGTATATTTTTCGAAACTTTTATCAAGTTAAAACGGAGTTGAGTGAGAGCTCAGTTATTGATCCGAGTAGGGAGGGTCGAGGGTAAACAACTCAGCTGGCGGTGCGGAAAGTGGTGGTTTGAAAACTTAGCTCAGTTACTTAGAAAAACTCAGTTTTGAAAATATTAACTTAACGTTTTCAGCTTAGTCAGGTTGTGCAACTTTTCGAGAGACACAGCTGTCTTTGGAGAGCAGCTGTGTGTGCAGTTTTGAACAAGTATGCAATGATATGAAGGCGTTAGTACACAGCTGAATATAAAGCAAAAGTAAAGAGAGAGAGATAGAAGCACGCGAGTTTTTACGTGGTTCGGAGTAACACCTCCTACGTCCACGACCAGGTTCACTGGTAATCCACTACCACTTGGTTTCCAAGTACCAAGCAACTTCACAACTCTAACCCGAGCTGTGTTCCAACAGTTTGCGGGCACTGTCAAGCCTATACACCTTCAGTTTACGGGTACTGAAGAACCTATCCACTCGAATTACGCGCTTCGAGCAAGCGTACCTTTACCTAACCTTTCTGGGTTTGGGTTTGGGTATGGGGTTCCAACTATGAACGAGTTCTTATAATTAAGAACTTCAGAGTATGATGAACTCGTTCGAAATCTAGGCTTAAGATAAATAATGAGTTTGGCCTAGGGAACAGACGAAAAACTAAGCAGTTTCTTAACTAGAAACACTTTAAGATAAAGTGTTCTTTGATCTATGTAGAACCGCTTGAGAGCTTTTGAAAGAATAATGATTTCAGATAATGAAAGCTTGTAGAGAGTTTTTCGTATCTGATCCTGAGGTTGAAGACGGGTTTATATAGGTAGAGATTCAAGACTAGCCGTTGGAGGAGCCGTTTGAATCTTACCTACTCTTCTTAAATACAAGATCTGCCGTTGGGCGTATCTGCACCTGTCTTCATTTGTGTCACATCCTAGGTTACGAAGTCTAGGATGCGATCCGCAATCCCTCATTGGTCGAGGTAGGTTGACTTCCTCTCGATTCGGGATCTTGCCTTTAGAGCCGGCTTTTGAATTCGAGTGGGTCTCGACGTGGAGTCTTCGGAGATAGTTCCTTTGTTACGTACGGACCATTTGTGTTTTGAACTCGGCTCGAATTCTCTTCGGCTTGATCGAGCTCTGTGGATCACTCGGTGAAGGTTGACGCCTTCTTGTCTTTTGCTAGGCGACTCCATTGTAGACACAGTGGTCGGCTATTGTCTTCCGCTAGGCCGACTCCCGTGTAGACACGGTGGGTCGGCTTCTTGTCTTCCGCTTCCTTAACCTGTAATCCTAGAACATTTTAAGGCTCAAACAGGCGAGCTGGAAAACACTATTTAGGTTGGCGCGATCATCTATTCGGTTGGAGAATCAGTTGGGTTTTGGTATCAAATCGAAACCTTATAATTTTCCCAACAATTTCCCCCTTTTTGATGATGCCAAAACCTAACTGAGACAACTTATGATGCAGAGAAACTTGTGTTTTATTAATGTAAGAAAATACATTATAACACAGGAAAAATAAAGAAGGAAACAAAATCTTCAAATCTTCAGTCTTCAGTCCCAGTTGGCTGGGTCTTCTCTTCTGCATCCGTTGCTTCTTTCTTTTGACTCGTCTCTTCAGCTGATTCTGATCCAGCTGGTTCCTCTAGGCTCAACAGTTTGCCTCTTCATTGACTTGTCATTGACTTGTCTCTCTTCTCCCTTACTTCCCCCTTTTTGGCATGATCAAAACAGGGTGGGAGATATACACCATCGGCTGTTGCGATGTTTTAGTTTGGCGAAACTGTGGTTTTCAGCTCTGAGCGGCGAGGTTTAGAGTCTTAGTGGCTCAGCTGTTGTATTAGCTGGCTCTTCTTCAGTTGCATTAGCCTCAGCTGTGATTGCAGACACAGCGTCCTTGGCTTTGGTCAGTAGGCGAGTCAGTGAGTGCTTGGAGGGATGAGTTGGCACGGGAGATATCATCTTCTGAGTCGGGCACAATCTTCATTCCTTGCAACTTTTGCTTCTTCAGACTTCTTAGATTGAATGAGAAAGTCTGATACAGCACTTGAGGGAGTTGTATTCAGCTCATATCATCATCATCCAGCTGCAGGTGATCGTTGACTGGGTGATGTTTCTTATTTGAGCTTGGTGCAGGGACTTGAGCATCTTTTATTGAAAGATCTCGAGGAAGGTGTCCCTGTGGAGCTGAAGGAAACTGAAGAGAAGGCGGTTGAAGTATCCCATCTGTCTTGGGGTTTAAGCTTGGTTGTTCAGCTGGAATACTCCGTTGCGGTGTTGGTGATGATTATGTTCAAGCAGGGACGTGAACTTCTCTTCCACCGTACGAAACGACCGCTTGAGGGCCTTCTGCTCCTCGGAGAGTGATTACGAATTCTCTCATAATGTCAGCTGGCTTCTCTGGCCCGGCGAGCACCTTTGACTTGAGTCTTCGGTTTGAAGACGGTGCTTGATATATTTTGTCTCCTCAAGTTGTCTCCGATTCCCCAATTTGTAACGGAGTTAGATGCATGCTGCTTTGTCTCCTGCATCTTTTTCTGTGCCTCCTGTGGCGGAGCAGGAGCTTTGAAATGACTGCTCCTTAATACTCCGGTTTCATCAACATCTGGTCCAGGTCTGTTGACGTTGATTTTTGCATCCCAGGGAGTTGTGTGTCCCGTTCTCTCTTTTATGTTGAAAGAAACAGTGGGGCTGAGGAGGTCTTTTTCCTTTGTCATTCCCAGAAAGTTTTCTGCACCTTCCTGGTGGATGACGTTCTTGAGCTTTGCGATCTCCTCTGCGCCGGCCTTTGGTTACGTCGATGGGCTTCACCTTCTTCTGGACTTCCGTCTTCTTTGAGGTTCCTGAGAGTTAAGCAACTCTTATCTTGAAGCTTTGACAGATTCTTCAGGTTTGATTGGCTTCGGGAGACATCTTTCTGGATTCCATGTTCTTTTTCTGCATCTTTTGTTAGTAGAAACAAACAATACCAATTGATGGAAATAAGAAAGAATGCCAAAAAAAAAAACTTTCTACGTTTGATGCGTATATCTTCTAGCATATTTAAAGAGATTTCTTGAAGAATGGACGATCAAGATTTGTCTGTTGATAAGAAGATCTACGACTGGGAGTGATTCTCGCGTCATGTCAATTTAATGCGCGAGAGAGAACGGTTGAGGCGCTTTGACTTTTGCCTCGAAACTCCCATTATTCAATTCTTTGCAGACTTTTAATTAATATTGATTAGAAATGATAAGATGTGAGTTGACAGAAAACAGGTTGAGTAGGTGTAATTAAAGTTGTTGCAAACCTCTCAGCTGATCATTGTAGTCAGCTGATACCTCGGTTGAGTGGGTGTGCTGGGTCATCGTGGTTCCAATTTGGTTCCCCTCAGCTGAATAATCCTTTTCTTTCAGCATCTGGTTTAGCTGAATTCTTTCTCAGCTGATATCAGTGACAATGATTCTGATTTTCAGTTGACTGCTTGTATTCAGCTGGGTCTGCTTCCATTCAGCTGGGTCTGCTTCCATTCAGCTGGGTCTGCTTCCGTTCAGCTGGGTGAAGCATCGTCTGGATTGAGAAGTCCAAGTAATCCGCACAGCATTTTGAATCTTGCTTCTATCAGCGGTTTTGTGAGAATATCAGCCCGCTGTATGTCTGTGTGAATTTTCTCAACAATCACATCCTTCTTTTCTACGTGATCTCTGATGAAATGATGTCGTACGTCTACATGCTTGCATCTTGTGTGAAGTACTGGATTCTCTGATATGGCAATCGCACTTGAGACAGTGCCCGCAAACTGTTGGAACACAGCTCGGGTTAGAGTTGTGAAGTTGCTTGGTACTTGGAAACCAAGTGGTAGTGGATTACCAGTGAACCTGGTCGTGGACGTAGGAGGTGTTACTCCGAACCACGTAAAAACTCGCGTGCTTCTATCTCTCTCTCTTTACTTTTGCTTTATATTCAGCTGTGTACTAACGCCTTCATATCATTGCATACTTGTTCAAAACTGCACACACAGCTGCTCTCCAAAGACAGCTGTGTCTCTCGAAAAGTTGCACAACCTGACTAAGCTGAAAACGTTAAGTTAATATTTTCAAAACTGAGTTTTTCTAAGTAACTGAGCTAAGTTTTCAAACCACCATTTTCCGCACCGCCAGCTGAGTTGTTTACCCAGCTGACCCTCCCCAGCTGGATCAATAACTGAGCTCTCACTCAACTCCGTTTTAACTTGATAAAAGTTTCGAAAAATATACTTGGTGTATTCACCCCCCCCATCTACACCAAGTACCCAGCTCAGGGACCATCAATTGGTATCAGAGCAGTGGTTCAAAAGACCACCGTTTCTGTATCAAGAGATCTCTCTTGACGCTCTGTGTCAGTGGTCAACTGAACAGATCCGTTTTTTTTCGGAAAAACTCATCTTATTACATACTGCACATATCTATGGATTCTTATCTTAACAGGAATCTCCCCACCTTCTCGGTAGACGACTATGCAATCTGGAAATTCAGATTGAAAAGCTTCCTTTGTGCACATCACGACATGATGTGGGACATCATCACCGACGGACCCATACTTATCTATAAACAAGGAAATGAACTCGCACCTGCTCATGATGGAGGTCAACCAGAATACCGGCCATTTCTCAAGCCAAAGAAGGAATATTCTTCCGAAGAGCGAAAGCAAGCTGGTCTGGACAGCTTCACAAGGAACACCATCTCTTCAACAGTCTCAAACGCCTACCTGAGTAAAATCATCAAGTGCGAGACAGCCAAAGAGATGTGGGAAACACTCGCCAAGCTATGTGAAGGATCAGAAGAGATCAAAGAAAACAAATTCACAATAGCGTGCCAGAAATTCGACAACTTCAAGCAGCTAGCCAACGAGTCCATCGAAGCGATGGAGCTAAGGTTCTCAAACATAGTCATTGAGATAGAGACAATCAGAACTGGAAAGTATACCCAGCGGGAAAAGAATCTAAAGGTTCTTTCAGCTCTTTCAGCTGAATGGAACACTTACAAGGTAGTTCACCAAAGTCGAAGTGACTTGGGTGATCTATCTACAGAAAGGTTGTTCTCACTATTAAAAGCCAACGAGTACAACTTGAAGATCACTCAAGAAGAATCTTCAAGCAGACAGAATGACAGAGATTTCACCCCAGCTCTAAAAGAAATAGCTTTCAGAGCCAACTCTGAAAAGTCAGCTCATGTCAAGACAGCTGAGTCCTCCAAGATGAAGAAGGACAAAAAGGATATGAGCAAAGAGGAGCTACTCGAAGAAATTGCCATGATGGTGAAAAGTTATAACAGACTCAACACCAGCAAGGGCAAATACAAGAATTTCTTTAGGACTTACGGAGATAAGTACGCGACGGTGATGAGAAGTCAGCTGACAAACGAACTGAAGAAGGTTGCTTCAACTGCAAGGAACCAGGACACTACCGACAAGATTGTCCAAAGCTGTCCAAGAAAGATAAAGACCAATTAAAAGATAAGGCAGCTGACCGAAGGAGAGCTTATATCGCTGATGAAGAATCAGAGTGCAATAAAATGGATGACATGCCATTTTCAGACTCGGAAGAAGAAGCACGATGACGCCAATCATGAACACGATTGGGATACTTGCTTCATGGGACAAACAGACGGCATCGATGAAGATGAGGTAACTTCTCGAACTCTAAATCTATCTAACACCTCACCATCACACGAACACTCTACACAGGACTCAGAATCTGGACTACCTGATTGGAGTTTAGTAGAGAAAGTAATGAACGATTCCAAGGAGCTTCAAGAGATCCTTGACGTCATTATGTGTGAGAATACCGAGCTGAAGGCAGAACTGGAAAAGACAAAAGTATCAGACACGAGTCGATACAACTCGGCTCAACGGAAGTCGTTTCACTAAAAGACAAAATAGTGAAACAAGATCGGTGATGAAGAAAGTCAACACCGAGAAGAAACGGTGATAGAAGATGTGGAAAAGGTCACAGCTGAATCGGAAAGGAAGTCAGCTGAGATCATTGAGCTGAAAATCACCGAAGAGGTACTATCTAAGAAGATAGTAGCTCTCATCAAAGCCACGTCAACAATGGACGAGATCATTAGTGCTCAGAGTCCAGCAGCACTCAAAGCGGGACTGGGATACAACGGATCAAAGGATGCCTCAAACATTGCCTCCACAAGTGGAACAAAGGTTATGTTTGTACGTGCAAATGAACCTTCAACCCCAGCAGCTCAGCATCAACAATCGAGGACACAGCAGGCGTCGGGAAGAACAGCTGTGAAACATTCTCAAGCTCCGTTGAGGACACGGCAGACATCAAGAAGGTCAGCTGTGCGACAACCTCAAGCTCAGCTCAGACAGCAACGTGCTCAACCTCAACGAAGACCACAAGCTGGTTTTTACAGATACCAGCCACAGCACCAGCACGTTGATCGATATCAACCAAGATATCGAGATACCCAGTGGATACCACTCATACGAGTATCACGGATAATCATTTCCGGCCAGAGAGGCGAGACAAAGGAACGTCTCGGCTAGGCACACGGTTGGAAATCAAACAAAATACGTACAACAAAACAAGAAGACACGAAGATCAAGACCACGCCAAAGAACAGAAGAACACAATGAATGTGTATATCGACTCGAGTGGGAGAATTATCGAATCAAATGACCCAATTCGAGTCATCAAGCAGTCTCCGGGTCGTCAAAGGATCTATGTCTAACCCACAAGGACCCAATTAAAACTGGAGTACTGAATTTTAACTTTTGTTTAGGTTGCAAGGAATCGACGCATCTCCGAGAGTCGATGAGAACGCTTTGGTACTTGGACGAGTGGATGTTCCAAGCACATGACGCACCTAAAGCATCTACTCCGCCAGATATTGAGCGTACGGAGTCCACAAGTAACATTTGGTGACAACTCCAAAGGCCTAACCAAAGGTTATGGTACATTTAAAACTAGAAATGTTATAATCCCAAATGTTTCTTATGTACAAGGATTGCAACATAACTTGCTTTCCATTAGCCAATTTCAAGCGACAACGGTTTTTACGCTCAAGTTTGATGCACGGGGATGCACAAGGAAGCACGGGGAAACCAAGCAGATACTCCTAAGAGGGAAAAGAGAAGGAAATATGTACTTCGATCGAACGGCTCCTGAGACTTGTCTTGTATCAAAAAGCGGAATGAAGTCACTGGTACGTACTACAGGCCGAATCATCTCAACTTCAAGACAATCAACAAACCGGCTAGGAACCGGCTCGCTAATGGAATTCCGAGATCAAGTATATGACAAAAGTCATATGTGCGGCGCGTGTCAACAAGGAAAACAAACAAGAATTTCATTCTCTCTCAAGCCGACTCGATCCTAACCGATCGAGTCCTTCAACTTCTTCACATGGATCTTTTTGGTCCAGTTACTCCAAGAAGCTTCAATGGCGAGAAAATATACTCCGAGTCGTTGTGGATGATTTCTCAAGATTCACATGGGTATCATTCTTATACCGGAAAGAGCGAAACCGAACTAAGGCTTATCCTATCTGCCGGAAAGATTATCAACACGGTATGAGTGCAAGATAATGGCAATAAGATCGATCGTGGAACGGAATTTCTAAATGAAACTATTTATGATTTTTGCGAGAAGAACGGAGTTCAACACCAAACATCTGCGGCTCGCACACCTCAGCGAATGGTGTAGCGAAGAAGAAACGAACTCTCAAGGAAGCGATGCTACCTCAATGTTAGCTAGCTCTGCCATTCCAAAGAAGTTCGAAGGTACACGAAGCAATCAACACGGCTTGCTTCACTCGAATCGCTCCCTACTCACATCAAGGCAAGGAAAGACACCGTATGAGCTATGGAACAACAGTATACCATACATTGGATATTTCAAGGTATTCGGATCCAAATGTCACATTCTCAATAATGGGAAGACTCGGCTCAAGACGTTCGACGAAAAAGACGGACCGAGGAGTATTCCTTGGTTACTCCCATGATGAGTAAAGCATACAGAGTCTTCAACGAAGAACTCAAATAGTCGAAGTAACTCCACATGTTACCTTTGACGAATCCTCCTTCGAATATAGAAATTCTTTAACAAACGAAGAAGCGAAGGAGAATCTTCAAGATTGATTCGGACAAGGGCTCAAGAGAATAGAATCGGGGAATCCGGCCGAACCATTAATTTGGGACAATGAGCCGAGGAGGAAATTCAAATCAACCAAGAAGCTCCACCAAATTGGAAATCGAAGAAGCTTCAACGCCAAATCAAGGGGGAACATCATCGGTGAATCCAAACACAGGAGTCCCCACATCTCCAACCGAACCTCTTCGAAGTCACCTCAAAATCCAAATCAAGGAGAATCAATCTCTCAAGACTTAAATCCAGAATAACTCCAAGACGGACGAAATTTAGCCACTTCCAAGCATCAATCAATGGAAGAAGAAATTCGTAGAGGAGAAGATGGATTGAAGATCATCCATCATCGCAATCATTGGAGAACCTTCCGACCAAGTCAAAACAAGAAGATCACCGCTCAGCTTCATCGGATCATCAAGAGAATGGACACGGCTTCAACTCTCGATAGAGCTCGAGCGACGGTCTATGATGAAGACACGGCTCTAATGGCGTGTTACGTAGCTCAAGTGCCGAGCCTCAATCAATTCTCGAAGCTTTGAAGAGTGTGCCTTGGACAAATGCCATGCAAGACGAAATTTGAACGAATTCCTCGAAATTGTGTTTGGGAATTAGTCGACGAGACCTCGAAGTCAAAGTCATAGGACTCAAATGGATATTCAAGAACAAAATGGATACCACCGGGAGTCATCATCGAAACAAAGCTCGACTCGTTGCCAAGGGCTACACTCGGCGGGGAAGGAATTGACTTCGAAGAATCTTTGCTCCGCAGCACGATTGGAAGCAATCGACTATTTCTCGCCTTTGCACAAGACATCACAAATTCGAAGGTCTATCAAATGGATGTGAAGTGTGCATTCCTAAATGGAGAAATCAAAGAAGATGTCTACGTTGAACAACCTCCGTGGATTCGAAGTAGAAGGAAATAAAGTCTACAAACTAAAGAAGGCTCTTTATGGATTAAAGCAAGCACCTCGAGCTTGGTATGACACTCTGTCAAATTTTCTCATATCCAAAGGATTCAAGAAGGGCTCGAGATAGAACTCTCTTCACCATCAAGTCAGGAGAAGATATCCTGGTTGTTCAAATTTATGTAGACGACATCATCTTTGGATCAAGATCAAGCTTCTTATGCCAAAGATTTGGAGAGATGATGTCAGAGAAGTTCCAAATGTCCATGATGGGAGAAATGAGTTTCTTCCTAGGACTTCAAGTCAAGCAATCTTCAGAAGGGATCTTCATAAATCAATCCAAATACGTGAAAGATTTGATCGCCAAGTATGGAGTTCAATCAAGCAGAACTGTAACGATTCCAATGAACACCAACTGGAAGATTGAACCAGGATCTGAAGGGAAGTCAGTTGATTCCAGCAAATACAGAGGGATAATAGGATCCCTGCTGTATCTAACAGCAAGTCGTCCAGACATCTCTTTCGCAGTCGGAGTGTGTGCCAGATTTCAAGTTGATCCAAAGGAAGCACACATGCAAGCAACCAAGAACATTCTCAAATATCTCAAAGGAACTCAGAATGTTGGGTCATGGTAGAAGACAATCTACAGTGGTTACTCGCATTTAGACTTCGGAGATCGATTGGACAGAAAATCAACTTCAGGAACTTGTCAGTTCTTAGGAAGTAAGTTGATTTCATGGTTTTCAAAGAAACAAACGTGCGTCGCAACTTCCACGACAGAAGCTGAATATATGGCCGCTGGAAGCTGCTGCTCGCAAATTCTCTGGCTGAAACATCAGCTGGATGACTATGAAGTAAAAACTGGACAGGTTCAAATACACCTTCAGTTTACGGGTACTGAAGAACCTATCCACTCGAATTACGCGCTTCGAGCAAGCGTACCTTTACCTAACCTTTCTGGGTTTGGGTTTGGGTATGGGGTTCCAACTATGAACGAGTTCTTATAATTAAGAACTTCAGAGTATGATGAACTCGTTCGAAATCTAGGCTTAAGATAAATAATGAGTTTGGCCTAGGGAACAGACGAAAAACTAAGCAGTTTCTTAACTAGAAACACTTTAAGATAAAGTGTTCTTTGATCTATGTAGAACCGCTTGAGAGCTTTTGAAAGAATAATGATTTCAGATAATGAAAGCTTGTAGAGAGTTTTTCGTATCTGATCCTGAGGTTGAAGACGGGTTTATATAGGTAGAGATTCAAGACTAGCCGTTGGAGGAGCCGTTTGAATCTTACCTACTCTTCTTAAATACAAGATCTGCCGTTGGGCGTATCTGCACCTGTCTTCATTTGTGTCACATCCTAGGTTCTGAAGTCTAGGATGCGATCTCGCAATCCCTCATTGGTCGAGGTAGGTTGACTTCCTCTCGATTCCGTGATCTTCGCCTTTAGAGCCGGCTTTTGAATTCGTAGCCGGACTGTCTCGACGTGGAGTCTTCGGAGATAGTTCCTTTGTTCTCGCATACCGGACTGGACCGTGTTTTGAACTCGCTCGAATTCTCTTCGGCTTGATCGAGCTCTGTTTGGATCACTCGGGGAAGGTTGACGCCTCGTCTTGTCTTTTGCTAGTGACTCCATTGTAGACACACTCGGGTCGACCGTCGTCTTCCGCTAGGCCGACTCTCGCCGTAGACACGGGGTCGACTGCTGTCTTCCGCTTCCTTAACCTGTAATCCTAGAACATTTTAAGGCTCAAACATGCGAGCTGGAAAATACTATTTAGGTTGGCGCGATCATCTATTCGGTTGGAGAATCAGTTGGGTTTTGGTATTAAATCGAAACCTTATAATTTTCCCAACACCATAGAAACAAATTTAGTAACAAAAGTTCAGATTCTTTGCAATAAATTCTATACTTTTCATAGAATTTTCATTTTCGTGTCTAGAATTAAAATGAATGTAATTATTTGATGTATAATAATAGTATATAATTAGTAATAACGATTTTCAATAACAAATTTAGATAATTGATTTTATATAAACAAAAGTAATGAAAATTTTATTTTTTGTATAATTATATAATACTCCATAGAATAATAGATTGAAGAAATCACCTGTTGGGAAAATTATAAGAGTTTTGATTTGATACCAAAACCAAAATGACTCCAACCGAGTAGATGATTGCGCAAGCATAAGTGTTTTACCAGCTCGTTTGTTTCAGCTTATAGAGTTTCTAAGTTTACATGTGAAGATGTTGAAGACAGCAGAAGATCTAGCTGAAGGATCAGCTGACTAAAGATCAGCTGAGTTCGAATCAGCTGAGTAATTCATCAGAGCTGACACAACAGAAAAGCCCAGCAGCGCTGTACTAGATTACAACAGACAAGAGAAGAAAGACTCAGCTAAACCAGCTGAGTACACAGCAAGGCAAGCCAAGTCGAGTGGTCAGTAACGATATCCAAATCCAAGACGATCAAGTTCATCCAGACACAGTTGTAGGAAAGATCCAGCTCGTGTGACGACACAACTCAGAGTCACTAGCACAGCAGAGTCGAAGTCAACTTGAGATAAATATTAGAGCTGACCTGGACCAACTGGAACTCGACACCTCAGCACCTAGAAGTCAGACCTAGGACTGCTATACGAGGAAATCAATGATGAAGACAAGACCAATTTGTCAGAAGTTAGATAGAGATTCAGAACAGCTATTTCCAACGGCTAGTTCTAATCTCTCCCTATAAATATGTGTCTTCTCCATCATCAGAAAAAGTGAGAGAGAACACGAAATGAGAGAACAGAAGCTACACAGAAAAAAGACGACCCAAGTCAATTTCAAGAACTCTCTGAAAGTTTCAAGCAACATGCATTCTTCGGAGTTCATATATGTTCACATGCTGCTTCTGCTCTCTCCCATTAAAATCTAGGCAAATAATCCTTCCTATCTTAAGCCTAGTTTGAACGAGTTCATCATACTCAAAGTTCTTCATTGTAAGAACTCGTTCATAGTTGGAAACCCCAAATCCAAACCCTCAAACCCAGAAAAAGGTTAGGTTAAGGTCAGGTTCTGTAGTACCCGTAAAATACAGGTTAGGTTCTGTACTATCCGTAAACTACAGGTTAGGTTCTTTAGTACCCGTAAACTGAATGTAGGCTTCAGTTGTGCCCGTAAACAGACTGGTTACGTTTCGATACGCATAAACTTGTTGTCGCAGCCCGACTTAGAATGAAGATGACCAAGCCGGTGGGTCCCACGACGTACACAATTTATGATTAACCAAGGAACAAGATAACAGCCCAGTTATCCAACAAAAATCAATCATACAATGAACCATACTTTTCAAGGCAAACTCAAGTCGAATCAAATATCAAACAACGACATCAATAATAATTTATTTTTCAAGTTCAAAATCAAAATAACGAGAATAGTCAAAATACAACACCATCTCATATCAAAGTTTAGCAACGGAAACAAAGTTTATCAAGTCATAGTTTTAATCATCATAATAGGACAACAATTACTGAATAAGTTCAGAGTGTTGCAGCGGAAAAACATAACACACCTTTGGTTATATGTATGAAGACATATAACCCTGCTCAACATCAACAAAAACTCAAGAGGTTAACAACAAAAGTCCGCCCAACACACTCCTTTCCCATCCGAGCTAACCTGCACATTTTAAAAATAACATGCAGGGCTGAGTACTTTCGCACTCAGTGGACACATGCCAAAAATAATTGAAAACTGCTGCTTAGAGCTATAGATTGAAAACTTGCCATAAAGCATATCACAAGTATTTATATATACTAAAACAAACCTGTGCTTGCCAAAACCTTTTCTTTCATTATAAGTGACTGCAGTAAAAAAAATACTTTTTATGTATGAACCACATCTACCATAACTTTTGAGTGTTGAGAAGTAGGCCTCCTTCTCAAACACTTGTAATCGTCCCACCAAAAAGGAAGGCTCCCGATTACAACATAGTGTACACAAATCCCACCTTAAGTAGGACCGAATTCGTCTTTCCTTGATAGAGGGTATCATACAAAAACTTCAAAAATTGGCAAGTCAATCACTTTAAAAATCATCACAACTATATATAATCATAATATCACATTCTTTATTTCTTTAGTTCAGAAAGCCCACCTGGACTGTCGTTACTTTATTTACTTTTATTCTGCTCGGCTTCTCCTTACTTTCCAATCCCGCTCGATCCTTCAATTTAATAATTAAATTTAAACATAAGAGTGAGAAAATTTAAATATTTAAATGAGGGATGCTGATTCTATACTTAATATTTCTCTACTTAGATTCGACTTTTTCAAGGGTTTTTCTCTCGGCACTTTGAAACTAAATTTTCTAATTACTTTTCTTTCTTACTTAATTTCTTAATTGATAATTAATCGATTATAACTTCAGGAAATATTTAAAAACTTATAATCATATAATTCATCATTCAACTTCATAAATAAACATATAAACATATAATCCACCATCTAACTTTGCAAATAAGCATATATATATATATAATTAAAAATTAAACTCATATTAATTACTTCATCAATCAATTAAACTAATTCTTAATCATATTATCATTCCAAAGAAATTAAATATATCATGTAATCATATAAACATTTAATTAGCACTTAAACTCTTCATTTAAATAAATAAGCATATTAAAATGCTTAACTTCTATATTAACACATAATCTTAGCATAATATTAATAAAATATGTCCTTGACATATTTATTTATTAATGACGTATCATTAATAAATTAATTCATCATAAGTACGTCATTAGTAACTAATGACCATCAGCATATATAATTAAAAGCTAAAATTATTAGCATTTAATTAATGATTATCATCATCATTACCATTCATTTAACATTTTAACTTTTGTGTTTACGGAAGAAATTACTAGAAAAAAAACTGAGCTAACTAAAAACTAAGCTAGCTGGAAAAAAAAACCAAGCTAGCTGGGAAAACTGAGCTAGTTGGAAAAACAAAAGCTAGCTGAAAAAACCAAGCTAGCTGGAAAACTGAGGTAGCTGGAAAAACAGCTAGCTGGAAAACCAAGCTAGCTGGAAAACCAAGCTAGTTGGAAAACTGAGCTAGTTGGAAAAACCAAGCTAGCTGGAAAAACCAAGCTAGTTGGAAAAACAAAGCTAGCTGGAAAAACAAGCTAGCTGAATCCAGTTGAGTTAATCAAGTTGGCTGGATCCAGCTGAGTTAAGTTCCAGAAATCCTCATTCTCACGAAATTTAAATTTCGAATTTCTTACAAATTAAGGCAAGGGGAATTTTAACTCATTCAATCCGTATATCATCATGCTCAAAAACATCATATAAGCTCAAATATCAATTCACGCATATAAGATCAAAATCAAAAATCCTTATTTTTAGCCCTTAATTTCGCCCTTTTTAAAATTAATTAACAATTGATCAAATCTTGCTAAATTGAATCACTAAACATGTTTATATAAACCTCACATGAACTCATATAAATCATTAATTTGATCTTTGAAATCAAGAATAAAAAACCCTTAATTTTTCTCAAAATTTAAACATAATACAACCATGGGTTAGGGTTTGATTCATTATGATTTAATAGTAGAAATGGAATCTAGATCAGGGATTTAACATCATACTTGAAGATCAAATTCATCTACCAACATATGCATAATTTTTGAAAATTCTATAAAATGAAATAGATGGATTTTGCTAAATCTTGAATTATAAGCTTAATAAATAGCAGATCTAACCTTTTTACTTGATTTGGATGGTATTGTCTTTGATTACTTGAGCTTGAACAAGCTTCTTTAATGGAGTTAGTGAGCGAGAGTGTGTGTGTTGTCGTGTGTTATGCGAGAGAGTGAAGATGAAGATGGATGCTAACACACTTAATAAATAGCTAAGTCCAAATACATTGAATTATAATTACTTGTTGGACGCAACCTTTGACTAATCTCCAACATCCATCATCATTACATGTTGGATAAGGTGAGGTGTCCCTCCCAAATTAATAAAATATTAGACATTAGTGATAGCATATCTAAATTAAGATATTATGCTTTAAAATTAATACTAACAATATCTTAGCATATATTCCCCTAGATATTGCTAGATTAAGAAAAGTATTATTAGGAAATAATAATTAAACTCATAATACAAGCTTTATTTCCTAGGAATAATTATGCATAATAACTTGGCTTAATTAATTAATTAAACATATAATTAATTAACTAAATATTAAGCATATAAATCTTAATCTTGAATCTTGAAAGTTTGAAGCTTGGTGTGAAGAATAAAAATGGAGTGTGTGAGAGTGTGTGTTTGATCGAGAGAGAAGAGAGAGCTGCTGCTCTTGTGTGTGTGCGTGAGTTGAGAGGTGAGAGTGAGAGATAACTCTCTTTTAAAAGTCTTAACCTAGGTCTAGATATAGGGTAGGGTTAATATTAAATTCTAACTTAATTGTTAAGTTAGGTAATTAGTTAATTAATTAATAAATTCAATTAATTAATAACAAATTAATCTTCTAATAACACTCTAATTTCTCAACACAGTAATTAAGCTTAAGGTTTCACGAACCTGAGTTAAAAATCTCACAGAAAGAATCGGAGATTCGAAATATTTTCAAAACGACCGAAACTAAATTTTTAACTAATAATTTACGTAAAATTTTACGTAATTAAATTAAATTCTTCTTTCAGTCAATTTATGACTAAACATTTATCATTTATTGATAAATGTAAAAACTTCTTCATTTCGGATTAACCGAGACAATCATTCTTAATTAAAACTCATTTTTCCGGTAGAATATATCTGCCGGATAAAATTTTCTGAACGAAAATTTTTCTTTTACTGAAATCTTATCTTTCTTACTAATTTAATTAATCTTAATACTCAAAAAAGACGAAATACTACATTAATTAATTAAACATTATGCATATAATTATTAATTTAAATTGATTAATTAATTCTTTAATTAATCAAACATTAATCAGTTAATCATAACGACTTTAATTAAAAAGCTCTTGAACTATAAAAATTATTAGAGTTTCTCCAACTCTAATAAGCTTTCTTTATGAATTTTCAGAAATAAAATCCGAAAATAAAATAAATTATCGAATAGATTTTATGATTTCCGAAGAAATCAAATCTTTCAACATAGCATATATTTCTCAAATAACTTCAAACATATAAGCACATAGTCATAAACATCTTCATTATCTCATTTCGGATTAATCGGAACGAGAATAAATCTTAAATTATTAAAATTCGGTAAATTAGGGCTGCCGAAAAATTTTAATTGCCGGAACTTATTTTCTTTCTAAGCTCTCACAGCTTAATTCTTTTAGACGAGCTCTTAATTAATTACTAAGATCGGTTATGAAAAAGCGGGATACTACATTCTCTCCCCCTAAAAATAAATTTCGTCCCGAAATTTACTTATCTCGAGTGAAAAGCTCGGAAATAATTTCCTTCATCTTATCAGTTCCCACGTTGTTTCCTCTGGCCCGTGATGTCTCTGCTTAACCTTTACTAACGCGATTGATTTATTTCTAAGGTCCGGTTCTAGGGTCACTCCTTCTTGATGATTCTTCCAATGATGATAGCCAGATTTTAAATCATCTTTGAGGAAACACTAGCTCCTCTTAGCTTATCAAACAGATCATTTATCCTTGGCAAAGGATATTTATTCCTCAACATTAACTTATTTAACTCTCTGTAGTCTTACACATTATCCTGAGGTATTGGCTTCAACATAAGCTCTTCTGAGGTATGTCAAGAAGGTTTTGACTGACATCTTAAAGGAACCAATCTCAAATTCTAGATTAGGGCAAACATGCGTGGCTGAGGTAGCTTTTGACTATCGGGGTCGATACTCTTAAGTTTTGGCTAACCCGTTTTAGTTTAAGGCTAAGAGTATCTACGCATGCACTTAGTATAAAGGAATGTGATGCACCGGTATCAAAAAGAATTATTATAGGTACACCACTTATCCAACCCATACCTGCCAGATTGCCCTGATCTTTAACGCATGTTTCCTGATTGAGATCAAAATCTCTCTGATGCTGCTGCTGTGGTGACTGCTGCTGCTGTGGTGACTGCTGCTGATTTGGCTGAGGAACTCCTTCAATGGCCTTTAGATGCTGAGGCTGAGACTGATTAGGTCTTCCTCCACCAGTCCCTTCATGCTTATTTGGGCACTGATAAGAGTAATGACCGGGTTGCCCACATGCATAGCAACTGTTACTTCCTGATCTGCAGATTCCCTGGTGCATTTTTCCGCACTTAGAGCATGGAGAAATTCCTTGCTGTCTCTGAGACGAGCTATCTTGACCAACAATATGAAGTCTATATTTTTCTTGGGTCGATTGTTGGTGACTCTGTCCATACCATGACTTCTTGCTAGGTTGATTTTCAGCATTCCACTTTCTTTTTCCCTTTTTAATCTGAGTTTGGTGCGAATCTTGCGATTTAACGGTCACTGGGAATTGATTTGGGAAAGGTGCTAGAATCTGAACTGGTTTTTCTAGCTGCATTGCCAACTCCATATCTAAGGCTCGATTTAACGCTTCAGCGTAGGTCATAGCACTCTGACTTGCTAAGACCACTTTTATATCTTGTCTAAGTCCGGCAAAGAAAGAGTTCGGACATCTTCTCATCTGAATCCACTTTATCAGGGGCGAAACGAGCTAACTCACAAAATTCATGATCGTACTCTGACACCGTCTTATTTCCTTGCATGAGACTTGCAAACTCGTTTTCTTTTTGCTTGCGATAACTTCTCGGAACGTACTTCTCAAAGAGGGCTTCTTTGAACTGCTCCCAAGTGAGATTTTCAAACTGTTCGGGAGTATAAATTCTCTGACGGGTTTTCCACCAATAGTCGGCAGATCCTTTCAGCTGATATCTCATACATGTGAGACGCTCACGGTCATCACATCGAAGAAACCTAAAGATTCGTTCTAAAGCACGAATCCACTCTTCTGCTACTGACGAATTTCCTTTTCCGTCGAAGGTCGGAGGATTTTGTCGAAGAAAAAGTTCTTCGACCCTCCTTTCAGGCTGAGGAAGTGGGGTAGGTTCTCTTTCTTGCTCGTCATCCACCCTACCTCTGGGTATATTTCTTGGCGGCATTCTGACTAAACAACTAAGGTTTTCTAAAAAAATTATACTTCCTTTAAAACGAATTTTACTTCCTAAGTTAATTAATTAGTAAAATTCTTACTTTCTTTAAATAAAATTAAAGGAACAAAATTTTTCTAGGTTTTTAAAAACTTTAGAAAAATTCTTAATCACATCATTAACACATAACATACTCATCATAATTAATGAATCAAACGATTCACTCTCATTATCATAAATAATGAATCACACGATTCATTTTCTTCATATAATCACTTCAACAATTAAGCATAAAATAATTCAAGTAGCAATTGTTTTTCATGCTCAACATTGCTAAATATAATTAGCTCATGCATTCTTTTTTTTTTGAAGAGGAAATAGCTTTCATAAAACTAGGCCAAATCGGCTCACGAAATGAATAACATTATCTTGACATATAAACTTCATTATAAATTCTTTTGAGATATTAACTTCATCTCAAACCTTTTTTTCTAAATCATAACTAGAATATAACTAACGGAAAATAAAACAAGAACACAAACAAAACAACCAAGAACTAAACTAACGATGAATGAAACGAATAACGAACGAAACGGACGGCAAACGAAACAAACAACAAATGGAACAAACTACAAATGAAACGAACTAAGAAAACCCGGCGCTGGATCGAACCATCCCATGCGCCATCATCGTCATTTCGCATCTCAAGGTCGCGCGAATTTTTTTTTTTATTAATTCTCATTTCTTTATTTTAAATCTTCTTCTTCATTACTTAAACTTTATCAAAACTCTTCTAATATCTATAAATATTAAGCTAACGGAAGAAAAGAACGGTGAATGAAACGAACTATGAACGAAATGAACTACGAACAAAATGATTGACGAAAGAAAAAATTTCAGCCTGTCTTGCCCAACCACCGCTGGGATCTAGCCGCGGCTGGCATCATGTTCAAAAAAAAAAAAAAAATTCCTCCCAGCCGGGGCTACCATTCAGCCGTGGCTACTGTCTTCTGGCCTGAAATATTTTTTTCGCCAGCCGGGGCTAGCAGTCAGCCGTGGCTGAGTTCGATCCCTGTACTTTTATTACAGCCGTGGCTATCTTTCAGCCGGGGCTGAGTTCGAACCCTGTAATTTTTTTCTAACCGGCGCTGGGATGCAGCCGGGGCTAGGTTCGAGCTGCTGAACACGCTTCCTTCGATTTTCATGCTTTCGATGACTTTTTCACCCTTTAATTATTGATTTAACGCTCTTCTTCACATAAATTAAACTTCATTTACAAAAATTTTCATTTCTTTATTTCACTTTTAACGAAATAATTTCCGACATAAAAATAAAACTCGGAAATTTTCTAAAATGACCGCTTTTGCCATACTTCTTCTTATAATGGAAATTTTACCTCTTCGAGGACTTTTACAAAAACGAGGGATTTTTATCAACAACAAAAACTCCCTACGTTAACCGTGATATTAGGACATCACGCAAAATATACTTTTTCAGAGCGGAATTCTTCATCGCTACCGGATCTTTAAAAACGTACTTAACATATTATGCATTTTTTTACGAAACCTACTAAACAATCATAAAGCTTTAAAACGACAAAGCGTAAAATTTGTTCGATTAATAATCTATTAAATTAACGTCACTCTCTAACTCTCTCTCTGCTCATCCTCTAATAGATCTTCTTCTTCTTTTTCTTCCTCACTTTCAGACTCGGTACTCTCCTCAGCTCTTTCCATTTTATCTAACGTCAAACGGACATCACTCACGTCGACCACACTCGAAAAAGGCCTAAAACTAGGTTAAAACCCTAGATGACTAAACGGCATACGATGAAGATAAAAATATCCTTCGGTTGCTCTGACCTCGGGGTCAACGATCTCCTCGTCCTTGTTATGGTGACGCGGTCCGGACGTACTCCTCTCGTGAAAACGAAAGAAACAAGCTGAGTTCCCAAGAAATAATCAAGCTCTGAAGAATTCAAAGCTTGAAGAGTATCCAAAGAAGGATTTAATGGAACTATATCAATAGAGGGAGTTGAAACCAAACTGTTCACCGAAGCTGAAGGCTTGGGAACAAGAGTAAAACATTTGATAAGGGTAGAGATGAAACATAGCCATTCGACAACGGCTAAGAAAGAAATGATTAACATCAAAACCATAATTATTAGGATAAGGAGAAACATCGGGCTCAGGGTTCTCCTGAGTAATGAGAAGGAATTAGATTGTCTTGAGACATCGAATCTTGAAGTCCTGCTCCATCCACTCGGATTGGTGGCTGCTATAGTCCGGCGGTGGTGCAGAGTAGCACATATACTGAGTACAAATCTCAGCTATGAATCCACGGCAATCTCCGTAGAGCATACGCACTACAAAAAAACCAAGATTTACCAACGGAATTACTGACGGATTCAAAATCCCTCAGTAAATACCGACGGATTTATGACGGAAAAAAAGTGGGTCGGCTAAAAAATATTTACCGACGGATTTCTGACGAATTTCTGACGGACATTTGGCTGGGTAATTCGCGCCGTAAATACTGACGGATTTACCGACGGATATTCCCTTGTTAAACTTACCAACGGAAATATCCGTTGGTAAAGTTCATTATTTATTTAAAAAAAAAAAAATAAATTTACCGACGGATTCCTATCCATCAGTAAATATTTTAATTTTTTTTCGATTTAATTTTTTTTATTTATGGATTTAGTGACGGATTTACCAACGGATTAGTGACGGAAATTTAGTAACGGATTATTTTCCGTCAGTAAATTTGTTAAAAAAAATTCAAAATAAAAATAATTTTATTTACCAACGGATTTTGCATCCGTCGGTAATATTCATTTAAATATTTTCGATTTAAATTCTCTGCTTTATATAGTGACGGATTTACCAACGGATTAGTGACGGAAACTTAGTGACGGATTTGTTTCCGTCAGTAAATTTGTTAAAAAAATTCAAAATAAAAAATAATTACTTTTACCAACGGATTCTGAATCCGTCGGTAAAATTCTTTTAAATATTTTCGATTTAATTTTTCTTCTTGAGATAGTGACGGATTTACCAACGGATTTGTGAGGGAATATTTGTGACGGACGCAAATCCGTCGGTAAAATTTAAAATTTATTTAAAATAAAACTTTACCAACGGATTATCCGTCGGTAATCCGTTGGTAAATAGGTTAATAGTGACGGTTTTCATATCCGTTGGTAAACCCTAAACCGTAAATCGAAATTCTATAGTTAACGACTCTAACAATGTTCCGTGTTGATCGATGGAATCGATAAGATTACCAAGTAGTTGACTTTCTTGTACTCGATGTGCGCTAATTGCTTCTCTATTAATGGTGGTGATTAGTTAATAACGTCCGTGAAAGTCGAGGGAAACAAAGATCGATCGAGTTAGACAAATGTGAGTAATTAATCTTCACCCGATCAATATATAGGTTGCGAGCCTTGTTTCTAGAATTATGATTTTGACTCGTTTCTCAAATAATGGCTGTGATTAGTAAACAATGTATGTGAGAATCGAGAGAAACGAGAAGATCGCGAGATACAATATCGATGTTGACAAATCTTGACTTGTGTACGCTCGACTCTCGAGCGTTGATTAGTTCACAAAGTCCGTGAGAATTGAGGGTGTCGTAGAGATCAAGTTAGATGGTGACTCGACTACAGGGTCGTTTCAGGCATAATTTTATCACTTATAAATTTAATTTTTTAAATTTATATTTAGTGACGGAATTTTCCGTCAGTAAATTTACACATAACGGGAAAAAAATTTACCGACGGATGGTTCCGTCGGTAAATACCAACGGATGTTGTATCCGTCGGTAAATTTAGCCGGGTCAAATATTACCGACGGATACAATCCGTCGGTAAAATTGAATTAGTACAGCGTACGCGTCTCTTCCCCCTCACTTCTCTCTTTGCCCTAATTCCATCCCTCTCCTACTCCCGCCGCCGTCGTGCTGTCATCGTCCCGCCGCCGCCGTTGTCCTGCCGCCGCCGTCGTCGTGCTCCCTGGTAAGTCCTCTCACTGTCTCTCTCTCGCGCGCGCTCTCTCTCTCTCTCTCTCTGACTCTTTCTCCTTATAGTGCCGTTGTCGTTGCCGTTCCACCGCCGTTGCCGTTCCGCCGCCGTTTTGCCTCCACTCCGCCGTCCCGTTGCCGTCTTCGGGTAAATCCTCTCGCGCGTTCTCTCTCTCTCTCTCTCGCTCTCTCTGTCTCTCTCTCTGACCGTTTACTGATTGAACAGCGTCGCCATCGCTCGCCGTCGCTCTGCCGTCGCTCCTCCTTCCCGTCGCCGCCGGCCAGTTGCTGCCACCGACCTCAGTTGCTGTCACCGGATTCCGCTGCCGGCCAATCTCACCCCTCCCCTGCCATTGCACCACTGCCGCCCTCCTCTCTTCCAAGTCAGTTTCTCAATTTAATTAGGTGCTGCAAATTAATTAGGATTTAGGATTATGAGTTTATTTGGAACAAATTAAATATTTTTTTGCTTTGTTAAGTGCCTATGTTATATGTTGTATGTTGTAGTATGTATATATATTTGTCCATGTTGAAGTATGTATATATTTGTAGTATGTTTTTTGTCCATGTTATAATTTGTAGTATGCATATCATTCAATACATGAATGAGTTAGTTATATATGTTTTATATTTTTGTGATCGAAGCATAAGAGCATGAAATTTATGAGTTTATAAGTTATTGTGAAGTTTTGTATGTCTTTGGATATATATTATTGTGGAAAGATGTAATTAATTTCTTAAGGATCTACTCTCTTTGGGATAGAAATTAATTACATCTTAAGAACCAACAATGTGATGTTAAAGTTTATTTCAATATATTGATGTAATTATTTATCATTATATGTTGGGGATGAACTTAGAACTTTATTGGTGAAAGATGTAATTAATTTCTTAAGGATCTACTCCCTTTGGGATAGAAATTAATTACATCTAAATTAAAGACATTCACATTGGGGGTAGATATAGACGTTTAGAACCATTATGGTTAACATAGCTGGTAGAGTCGAGCACTTGGTAGTTAAGATAGAGGGGTTATGCTGCCCAATTTTTGTTTGAATTTTAAAATTACTGCATTTTTATAATATTCTTGTCTTCATCACCTTACTTCATTTTATTGTTATAATTTATAAGAATGGGTGATGATCGTGAGTGGATGTATCGACGTAAGATTGATGGGTATGCTATTAATCCGAATGTTTTGAGTGGACTTGATATCTTCATTGAAAAAGCAACTACACAGACAGAATGTAGGGATGGAGATAAGATTAGATGTCCGTGTAGGAAATGTAAGAATTTGTGGTACAGAGAAACAGATGAAGTAAGGTCTCACCTTGTGAAGAATGGGTTCATCTGGCACTATGAAAATTGGAGGTTTCACGGAGAGAGAGTAATAGATAGACCGAATGAGAACATTGACATTGAACAGCAGCAGTACAGTAGTACGTACCATGAGATGGTTATAGATCATGCTGGTCCCAATTATAATACTGGGGAGACGCCGAGTACTGAAGAGCAACCGAATGCTAAAGCTCAACAAATATATGACATGTTGAAGGCTGCAGATAGGCCAGTTTCTTCCAGTAGCGATTGTGAGCATTCACAGTTGTCCCTCGTGGTTCGTCTTATGAGCATGAAGGCGGAGAACCACATTTCGGAGAGGTGCTTTAACCAGATCACAGAGTTGATGAAACAACTTCTTCCTAATGACAGCTTGGTTCCCGATAACTTCTACAGCACAAAGAAATTGCTACGTGGCATGGGTCTGCCAGTAGAAAAAATCGATGTTTGTCCCAATAACTGCATGATTTATTGGAGAGATGACAAGGACTTGGAACACTGTAAGTTTTGTGGTACATCACGCTATAAGGAGAGCCATCGGGCATCTGGAAGCCGTAAGAAGAAGCGTGTAGCAGCCATGCAGATGCACTACTTTCCACTAACTCCTCGACTTCAGAGGCTCTATGCATCTAAAGCAACAGCAGAACACATGCGTTGGCATGCTACTTCTTCTTCAAACGATGGGATTATGCGCCATCCTACGGACTCTCCTGCATGGAAGCACGTGAACAGTGAATATCCGGATTTTGCTTTAGAGGCTCGAAATGTCAGATTGGGTCTTTCAACAGATGGATTTGCTCCCTTTGACCAAGCAGGACGGAAATATTCATCTTGGCCAGTTATTGTCACACCTTATAACTTGCCTCCTTGGTTGTGCATGAAGGCACAATTTATGTTTCTCACAGTCCTAGTGCCTGGTCCACGCAATCCCAAGATGAAATTGGATGTGTTTTTGCAGCCGCTCATAGAAGAGTTGAAAAATTTGTGGGAGGTGGGTGAGCAAACGTATGATGTGTTCCTAAAGCAGAACTTCCAGATGCGAGCAATATTGATGTGGACAATTTCTGATTTTCCAGCATACGCTATGTTGTCTGGGTGGAGCACAGCTGGAAGATTGGCTTGTCCACATTGCATGGAAGATACAGAAGCATTCAGTCTAAAGAAGAGTGGCAAACAGTCATGGTTTGACAACCATCGGAAGTTTTTACCTCTTAATCATGCATTTCGCAAAAATAAAACTGCATTCACAAAGAATAAATTGTGCAAGACCTATCCACCCGAACCAAAATCAGGGGAAGAGCAATTGAGAGAAATAGAAGGATTGGGTTTTCTTAAGGTAACAGAAGACTATGATGATATAAACACGAAAATATCTAAGGATCCCAATGTTGGGTGGAAGAAGAAAAGCATATTTTGGGATCTCCCCTATTGGAAAAAACTTTTGATTCGACATAATCTGGATGTCATGCACATTGAGAAAAATGTATTTGACAACGTGTTCAACACTGTTCTCAATGTCCAAGGGAAAACGAAGGATACAACAAAATCTCGAGAAGAACTAAACACAATTTGCTCGAGACCAGAATTGATGCGTAATGAGACGACTGGAATGTATCCAAAAGCTTGTTACATGCTTGATAAAAATGAGAAGAAGGTCTTACTGCAATGGGTAACAAATCTTAGATTTCCTGATGGATATGCATCTAATATTACTAGATGTCCAGATATGCTCCAGCTAAAGATGAGTAATATGAAAAGTCATGACTGTCACGTGTTCATGCAACTCTTGTTACCTATTGCATTTCGTGAACTTCTTCCTCAACCTGTTTGGAAGTCGATCACAGAGCTAAGTCTCTTCTTCAAGGACTTAACAGCCCGAACAATTAAAGAAGAAGACATGCAAATTTTGCACAAAAAAATACCAGAAATTTTGTGTAAGCTTGAGCGTATCTTTCCGCCTAGTTTCTTTGATTCAATGGAGCACTTACCAATCCATTTAGCTGAAGAAGCTCGCATTGCTGGTCCGATTCAATATCGGTGGATGTATCCATTTGAAAGGTACTTGAGAACATTGAAAAATAATGTCAAAAATAAAGCAAGAGTTGAAGGGTCCATCAGCAATGCTTACATAATGGAAGAAGCATCAACGTTTGGTTCCTATTATTTTGAGGATAATGTGACCACAAAGTTGAGGGTCGTGCCTCGTAATGATGATGGGGGAGCTGATAATGACGATCCTAATTTGCTGTCCATTTTTAAAGGTGTAGGACGTCCTCTTGGAACAAAGATAAAAAGATACTTGGATAGTAAAGAGAACAATGTAGCACATCTGTATATTCTATCCAATTGCATCGAGGTTGCAGACACATATGTGAAGTGAGTATGAACGTGCATGTTCAATACATATTATGAATTGCTTATATATTATTAACTAAAACCTACTTAATTTTTGAAGATTGTTTCAAGATGAAGTGCGAGAAAAATTGCCTTTAATCCCAGGATCCGATTTAGATAAAAAGTTTGATGAGGAGTTCGCCTGTTGGTTCAAAGAATATGTAAGTTTAAATATATTTTAGTGTACGTAACTTGTATATATTTAAACAATGATAATAATCTAACTATCACAGGTTAGACGTTCTTCTACGTCGGTGAACCGAAATATCAAGGATCTTGCAGAAGGGCCATTATTAGGGGTTGATACATATTCTGGCTATTATGTTAATGGATATAGATTTCATACGATAGATCATGCTTCGGATAAGAAGACTATGAACAGTGGAGTATGCATAAAAGGCTCAGTTTATGGCAGTGATGTGCAAGACTATTATGGCCGCTTGTTGGAGGTCTGTGTGCTGGAGTATCCTGGTCATCCTAAGAAAACAATTAGTTTGTTTAGATGTGAATGGTTTGATATGTCACCTTTGGGGACTTCAGTGCATCCAGAATTCAAGTTGGTTTCAATTAACCACACCCGTAGATACAAAAAGTACGATCCATTTGTTCTAGCACACCAAGCCACTCAAGTATGCTATTGTCCTTATCCTAGCATGAATCAAGCTAAGAAGTCTTGGTGGGAAGTGTGTAAAATCAAAGCAAGATCTAATGTAGAATTACCTGAACAAGTCATGACATCTGCTTCAACATTAGATGAATCTTTCCAAGAAGATGATGTGGTTTTGACACAGATGGATAGTGACAGACCGAATGAGGATGATGACACTACAACAGTTCATCATCCAAGAGGTGGGATGGTAGAAATCGATGAGAACGAGGGTGAATCTAATGACGAAGAAATATTTTCGTCTGATGATGAAAGTAGTGATGATGATGATGAGTAGGAGCATACACTAATTTGTAATTATTTGTTTTTTTGAAACATTTTTTTTAGTAGTAGTGATGATGATGATGAGTTGAAATATTTGTTAACTTATTTTTCTTAGATGATGAATATATATATATATATATATATAGATTAATTGCCGTTGGATTTCTTGTATTGTATGTTACTTAATAATGCAGATATGTCTTCGAGCCGCCGCCGTAGTTTGTCCTCCTGCGCCGGTACCTGAGACACCAGAGACGCCAGTGGGCGAGACTGGGTCTAGTGCACCGTCACGAGGCGTTCCAGCGAGGGCTGCTTTTTGGCTTGGGCCTAATGGGTTAGTATTAATTATTTATAATTACTTTGTTGATTTATTATAATTTGCTAAATGTTAATTGCTTCTCTCCACAAGGAATTACTGAATGATGGCAATATTGCCCAGACGTGCACTTCAATTTTTAAGAGGGTTGAGAATCCTACAGGCTTCAATTGGAAGTTGACACCAAAAGTGGTGAAAGATAAGTACTTTGATGAATTTAAGGTAAATAACAATTAATATTTCATATTTATTGATTAATTAACTTTTTTTTATCTAACTATTGAATTTTGTAAATGATGTTAAACAGAAATATTACACGTGGGAACCTGAGTGGGAAACTCAGGTGTACAAGCGATGGGAGTCCAAGGCACGTCAAAGATACAGCGGCTGGATTAATTATTTGAAGGGAGAGCGTCCAGATAAGCCGGCATATATCAATGAAGAGATGTGGGATGGTTTGTGTGAGTATTGGGATCATCATGAGGTCGTTGAGAAGAGTCAAAAAGCTAGTAGAAACCGGTTGTCGGAGCCAGATGGGCCAGGAACCGGTATTAGCAAACACAAGGGAGGTTCCAGGCCTGTTCGTCGACTTCTTGACCAGATGGTTAGTAAATTATTATTTAATTATTAATTTATTACTTATATATATTTGCTAACTAAACATCTATTTTGTTTATCTTACATGAATAGTTCCAGACTCGAGGGGTCCCACCAACCCAGTTATTGCATGACGTTTTCCTACATCAGCACATGAAAGCTGATGGAACTCCATTGACTAAAAAGGATAAAAAGATTGATGTAAGTATTCTTAAATATTTTCTAATTATTACATCTTATTAACTAAGTTATATATTCATAATACTTATAATTTTTCAAATGTAACTTGCAGAGACGGATTAAACAGCTTGCTGCTGAACAAGGAGAGGGGGCAAATCTGAACGAGATCTACAAGACTGTGGTGCAGGAGTACGAACTAGCTCATAAGCAGAGGGTGTACTCCTTTGGAACACACGGGTTGATGGTCCCTGAGCTGGGTACTTGGTGTAGAGGGGGGGGGTGAATACACCAAGTAGATTTTTCTAAACTTTTGTCAAGTTAAAACGGAGTTGAGTGAGAGCTCAGTTATTGATCCAATGTGAGGGTCACTGGGTAAACAACTCACTGGCGGTGCGGAAAGTGGTGGTTTGAAAACTTTAGCTCGCTTACTTAGAAAACTCGCCTTGAAAATATTAACTTAGTTTTCAGCTTAGTCAGGTTATGCAACTTTTCGAGAGACACAGCTGTCTTTGGAGATCAGCTGTGTGTGCAGTTTTGAGCAAGTATGCAATGATATGAAGGCGTTAGTACACAGCTGAATATAAAGCAAACGTAAAGAGAGAGAGAGAGAAACACGCGAGTTTTTACGTGGTTCGGAGTAACACCTCCTACGTCCATGACCAGGTTTACTGGTAATCCACTACCACTTGGTTTCCAAGTACCAAGCAACTTCACAACTCTAACCCGAGCCGTGTTCCAACTTGCGGGCACCGTCAAGCCTATACACCTTCGCTCATGCGGGCATCGAAGAACCTATCCACTCGAATTACGCGCTTCGAGCAAGCGTACCTTTACCTAACCTTCTCGGGCTCGGGGTTTGGGTATGGGGTTCCAACTCGTGAACGAGTTCTTACAATTAAGAACTTCGTAGAGAGATGAACTCGTTCGAAATCTAGGCTTTAGATATACAATGAGTTTGGCCTAGGGAACGGACGAAAAACTATGCAGCTTTCTTAACTAGAAACACTTTAAGATAAAGTGTTCTTTGATCTATGTAGAATCGGGAGCTTTTGAAAGAATAAAGAATTCAGAAAGTGAAAGCTTGTAGAGAGTTTTTCGTTTTTGATCCTGAGGTTGAAGACGGGTTTATATAGGTAGAGATTCAAGACTAGCCGTTGGAGGAGCCGTTTGAATCTTACCTACTCTTCTTAAATACAAGATCCGCCGTTGGGCGTATCTCCGCACTGCCTTCATTTGTGTCACATCCTAGGTTCTCGAAGTCTAGGATGTCGATCCGCGTCCTCATTGGTCGAGGTAGGTTGACTTCCTCTCGATTCCGGGATCTTCTCGCCTTTGGAGCCGGCTTTTGAATTCGTAGCCGGACCGTCTCGACGTGTGAGTCTTCGCAGATAGTTCCTTTGTTCTCGTATACTGACCAGCCGTGTTTTGAACTCAGCTCGAATTATCTTCGCCTTGATCGTGCTCGCCGGATCACTCACCGAAGGTTGACGCTCGCCGTCTTTTGCTAGCCGACTCCACCGTGAACACAACTCGGTCGATCGTCGTCTTCCGCTAGCCGACTTCGCCGTAGACACACTCGGGTCGTCGTCGTCTTCCGCTTCCTTAACTCGTAAACTTAGAATATCTAAGGCTCAAAGCGAGCCGGAAAACACTATTTAGGTTGGCGTGATCATCTATTCGGTTGGAGAATCGGGGTTTTGGTATCAAATCGAAACCTTATAATTTTCCCAACAATTTCCCCTTTTTGATGATGCCAAAACCTAACTGAGACAACTTATGATGCAAAGAAATTTGTGTTTTATTAATGTAAGAAAATACATTATAACACAGGAAAAAGAAAGAAGGAAAAAAAACTTCGCCTTCAAATTTTTTCGATACTGGTCTTCTTCTTCGCATCCATCGCTTCTTTCTTTTGACTCGTTTCTTCAAATTCGATTCTCGATCCAAATGGTTCCTCTAGCTCAACATTGCCTCTATTGACTTGTCTCTCTTCTCCCTTTCTTCCCCTTTTGGCATGATCAAAACAGGTAGATATCCACCATCGGCCGTTGCGATGTTTTAGTTTGGCGAAACCGTGGTTTTCGGCTACGAGCGGCGAGGTTTAGAGTCTTAGTGGCTCACCGTTGTATTAGCCGGCTCTTCTTCGCCTGCATTAGCCTCGTGATTGCAGACACGCGTCCTTCGATTCACTGGGCGTACCGAGTGCTTGGAGGGATGAGTTGGCACGGGAGATATCATCTTCCGAGTCGGGCACAATCTTCATTCCTTGCAACTTTTGCTTCTTCGTACTTCTTAGATTGAATGAGAAAGTCCGACAAAGACTTCGAGGAGTTGTCTTCGGCTCATATCATCATCATCCAAACAGTGATAGTTGGCGGGTGAAGTTTCTCATTTGAGCTTGGTGCGGGGACTTGAGCATCTTTCATCGGAAGATCTTGAAGCTGGTGTCCCTGTGGAGCTGAAGGAAACTGAGGAGAAGGCGGTTGAAGTATTCCATCTGTCTTGGGGTTTAAGCTTGGTTGATCAGCTGGAATACTCCGTTGCGGTGTTGGGGATGATTATGTTCAAGCAGGGGCGTGAACTTCTCTTCCACCGAAAGAAACGACCGCTTGTGGACCTTCTCGCTCCTCGGAGAGTGATTACGAATTCTCTCATAATGTCACCGGCTTTCCGTCGATCGACCGAGCACCTTTGACTCGAGTCTTCGGTTTGAAGACAAGAGCTTCGCATATTTTGTCTCCTCAAGTAGTTTCCGATTCCTACCGGACGGAGTTAGATGCATGCCGATTTGTTTCCCGCATCTTTTCTCGTGCCTCCCGTGGCGGAGCAAGAGCTTTGACAAGATCGCTCCTTAATACTCCGGTTTCATCAACATCCGGTCCGGGTCTCGTTGACGTTGATTTTTGCATCCCGTGAGTTGTGTGTCCCGTTCTCTCTTTTATGTTGAGAGAAACAAGTGGGGTCGAGGAGGTCTTTTTCCTTTGTCATTCCCGTAAAGTTTTCTTCGCACCTTCCGGTGGATGACGTTCTTGAGCTTTGCGCCTCCTACCGCGCCGGCTCGGTTCTCCGTCGATGGGCTTCACCTTCTTCCTGGACTTCCGTCTTCTTTGAGGTTTCGAGAGTTAAGCAACTCTTATCTTGAAGTTTTGACGTTCTTCGGGTTTGATTGGCTTTGGGAGACATCTTTCTCGGATTCCATGTTCTTTTCTCGCATCTTTTGTTAGTAGAAACAAGTAATACCAATTGATGGAAATAAGAAAGAATGCAAAACAAAACATTCTACGTTTGATGCGTATATCTTCTAGCATATTTAAAGAGATTTCTTGAAAGAATGGACGATCAAGATTTGTCTCGTTGATAAGAAGATCTACGATCGGAGTGATTCTCGCGTCATGTCAATTTAATGAGCGAGAGAGAACGGTTGAGGCGCTTTGACTTTTGCCTCGAAACTCCCATTATTTAATTCTTTGCGTACTTTTAATTAATATTGATTAGAAATGACAAGATGTGAATTGATTTAAAACGTATTGAGTAGTTGTAATTAACGTTATTTCAAACCTCTCGGTGATCATTGTAGTCACTGATACCTCGGTTGAGTGGGTGTCTTTGGTCATCGTGGTTCCAATGTTCCCCTCGAATAATCTTTTCCTTTTCAGATCTGGTTTAGATTCACTGCACCTTCCGATCAGTGGTTGCCTTCCATTCAACTGGTTCTGCTTCTGGCCACTGGTTCCGTCTATTCATTGGTTCGTTCTGGCCACTGGTCTGCTCATTCAATTGGTCTGCTTCCATTCACTGGTCTGCTTCTGGCCTGGTTCTGTTCCATTCACTGGTCTGCTTCCATTCAAGTGAAGCATCGTCCGGGTTGAGAAGTCCAATTAATCCGCACGCATTTTGAATCTTGCTTCTATCGGCGGTTTTGCGAGAATATCACCCGCCGTATGTCCGTGTGAATTTTCTCAACAATCACATCCTTCTTTTCTACGTGATCTCTCGATGAAATGATGTCGTACGTCTACATGCTTGCATCTTGTGTGAAGTACCGGATTCTCCGATATGGCAATCGCACTTGAGCTATCACGTAAAATTGGAACTCCGTCCAGCTTTTACTTCATAGTCATCCACTGATGTTTCACGGAGAATTTGCGAGCAGCAGCCTTCCGCCATATATTCGCTTCGTCGTGGAAGTTGCGACGCACGTTTGTTTCTTTGAAAACCATGAGATCAACTTACTTCCTAAGAATCGACAAGTTCCCGAAGTTGATTTTCCGTCCAATCGATCTCCAACAAGTCCGAATCCGAGTAACCAATACCGTAGATTGTCTTCACTGGGTACTACAGCCCCAACATTCCGAGTTCCTTTGAGGTATTTGAGAATGTTCTTGGCGCTTGCATGTGTGCTTCCTTTGGATCAACTTGAAATCTGGCACACACACCCACAGCGAAAGAGATGTCTGGACGACTTGCTGTTAGATACAGCAGGGATCCTATTATCCCTCTGTATTTGCTGGAATCAACTGACTTCCTTCGCCTGTGTTCAATCTTCCAGCTTGGTGTTCATTGGAATCTTTACAGCTTCGCTTGATTGAACTCCATACTTGGCGATCAAATCTTTCACGTATTTGGATTGATTTATAAAGATCCCTTCTGAAGATTGCTTGACTTGAAGTCCTAGGAAGAAACTCATTTCTCCCATCATGGACATTTGGAACTTCTCTGACATCATCTCTCCAAATCTTTGGCATAAGAAGCTTGATCTTGATCCAAAGATGATGTCGTCTACGTAGATTTGAACAACCGGGATATCTTCTCCTGACTTGATGGTGAAGAGAGTTCTGTCTACTGAGCCCTTTTTGAATCCTTTGGATAAGAGAAAATTTGACAGAGTGTCATACCAAGCTCGAGGTGCTTGCTTTAATCCATAAAGAGCCTTCTTTAGTTTGTAGACTTTATCTCCTTCTGCTTCGAATCCTGGAGGTTGTTCAACGTAGACATCTTCTTTGATTTCTCCATTTAGGAATGCACACTTCACATCCATTTGATAGACTTTGAATTTGTGATGTGCTGCAAAGGCGAGAAATAGTCTGATTGCTTCCAATCGTGCTACTGGAGCAAAAGATTCTTCGAAGTCAATTCCTTCCTGCTGAGTGTAGCCCTTGGCAACGAGTCGAGCTTTGTTTCTGATGACGACTCCTAGGGTGTCCAACTTGTTCTTGAATATCCATTTGAGTCCTATGACTTTGACTTCTTGAGGTCTGTCGACTAATTCCCAGACACAATTTCTGAGGAATTCGTTCAGCTCTTCTTGCATGGCATTTGTCCAAGGCACACTTTTCAAAGCTTCGAGAATTGATTGAGGCTCTGGCACTTGAGCTACGTAACACGCCATTAGAGCCGTGTCTTCATTATAGACCGTCGGCCTAGCTCTACCGAGAGCCGAGCCGTGTCACCGCCTCTTGATGATCCGATGAAGTTTGAGCAATCGAGCTTCGGTTTTGACTTGGTCGACGGTTCTCCAATGATTGCCGATGATGGATGATCTTCAATCCATCTTCTCCTCTTACGAATTTCTTCTTCCAGCTTGATTGATGCTTGAAGTGGCTAAATTTCGTCCGTCTTGGAGTTGTTCGGAGTTAAATCTTGAGAGTTTGGCTCTCTTTGATTTGGATTTTGAGATGTCCGTAGAGGCTCACTGGAGATGGAGCGGGGACTCACCTGTTTGGATTTCCACCGATGATGTTCCCCTCGATTTGGCGTTGAAGCTTCTTCTTGATTTCCAAATTTGGTGGAGCTTCTTGGTTGATTTGAATTTCCTCCTCCGGCTCATTGTCCCAAATTAATGGTTCGGCCGCATTCCCCGATTCTATTCTCTTGAGCCCTTGTTTGAATCAATCTTGAAGATTCTCCTTCGCTTCTTCGTTTGATAGAATCTCTATATTCGAAGGAGGATTCGTCAAAGGTAACATGTGGAGTTACTTCGACCGTTTGAGTTCTTCTGTTGAAGACTCTGTATGCTTTACTCACAGCGGAGTAACCAAGGAATACTCCTCGGTCTGTCTTTTCGTCGAACGTCTTGAGCTGTGTCTTCCCATTATTGAGAATGTGACATTTGGATCCGAATACCTTGAAATATCCAATATATGGTATTCTGTTGTTCCATAGCTCATACGGTGTCTTTCCTTGTCTTGATGTGAGTAGGGAACGATTCTCGAGCGAAGCAAGCCGTGTTGATTGCTTCGCAACTTCTTTGGAATGGCGCAGCTAGCTAGCATTGAGGTAGTCGCTTCCTTGATAGTTCGTTTCTTCGTTCGCTACACCATTCCGCCGAGGTGTGCGAGCCGCAGATGTTTGGTGTTGAACTCCGTTCTTCTCGCAAAAGTCATAAATAGTTTCATTTAGAAACTCCGTTCCACGATCCGATCTTATTGCCATTATCTTGCACTCCTTCCGTGTTGATAATCTTTCCAAGCAGGATGCGGCTTAGTTCTCGTTTCGCTCTTCTCGGTACAAGAAAGATACCCAAGTGAATCTTGAGAAATCATCCACAACGACCGCAGTATATTTTCTCGCCATTGAAGCTTGTCGGAGTAATCGGACCAAAAGATCCATGTGAAGAAGTTGAAGAACTCGATCGTTGATCGAGCCGGCTTGAGAGAGAATGAAATTCTTGTTTGTTTTCCTTGTTGACACGCGCCGCACATATGACTTTTGTCATATACTTGATCCGGAATTCCATTAGCGAGCCGGTTCCTAGCCGCCTTGTTGATTGTCTTGAAGTTGAGATGATTCGGCCGTCGTGACTACCGACTTCATTGCCGCTTTTTGATACAAGACAAGTCTCCGGAGGGCCGCTGTTCCGCCGCCGAAGTACATATTTCCTTCTCTTTTCCCTCTTAGAGTATCTCGCTTGGTTTCCCCGTTCTTCACCGTGCATCCTCGTGCATCAAACTTGACGTAAAAACCGTTGTCGTAGAATTGGCTAATGGAAAGCAAGTTATGTTGCAATCCTTGTACATAAGAAACATTTGGGATTATAACATTTCTAGTTTTAAATGTACCATAACCTTTGGTTAGGCCTTTGGAGTTGTCACCAAATGTTACTTGTGGACCTGTGCGCTCAATATACTCCTGGAGTAGATGCTTTAGGTGCGTCATATGCTTGGAACATCCACTGTCCAAGTACCAAAGCGTTCTCATCGACTCCTCAGAGATGCGTCGATTCCTTGCAACCTAAACAAAAAGTTAAAATTCAGTACCCAGTTTAATTGGGTCCTTGTGGGTTAGACATAGATCCTTTGACGACCCAGATCTGCTTGATGACTCGAATTGGGTCATTAGATCTGATAATTCTTCCAGCTGAGTCGATATACACATTCATTGTATTCTTCTTTTGTTGCTGGCGGGGTCTTGATCTTCGTGTCTTCTTGTTTTGTTGTCTGTATCTTGTTTGATTTCCAGCTGTGTGCCTAGCTGAGACGTTCCTTTGTCTCTCGCCGTCTCTCGATGCCGTGTGGAAATGATTATCCACCGATACTCGTAAGAGTGGTATCCAATGGGTATCTCGATATCTTGGTTGATATCGATCAACGTGCTGGTGCCGTGGTCGGTATCCGTAAAATCCGGCTTGTGGTCTTTGTTGAGGTTGAGCACGTTCGTCCGAGCCGAGCTTGAGGTTGCCGCACGGTGACCTTCTTGTTGTCCGCCGTGTTCTCGACGGAGTTTGAGACTCGTTTCACACCGTTCGTTTGACGTCCGCCGTGTCCTCAACGGAGCTTGAGAATTTTTCACCGTTCTTCCCGACGCCTGCTGTGTCCTCGATTGTTGATGCTGAGCTGCTAAGGTTGAAGGTTCATTTGCTCGTACAAACATGACCTTTGTTCCACTTGTGGAGGCAATGTTTGAAGCATCTTTTGATTCGTTGTATCCGCCCCGCTCTTAGTGCTGCTGGACGCTGAGCACTAATGATCTCGTCCATTGTTGACGTGGCTTTGATGAGAGCTACTATCTTCTTAGATAGTACCTCTTCGGTGCTCTTCAGCTCAATGATCTCAGCTGACTTCCTTTCTGATTCGTGACCACTTTCCACATCTTCTATCACCGTGTCTTTTCGGTGTTGACTTTCTTCATCAGCGATCTTGTTTCACTAGTCCGTCTTTTAGTGAAACGACTTCCGTGAGCCGAGTTGTATCACCGTGTCTGATACTTTTGTCTTTTCCAGTTCTATCTTCAGCTCGGCATTCTCACACATAATGACGTCAAGGATCTCTTGAAGCTCCTTGGAATCGTTCATTACTTTCTCTACCAAACTCCAATCAGGTACTCCAGATTCTGAGTCCTGTGTAGAGTGTTCGTGTGATGGTGAGGTGTTAGATAGATTTAGAGTTCGAGATGTTACCTCATCTTCATCGATGCCGTCTGTTTGTCCCATGAAGCAAGTATCCCAATCAGGTTCATGATTGGCCATCAGGGCTTCTTCCTCCGAGTCTGAAAATGGCATATCATCCATTTTATTGCACTCCGATTCTTCATCGCCAATATAAGCTCTCCGCGGTCAGCCGCCTTAGCCTTTAATTGGTCTTTATCTTTCTTGGACAACTTTGGACAATCTTGTCGGTAGTGTCCTCGGTTCCTTGCATTGAAGCAACCTTCTTCAGCTTCGTTTGTCACCGACTTCTCATCGTCGCGTACTTGTCTCTCGTAATTCCTGAAGAACTTCTTGTATTTGCCCTTGCTGGTGTTGAGTCTGTTATAACTTTTCACCATCATGGCAATTTCTTCGAGTAGCTCCTCTTTGCTCATATCCTTTTTGTCCTTCTTCATCTTGGAGGACTCAGCTGTCTTGGCATGAGCTGACTTTTCAGAGTTGGCTCTGAAAGCTATTTCTTTTGAGCCGGGGTGAGTTCTCCGTCATTCCGTCTCGCTTGAAGATTCTTCTTGAGTGATCTTCAAGTTGTACTCGTTGGCTTTCGTGAGTGAGAACAATCTTTCGTAGATAGATCACCCAAGTCACTTCGACTTTGGTGAACTACCTTGTAAGTGTTCCATTCACGAAAGAGCCGAAAGAACCTTTAGATTCTTTTCCCGCCGGGTATACTTCCCGCCCGATTGTCTCTATCTCAATGACTATGTTTGAGAACCTTAGCTCCATCGCTTCGATGGACTCGTTGGCTAGTCGCTTGAAGTTGTCAAATTTTTGGCACGCTATTGTGAATTTGTTTTCTTTGATCTCTTCGATCCTTCACATAGCTTGGCGAGTGTTTCCCACATCTCTTTGGTCGTCTCGCAATTGATGATTTTGCTCGGTAGGCGTTTGAGATCGTTGAAGAGATGGTGTTCCTTGCGAAGCCGGCCCGTACCCGCTTGCTTTCGCTCTTCGGAAGAATATTCCTTCTTTGGCTTGAGAGTTGGCCGGTATTCTGGTTGTCCTTCTTGAGCAGGTACAAGTTCATTTCCGTGTTTATAAATGAGGATGGGTCCGTTCGAAATGACGTCCCACATCATATCGTGATGCGCACACGAAGCTTTTCAATCCGAATTTCCAGATTGCATAATCATCAATCGAGAAGTTGGGAAGGTTCCCGTTAAGATAGGAATCCATGAAGAGATGTACGTAATGCACTAGAGTGAGTTTTTCTCAAAACGGATCCGTTCGCCTGACCATCGACGCAGTGTCAAGAGAGATCTCTTGATACAGAAACGGTGGTCTTTTGAACCACTGCTCTGATACCAATTGATGGTCCCTGAGCTGGGTACTTGGTGTAGAGGGGGGGGGGTGAATACACCAAGTAGATTTTTCTAAACTTTTGTCAAGTTAAAACGGAGTTGAGTGAGAGCTCGGCCATTGATCCGGTGGGGAGGGTCGAGTGGGTAAACAACTCGGTGGCGGTGCGGAAAGTGGTGGTTTGAAAACTTTAGCTCGATTACTTAGAAAAACTCGGTTGAAAATATTAACTTAGTTTTCGGCTTAGTCGGGTTATGCAACTTTTCGAGAGACACAGCTGTCTTTGGAGATCAGCTGTGTGTGCAATTTTGATCAAGTATGCAATGATATGAAGGCGTTAGTACACAGCTGAATATAAAGCAAACGTAAAGAGAGAGAGAGAGAAACACGCGAGTTTTTACGTGGTTCGGAGTAACACCTCCTACGTCCACGACCAGGTTTACTGGTAATCCACTACCACTTGGTTTCCAAGTACCAAGCAACTTCACAACTCTAACCCGAGCTGTGTTCCAACGGTTGCGGGCACCGTCAAGCCTATACACCTTCGCTTGCGGGTACTGAAGAACCTATCCACTCGAATTACGCGCTTCGAGCAAGCGTACCTTTACCTAACCTTTCTGGGTTTGGGTTTGGGTATGGGGTTCCAACTGTGAACGAGTTCTTACAATTAAGAACTTCAGAGAGAGATGAACTCGTTCGAAATCTAGGCTTTAGATATACAATGAGTTTGGCCTAGGAACGGACGAAAAACTATGCAAGGTTCTTAACTAGAAACACTTTAAGATAAAGTGTTCTTTGATCTATGTAGAACTGCTTGGGAGCTTTTGAAAGAATAAAGAATTCAGAAAGTGAAAGCTTGTAGAGAGTTTTTCGTTTTTGATCCTGAGGTTGAAGACGGGTTTATATAGGTAGAGATTCAAGACTAGCCGTTGGAGGAGCCGTTTGAATCTTACCTACTCTTCTTAAATACAAGATCTGCCGTTGGGCGTATCTGCACCTGTCTTCATTTGTGTCACATCCTAGGTTCCGAAGTCTAGGATGCGTGCGCTCCTCATTGGTCGAGGTAGGTTGACTTCCTCCGATTCCGGATCTTCTCGCCTTTGGAGCGGGCTTTTGCATTCAGAGCTGGACTGTCTCGACGTGGAGTCTTCGCAGATAGTTCCTTTGTTCTCGTACTGGACCAGCCGTGTTTTGAACTCAGCTCGAATTATCTTCGGCTTGATCGTGCTCGCCGGATCACTCGACCGAAGGTTGACGCCGTCGTCTTTTGCTAGCCGACTCCACCGTGAACACAGTCGACCGTCGTCTTCCGCTAGCCGACTCCCGCCGTAGACACCGGGTCGTCCGTCGTCTTCCGCTTCCTTAACCTGTAAACTTAGAATATCTAAGGCTCAAACAGGCGAGCTGGAAAACACTATTTAGGTTGGCGTGATCATCTATTCGGTTGGAGAATCAGTTGGGTTTTGGTATCAAATCGAAACCTTATAATTTTCCCAACACGGGTCGAGCCTTTTCAGCGACGGCTCGAGTGGTAGTGGGGGTAGTTCTCATCAGCTCATGACACAAGAGTTTGTTCAGACCCGCATTGGGTCTTTAGAGCAGCAGCTGGAGGAGGAGCGCCAGAGGAGAGCTGTACACGAGGAGGAGGAGCGCCAGAGGAGGTTGGCGGTTGAGGAGGAGCTGCGCCGGGAGAGAGAGGGCAGAGAGCTTCTTCAAGCACAATTTCTGGCTCAACAAGCCCAGTTTGAGGCTACACAGAAGATGATGTAGGACTTCATGGCTCGTTGCAACCGCCCTCATAGTCCGTGATTTTTAGTTAGTGTAGAACAAACACTCTTTTACTTTAATGTTTCTTTCATATTTGTACGTACTTTGTTGCCAAAAATATCAGATTCTTATTACTATATTACCGAGCGACTTTTATATTATGTTTTTATATTATAAATTACTTGTTTCGTATGTTAAAAATTGGGGCTAAAATATTAATAAATTAATTAGTAAAAACCGGACTAAAATATTAAATAATTAAATATTTCAAAAATATCATAAAATTAACGACGGATTACCGACGGATAAAATTAAAACAAAAAAAAATTTTACCGACGGATTGTAATCTGTAGCTAAATACTGACGGAAATTCCGTCACAAAACCGTCACAATATTTCCAACGTGACGAAATTAGGGACGTCAAAATTTACCAACGGATTTTAAATCCCTCAGTAATTACCAACGGATTTGCAATCCGTCAGTAATTACTGACGGAAATTCCGTCACTATTCCGTCAGTAAAATCGAAATTTGACGAAAACCAATTCGTCAAACATTATCGACGGATTTAATTCCGTTGGTATTTACCGACGGATTGTCCGTCACAAATCCGTTCGGGAAACCAGTTCGTCAAACGAGAATTTGCTGACGGATTATCCGTCACATTTCCGTCGGTAAATTTACTGACGGATTTAATTCCGTCGGTAAATCCTTTACCTACGAATCGAATCACAAGGGAACATGTCCGTCGGTAATTCCGTCGGTAAGTCCTTTACCGACGGATTTGATGACTTTACCGACGGAATTTTCCGTCGGTAAATTGCCAGATTTTTGTAGTGACGATCCCATTACTGCTCCGTTATGAACCTCGGCCCACGCAAAGCAGTCCATTTCTGCCACTCGTCGGGAAGAAGATGAACCAATCTTACTATTCCTAGAATTCCCGATATTTTACTCTCATTAATATCCATCCAAACACGATGGAAACGGCTAAAAATTCTGCTAACATTTCCACGTAACCCATACACATATGCTGAAACTCTCTTATTGCCTTGTCACTTTGAGAAGCTAATTTCGCTTCCAAACGGTGGTACCAAACTCACGATACCTTCTAAAGTTAAACAATCGCTTCGCTTGCAATTATTCAACAACTTACTTAAAACAATCTAACATAAAACAACCTCATTAAAAGCTAACTCAAAACCACAACATAATTTCATCTCTCAAACTTTTTAACTTAATCTCATTAATTAACTCCATTACGGAGGTGGAGGACCATATTACTGAGTTTCTAGTTATGTGGGTTGATCAGGTCCACATAACCGTTTGTCAGTCACATGGAACTTCAAATTTTTAAACTTTTAAGCCTAGGAAACTTTTAAATGCATACCTGGTTTGCCGGATGAGATGAGGTGCTGGACTTTCGTTGTTGTTATAACTCGACTAGTCTAGAATTCAAACTAGACTAGACTAACAGACCTTGCTTTCGATTAGTCTATGAATTCAAAATAGACTAGACTTTTAAGAAATAATGAATTAGAGCAGATAGACCTGCTCTGATATCACTCTGTCGCAGCCCGGCTTGGAATTTAGATAACAAAGCCGGTAGGTCCCACGACTTACACAATTTATGATTAACAAAGGATTTAAGATAGCGACCCGGCTATCGTTCGAGAACAATAAAAGACACTCAGGAACAACAATTCATCAGACTTAGAATAATTATGACATGCATGACTCCAGATCAACGAGACGATCAACTTAATTCAATCAAATCATGCATATCAACGAATACAACTCAAATAGCTCGGATATCAATAGACCTAATCAACCATATTATCAACAAGAAACAAGAAAATGACAAGTTGATTTTAGGATCAAGAAAGCACGATAAAGGAAGCTGTTTCAAGTTCGACAAAGCTTTCTTAAAATAACGAACTACTCATGAACATAAGATTCAAGTAGAGGAGTTTCAAAAGTACTTGACCAAAAAGAGTTCGATTTTAACATCGACTCTAAAATCCAACATCATTATACAATATCAAACTTCATAAACTTGCAGCGGAATACGAGAGAATATATGTATGAAGACATATATTCTAGGTCTAAACTCTTCAAAAACAACTTTCTTTCCAAAGACGACAATAAAAACAACAACAATACGTCCGGCACTCGTCAACTTCATCCGTGCTAACCTGCACGTTTTAAAAATAATATGCGGGGCTGAGTACTTCGTACTCAGTAGGCATATGCCAAAAATACTTAAAATTTTACTTCTTAGAGTTAGAGATTAAACTTGTCATAAAGCATAAGCACAAGTAATGTTTCTCAAAAACAAACCTGTACATGCTCAAACATTTTCTTTTCTGTAAATCATGTTTGTCTGGCCAGACATATACTTTATAAGGTATGTACTAGATCTAAAATCATATAATGATAATGTTGAGAAGAAGGTCTCCTTCTCAAACACTTGTAATCGGCCCACCTTTTCGAAGGCACATGATTACAACTAAGTGTACACAAATCCTACCTTGCGTAGGACTGAATTCATCTTGCTACAGTAGATGGTATCATACAAACATTTGGCAAGTTAATCAACTTAAAAACATCACATATATATAATCATATATATGTAAATCATTTGTCATTTCTTTGGTTAGAAAAGCCCACCTGATACACTTAAGCTTTTGTCTTAACTTTAATGCTCGCTAAATTTGTGCTTTACGCTTCAGCTTCCTCTTCCACTTGCGCTCATTTAATCGAAATGGAAATATGAACTTCAAAACGAGAATAATTTCTATCGAATAAACAACTTCGATATTCTTAACTTAATTCGCTTCGGAATTCTACGTCGAAACTCGAGAATTTCTAACTTAACTTCTTAAACGTACTTAACCTATATTAATCCATCATTAATCATCAAATATCAAACAAACATCAAAATCACTTAACACAACATTCATCATAATCGACTAAGTCGATTTTAATTCGTCTAACGGATTCAAAAAATTCTCAATTTAATTCTATACATTTATTTCAACATATTTAACATAATTACACATTCAACTCATACATTCGACTCGATTAAACATATAAACTCCCGACTCGGAAAATTCAATCAAAAATAGAAAATCTTTAATATTTCGAATTAAAATTCCAGAAAATCATACAATACTACATTTTTAATGAGAAGTTCATAAATACAATTAATTTCTTAATTAAAAATCAATTAATATTTTATTTTATTTATTTATTTTTTCGGTATTTATCATTTTAGGATTTCTAGAATTATTTTCTCTTCTTTTTATTTTCTATTCAAATATCTTAAGCTCATTTGTTCGTCTAATTTCATTCATTAAACATTAATTTATAAACCTTCATTTTAAGAACCCTAGTTCGATTTCCTAGGGTTTTCAAGCTTAATCATGCTTATATCTCATTATCTCTTGATTAAACATGCTTCATTAACATCATATGTCATTAATTGAATCATCAAATCCATCATATAACATCTCTTTATCAAACCCTAATTTATATATCATTTGATCGACATTTTTGACAAAATGAAATTGGTTGAGATTTCATGCATACTTTCAACATGAAATATGCTTAAAATAATTAACTAAACTCATTTATAACATTAAAACAATCATACAATTCATGCATCAATTATTCACCATTTTCTCTCTTTTTCGAAAATAATAAAAACTAGGGTTAGGGATTTGATTGTCATGCTTTAATCACTCTAATCATCATATAATCATCATATAAGCATCATACTAAGACATGAACATCATCCAATCATTTCTTAATTTTCTTCCAAAAATGTCGATATATATATATATATATATATATATATATATATATATATATATATATATGAAAGACATGATTCAAACCATGAAAATTAATCAAGGATTTGGAAGATAAGAGATTTAATCTTACTTAACTACTTGGATGAAGATTAGAGCTTGAATCTTGAAAGTTTGAAGCTTGGAGTGAAGAACAAAAATGGAGTGTGTGAGAGTGTGTGTTTGATCGAGAGAGAAGCGAGAGCTGCTGCTGCTCTTGTGTGTGTGCGTGAGTTGAGAGGTGAGAGTGAGAGATAACTCTCTTTTAAAAGTCTTAACCTAGGTCTAGATATAAGGTAGGGTTAATATTAAATTCTAACTTAATTGTTAAGTTAGGTAATTAGTTAATTAATTAATAAATTCAATTAATTAATAATAAATTAATCTTCTAATAACACTCTAATTTCTCAACACAGTAATTAAGATTAAGGTTTCACGAACCTGAGTTAAAAATTTTACAGAAAGAATCGGAGATTCGAAACATTTTCAAAATGACTGAAACTAAATTTTTAACTGATAATTTACGAAAAATTTTACGTAATTATATTAAATTCTTCTTTCTGTCAATTTATGACTAAACATTTATCATTTATTGATAAATGTAAAAACTTCTTCGTTTCGGATTAACCGAGACGATCATTCTTAATTAAAACTCATTTTTCCGATAGAATATATATGCCGGATAAAATTTTCTGAACGAAAATTTTTCTTTTACTGAAATCTTATCTTTCTTACTAATTTAATTAATCTTAATACTCAAGAAAGACGAAATACTGCATTAATTAATTAAACATTATGCATATAATTATTAATTTAAATTGATTAATTAATTCTTTAATTGATCAAACATTAATCAGTTAATCATAACGACTTTAATTAAAAAGCTCTTGAACTATAAAAATTATTAGAGTTTCTCCAACTCTAATATAAGCTTTCTTAATGAATTTTCAGAAATAAAATCCGAAAATAAAATAAATTATCGAATAGATTTTATGATTTTCGAAGAAATTAAATCTTTCAACATAGCATATATTTCTCAAATAACTTCAAACATATAAGCACATAGTCATAAACATCTTGATTATCTCATTTCGGATTAATCGGAACGAGAATAAATCTTAAATTATTAAAATTCGGTAAATTAGGGCTGCCGAAAATTTTTAATTGCCGGAACTTATTTTCTTTCTAAGCTCTCACAACTTAATTGTTTTAGACGAGCACTTAATTAATTACTCAGATCGGTTATGAAAAAGCGGAATACTACATACTCCCTCCGTCCTATTTATATAAGCTTGTTTTCCTTTTCGGATGTCCCAAATATATATGCTTGTTTCCATAAAAAATAATATTTTTAGCTCATTTATTAATATATCCCTATTTAATTCTTTGATTAACTCATAAAAAATACATAATCAAATAATAAATAGGGGCATATTAAGAAATTTACTATATAATTTACTTTCCAATAATTTTTCTTAATCATTGTGAAAATTTCAATCCGCCGATATAAATGAGACAGGGAGTAGTTACTCCCTCCGTCCCATTCATAACGTTTCATTTTCCTTTTTTTGTCTGTCTCATTGATAACGTCCTACTCCCTCCGTCCCATTCATAACGTTTCATTTTCTTTTATTGTTTGTCCCATTGATAACATCCTATTTTTCCTTTTCATTTGTCCCATTGATAACGTCCATTCCAAATAAAGAAATACTTAACTATTCAAAAGTGGCAGGACCTGCTTATTTTCTATTTTTTTACCCTTTTCCTTAATCATTGTGTCCAAAAGTTATGAGACGTTATTAATCGGACAGAGTGAGTATATTTTTATAGGAAAATTTTAATTTAACCAATTATTAAGTTTACCAAATAAGTAATAATGGCCAAAAAAGAAATATCCATAATAATAATAAAAAACAATATTAAAAAGCATGAAACATGGAAACAAAATTTATTATGGAAAATCGGTCAATTTTTTGTTTTTTTTTGTTTATGTTTTTTTTAGAATGTGACTACAGGAATATTTAATAATTATACTCCTCCTTCCTCCATAAGTGTGGTGTGTGAGTGTGGTACGGATCTTAAGTTGTTTGGTAAATATATTTTGAGTGGAGTAACGGCCCCACAATACACAAGAATTCAACCTCCGTTTATATTTTTCTAAATTATTCTATTTTCATAATAATTATTCAAATTATTAAACAATAGATAGATTATATATAGAGTTAATATGGTAGAATGGTCAAAGAAGTTAGTAAACAATAAATTTTGTCAAACTTTGGGACAAAACTTCCTATATACCTTTATTTTTATATTCTCTCTCCTCACTCTTTTATTTCCCCCCACACTCAAACTTCTTGTACGTGATTTTTTTTTCTCTCTCTCTCTTCTACCTCCTCTCACATTCTCTCTCCTTTCATCTTCTTCCCCGCTCGTCGTCTGCAATCCATTGTGCCACCACTGCCACTGCCACCGCCTTCATTCCGTCTCCGTTCCGCCGCCGCCGCCGCCACATATTTATCTCCAATCATTTTTTTCCGATTTTGATTTATTCATAAATTTTCTTCTCCGAAAAGCTACTACATCCGGCTCTCCTTCTCTGTCGCGCTGCTCTATCCACCACGCACGTACCAACCACCGCATCAACCTTCATGGCGGAATTCATGGCATCTTCATGTTCAAGATCTACGACCAGATCTGAAATCCGCGATTTATTATTTTTTTTCGAATTTTTGTTAATTTATGATTTTTTCCTTATTTGTTTTTTATGATTCATGTATTTTCATATTGTTCTTGGTGATCTGCATTTATTCTGGTTGATTTGGGTGTATTTATGTTGATTTTTGGTTCATTTGTGTTGATTCAGAAGGTTGCTGCTCGCTGTCAAAATCCGATGGTACGAAATGAGTGTATTCGTACCAGTAGTGTGCAACCTGTTGGTCCCGAGACGGATATCTTGGTGTAGAGGGGGTGAATACACCAAGATTTAAAAACTTTTCCAATTAATATTCTTTTGAGTGAGCTGGCTGTATTTGACCAAGCTAGGAGACAGCAGGGCAAACACAGCTAGCTGAGTGTGTGTGCGTGCAGAAGCTAGCGGATTTGAAAGTCCGCCTTATATTTAATTTTCAAAACTTTGCTTCTCTTTCCTTCTTAGTCAGATTTAGCACCTTGAGAAATATGCTTAAGGCAAAGTTAATACAAAACAAGTATAATGCAGTAAAGAACAAAGGGTTTTTAACGTGGTTCAGAGAATGACTCCTACATCCACGATCAGAAAACTTCTGGTAATTTACTAAGGATACCACTGACTTTCCGCACAGTCAGCAAGCGTTGAAGCTCCGTTCCTTGAGCTGAATACAAGTTGACGCGTACTGTATCAAAACGTAATCAGACTGTTTACGAGCACAGCTGAACCCTATCTTCAGTTTACGGGTACTGAAGAACCTGACCTTAACCTAACCTTTTCTGGGTAAAGAGGGGTTTGGTTTGGGGTTTTCAACTATGAACAAGTTCTTACAATGAAGAACATTTAGTTAAATGAACTCGTTCAAACTAAGCTTAAAGTAGAAAGAATTATATGCCTAGAATCTAATGGGAGAGAGAATATGTAGCCTGAACGAATATGAACATTGATTGGTGCTGGCTTATTTTCTTTGAATATTTCAGAGAGATTTCTAATAGAAATCTTCTTTTGTATTGATATTTCTTCTCTTGATTTTTTCTCTCTCTCTCTCTCCATCTTTTTCACTTTTCTTGCAAGTGTAAGGAAGACTCATATTTATAGTGAAGGTTCAGAACTAGCCGTTGGAAAGAGCGGTTCTGAATCCATGCTTCGGTCTTCTCTTCGATCGAGGTCTCTATGAAGAGCAGTCCTAAACTTGACATCTAGGTGCCTAGCAGTTGACTAATCAATAATTCCTATTAGAACTTTATTTCAAGTTATCTTTTGACTTTTGCTGAATAAGATGTATCTAAGCTATGTCTCGAACTCAGCTGATTCAACCTGAGCTGTGACTTCAATCTGAGATGTGTCTTAGACCTGAGCTGTGTCTTCAACCTGAGCTGTGTCATTGACACTGAGTTGGGTTTCCTACATCGAACTGGGTCTGTGACTCTAAGCTGGGTTGTTGTTTCAGAGCCAGGTCTTGACACTGAGTTGAGTTGTCACTTAAACAACTTCTTTTCCGCAGCTTCCTTTAGACGAACTTGATCTTCTTTCTTCTAGACATTATTGAGTCAGTCACTTGGCTTGACCTGCTGAGTCTTCTGAATGATTGGTTGGGTTTTTCTTCTGTGACTTCTCTCTGCTGTGTGGGCCCTTGTTCAGCTGTGTTGAACTTCAACTGATCTTCATTCGGCTGGATCTTCAGTTGTCTTCTGTGACTTTTACCAGTTAGTCTAGAAACTCTATAAGCTCAAACATGCGAGCTGGAAAAACACTTAGGATATTGTGCAATCATCTACTCGGTTGGAGTCAGTTGGGTTTTGGTATCAAATCAAAACTTTTATTATTTTCCCAACACAGCCTATTATTGGCTTGTTGGAACGAATATAGTTTATTCGTAATGGTGTGTCATGCAAGCGCGACGCGCTGCATTGTTACGTTGGGATAAATATTGTGTATTTGTATCGACGTACCGATGCATGAGTGCAACATAGCTCTGTAAAAACAGACAAATTCATTTAATCGTACTACATTTAGGTATGAACTAAGTTCGTTCGTACCTGTCTTACCATGCCTTTAGTTATTGCTTATGGAAGAGTTTGGAATAACAACACATATAAAGGTGGACGAAAATAGTATATTCCTGTATAATGATGCCAATTTTGGATCGTGATGAATGGTGTGTTCCAAATAATGTTGCTTCAAGGTTTGTTGGAACTTGATGAGACTAGGCCTAGCACTTAAGACTTGAATCCGGAATTGCAGCTTAGGGGTCCAGTTACGAGATTAAGAGCCTAGAAGCTGCAAGGTTATTTCAGTGCTACATTCAAAAGACGCTGGAAGACGATGGAGTTGGATTTAATCGATCCAAGTTGGTGAACTTCACGAGTATTGAAGATTGATGATGGAAGCCCAATTCATTGTTAATTTTGGACTATATTTTAATTTTATTACATTGTTAATTAGTAGCCCAATTATCACACCATGTTTAGGTGATTAATTGGCCTAGTTGCATTTAATTAAAGAATTTGAAATTACCAAGCCCAAGGCCTTGTAATTTTCAAACCTAGCTTAGAATTAGTCTAGTATTTAATTAATTTTTGTATGTACTGTTAGACAGACGAGTTTGAATCAAAAAGTTATTTTCCAACTTTGTCTCATGTGTTCTTCAAGTACACAAACCCTAGTTCTTGGTAGGATTTGAATTGACACCTTTGAATCTGAAATCTATAGTTCGTTCATGATCTCGTGTAGGTCTCGGGTTAACTACACCACCGGAGAATTGCTTCCGTGATACGTGTTTCAATCGTTCGTCGATTCGGGTCCGTATTGAGGTAAATCTCCAATCTATTCGTTTCTTTGTTCTGTGTTTTTTGTCCAGCCATCCATGCCTTCATATCACCATTATACTTCGACCATAATCATCCATTCTTTCGCCCAAGTCCAGATTCCATCAAATTCGAATCCATCGCATTGCTAAAACCCTAAATCGGACAAAAATTGAGCACCAAGCGTTTTTAGTTCTACTCATGCGTTTTTACTGAATTTTGGATAAGTTCTTTCTGTGTTCAATTTATAATTTGTGTTAAAATTTCAGGTCAATCGGAGTTGATTTGCTATAGATTCTGATCGAGTAGTCTTCTAGGGTTTTTAATCGATAATTTTAGTTTTGTTTCGTATTTTGTTCTTTTCTTGCTCAATTCTCGTTTGAGATCAGTGGATTAGGTGTATAATCTCTATTGGTTCAGTTCGTATTTTGGGTTGAATCATTCTTTCTGTTGACGTGTGTTTGAATCCTTGCTTCCGCATATTGATTGGCCATATCATAAATTTGGTATCAGTGCCACGTCAGCTTGCTGGTCGTGGTTCAATCCAAATTGTGGTGTGATATACTAGGGACAAAAAGGATCGATCAGATTATATAAAAAAAGAGAAAAAAACAATAAAAAAAATGAAAAAAAGAGAAAAAAGAGATCGAGCCCTAGTTTTGGATCACCGATTGTTTTTTACAGTAATCTTGAATTTTTCGTGGTTTATTCTTGTTGATTTATTTTGATTGGTTCTTGGTCGAAAATTGTGTGAGTAGTTGTATTGGGTAGACTAGTGTCATCGTTTGCTTACCGTGTGTGTGTGTAGCATTTGTCGTCCTTCGTCGATTAGCGATTGGGGTCGTCGAATTGCAGCTTGTTTTCTCATTCTTGGAGTCATTACTTTTGGTTATTGTGTCTAGTTGGGGGTATTAGCATTGGTTTGATATAGTCCTAGTTTGATTTGGTTTTGGAAGTTTTTTTTCTAGTCCAAACTCAAAACTGTTTCCTTGCTCGATTTGGTTTTGGTTTTGGATTTTGGTTTTGTCCTTTTCTCTACCTATTCCCTTACCAACCGAAATATCCCTCCAGCCCTGTTACCAACCGAAATCCACCCTATTCTGCTTTAAATTCCTCGTTTACGGCAGAATTTTGATTTGACGTAGAATTTGCTCTAGAACTCCGATTTTTCTCCATAATACCATTCCGGAAGCGGAACGACGTTCTGAGCAAGACACTTAGCTTTGCTGTGATGTATAGGCATTTTTGGCCAAATTCGGTCATCTTCTAGGCGAAATTGCCTTCCGAACTTTTCCCAGTTTTTTTAATTTTGAATTTTTTTTCAGTTTTTCGTTCAAGCAGCCCGTGTTTTGTGATATTTGAGTCGATTTATTGTGAAATATTGTTCTTGGAAGTGATTTGAGATATTGGTGGTCAATGACCCGTGGTTCACTGAGAATTAAGTTCGAGCTATTGACTAGGATCGAAGGGGTTCAATCTTGGATTTTGTCAAGTTTGAAAGTTTTGGTGAGCTTGTTCTAAATTGCATAATTCCATTCTTGAGTGATATACACGAGTGGAAAAATACTGAGAAAACACACACGAGAGATTTGTAAGGATTGTGAGGTTACTTTTCTTTCTTTACGTTTGTTCATTGTGCAGGTTTAATGGATCCGGGAAAGACACCACTGTCTTCAGGCACCCAGCCAGATTGGGATGCCAAGTACTATTTTGATGCTTTAAGTGGTCGTGTACAGGGTCAGCTCAGAGACGTCCAGAACACCATGGCACAATTGTTGGCCAAATTTGAGGAGCTCAGTACAGTGACAATTCAGACACCACCACAGGTTCGACATCCACATCAAGCACTTGCTAATCAACCAGATGGGTTCGAACTGTATGAAGAAGCATTAGAGTCAGAACACTTTGAGGATGAACGAGTTGAGGATGAACGAGTTGAGGATAATACAGCTCAGTTCTTTCCACTTCAGAGCGACAGAAACGGTTTTGCAGCTCGAGGTAGAGGCCGGGATCATGGTGATCAATTCCAGCCACGTTTCCAGGGAGCTCGCAGGAATGTCTACCCAGAGCAGCATAGATATGGTAATGCAGATGGTCTACTCAGCAACATCAAGACCACCATTCCAGAGTTTGAAGGCAAGCATGATCCAGATGCCTATTTAGACTGGGAGCGCAAAGTTGATAAGATATTTGAGTGCTATGACTTCCCAGAGGTAAAGAAGGTCCAGTTCGCTTCTTTGAAGTTTACTGGTTACGCAGCTACATGGTGGGAGTTTCAGCAGAACTGAAGACGCACTTAGAGACATCCTCCTATTGACACTTGGCAGGAGATGAAGGATGTTATGAGAGGGGGTTTCATTCCTGCGCACTATGAACGGGAATTGGAACGTAAGATCAGTCAGATTCGTCAGGGTTCAAGATCGATAGAAGAGTACCACAAGGATCTGGAGACAGTATTGAACCGGGTTGGCAAAGAAGAGACCTTGTATGCCACCATCAACCGGTACATCGAGGGCATGAACCCGGATATCACTTGTGAGATTGAGCTGAAGGACTTTGATAGTATTGAGGCAATGGTTCATTATGCATCCATTGTAAAGTGGCAGCTTAGAGATGGACGCCGACGTCCTTCTCATTCCACGCCTGCAAGGATGCCATGGGTTAGGGGCGATTCATCTAAGCCTAAGGCACCTCCCACACGCCCTTCAGAACTGCATCTATTCCCTTCTCAGCTGGGAAGAAGAAACAACGTGATGAGACAAAACAAGCTGAAGCACCGTCTTCAAAGAGAAGACTCAAGTTCAAGGTGCATAGTCAGTCAGCCGAGAAGCCAGTTGACATTGAGAGAAAATTCGTAACTACTCTCCGAGGAGCAGAAGGTCCACAAGCGGTGGTTTCTTACGGTGGAGAAGAAGTTCATGTGCCAGCGTGGACATCATCATCGCCACCACCCCAACGACGTATTCCACATGATCAACTAAGCTTAGACCCCAATCAACTAAGCTTAAACCTCACAGCAGATGGAATACTTCAACCGTCTTCTCCTCAATTTCCTTCAGCTTGACGGGGACACCAACTTCAAGATCAACATATAAAAGTTGGAGCTCAAGCTCCTGTACCAAGCTCAAGTGAAAAGCACCATCCAGCCGATGATCACTTACAGCTGGATGATGAAAATAGAGCTGAACCCCTTACCCCCACATCAGAAGTGGAAGGGGAATACTTAAAGTCCCTCCAAGCACTCAGCTGGACCGCCCCAGCTGAATTAGCCAAGAAAGTTGTGCCTGCAATCACAGCTGAGGCTACTGCTATTGAAGAAGAGAGCTAGCCGATGCAACAGCTGAGCCACCAAGACTCCAGACTCCGCTGGATGAAAAATTATCAACTCTCACGCCAGCTGGAAGTCATAGATAAAAGGAATCTCTCCTACAGCACGGATATCCACAAGCTGTTCAACCTCTATAAAGATCTGAACACAGTTCAGAACTGACAGCCGCAACACAGCCGAACTAAACATCGCAACAACTGACAACACAGAGAAGATCGCTGACGTAATTCAGAAAATTGTACAGCTCAATAAGATGATAGTTTGCCTCTCCCACCTTGTTGATAATGCCAAAAAGGGGGAAGATAATGAGACGAAGAAATATCCTCATTAAGCAAGGGGGAAGATAATGAGACTAAGAAAAATATCTTCATTAAGCAAAGGCAAAACTGCTGAGCTAGAGAAACCAGCTGAAGGAGAAACGGAGTCAAAATAAAGTAGCAGCGGATGCAGAAGAGAAGACCCAGCCAGCTGGGATTGAAGATTGAAGACTGAAGAATTGAAGTTTTTCGTTCTTTTCGATTTATCTTTTGAACTGCTGTAATTTCTTACATTAATAAAACAAAGTTTTATTTTGCTGCTCAAAGCTCACCCTGATGACAATTACTTTTTGTCCAGGCTCTGAACTCTGAACTTTATTAAATCTGCTGTTTTTTTTCCCATTCTTAAACGTAGGGGGAAGCTTCATTGTTTGTCTTAGTTAGGTTTTGGCATCATCAAAAATGGGAAAATTGTTGGGAAAATTATAAAGTTTTGATTTAATACCAAAACCCAACTGACTCCAACCTAGTAGATGATCGCATCAACCTAAGTAGTGTTTTCCAGCTTGTCTGTTTGAGCTCTAGATTTTCTAAGTTTACAGGTTCAGGAAGCTGAAGACAGCAGATGATGCAGCTGTGTTAATAGCAGAAGCTCAAGACAGCAGAAGATCCAGCTGTGTTAACAGCAGAAGCTCAAGACAGCAGACGATCTAGCTGTGTTAACAGCAGGAGTCAACTATCAGCTGAGTTTTACAGCCGAGCTGAGTTCAAGACAGAGCAGGATCAAGCTGAGGATTAATTGAGCTGAGTTCAAGACAGAACAGGATCTAGTTGAAGTTTAATCAAGCTAAGTTCAAGACACAGCTGATCCAGCTGTACAGAACAAAGGAATGATAACTCTGAAAGCATCAGTTCAAGTCAGAGTATCAGATCCAGCTCCAAGACTCTTAAAACAGCTTGAAGACAAATCCTGGTGTCAGAAGAGAACAATCGATCTAGACCAATGAGGGATTGCCAAATCAGCATCCTAGACTTCAGAACCTAGGATGTGACACTGATGAAGACAGGTGCAGAAACACCCAACGGCAGATTGTGAATTTAAGAAGAGTAGGTAAGATTCAAACGGCTCCTCCAATGGCTAGTCTTGAATCTCTACCTATAAATACCCGTCTTCAACCTCAGGATCAGTTACGAAAAACTCTCTACAAGCTTTCATTATCTGAATTTATCAAGCCTTCAAAAGCTCTTTAGCAGTTCTAAATAGTTCAAAGAACACTTTATCTTAAAGTGTTTCTAGTCCAGAAACTGCCCAGTTTTTCGTCTGATTCCTAGGCAGAAATCATTGTATATCCTAAGCCTAGATTTTGAACGAGTTCATCTAACTCTAAGTTTTTCATTGTAAGAACTCGTTCACAGTTGGAACCCCAAACCAAACCCCTCTTTACCCAGAAAGGTTAGGTCAAGGTTACGTTTACTTGAAGCACGAAATTCAAGAGGTTGTAAGGTTTTTTCAGTACCCGCAAACTGAAAGGTTAGGCTTGACAGTGCCCGTAAACTGTTGGAACACAACTCATGTTCGAGTTATGAAGTTGCTTGGTACTTGGAAACCAAGTGGTAGTGAATTACTAGTGAATATGGTCGTGGATGTAGGAGGTGTTACTCCGAACCACGTAAAATCTCGTGTTTTTATCTTTCTCGATATTTTCAGTTATTATACTAACTCCATTGGCACATTGCATTTTATCAAATCTGCATACTCAGTTGCTCTCCAAAGACAGCTGTGGTTTTCTGAAAATTACACAACTTGATTAAGCTGAAAACGTAAAGATAAAATTTTCAAGCTGAGTTTTTCTAAGAAAACGAGCTAAATTTTAAAACCACCACTTTCTGCATCGCCAGCTGACCTTCCTTAGCTGGATTCATAACTGAGCCCACGCACTCTATTTTAAACTTGTTAAAAAGTTTTTAAAAGTCTATCTTTGGTGTATTCACCCTCCCCCCTCTCTACACCAAAGACCCAGCTCAGGGACCATCAACTGTGCAGACCCAGTGCACAGAAATCTGTTCATTAGTGCAAAGGGAGTTCGAAAAGCCATTAAAGCTGGTAAGACTATCGTTCTAGTTACTTTTAAGGCATATGATACTTCTGACCCTATTATTCCTACTATTTTGCAACCTTTGATGGAGGAGTTCAAGGATGTGTTCCCGGACGAGATTCCCAGTGGTCTGCCGCCAATTCAAGGAATTGAGCATCAGATCGACTTCCCGCCGGGTGCAGTTCTTCCTAACCGGCCAGCTTACCGGACCAGCCCTAAAGAGATGAAGGAGATAGACCATCAAATCAAGGAGTTGCTGGAAAAGAAGCAGATTCGAGAGAGTATGTCGCCGTACGCCATTCCAGTCATCCTAGTTCCAAAGAAGTCGAACGAGTGGCATATGTGCATGGACTGTCGTGCCATCAACAAAATCACGGTAAAGTATTGCTTTCCTATCCCAGGTTAGATGACATGTTAGATGAGTTGTCTGGAGCATCTGTCTTTTCTAAAATTGATTTACGTTCTGGATATTTTCAAGTTAGGATGAGTGAGGGGGATGAATGGAAAACTATATTTAAGACTAAGCATGGTTTGTATGAGTGGCTTGTGATGCCTTCTGGACTTACTAATGCTCCTAGTACTTTTATGTGTTTGATGAACCATGTGTTACGTGATGTGATTGGCAAGTATGTTGTGGTTTACTTTGATGATATCCTCATTTATAGCACTTCTGTTGATGAGCATGTTAGACATCTTAGGCATGTTTTTGAGTTACTGCGTGATGCTAAGCTGTATGCTAATTTGTCTAAGTGCACCTTTTGCATGAATGAGGTTGTTTTTCTTGGCTTTGTTGTGAGCAATCATGGTGTTGAGGTAGATAGGGCTAAGGTGAAAGCCATTGAGGAATGGCCCACGCCTAAGTCATATTCTGATGTGAGGTCCTTTCATGGTTTAGCTGAATTTTATCGTCGTTTTGTGCGTGATTTTTCTAGTATAGCTGCACCATTGACTTAATTGAGTAAAAAGGACCGAAAGTTTGACTGAGGTAAAGCCCAGGAGCATGCGTTTAATTTGTTGAAGTCAAAATTATGTAATGCTCTTATTTTGGTTTTACCTGACTTTACTAAGACATTCGAGATCGAGTGTGATGCCTCTGGTATAGGCATTGGTGTTGTTTTGATGCAGGACAGGAAGCCGGTCGCATACTTCAGTGAGAAACTGAATGGCGCAGCTCTTAGGTACTCCATGTACGATAAGGAGCTGTACGCGTTGAAAAGGTCTTTGGAGACTTGACATCACTACCTGCGTCCAAAGGATTTCGTGATACACACTGATCACGAGTCTTTGAAGTACTTGAAAGGGCAGCAGAATCTGAATTCCCGTCATGCCAGGTGGGTAGAATTTATTGAGTTTTTTTCTTATGTGATCAAGTACAAGAAAGGAGAAGAGAATGTGGTCGCCGATGCCCTATCCCGCAAGTAGTCGGTTATGCATGTCCAGTATTTCGGTTTCGAGAACATTAAGTCATTCTATGCTGCAGATCCGTTCTTTGGTCCTATTTTTACGTCTTGCAAGTCTAGGGCTGTTGATTCGTATCACATAGCTGATGGTTTTTTGTTCAAGGAGTCGAAGTTGTGTGTCCCTGATTGTTCTATGCGTGAGTTGTTGGTTATCGAGTCACATGCAGGAGGTTTGATGGGTCATTTTGGTGTTGCTACAACGTTGAGTCTGTTGCATGAGCATTTTTTCTGGCCACGTATGAAAATGGATGTTGAGAGGATCTGCTCCCGTTGTATTACTTGTAGGAAAGCTAAGTCTTCTTCAAGTCCCTTTGGATTATACACGCTTTTGCATGCGCCGTTGTCCCCTTGGGTCGATATATCCATGGACTTCATTCTTGGCTTGCCTAGATCTAAGACTGATGATGCTGTGCATATTGCTAACTTGTTTTTTCGTGAAGTAGTCCGTTTGCATGGTATTCCTAGGACGATTGTTTCTGATAGGGATTCCAAATTTTTGGGGCATTTCTGGCGAGTATTGTGGGGTAAGTTAGGTACCAAGTTTTTATATTCTACTGCATGTCATCCTCATACTGATGGGCAGACTAAAGTAGTGAATAGGATGTTAGGTACTTTGCTTCGTGCATTAGTTCGTAATTATCTTAAGTCGTGGGAAGATTGTTTACCTTTTGCTGAATTTGCGTATAATCGTGTTGTGCATTCTTCCACGCATATGTCGCCTTTTGAGGTCGTATATGGTTTTAACCCGTTGACTCCAGCGGATCTTATTCCTTTACCTACTGATCATTTTTCGAGTTTGCAAGGTTCTTGTAGGGCTGAACAGGTTCGAGAGATGCATGAGAAAGTAAAGACGAGGATTGAGCTTCAAGGTATGAGGAACACAGCAAAGGCGAATACGCACCGTAAGAAAGTATTGTTCAAACCCGGAGATAAGGTTTGGATTCACTTCAGCCCGGGATATTTTCCTAATCTAAGGCAGTCAAAGCTAATGCCTCGTGGAGATGGACCATTCACTGTGGTTGCCCGTATTAATGATAATGCTTACCGCATTGATCTTCCATGTGAGTATAAATGTTCTTCCACATTTAATGTTTTTGACTTGTCTCCATTTCCTGTAGATGATCGAGATGCCGAGGAGGACTTGAATTCGAGGTCGAACTCTTTTCAACAAAGGGGAATATGAGACCGGGCCTAGCACTGAAGACATGAATCCGAAATTGCAGCTTAGGGGTCCAGTGACGAGATTAAGAGCCAAGAAGCTGCAAGGTTATTTCCAGTGCTACATTCAAAAGAAGCTGGAAGATGATGGAGTTGGATTTAATCGATCCAAGTTGGTGAACTTCACGAGTATTGAAGATTGATGATGGAAGCCCAATTCATTGTTGATTTTGGACTATATTTTAATTTTATTACATTGTTAATTAGTAGCCCAATTATCACACCATGTTTAGGTGATTAATTGGCCTAGTTGCATTTAATTAAATAATTTGAAATTACCAAGCCCAAGGCCTTGTAATTTTCAAACCTAGCTTAGAATTAGTCTAGTATTTAATTAATTTTTGTATGTACTGTTAGACAAACGAGTTTGAATCAAAAAGTTATTTTCCAACTTTGTCTCACATGTTCTTCAAGTACACAAAACCCTAGTTCTTGGTAGGATTTGAATTGACACCTTTGAATCTGAAATCTATAGTTCGTTCATGATCTCATGTAGGTCTCGGGTTAACTACGCCACCGGAGAATTGCTTCCGTGATATGTGTTTCAATCGTTCGTCGATTCGGGTCCGTATTGAGGTAAATCTCCAATCTATTCGTTTCTTTGTTCTGTGTTTTTTGTCCAGCCATCCATGCCTTCATATCACCATTATACTTCGACCATAATCATCCATTCTTTCGCCCAAGTCCAGATTCTATCAAATTCGAATCCATCGCATTGCTAAAACCCTAAATCGGACCAAAATTGAGCACCAAGCATTTTTGAGTTCTACTCGTGCATTTTTGTTGAATTTTGGATATGTTCTTTCTGTGTTCAATTTATAATTTGTGTTAAAATTCAGCTCAATCGGAGTTGATTTGCTATAGATTCTGATCGAGTAGTCTTCTAGGGTTTTTAATCGATAATTTTGGTTTTGTTTCGTATTTTGTTCTTTTCTTGCTCAATACTCATTTGAGATCAGTTGATTAGGTGTATAATCTCTATGGGTTTAGTTCATATTTTGGGTTGAATCATCCTTTCTGTTGACGGGTGTTCGAGTCCTTGCTTCTGCATATTGATTGGCCGTATTAGAACTCCCACCAATAAGGTACTAATTCGGTGTTTTTGTACCTATCGTATCAGCGTATCAAAGATTGGTTGTGCACCTACACCCAATATGTTGGTACGAATATTGTGTGTTCGTACCAATGTATCAATATTGGTTGTGCACATACACTTGATATGATGTTACAAATATTATGTGTTCGTACTAGCGTACCAAAGTATAAGTGCAACATGCACTGTAAGAACGAACAAATTCATATGTTCGTACCACAATTGGTACGAATTAAATTTATTCGTACCTGTCGTACCATTAATTCCAATCTGACTATCTTGTATTTATTTCATGCAGAATATGTCATCTTCTTTGATTGTTGATCATGGAGGAGTATGGAATAACAACATATACGAGGATTAGTTTGATTACTATTTTTGATTTTATAATACATTTGTTATTTTTATATTGAAAATGTACCAATAGAATTAATTTATTGGCCTATTTACTTGAATTGTTTATGGGCTATTTACTTTGAATTGAGTTTGAACATTTATACTCAAAGTTGGTATGAATATGACATATTACTCATTTGTATCAATTGTACAAACTATTGATAGTGTCAGTTAAATGATGCGAATGGAATGAATAAGTTCATTCTTACCAATCGTATCAAGTAACTGCATATCTAAATTACAGCAGAAATTGTAAAAATACTATATTAGATTAGTATTGCAAAATATATACAATTTGGGCAAATCGATAAATTAGAACAACTTACTAATAATACTAGTATTGTATAAATTGTTTACAAATCAGAAATTGTAGCAACATTCATAAATAAGAATTGGTCATTCACTAATTCCTAATCCAGCTCTATCTCTGCGATAAGTGTTCTTTTCAAATAGATGTTTCTAGCCTAAACATTGATTTTTTGAGTTCTTGTAAGACATCATGATAGAATTCACTCGAAATCTTATGAATATCACATATTTTGTCCTTATTTCCCGTATTTTGGACCTTGTCTTGTATCTTAGACAACTCATACATTTGTACCTTAAAAAACAGTTAGGATAAGGTATTAATATAAACCAATCGTACCAATATACCTAATACGACTGGTACGAAAATATAATATTTGTACTAGCATACCAACGTAGCGCACCACGCTCGCATGGTATGCTAGTACGAACTCACCTATTCGTACTAGAGTACCGGATAAGCGGCGATGCGCCCACATGGTATGCTAGTACGAACTCACCATTTTCGTACCAGCATGTCAAGTTTGTGCATCGTGCATGCATGGTACGTCGGTAAGAATATATATCATTTTCGTACCAACATTCTAATGCAACGCGTCACACCCACATGATACGCTGGTACGATTAGGTGTAATCGCACCAGCAATCAAGTATAAAACCCCTAAACTTTACCAAAATACAACCACATCACCAGAAATGAAGCATAAAATCAATCAAATCACCCAGGAATAAACTACGAAAACACTCAAAGCACCCATAAATCAAGCACGAAAACAACTAAAACACGAAATCATTAAAATCGTACCAAATCCTAAATTAAAAAAAAAACTAATTTTTGTCCAGATCTACATGAATCGCAAGAAATGAGAGAGAAAATTATCAATAATGCAGTTCGTCATGCCTGCATGGTACACTGGTAAAAATAAACCATATCCATTCTAACAAGCCAATAATAGGCTATTTGTTATTGGTACGAGTTACTACTGGTACGAATACACTCATTTCGTACCAACGGATTTTGACAGCGAGTAGCAATCTTCGGAATCTATAAAAACGAACCAGAAGTTGATATAAATACACTCAAATCACCCAGAAATCAACCAAAATACTCAAAAATCACCAAAAGCAATATGAGAACTCCATAAATCATAAAAAACAATAAAAAGTCAAAAAAATACCACAAAAACCCAAAAAAAACCCCTAAATCAACAAATAACGACATGAATCGTGAGAATTTCATGGAGAAATTACAAGATCTAAATTGGTGCCATCGCCGATACCGGAGTTGTTGGTGGATCACGAGCTTGAAGCAACCATTTTTTCGGTGCAGATGATGGAGATTCGCGGTGGATAGAGAATCAGGGATGGATGTGGTAATGTGGATGATGAATTGCGGTGGACGAAGCTTCGTGGTGGATGAAGTGACGCGACAGAGAAGAAGAGGAGTAGCGCGACGGAAGAGGATGAGCGAGGCGGCGGCAGGATTTCTAGAGAGAAACCGTAGAGAGAGAGAGAGAGAGAGGAGAGGGATATTTCATAAATGAGAATAATTTTTTTTGGGTCAAATGGTTAAAAGGTGAAAAATTGACTTCCAGTTAGTAAGGGTAAAAGGGTCCGAAATTGGAAAATATTGCTATAATTTATTGAAATTAAGTTGCTTGACAGAATTTATTTTTCACTTACTTCTAAGGCTAGTTTCTATTTCCTCCCTTATATATATGTTCTAAAAAAAAGATAGATTATATATATATATATATATATATATTAAATCTTATATTCCACACTATTTTTTAATGAGAGCCCACCCATTGGAGAACTTATATATATATACTTAGAATCAATATTATTTTCTCATTCCACAATTATTTTCCACCACCAATTTAATTTGACTAACTAATTAATTGGCCAAATAAATAGTTATTTTTTAATCGAAATTTTATTTGATTAATATTAATTTGTCCAATAATTAAAGCACTAAATAAATAGTTTAATTAACGAGTTTCGTAAATTGTATAATTTTCAAATTTGTACCTAAAACATATTTTTAAATCTTTTGGTAGTGTTTTCTTTCGTAAATACAACGAGTATTATTATAGAAGTTTAAGACAGTAACAAACTGTAAAATTATTTTTCAAATATAAATAAAAGAGATGTAATTAGTTGGTATTGCTATACAGTATGAGAAATGAATGAGTAGTTTAGAACGAGAATTATAGTAAAATTATTTTTTAATCGACTTGGGTCAATTATAAATTGTAAATTGATTTCGTAATTTTTAAGTTTATACTTGAAAATTAACTTTTAGTTTCGACATTTATACTATATATTAATAATGTTTACTTTGCAATATTTATGTATATAGCGAATATTACTATGCAGGTTTAAGACGTGAACAAATTGTAATTTTTTTAATCGGAAAGAAACTGGTGCATTTATATAAATCAACGGTTTCGGGTTATTAGCGGACATTAATATACGTATTGTGGTAGGATTGTGCAGTAAAATCACTTCTTAATCGGGCTTGAGATGGGTATCGTAAAATGTATAATTTTCAAATTTATAATTGAAACTAATTTTAATATTTTGTTAGTATTTCCTTCGTAATACTCAATGTTTTATCGTGCATTACTATGGGAATTTGTGACGATAACAAGACGTAAAATTATTTTTTAATCATTTGAGACAGATAACGGGTATAAGTATAAACGGGTATTTATACAATATATTATAAATATATATTTACTTTGTGATATTCAAGTTTATAGCATATATTACTATACGGTCTTAAGATGTGGACAAGTTGATTTTTTTTAATCGAATATGAATGGGTATGTGTATATAAATAATTGGGTTGGTTAATTAACGATTATTTATTACTATACGGGTTTTAGAACAGATCAGATAGTTATATGACTAATTTTTCTACTGATAATATATTTCCTCCGTCCACAAATAGAATGTTTCATAAGAGATGATACGAGTTTTAAAAATTTTAGTTGATTGTATTGTGAGTGGAGAAAAGATTTCACATTATTTGTAGTGTTGTGTTAATTAATGAGTGTAGTGGTGAGTCATAGGTGGTGTATTTTATAAATAAGTTGAAACATTGAGGGTAATAAGTAGGCAAAAAGTGGTGGGGTAGTGTTTACAAATAGAAAGTGCGTACTTTTTACAGAAGGATGAAAAAGGAAAGAAGTGTATTCTCTTTGTGGACGAAGAAATTATAAAATATGAGAATTCCCGTCGATATTTGACGGACAACATACTAGTTGTAAATAATTTTGAGACCGGTATCTCAATCATTGGAACCCACCAAAAGTACACTAAATATTACTTAAATATTGGGAAACCACCTCTTTTGGTGGTGGTCTCCCATTATAGATGCTTTAAAAGCATCCACAACGGGTATGGTATATCAATCGGTGGCTCGCCATCGCGCCCGCCTAATGACGGGTCGCTCTTATCATGCTGCGGCTCGTTCCAACGCACCCGACACGAAGGCGTAAAAGTGAGGAGCGTGCTTGATGGTCCCTGAGCTGAGTCTTTGGTGTAGAGAGGGGGTGAATACACCAAAGATAGACTTTTAAATTTTTTTGACAAATTTAAAACAGAGTCCGTGAGCTCAGTTATGAATCCAGCTGAAGAAGGTCAGCTGGGCTAATAACACAGCTGGCGGTGCGGAAAGTGGTGGTTCAAAAACCTAGCTCGTTTGCTTAGAAAAACTCAGCTTGATAATATTATCTTTAAGTTTTCAGCTTAATCAAGTTGTGCAATTTTCAGAAAGACACAGCTGTCTTTGGAGAGCAGCTGAGTGTGCAAATTCGATAAAAATGCAATGTGTCAATGGAGTTAGTATAATAACTGAAAATAACGAGAAAGAAAATAAAATGAGATTTTACGTGGTTCGGAGTAACACCTCCTACGTCCACGATCAGATTCACTGGTAATTCACTACCACTTGGTTTCCAAGTACTAAGGAACTTCACAACTCTAACCCGAGCTGTGTTCCAACAGTTTACGGGCACTGTCAAGCATAACCTTTCAGTTTGCGGGTACTAAAAAAACCTTACAACCACTTGAATTTTGCGCTTCAAGCAAGCGTAACCTTGACCTAACCTTTCTGGGTAAAGAGAGGTTTGGTTTGGGGTTTCAACAATGAACGAGTTCTTACAATGAAGAACTTAGAGTTAGATGAACTCCTTCAAAATCTAGGCTTAAGATATACAATGATTTCTGAATAGGAATCAGACGAAAAACTGAGCAGTTTCTGGACTAGAAACACTTTAAAATAAAGTGTTCTTTGAACTATTTAGAACTGCTTAAGAGCTTTTAAACGCTTGATGAATTCAGAAAATGAAATCTTGTAGAGAGTTTTTCGTATCTGAACCTGAGGTTGAAGACGGGTATATATAGGTAGAGATTCAAGACTAGCCGTTGGAGGAGCCATTTGAATCTTACCTACTATTCTTAAATTCACAATCTGCTGTTGGGCGTTTTTGCACCTGTCTTCATCAGTGTCACATCCTAAGTTCTGAAGTCTAGGATGCTGATTTGTCAATCTCTCATTGGTCGAGGTATACTGACTTTCTCTGACACCGGGATCTCTGCCTTTGGAGCTGGTTTGGGTAAACTGACTTGAAGTGACGACTTCAGAGTTAGTTCCCTTTGTTCTATACAGCTGGACCAGCTGTGTCTTGAACTCAGCTCGATTAATCTTCAGCTTGATCCTGCTCTGTTTTGAACTCAGTTGATAGTTGACTCCTGCTGTGAACACAGCTGGATCTTCTGTTTTCTTGAGCTTCTGCTGTCTTCCGCTTCCTGAACCTGTAAGCTTAGAAAATATAGAGCTCAAACATGCGAGCTGGAAAATACTACTTAGATTTATGCGATCATCTACTCGGTTAGAGTCAGTTGGGTTTTGGTATTAAATTAAAACTTTATTATTTCCCAACGATTTCCCCCATTTTGATGATGCCAAAACCTAACTGAGACAAACTATGAAGCTTCCCCTTAGCTTCCCCCTACGTTTTAAGAGGGTAAAAAATATCAACAGATTAAGAGTTCAGAGCCTGGACAAAAAGTAATTATCATCAGGGTGATCTTTGAGCAGCAAATAAAACTTTGTTTTATTAAAGTAAGAAATTACAGCAATTAAAGAGATAAATTGAAAAGAAAGAAAAAAAATTCTTCAATCTTCAATCCCAGCTGGCTGGGTCTTCTTTTCTACATTCGCTGCTTTTTTATTGATTCCGTTTCTCCTTCAGCTGGTTTAGCTGGTTCCTCTAGCTCAGCAGTTTTGCCTTTTGTCTCATTATCTTTCCCCTTTTTGGCATAATCAACAAGGTGAGAGAGATAAACTATCGTCTTATTGAGCTGTGCAGTTTCCTGAATTGCGTCAGCGATCTTTGCAGTGTTGTCAGCTGTGGCGATGTTTTAGTTCGGTTGTGCTGCGGCCGTCAGTTCTGAACATCGAGGTCTGGAGTCTTGATGGCTCAGCTGTTGCATTGTCTGGCTCTTCTTTAATAGCATTAGCCTCAGCTGTGATTGCAAGCACAGCTTACTTGGCTGTTTCAGCTGGGGCGGTCCAGCTGAGTGCTTGGAGGTATGATTGGCTCTAAAGATGACATCTTCTGAGTAGGGCACAACTTCGTTCCTCGTAAATTGGCTTCTTCTGACTTCATTAGATTAAATGAGGAAGTCTGAGTCAGCTTTTCAGTAGCATACCAGTAGCTGATTTTGGTAGCAACGTAGAACTTGAAATCGCTAACGGCGATTAATGCGTCTGGAAGCGAAGCTAGCTCCGGATTTTTTGTTGCAGTGCACTTGTGACTTCTTTAAGCATGAGGTCTTCAAACCTTGAGATGGAAGCGTCACGTACAACTTTTGAGGGACATAAGTATTGATGGTCCATGACCTGGGTCTTTGGTGTAGAGGGGGGGTGAATACACCAAAGATAGACTTTTAAAACTTTTTGACAAGTTTAAAACAGAGTGCGTGAGCTCAGCTATGATTCCAGCTGAGGAAGGTCAGCTGGGCTAATAACTCAGCTGGCGGTGCGGAACTTGGTGGTTTAAAAACTCAGCTCGTTTGCTTAGAAAAACTCAACTTGAAAATATTATCTTTACGTTTTCAATTTAATCAAGTTGTGCAATTTTCAGAAAGACACAGCTGTCTTTGGAGAGCACCTGAGTGTGCAGATTCGATAAAAATGCAATATGTCAATGGAGTTAGTACAATAACTGAAAATAATGAGAAAGAAAATAACACGAGATTTTACGTGGTTTGGAGTAACACCTCCTACGTCCACGACCAGATTTACTGGTAATTCACTACCACTTGGTTTCCAAGTACCAAGCAACTTCACAACTCTAATCCGAGATGTGTTCCAACAGTTTACGGGCACTGTCAAGCCTAACCTTTTAGTTTGCGGGTACTGAAAAAAACCTTACAATCACTTGAATTTCGCGCTTCAAGCAAGCGTAACCTTGACCTAACCTTTCTGGGTAAAGAGGGGTTTGGTTTGGGGTTCCAACTATGAACGAGTTCTTACAATGAAGAACTTAGAGTTAGATGAACTCGTTCAAAATCTAGGCTTAAGATATACAATGATTTCTGCCTAGGAATCAGACGAAAAACTGAGCAGTTTCTGGACTAGAAACACTTTAAGATAAAGTGTTCTATGAACTATTTGGAACTGCTTAAGCACTTTTGAAGGCTTGATGAATTCAGAAAAAGAAAGCTTGAAGAGAGTTTTTCGTATCTGATCCTGAGGTTGAAGACGGGTATATATAGGTAGAGATTCAAGACTAGCCGTTGGAGGAGCCGTTTGAATCTTACCTACTCTTCTTATATTCACAATATGCCGTTGGGCGTTTCTGCACCTGTCTTCATCAGTGTCACATCCTAGGTTCTGAAGTCTAGGATGCTGATTTGGCAATCCCTCATTGGTCGAGGTATATTGACTTCCTCTGACACCGGGATCTCTGTCTTTGGAGCTGGTTTTTGAATTTAGAGCTGGATTGGGTAAACTGACTTTAAGTGACGGCTTCAGAGTTAGTTCTCTGGTGAATGATGTTCTTGAGCTTTGCAGTCACCCACTGTGTTAGACCGGATCTGTCGATAAGCTTCATTATCTCCTGGAACTCCGTCTTCTTGTGGTTTTTGAAAGTTGAGCGACTCTCAAAGTGAAGCTTTGACAGACTCTTCATGTTGATCGGCTTCTGGAAATATCTTTCTGGATTCCATGTTCTTCTTCTGCAACTTTTGTTAGTAGAACAAATAATATATATATAGGGGAGGAAGAAGAAAGAGTGCCGATAAAACTTTTTAGAGTTAAGGCAAAAGTTTGCGTATCTCTTCTATCATATTTATATCAACGTTCTTGATGAATGGACGATCAACATTGGTAGTTTGATAAGAAGATCTACGACTGGGAGTGATTCTCGCGTCATGTCGGTTTCTTGTTCAGAAAATGCGAGTTAATGCGTGCGAGAAGATGGTTGATGTGTTTTGACTCTACCTCGAAACTCTCATGCTTCAGATCTTTGCAGACTTTTAATTAAATTTGATTGGATGTGAAATGATATGATTTGACTAAAGTCTGTTAAAAATAGAATGAATAGGTATGACTTGATGTTGCAAACCTCTCAGCTGATCATAGTAGTCAGCTGATACCTCCTTTATGAATAGCTGAGTTGAGTGGGTATTTTTCCTGCTGGTTTCCTCTTCAGCTGAATAATCCTTCAACTTAGGCTTTAGGCTGAGCTTGGTTCTTTCTCAGCTAGGTTCTTCTTTGATGTTAATTCTTGCCCTTGCTGGTGTTGAGTCTGTTGTAGTTTTTGACCAGCATGGCTATCTCTTCAAGTAGCTCTTCCTTGCTCATGTCCTTCTTGTCCTTCTTTGAGGACTCAGCTGACTGCATGTATGTGGATTTTTTAGAATTAGCTCTGAACGCAATCTCCTTTGGTGCAGGTGTCAGCTCTCCATCATTTTAATTGTTTGAAGATTCTTTCATGGTAATCTTTAAGTTGTATTTGTTGGCTTTGAGCAGGGAGAATAATCTTTCAGTTGAAAGATCACCCAAGTCACTTCGACTATGGTGTACTACCTTGTATGTGTTCCATTCACCTGTGAGCGCTGAAAGGACTTTTAGGTTCTTTTCACGCTGGGTGTATTTCCCAGTTCTGATGGTTTCAATCTCTACCATGATATTTGAGAATCTGAGTTCCAACCCTTCGATGGACTCGTTGACAAGCTACTTGAAGTTATCAAACTTCTGGCAAGCAATCGTGAATTTATTTTCTTTTATCTCCTCCGACCCTTCGCATAGCTTGGCTAGGGTTTCCCACATCTCCTTTGCGGTGTTGCAGTTGATGATCTTGCTGAGGTAGGCGTTGGAGACTGTTGACGAGATGGTGTTCCTTGCGAAGCTGTCTAATCCAGCTTGTTTCCTTTCTTCTGAGGTATGTTCATTCTTTGGCTTGGAAATGAGCTAATACGTTGGCTGTCCACCATCTTGAGCTAGAACAAGCTCGTTTCCTTGTTTGTAAATGAGGATATGTCCGTCTGTGATGACGTCCCACATCATGTCATGATGCGCACAAAGAAAGCTTTTTACTCTGAACTTCCAGATTGCATAATCATCGACTGAGAAGGTGAGAAGGTTCCTATTAAGATAAGAATCCATGGAGATATGCACAGTATGAAATAATATGAGTTTTTCCAAAAGAGGATCTGTTCAGTTGACCACTGACAGATTTTCAAGACATATCTCTCGATTTAGAAACAGCGGTCTTTTGAACCACTGCTCTGATACCAATTGATGGTCCCTGAGCTGGGTCTTTGGTGTAGAGGGGGGTGAATACACCAAAGATAGACTTTTAAAACTTTTTGACAAGTTTAAAACAGAGTGCGTGAGCTCAGTTCTGAGTCCAGCTGAGGAAGGTCAGCTGGGCTAATAACTCAGCTGGCGGTGCGGAAAGTGGTGGTTTAAAAACTTAGCTCGTTTGCTTAGAAAAACTCAGCTTGAAAATATTATCTTTACGTTTTCACTTTAATCAAGTTGTGCAATTTTCAAAAAGACACAGCTATCTTTGGAGAGCAGCTGAGTGTGCAGATTCGATAAAAATGCAATGTGTCAATGGAGTTAGTACAATAACTTAAAATAACGAGAAAGAAAATAACACAAGATTTTACGTCGTTCGGAGTAACACCTCCTACGTCCACGACCAGATTCACTGGTAATTCACTACCACTTGGTTTCCAAGTACCAAGCAACTTCACAACTCTAACACGAGTTGTGTTCCAACAGTTTACGGGCACTGTCAAGCCTAACCTTTCAGTTTGCGGGTACTGAGAAAACCTTACAACCACTTGAATTTCGCGCTTCAAGCAAGCGTAACCTTGACCTAACCTTTCTGGGTAAAGAGGGGTTTGGTTTGGGGTTCCAACAATGAACGAGTTCTTACAATGAAGAACTTAGAGTTAGATGAACTTGTTCAAAATCTAGGCTTAAGATATACAATAATTTCTGCATAGGAATCAGATGAAAAACTGAGCAATTTCTGGACTAGAAACACTTGAAGATAAAGTGTTCTTTGAACTATTTAGAACTGCTTAAGAGCTTTTGAAGGCTTGATGAATTCAGAAAATGAAAGCTTGTAGAGAATTCTTCGTATCTGATCCTGAGGTTGAAGACGGGTATATATAGGTAGAGATTCAAGACTAGCCGTTGGAGGAGCCATTTGAATCTTACCTACTCTTCTTAAATTCACAACCTGCCATTGGGCGTTTCTGCACCTGTCTTCATCAGTGTCACATCCTAGGTTCTGAAGTCTAGGATGCTGATTTGGCAATCCTTCATGGGTCGAGTATATTGACTTCCTCTGACACCGGGATCTTTGCCTTTGGAGCTAGTTTTTGAATTTAGAGCTGGATTAGGTAAACTGACTTGAAGTGACGGCTTCAGAGTTAGTTCCCTTTGTTCTGTACAGCTGGACCAGCTGTGTCTTTAACTCAGCTCGATTAATCTTCAGATTGATCCTGCTCTGTTTTGAACTGAGTTCAGCTGATAGTTGACTCTTGCTGTGAACACAGCTGGATCTTCTGTTGTCTTGAGTTTCTGCTGTCTTCCGCTTCCTGAACCTGTAAACTTAGAAAATCTAGAGCTCAAACAAGCGAGATGGAAAACACTACTTAGATTTATGTGATCATCTACTCGGTTGGAGTCATGTGGGTTTTGGTATTAAATCAAAACTTTATAATTTTCCCAACAAGTATTTCCCTTCACTTCTGTGGGGGTAAGGGGTTCAGCTCATGTTTTCATTATCCAGCTGTAAGTGATCATCGGCTGGATGATGCTTTCCACTTGAGCTTGGTGCAGGGTCTTGAACTCCAACTTCCATAAGTTGATTTTGAAGTTGGTGTTCTTGTTGAGCTGAAGGAAATTGAGGAGAAGGCGGTTGAAGTATTCCATCTGCTGTGAGCTTAGTTGATTGTGGTCTAAGCTTAGTTGATCAGCTGGAATACGTCGTTGCGGTGGTGGTGATGATGATGTCCATGCTGGCACATGAACTTCTTCTCCACCGTAAGAAACCATCGTTTGTGGACCTTCTGCTCCTCGGAGAGTAGTTACGAATTCTCTCTCAATGTCAGCTGGCTTCTCGGCTGACTGACTGGGCACCTTTAACTTGAGTCTTCTCTTTGAAGACGGTGCTTCAGCTTGTTTTGTCTTCTCATGTTGTTTCCTCTTCCCAGCTGGGAAGGAAGTAGATGCATTCTGCTTGGTCTCCTGCATCTTTTTTTGTGCCTCCTGTGGCGGAGTAAGAGCTTTGACATGTCTGCTCTTAAAGACTCCGGCTTTATCAGCATCTTGTCCAGATCTGACTGGGCTTCCTCTCAGGTTGAATTCCGTTGACAGGATCTTGTTGACGTTGATTTCCGCATCCCAGTGAGTTGTGTGTCCCGTTTTCTCTTTTATTTTGAGAGAAACATTAGGGCGGAGGAGGTCTTTTTCCTTTGATATTCCCAGGAAGAATTCTGCAACTTCCTGGTAAATGATGTTCTTGAGCTTTGCAGTCACCCACTGCGTTAGACCGGATCTGTCGATGAGCTTCATTATCTCCTGGAACTCCGTCTTCTTGTGGTTCCTGAAAGTTGAGCGACTCTCAAAGTGAAGCTTTGACAGGCTCTTCATGTTGATCGGCTTCTGGAGATATCTTTCTGGATTCCATGTTCTTCTTCTGCAACTTTTGTTAGTAGAACAAATAATATATATAGGGAAGGAAGAAAGAGTGCCGAAAAACATTTAGGGTTAAGGCAAAAGTTTGCGTATCTTTTCTATCATATTTATATCAACGTTCTTGATGAATGGACGATCAAGATTGGTAGTTTGATAAGAAGATCTACGACTGGGAGTGATTTTCGTGTCATGTCGGTTTCTTGTTCAGGAAATGCGATTTAATGCGCAAGTAAGGACGGTTGAGGCGTTTTGACTTCTGCCTTGAAACTCCCGTGCTTCAGGTCTTTGCAGACTTTTAATTAAATTTGATTGGATATGACATGATATGATTTGACTAAAGTCTGTTAAAAACATAATGAATAGGTATGAATTGATGTTGCAAACGTCTCAGCTGATCAATCCGTCGGTAATTACCGACGGATTACCGACGGAAAAAAGGCGGGTCGGCTATTAAGAACTTAACGACGGATTACCGACGGACTAGCCGTCGGTAATATTTAATTTATCTTATTAAAAATAAAAAAACAAACTTCCGACGGATATATCCGTCGTTAATTACCGACGGAACGTTTGCCATCAGTAATTACCGACGGAAATATCCGTCAGTATTCGTAAACAGGCGAAAAATATTATTTAATGAAAAATAATAATTAACGACGGATTTATCTGTCGTTAATTAACGACGGATTAACTTCCATCGGTAATTAATGACGGATATATCCGTTGTTAAACAAAATTCGGGAAAAAAATAATAAATTAATTATATATAGCTACCGACGGATTTATCTGTCGTTAATTACCGATGGATTAACTTCTGTCGGTAATTAACGACGGATATATCCATCGGTAATCGTAATCCTGAAAAAAAATAATAAATTAATTATATATAATTACCGACGGATTGTCCGTCGGTAATTACCGACGGATTGAATCCGTCGGTAAATCTGCGATATACCCAGCAGCGCTAATTTCTCCCTCATTCACCCGTCCGCCTCTCTCTCTCTCACTCTCCTCCGCCACCTCGCCGACTCGCCGTCTCGCTGCTGTCCCGCCCCGCCCTACCCCGTCCGCCTCTCTTTCACTCTCCGGCCCTGCCCGCCCTGCCTCCGCCTCGCCTGCCCCTGCCCCACCCCGCCCCTACCTCGCCGCCGCGCCACCGCCCCGCCCCGTCCCTGCCGTCCTGCCCCGTCCACCTCGCTCTCACTCTCCGCCCCTGCCTCGCCCCGCCTCCGCCTCGCCTGCCCCTGCCCCGCCCCGTCCCTGTCTCGTCGCCGCGCCACTGCCCCACCTTGTCTGTCTCCGCCTCGCCGCCTCTCTCGCCCCGCTCCTGCCTCCAGCACCGGCGCCTTGCTGCCGCCACCGCGTCGCCGCCTTGCTGCCACCGCCTTCCGGGTTATCCCATCACGGTATGCACTCTCTCTCTCTCCATTTCTATCTTAATTACTGTCTTTGTCTCTCTCACTGTCTCTTTCTCTGTTTCTCTCTTTCGGCCCAAATTTGCAGTTGCCACTTCCGTCATAATTGCAGCCATCGTCGCCGGCTTCTGCAATAGTCAACCCTCCAAGTTAGTTTTCCTATTCCGTTGGTTTCAAGTTAGTTTTCATAAATAATTAGAATTTTAATCTAGTTAAATTATTGTAGTTCATGAATTGTGTATTTGTTCGATTATTTACCAATGAAATATGATTTCAATAGCATGAGTTTATTTTATGATGTAAAATTTAGCATGAGTTTGTTTGATGTTGAAGTATAAGTATAAATAGCATGAAATTTATTTATGATGAAGTATAAGTATAACATGCAGTATAATTGATATATGACAATTAATTTAATGTAAATAGCATGAGTTTGTTTTATGATGATGATTTAATTGTATATATAGTGTAGTTGTATAAAATGATTTATTTATAATAAAACTTTATAGTAATTGTATAAGTGTAACTTTGATCTATGATGTTAATAGCATGAGATTGTTTTAAGATGTATATATTAAAGTTTGTAGCAATTGTGTAAGTATAAATTTGGGATAGATGTAATTAATTTCTTAAGGATCTACTCCCATTGGGATAGAAATTAATTACATCGTAAGGATCGTCTCCCAACAATGTGATATTATTTATTTATGTGAGTATATTATGTTGAAGATCGCGTTATTTATGATTGATAAGTTGGGGATAAACTTAGAACTTTGTTGGTAAAAGATGTAATTAATTTCTTAAGGATCTACTCCCTTTGGGATAGAAATTAATTACATCTTAATTAAGGACATTCACATTGGGGGTAGATATAGACGTTTTGAAGAAACTGTGGATCAAAAACCCTGACACAAAACCCCCTTACTTGACTGATGAGTTTTGGGCGGGTTTGCAAGAGTATTGGGCGAATCCAGATGTGATTGCTAGATCAGAAAAAGCTCGTGCAAATCGGTTGGCTGAGCCCGATGGACCCGGCACAGGGATTAGCAAGCATAGGGGAGGATCAAGATCCACTCGTCTCCTAGTTCAGTCGTTGGTACGTAATTTTTAATTAACTTGTTAACCAATATATATATATATATGTATATATGTATATATTATATTTTTTAATTTATAATTAAAACTTATATATGATATTTTGTAATAATGCATGAATAGGCAGCGGAGCAGGGGGTCGCACCGGATGCATTAAATTATGCGAGTTTCTGCCGACTGCACGTGAACGCCGATGGAACTTATCTGACGCCGAGGGATGAAAAAATTGATGTAAGTATTTAATTAAGTTTTTCTAATTGTTATAATTGATGATAATATATTTTCTAACACATTTATATTTATGAATTAGGCCGAGGTTCATCACCGGGCTGCTGCGGAGGGACGATCCGATTTGAACGAGATCTATTTGGAGATCACACAACCCACAAAGCAGAGGCGCTACGGCACTGGAAACTTCGGCAGCTGCCAGCTCAGACAGACTGCATCCAGTGGTAGCTCCGGTTCTACGGCTGCTCTGACACAAGATATGTTTCAGACACGAATCGGCAGCTTAGAGGAGCAGCTACAGGAGGAGCGAGAGGCACGTGCCCGCATCGAGCAGGAGCAGCAGGCAGAACGCGAGGCACATGCACGTCTGGAGCAGCAGTTTGCCGAGTTCCAGGAGATGCTGGCGTCAGGGCAGATTTTTTGTCCACCTCCACCCCCTGGTCCTGATGTATGATTAACTTATTTGTTGGATATTTTTTTAATTATTTAGTATTTTTATTATTTTAGAATATTTAAACTACTTTACATTTTACATTTATATATGTCGAACATGATATCATTTGATATATGACAAATCGCTTTTAATGCAAATTAATTATTTTGTCTGATGTTTGATTTTTTGTTGGAAATTTTAATTCAACAAAAATATTGCAAAAATAAATATATATATATATAATACAATTTTTAAAAAAATATTGTTAAAACCATTACCGACGGACCTAAATTCGTCGGTAATTACCGACGGAAAATCCGTCGGTAATGTGTGTTTCGATTCTTCGAAACTTACCGACGGGTATTCATCCGTCGGTAATTACCGACGGATTTTCCGTCGGTAATATGTGATTAGATTCTTTGAAACTTACCGACGGATTTTCCGTCGGTAATATGTGATTAGATTCTTCGAAACTTACCAACGGATATTTATCCGTCGGTAAGTACCGATGGATTATCCGTCGGTATTTCGTCGCTATTTCCAGCCAACGGAATACAAAAAACAGAACGTCACCGACGGAATTTCCATCGGTAATCCGTTGTTAAATTTACCGACGGAAATAAATCCGTCGGTAAATCTTTACCGTCAACGTATTTAAGGACGGCATAAATCCGTCGGTAAATCCGTCAGTAATCTGTTTACCAACGGATTCCTTTGTTTTACCAACGGAAAAATCCGTCGGTAAAAGAGAGTTTTTTTGTAGTGATAGTAGTTAGTTGATACCTCGTTTATGAATAGCTGAGTTGAGTGGGCATTTTTCCAGCTGGTTTCCCCTCAGCTGAATAATCCTTCAACTTAGGCTTTAGGTTGAGCTTGGTTCTTTCTCAGCTAGGTTCTTCTTTGATGTTGATTCTGAATTCCAGCTGGGTCCGCTTCCATTCAGCAGGATGTAGCTTCGTCTGGGTTCAGTAATCCAAGTAATCCGCACAGCATCTTGAATCTTACTTCTACCAGCAGCTTTGTGAGTATATCAGCCTGCTATATGTCTGTGTGAATTTTCTCAACAATCACATCCTTCTTTTCCACGTGATCTCTGATGAAGTGATGTCGCACGTCCACATGTTTTCATCTTGTGTGATGTACTGGATTTTCTGATATAGCGATAGCACTTGAGCTATCACAGAAAATTGGAACTTGTCCAGTTTTCACTTCGTAGTCATCCAGCTGATGTTTCAGCCAGAGAATTTGTGAGCAGCAGCTTCCAGTTGCCATATATTCTGCTTCAGTTGTGGAGGTTACGACGCACGTTTGCTTCTTTGAAAACCACGATATTAACTTGCTTCCTAGGAATTGACATGTTCCTGAAGTTGATTTTCTGTCCAATCGATCTCCAGCGAAGTCTGAGTCTGAATATCCAGTCAGCTGTAGATTGTCTTCAGCTGGGTACCACAATCCAACATTCTGAGTTCCTTTGAGATATTTGAGAATGTTATTGGCTTCTTGCATGTGTGCCTCCTTTGGATCAACTTGAAATCTGTCACACACTCCGACTGCGAAAGAGATGTCTGGACGACTGGCTATTAGATACAGCAGGGAACCTATTATCTCTCTGTATTTGCTGGAATCAACTGACTTTCCTTCAGTTTCGGGTTTAATCTTCTAGTTGGTGTTCATCGGGATCTTCACCGTTCTGCTGGATTGAACTCCATATTTGGCGATCAAGTCTTTCACGTACTTGGATTGATTTATAAAAATCCCTTCTGCTGATTGCTTGACTGAAGTTCTAGGAAGAAACTCATTTCTCCCATCATAGACATTTGGAACTGTTTTGACATCATCTCTCCAAATCTTTGGCATAAGAGTGTTGATCTTGACCCGAGATGATATCGTCTACATAGATTTGAACAACCAGGATGTCTTCTCCCAACTTGATGGTGAAGAGTGTTCTGTCTACTGAGCCCTTCTTGAATCCTTTGGATACAAGAAAATTTGATAGAGTATCATACCAGGTTCGAGGTGCTTGTTTCAATCCATAAAGCGTCTTCTTTACTTGTAGACTTTATTTCCTTCTACTTCAAATCCTGGAGGTTGTTCAACATAGATATCTTCCTTGATTTCTCCATTTAAAAATGCACACTTCACATCCATTTGATAGACCTTGAATTTTTGATGTGCTGCATAAGCGAGAAATAGTCTTATTGCTTCCAATCGTGCTAAACTGGAACAAATGATTCTTCAAAGTCAATTCTTTCTTGCTATGTGTAACCCTTGGCAACGAGTCGAGCTTTGTTTCTGATAATGACTCTAAGAGCATCCAGCTTGTTCTTGAAGTTCGATTTGAGTCATATAACTTTGACTCCTTCAGGTCTGTCGACTAATTCCCAAACACAATTTCTGAGGAATTCATTTAGCTCTTCATGCATGGCGTTTGTCCAGGGTACACTTTTTAAGGCTTCTAGAATTGTTTGAGGCTCTGGAACTTGAGCTACATAACACTCCATTAGAGCTGAGTCTTCATCATAGACAGTCAGTTCTAGCTCTACTGAGAGTTGAGCTGTGTCAGCTGCTTCTTGATGATCCGATGTAGCTTGAGCAGCTGAGCTTCTGGTTCTGACTTGGTCAGATGGTTCTCCAATGATTGCTGATGATGGATGATCTTCGATCCATCTTCTCCTTCTATGAATTCTTCTTCCAGCTGATTGATGCTAGAAGTGGCTAGAATTCGTCTGGCTTGGAGTTGTTCTGGAGTTAAGTCTTGAGAATGAGACTCTACTTGGATTGAGTTTTGAGGTGACTTCTGTAGGAGCTCTGCTGGAGATAGAGCTGGGGATTTAGCTGTGTCTGGATTTCCAGCTGATGGCATTCCCCCTTGATTTGGCGTTGAAGGTTCCTCTTGATTTCCAGCTGGTGGAACTTCCTGATTGATTTGAGGTTCATCCTCCTGCTCATCATTCCATATTAATGGTTCGGCCAGATTCCTTATTCGATTCTCTTGAGCTCTTGCCTGAATCTGCCTTGAGGATTCTCCTCCATTTCTTCGTTTGATAGAATCTCTATATTCGAATGATGACTCGTCAAATGTAACATATGGAGTTACTTCAACTGTTTGAGTTCTTCTGTTGAAGACTCTGTAAGCTTTACTCACAGCAGAGTAACCAAGGAATACTTCTCGGTCAGTCTTCGCATCGAACGTCTTGAGCTGTGTTTTTCCATTGTTTAGGATATGACATTTGGATCCGAAGACCTTGAAATATCCAATGTATGGTATTCTGTTATTCCATCGCTCATACGGCGTCTTTCCTTGCCTTGATGTGAGTAGAGAGCGATTCTGAGTGAAGCATGTTGTGTTAATTGCCTAGGCCCAGAACTTCTTTGGCATGGCAGAGCTGGCTAGCATTGAGGTAGCCGCTTCTTTGAGTGTTCTGTTCCTTCTCTCTGCTACACCATTCTGCTGCGGTGTGCGTGTTACTAAGGTTTGATGTTGAACTCCGATCTTCTCACAGATTCATAAATAGTTTCATTCAGAAACTCCGTTCCCCGATCTGATCTGATTGACATTATTTTGCACTCCTTCTGAGTTGACAGTCTTTCTAGCAGGATTGGCAGCTTAGTCCTTGTTTCGCTCTTCTGGTACAGGAATGACACCCATGTGAATCTTGAGAAGTCATCAACTACGAGCAGAGTATATTTTCTGCCATTGAAGCTTGCTGGAGTAACTGGTCCAAAGAGATCCATGTGTAGAAGTTGAAGAACGCGATCAGTTGACTGAACAGACTTGAGTGAGAATGAAATTCTTATTTGTTTTCCTTGTTGGCATGCGCCGCACATATGACTTTTGTCATTTACTTGATCTGGAATTCCATTAGCGAGCTGGTTCCTAGCCAGTTTATTGATTGTCTTGAAGTTGAGATGATTCAGCCGTCTGTGCCACAGCTAGCTGACTTCATTGCTGCTTTTAGATACAAGACAAGTCTCAGGAGGGTTGCTGTTCCAGTCAGCGAAATACATATTTCCTTCTCTTTTCCCTCTTAGTAGTATCTGCTTGGTTTCCCTGTGCATCCCTGTGCATCAAACTTGACAGAAAAACCGTTGTCGCAGAATTGGCTAATGGAAAGCAAGTTATGTTGCAGTCCTTGTACATAGAAACATTAGGGATTATAACATTTTTAGTTTTAAATGTACCATGACCTTTGGTTAGACCTTTGGAGTTGTCACCAAATATTACTTGTGGGTCTGGACGTTCGATGTACTCCTAGAGTAGATGCTTTAAGTGGGTCATGTGCTTGGAACATCCACTGTCCAAGTATCATAGCGTTCTCATCGACTCCTCAATGATGCGTCGTTCCCTTGCAGCCTATGACAAAAATCAAAAATTTAGGTACCCAGTTTTAATTTCTATGCTGAAAAACTAATATATTACTTCCTCCGTCCAAGAAAATATGCACATATTTTCATTTCGGTCCGTCCACGAAAACAATGCACAATCTGAGGTGGTCGTCGTTTAGCTCACGCAAAATGAATTTATAGTTTCCTGTGAGGTTAGGTTGAAGCATACACAAGAAAAAACAAGACTCACGCTTAAGAGAAAGTTACTAGAATTACCAACTCCCCGACAACGGTGCCAATTTTGACGTGGCTGTCGTTTAGCTCATGCAAAATGAATTTATAGTTTTCTATGCCCACATCAGGCTTAGCCAGCGGCAAGTATAGGGTCGAACCCAGGGAGTTGATCAGAGCCTTCTCTTCAAAACCTGTCACTAAAAAGGGTTTGGTTTGGTCGGAACATATCTGTCTCTGGTCTGAGCGATATGTAAATAATAACTGAAAAATAAGAGCAAATAAATCAAATAAAAAGGCAAAGCTCGGATATGACTTGAATCATCAAACATGAATATGGATTCGACATAGATCTAAAGAATTCCCACACACGCATAATGCATCTAATTGGGTCCTTGTGGGTTAGACAGAGATCCTAGCTTTTATGACCCAGATCTGCTTGATGACTCGAATTGGGTCATTTGATCTGATGATCCTTCCAGCTGAGTCGATGTACACATTCTTTGTGTTCTTCGGTTGTTGCTGGTGGGGTCTTGATCTCAGTATTTTCCCAGCTTGATTTCTTTGTTGATGTCCGGGTCTTTTTCGGTATCCAGCTGAGACGTTCCTTTGTCTCTGCTGTCTCTTGTGATATCTCGGCTGGAACTGGTACTTCAGCTGGTGATCAAATGAGTGATATCCAGTTGGGTATCTCGGTTGATGTCTTTCGACGTGTTGTTGATGTCGCTGGTATCTGAACTGTCCAGCCTGTTGTCTTTGTTGAGTTTTAGCACGTTGTTGTCTGATCTGTGCTTGAGGTTGTCTCACAGCTGGTCTTTTTTATGCCTGTTGTGTTCTCAATGGTCGTTGCTGAGTAGCTGGAATTGGATTTTGTTTTGCTCTTACAAACATTACCTTTGTTCCACTTGTGGAAGCAATGTTTGTGGCATCCTTTGATCCACTGTAACCCAGTCCTGCTTTGAGCGCTGCTGGACGTTGTGCACATATGATTTCGTCCATTGTTGTTGTAGCTTTGATAAGAGCTACCATATTCTTAGATAGTACCTCTTTGAAATTTTCAGCTCTATAATCTCAGCTGACTTCTTTTCTAATTCAGCTGTGGCCTTTTCCAATTCTTCCATCAGTTGTTTCTTTTCGTAGTAGAAGTCTTTCATCAGCTGATCTTGTTTTACTATTTTGTCTTTTAGTGAGATGACCTCCTCTTGGAGCTGTGTTGTATCAGTTGCTTCTGATACTTTTTCTTTCCCAGTTCCACCTTCAGCTCGGTATTCTCACACATTATGATGTCAATGATCTCTTGAAGCTCCTTGAAATCGTTCATAACCTTCTCTACTAAACTCCAATCAGGTAACCCTGAGTCTGAAACCTGTGTAGAATGTTCTTGTGATGGTGAGGGGTTAGATAGATTTTGAGTTCTTGATATTACTTCATCTTCATCGATTCCAACTGTCTGTCCCATGAAGCATGTATCCCATTCAGGTTCATCATGAGCCATCAATGCTTCTTCTTCTGAATCTGAAAATGGCATGTTGTCCTCCATTTTGTTGCACTCCGACTCCTCGTCGGCGATGTAGGCTCTCCTTCTGTCAGCTGCCTTAGCTTTCAGTTTGTCTTTATCTTTCTTGGATAGTTTGGGACAGTCTAGCCTGTAGTGTCCAGGTTCTTTGTAGTTGAAGCAACCTTCGTCTGTTCGTTTGTCAGCTGACTTTTCATCAGCTGCTGCGTACTTGTCTCTGTAAGTTCTTGCGAACTTCTTGTACTTGCCCTTGCTGGTGTTGAGTCTGTTGTAGTTTTTGACCAGCATGGCTATCTCTTCAAGTAGCTCTTCCTTGCTCATGTCCTTCTTGTCCTTCTTTGAGGACTCAGCTGACTGCATGTATGTGGATTTTTCAGAATTAGCTCTGAACGCAATCTCCTTTGGTGCAGGTGTCAGCTCTCCATCATTTTGATTGTTTGAAGATTCTTTCATGGTAATCTTCAAGTTGTATTCGTTGGCTTTGAGCACGGAGAATAATCTTTCAGTTGAAAGATCACCCAAGTCACTTCGACTTTGGTGTACCACCTTGTATGTGTTCCATTCAGCTGTGAGCGCTGAAAGGACTTTTAGGTTCTTTCCACGCTGAGTGTATTTCCCAGTTCTGATGGTTTCAATCTCTACCACGATATTTGAGAATCTGAGTTCCATCCCTTCGATGGACTCGTTGACAAGCTGCTTGAAGTTATCAAACTTCTGGCAGGCAATCGTGAATTTATTTTCTTTTATCTCCTCCGACCCTTCGCATAGCTTGGCTAGGGTTTCCCACATCTCCTTTGCGGTGTTGCAGTTGATGATCTTGCTGAGGTAGGCGTTGGAGACTGTTGACGAGATGGTGTTCCTTGCGAAGCTGTCTAATCCAGCTTGCTTCCTTTCTTCTGAGGTATGTTCATTCTTTGGCTTGGGAATGAGCTGATACGTTGGCTGTCCACCATCTTGAGCTGGAACAAGCTCTTTTTCTTGTTTGTAAATGAGGATAGGTCCGTTTGTGCTGACGTCCCATATCATGTCATGATGCGCACAAAGAAAGCTTTTTAATCTGAACTCCCAGATTGCATAATCATCGACTGAGAAGGTGGGAAGGTTCCTATTAAGATTAGAATCCATGGAGATATGTACAGCATGAAATAATATGAGTTTTTCCAAAAGAGGATCTGTTCAGTTGACCACTGACAGATTTTCAAGACAAATCTCTTGATTCAGAAACAGCGGTCTTTTGAACCACTGCTCTGATACCAATTGATGGTCCCTGAGCTGGGTCTTTGGTGTAGAAGCGGGGTGAATACACCAAAGATAGACTTTTAGAACTTTTCGACAAGTTTAAAATAGAGTGCGTGAGCTCAGATATGAATCCAGCTGAAGAAGGTCAGCTGGACTAATAACTCAGCTGGCGGTGCGGAAAGTGGTGGTTTAAAAACTTAGCTCGTTTGCTTAGAAAAACTCAGCTTGAAAATATTATCTTTAAGTTTTCAGCTTAATCAAGTTGTGAAATTTTCAGAAAGACACAGCTGTCTTTGGAGAGCAGCTGAGTGTGCAGATTCGATAAAAATGCAATGTGTCAATGAAGTTAGTACAATAACTGAAAATAACTAGAAAGAAAATAACACGAGATTTTACGTGGTTCGGAGTAACACCTCCTACGTCCATGACCAGATTCACTAGTAATTCACTACCACTTGATTTCCAAGTACCAAGCAACTTCACAACTCTAACCCGAGCTGTGTTCCAACAGTTTACGGGCACACTCAAGCCTAACCTTTCGGTTTGCGGGTACTGAAAAAACCTTACAACCACTTGAATTTTGCGCTTCAAGCAAGTGTAACCTTGACCTAACCTTTCTGGGTAAAGAGGGGTTTGGTTTGGGGTTCCAACTATGAACGAGTTCTTACAAAGAAGAACTTAGAGTTAGATGAACTCGTTCAAAATCTAGGCTTAAGATATACAATGATTTCTGCCTAAGAATCAGACGAAAAACTGAGCAGTTTCTGGACTAGAAACACTTTAAGATAAAGTGTTCTTTGAACTATTTAGAACTGCTTAAGAGCTTTTGAAGGCTTGGTGAATTCAGAAAATGAAAGCTTGTAGAGAGTTTTTTGTATCTGATCCTGAGGTTGAAGACGAGTATATATAGGTAGAGATTCAAGACTAGCCGTTGGAGGAGCCATTTGAATCTTACCTGCTCTTCTTAAATTCACAATCTGCCGTTGGGCGTTTCTGCACCTGTCTTCATTAGTGTCACATCCTAGGTTCTGAAGTCTAGGATACTGATTTCGCAATCCCTCATTGGTCGAGGTATATTGACTTCCTCTGACACCGGGATCTCTGCCTTTGGAGCTGGTTTGGGTAAACTGACTTGAAGTGACGACTTTAGAGTTAGTTCCATCTGTTCTGTACAGCTGGACCAGCTGTGTCTTGAACTCAGCTCGATTAATCTTCAGCTTGATCCTGCTTTGTTTTGAACTCAGCTGATAGTTAACTCCTGCTGTGAACACAGCTGGATCTTCTGCTGTCTTCCGCTTCTTGAACCTGTAAGCTTAGAAAATCTAGAGCTCAAACATGCGAGCTGAAAAACACTACGTAGATTTATGCGATCATCTACTCGGTTGGAGTCAGTTGGATTTTGGTATTAAATCAAAACTTTATAATTTTCCCAACAGTACTGTTTAAAAAAATAAATAAATACAATTTGAATTTTGAATTGGTGTGCATTTGACTAGTCGTTGGGCCTTTAGGGCCAGGGGAGTAATTTCTATGTTTTTTTAATTATCTAACTTTCTATTTTTCAATTAATGTAATTTTCTTTTTTTTAAATTATGTAATTTTCTTATTTTCAATTAATGTAATTTTTTATTTTTAATTAATGAAAAATTCTTTTTTACATAACTAGTTATATCACGCCCGCTATCACGCCCAACCATTACAGCACTGGACGCAATAGTGGGACGACATCGCTATCACGCCTCTAAAAGGCACAATCATTATTGATGCTCTAAGCAATCTTGTAAATTTTAAAGTTATAAACCTTTTAAGTTATGTGTTGATTATGATTTGTGTGTATAACTTCAAAGATGTTAGTTGGAAATCAATTTCATATTAATCAAAAGTTGATTCAAGGTGATTTAAAAAAAATAGTAAATTCATGTTCTTAGTCATATTGATTCGATGCGCATCTCAAATTACACTAGTAAAAAATATCATTCTTATTAACATGCACTATGTACAAAATACATAAACATGTGAGCTAACATTAAATTTAAATACCACGCTACGGTGAATTCAAATCTAAATTCTTTTGCTTCAGACATTAACCACACTATCACTAGGCCAACACACGCACACAAATTTATTTATCTTTGTTGTTGGCGAATGTTGTCAAGCCCAATCGGTATAGACAAGAGGTGTGGCTGCCTCGGTCCAAAGTTGAAAGGGACCTAAAAAAATCTATAATTATACATTTATATTGAAACAAAATAATTGACAGCCCATTTATATATAGTTCTCTTTGGGTTCTATTGGAAGGGATCCATACAAATTTGATTTAATTAAATGAATCTTTATTTTTTTTTATTTTTTATTTTATTATAGAAGGGGTCTTTATTTCTTATTTTACGTAAGCCAATAAAATGTTAGAACCGGGGCTAAATGTTGCAATCGCTGTAGTTCAATCGAGGTGGTACTAATATATTACTATTATAAAAGGAGTTTATTCTCATAAAGTTGAGTTTGCTTATTATATTTCTCTTATACACTTAATTTAAGCGTAATATTGTAATTTAATATATTAGTATATTTTATGAAAAGTTGAATGATATATTAGCATTTGCTTTTTTTATAATTATATCAATAATATTGTATATATCCCAATAATTTTTCATCAATGTGAATTGAGACTCACTGTCTTTTGGGAAAGAAAATATGTTTGCATTCGAATTCATGTCTGACCATCCTAATTTTGTGTTCTAAGTTATACTATTATTTATACTAATTTAGATGAGTTCTTTTAAAAATTATTAATTTTTAAAATAAAATTGAAGTATTTATGTCATGTAGGTCCATCTATAAAAATGATATATAATTACTTATTTTGTATCAAAGAAAGCTCAGTCACAACTTATGAAATTAAAAAACACCTTATGTGCATGGATTGGTCTAGCAGTAGTGTGATTAATATCTGAGGTCAAAAAGATCTTAAGTTTGAAGTCACTGTGTCGCGGTTTTTAAATTTAATGTTACAATTAACATAAAAATACATTTAACTTGAATATTATATAATAATTCTAGAATGATGAATTCTTCCGTTGAATCCGATATTCCGGGAATGCTTAGCGCGTAGTCCTTCCTTTGTATAATTGAATTTCTCAATTCTTTTCTTGTATAGCTCTAGCGAATTGTTGCGCTTGATATTATTTTTTTTTAATATCATTACAAATATTAATACTCACACACTCCACCTAAGGTATTTTTTTGTGGCCGAGAGTACTCGAACCTCTGACCTATTGGTCAACAGGCAACCACTCCACCACTAGGCCATCCCCACTAAGACAGATATTTTTTCCACTGGTTAATGTATCTATATCATCCTAGTTTTATATAGCTTAGAGGCTAAGAGATGGTCCCCTGTGCGACCGTCACATATGTGAAACCGGATCCTCTTGACCCGATCCGGTCAAAACGGGTCAACCCGACCCGCCATTTTTTTAATTCGATTTTTTTAATTTATTTTTCTTCTCCGCCTTTGGCTTCGATTTTAATTTAAGGATAATGATTGTGGCAACATTGATGTTTTTTAGCTCGCTCCGAAGCCTTCAGCTCGCCTCGCTCGACTCTTTAAAAAACTCAAAAATAAAAAATAAACTGAAAATAAGAATTAAAAAAACTGAAAAAAAAATTAAAAGTTCGGCGCGTGTGAATAAAAAAAGAAAAAATTATCGGGCGAGTGTGATGCACGCGCCTGACTTATAAATCGAAAAGGGGCTCGTGGTTTACACGTGCCCCGCACGTGGGCTCTGTCACTTACTGTGCGACCGCCTCACCCCGAGTATTTGTGAGAGGCTAAATTTGTCTATGTGGCAAGGTTCATATAGCCCAAAGGTCAGTTTAGGTTACCTATCATCAAACGCATAATAAAGAAAAATAAATTTATATTTGCATATTTACCTTTGACCTTACTTGACTGAAAAATAGGGAAAAAATCATTAAAGTCATTGCACTTCACCTTAAACAAAATAATATTACAAAGACTTGGGTGTAGTTGGATAAAAAGTACTCCATCTGTCCCAAAAAGTGTGATACATATTTGATTATATGTGAGGTATAAAATATTAGTTGAACTACACTAACTTGGGACGAAGGGAGTAACAATTATCCAAAAAAACATAACAATTATACTTTATCCTCTAATTATTAAATTAAGAGATGACAATTATTATGGAGAAAAGTGACAATTATCTTGAAGACAAGTGATAATTTGGATTCAACCGTACGGTAAGACCAACATCACTCAAGTTTGCCTCTAGTAAATTACTTCACTCTTAAAATCTTTTTCAATGTTATATGGTGTAATTGTGGAATGTTATATATATAGGGAGTGATTCCTATATAAATAATCTTTATGCTAAGAATACAAAATTAGGCACAGAGATTAATGTTATCCAATGCATCACTTTTGGACGTGTGATGCATTTTTTCGTTTATTTCAAAACCCTAAAATCAAATCTTTTTCGTCTTTCCTCTTGTCACCGCTACCCACCACCACCACTACTCACTTGCCACCATCATCATCATCATTGTCGCTCACCGCCGCGAACATCGTCATTGTGCGCCACTATCGAGCACGAAAGTTAGAAAAAAGTAAAAACTATCAACATAAATATTTTGGTGCATTTCAGTGCATTGTTTGGTGCACCCCGTTTACATTGTCTGGTGCATCTAATTTTTAAACCATATTAACCCTAATTAAGTAAAAAATACGGGTTTGACCTTAAGATTAAGTCATATCCATTAGATCTTGTAGGATGGATGTTTTAGATATATTCTTATATGATCCATCTCATATATATATATATATATATATATATATATATATATATATACAGGATCATATAAGAAGCACTCTTATTCTAAGAAATAGGAATAAATCTCCAACATAGATCTACAAGGGATGGAGGGTCAGATTTGACCTGGGTCAACGGGTCAGACCCGGGTTAACCCGTTGACTTTTCAATTTTTTTCGATTTTTTTTTTCAAATTTTTTATTTTTTAATTTTCATTTTTTTAAGGTCAGATGATTGCACCATCACGTGTAGTGAGATGCACCACACTGTCTAATGAGATGCACCACTAAGTGTATTGAGATGCACCAATTTTTTAATTTTTTTAATATTCTTTTTCACTAATTTTTTATATTGACACCATGCATTTTAAGATGCATCACATAGTGTATAAGATGCACCACCATATATAATGAGATTTATCACCATGTATAATGAGACACACCACATAGTGTATGAGATAAACCTCCATGTATTATGAGATGCACCACCATGTGTAATGAGATGCACCACACTGTGTAATGAGATGCACCACAACATTAAATGAGATGCACCACTAAGTGTATTGAGATGCACCATTTTTTAATCTTTTTTTTAATATTCTTTTTCACTATTTTTTTAGATGCACCACCATGCATTTTATGATGCATTACATAGTGTATGAGATGCATCACCATGTATAATGAGATGTACCACCTTGTATAATGAGACACACCACATAATGTATGAGATAAACCTCCATGTATTAGATGCACCACAATGCATTTTGAGATGCACCACCATGTGTAATGAGATGTACCACCATGTATAATGAGATGCACCATACTATGTAATGAGATGCACCACAACATGAAATGAGATGCACTACAACTAGGGCTGTCAAATTCCCGGGCGGGGCAGGGCCAGGCCGGCCCGAGCCCGTCAGGCTTTTTAGGATAATCGGGCCGGGCCAAAAAAATTGCAAGAAAAGTCGGGCCCGGCCGGGCCAAAAAAATTGCAAGAAAAGTCGGGCCCGGCCGGGCCGGCCAGGAAATTTTTCGTGCCTGAAAATGTGTGGCCCAGCCCGGTCCGAAAATATATTTGTAGTGTAATTTGTCCGTGTCGGGCCAGCCGGAGCCCAGCGGGCTTTTGCCCATTTCGGGCCGGGCCCGACCTGCCCGAAAAAATTTCGGGCCTGAAAATTGGCACCCCAGCCCGGTTTCGGGCCGGGCCAATTTTGACACCCCTAACTACAACATGAGATACACCACAACATGAAATGAGATGCACTACGCAGTGTATTGAGATGCACCACACTTTATTAAAAAAAATGAAAATATAAAAAAATATATTGAAAAGTCAACTGGCTGACCCAGGTCCGACCCATTGACACGGGTCCGACCCGATTTGATCCGGTTCAGATCTGACCCTCCATCCATTGTGGATCAAGGGTTGAGATTTATTTCTATTTCTTACTTTAAGGGGTCTTTTCACTAGAATCACTCCATATATATATATATATATATATATATATATATGCTGGGTGAAGTTGAGTGGGATCCACTAGGAAAATAGAATTAAAAAAAACAAAAACAAAATTGTGGACGGTGTTAGATGCATGCTTGACGCGAGGGTAATTTTGCACTACTTATGGTGCGTTGGGGGTCTGACAGCTCAAAATCAAATAAAAAAGAGGTAAATATGTTAGGGGTGTATATGCTATTTTTCCTTTTTATCTTACAAAACACAATTCATAGCTTGATAAAATAAGTTGGACATAAAACATTTCATAAACAACATTCTTTCTTGATAATACACTTTAATCCATATGGCATAACAAATCATATTTCTTGAAATTAAAAAAATTTCACCCACCTTAATATACAGCACGAGCCAAACAACTAATCAAAGAGTGGACGAGGGTCCTCAATGCGTGGCATCTGGTCACATAAATGGAATAATAAATCTTGATCCACTTAAATAAAAAATTATGGATTTATATAAATAATTTCTGAAAACTTGGTCTATTATTTTCTAATTAAAGGTTAAAGTTAGTCCACAACCTTTCTCATTAGAAACCCCAAAATTGTCCAAAAATTAATAAGTAAAAGCCCAAACCTATAGCCCAACATAATATATCTATCTATCTCTAAAATTTATCAACTGAAATGCAACAACAGCCCATTATCATATATCTATCTCTAAAATTTATCAACTGAAACGCAACAACAGCCCATTATCTTAATCTAATTACCACCCAAAGCTCTAGCCTCTGACCTATAAAACTCTTCTAATTTCTTGCTTTCCAACATTCATGGTAATACGACGCCGCTTCACAATTAATTTTCTTTTGCCGCCGCCCTCTTTAAACTATGCTTGCTAAATAAGCTGAGCTACTAACTACTAAGATATCGGTTCGATAAGTATTCGTTCGTACGAGCTCTTTTAGTAAAAATTGTTAACTAATTGAATTAAACTTGAGCTCGAGAATACTCAATCTGTTAATTAGTTTGTGAATAAGCTCGTTAAGTAAGTTAACAAAATAAAAAAAATATATTGACTTGGTAAAATTTTAATTGTTATATATCTTATTGAAAAATTTATACTATTTTTTTACCAATAAATTCATTTACTATTTTTTAAACTATATTGAATATTTAAATAAAAATAAGAATTCAGAAAGCTCTCAAATAAGTTCACAAGGTTTGAACTTTGAAGTGTTTGGTAAATAAATTGGAGCCCGAGTCGATATTAGATGAGTTAATCTTGTGCATGTGACACCTCAGTTCGGTTTAATTACATTCTTAATTGCGAGTTCCCATGTTATCTAAAAAAATTAATAAAGAATTCATAAAATCGAATACCATTTAAAAAAAAATATAATAATTAAAAATGGGGCGAGCTCGATCTCACTAAAGCGAACATGGCTCACGTGATCCCCACCCCACCCCCACAAAGCTTAGGGTTTCATGCAAGCCGGCAGTGCGGGCAGCAAGCTTCTCTGCCCGCGCTGCAGATGGTCTAACATACATTAAGTAGAGGAAAGCTGAATCATATTTAACAAAAATAAAAATAAAAAATGATACAGATCTGAAAAATGTGGGTGATTTTTAATTTGAGACTTATGCTTTAATAATTGTTAAGAATAAGATGAATCTAAAGCTATAATAACGAGGTGAGGAGGTCTTATTAGAACCTTCTAATCATGAATACTAGACAGGCGCGTGTTTGAAGCAACAGTTCTATTCGAAGCAGCCAAACTCAACTCAACTACACTCCATTCCAATCTCTCTCTCTCTCTCTCCACTTACTGTTACTCACTAACTCCATTGCTCTCTCTCTCTTTTCTCCTACCTTACCTCCCGCTATCTATACATCCAAAACCCTCTTCGCCTCCGCCTTTTAATCATCCGGCGCCAAGATTCCGCCACCGGAGCTCCGGCTTCTTCCGCCGATAATGAAGCTACGATCCACGTCACCGCCTTGTCAACTACACGTCAAAAACCATCCACATATAAAATTACACTAATAGTAGCATTACTTTGTGGCTCAACGTATAGGATTTTCTTCCTCTCGTCAATATTCATCCGTACAACAATGGCCGCATCAAATGCCGCCACCGCGACGACGGCGGTGGAGTCCACCTCCGACGACGCGGCCGCCAAGGCGGTCAGGAAGCGGTTCGAGGGGCTGGCGATGGTACGGACCAAGGCGATTAAAGGTAAAGGGGCTTGGTATTGGGCCCACCTCGAGCCGATTCTCGTCAACAGCTCCGACACCGGCCTCCCCAAGGCCGTCAAGCTCCGCTGCTCCCTCTGCGACGCCGTTTTCTCCGCCTCCAACCCCTCGCGCACCGCCTCCGAGCATCTCAAGCGCGGCACCTGCCCCAACTTCGCCTCCGCCCCCACCCCCATTTCCTCGATGCCACCGTCTTCTTCCTCCGTCTCCTTCGCCACCGCCACCACCACTTCATCCTCTCAGCCTCCCCACAACCACCGGAAACGCGGCTCCTCGTCCGCCGCCGCCCCGCCTCTGGCCATCGCAGACCCCTCCAGATTCACAGTAGATTTAGCTTACCCACCACCACTAGTTTCAGTCGCCACTTCGAGCCTGGTCATCACCTCCGGCGGTGCAAGCCCCTCGGCCGCCGCCGGCGGCGGCGGCGGAGGCTTGTACGGTCATCAGCAACAGTTAGTGTTATCCGGCGGAAAAGATGATTTTGGCGCTCTAGCAATGCTCGAAGACAGCGTAAAGCGGCTGAAGAGCCCGAAAGCATCGCCGGCGCCGGCATTGAGCAAAGCTCAGGTGGATTCCGCCCTCGACTTTCTCGCAGATTGGGTGTACGAATGCAGCGGCGCAGTCTCATTCACCAGCCTCGATCACCCCAAATTCAAAGCCTTCCTCAACCAGGTAGGCTTGCCGGCGATCTCCAAGCGCGACTTCGCCGGTTCCCGATTGGATGCCAAGTACGAGGAGGCCAAGGCCGAGTGCGAGGCCAAAATCCGCGACGCCATGTTCTTCCAGATCGCTGCCGACGGCTGGAAGTCGAAGTCGAACGAGTATGCAACCGATAATTTAGTACATTTGAGCGTGAATCTCCCCAACGGAACTAATCTGTTTCGGAGGGCCGTCTTCACCACCGGCTACGTCCACTCCAAGTACGCCGAGGAAATTCTGTGGGACGTCATCACTGAGATTTGCGGCAGCAATGTTCATCAATGCGTCGGCATAGTTTCCGACAAGTTCAAGGCGAAAGCGTTGAAAAATCTCGAGGATCACCATCCATGGATGGTGAATCTCTCTTGTCAGTATCAAGGCTTCACCAGTTTGATAAAGGATTTAGGCAAGGAGCTCCCCTTGTTCAAGAATGTGAGAGCGAACTGCGTCAAATTGGCAGCTTTCATCAACAACAAGTCCCAAATCCGCCATAGCTTCCACAAGTTCCAGCTGCAGGAATACGGTCACGCCGCACTGCTGAGGGAGCCGTGGAACGGTTACGAGAGCTCGAATTTCGGTACGGTATACGCGTTAGTGGAGGACATACTGAGCTCTGCTCGGGCTCTGCAGCTGGTGCTATCGGAAGAATCGTATAAGTTACTATCAATGGAGGAACCGGTGGCGAGGGAGGTCGAAGAGATGATGAGGAACCCGCATTTTTGGAACGAGTTAGAAGCCGTGCATTGCTTGGTGAAGATGATCAAGACGATGGCGCAGGAGATTGAGATCGAGAAGCCGAGGATCGGGCAATGCCTGGCGCTCTGGGAGGAGCTGAGAGTGAAGGTGAAGGAGTGGTGCAACAAGTTTGAGATTGTGGAAGGAGGTGTGGAGAAGGTGATGGAGAGAAGGTTCAAGAAGAACTATCATCCGGCGTGGGCGGCCGCCTTCATCCTCGATCCTCTGTATCTGATCAGGGATTCGAGCGGGAAATACTTGCCCCCGTTCAAATGCCTGAGCAGCGAAGAGGAGAAGGATGTAGAGAAGGTGATAACTCGTCTCGTGTCGAGGGAGGAGGCTCACATTGCCCTTATGGAGCTTATGAAGTGGCGAACGGAAGGGTTGGATCCGGTTTATGCTCAAGCGGTACAGCTGAAGCAGAGGGACCCGAATTCGGGGAAAATGAGAGTGGCTAATCCGCAGAGTAGTAGGCTGGTGTGGGAGGCTCATCTAACGGACTTTAAGTCGTTGGGGAAGGTGGCGGTTCGGCTGATTTTCCTTCATGCTACGTCGTCGTCCTCATCGTCTTCGTTGTCTCGTTACAAGTGCAACTGGTCTCATTCGCATTCGAGGGTGGGAATGGAAAGGGCGCACAAGTTGATGTTCATTGCCGCGCATTCCAACCGCGATTTTCGCAGTGGTGGTGGTGGTGGTGATGATGACCTGTTTCCCTTGGCTAATGGTGAGGACGATGTGCTCAATGAGGTTTTTCTTGATACTTCATCTGTGTAAGAATTTCGGATTCTTTGAGTATTTGTTTGTTAGTCTGTTGTGTTGTACTCTTCCTGTAATGTTGATTCAAATCAGCATTGACTGTAATGTTGATTCAAGTTAATCAACATTACACGCAGAGTACAATACAACTAGCAGTCATGAATGTCTTGGAAGAGTGAAGTTTTTTTTTTCTTTTTTTCTTTTTTTTGTTTATAGAATCTAACCGATTTTTTCGTGTGGCAGAAGCGTCTAGCTCGAGCAATTTACAACCAGTGACACCTCCATGACCATATAGGTCGCGTTTTTACAAGAGTCTGGAGATGGACGATGAAGAGATTTCCGCGTTGAGGATGTTTGAGTCGGAGTTCCCTTACCAGCAACATCGGAGGATGTTTGAGTCGGAGTTTCTTGAGACGGTGAGAGAAGTGGAAGTCTATTCCAAATTTTGGTTATAACACTTGAAAATTCTTGGTTAAGGTACCTTGGTTTTGAACGTTGAAACGTTCATGCAGATTCGTTGATGAAGATTGTGGAGATCATGAGGCAAAAAGATGCCATGAGAGTTATTGCATAACAAAGATTGACTAATTGTAGCTTTAAGAGATGGGAACGTTATATTATATTATAGTCTTATTTTCATGTGTTTATAGTTCTTGAGAGTGTTGTAAAGCTTTTGGTTTCTCAACTTGGCTTTCTATGTTTATATTTTCGTTGAATGAGATACATGTGTAGATAGATGGGTGGGTGTTCTTGTTAATTTGTGAAGACAATTTCTAGCAAAGAGTTACGTGAGGACTAAACTAAGACTAAAACGAAATACTTGACAACTGATTTTACACGTTGAAATGACGCCGTTCGCAATAATCCACGAGCTAAGTCTTTTTATGTATCTGAGAATTGGTGCCAGTGTGTAAAATCGACTACTGCATCGTAGATTTTGATTTGACTGGAAGTCGGGATCGTGGAAAAATTACTACAAATTAAAAGGTCGTGTTATTGATGTTACAATTCAGACTTCATGGAGAAAATCAAACTATATATGATTAAAGTTTAGGGGAAAAATTTATTTTACACACTTTGAGTTGAAACAAATGAAAAATACACACCACATGCAAAACAAATGAAAAATACACACACCTACAATACTAACCCTAGAATGGCCCACAAAACATCAACTCATAGCACAAAAAAACAAGGTCTGTGACCTTGGGGGGAGAAAAAGAAGAAGAAAAGCTGCGACAAGTACAAAATCATGTCGGGATAAGAGGTTAGTTAGCGGGATCTTGATTAATTTTATTTTGTTTCGATATTTTTTTCATAAATCGAAATCCCTCTCGGGTAAAACTATTTCCCTCTCGTGTATACCTATTTCCCGCTCGAGCGGGAAATAGGTATACACGAGAGGGAAATTGGTTAATTCAACTTATAATAATTTAGTCGATTTTTAGTCATATTTTCTTGAAATCCCTCTCGGGTAAAACTATTTCCCTCTCGTGTATACCTATTTCCCGCTCGAGCGGGAAATAGGTATACACGAGAGGGAAATAGTTTTACCCGAGAGGGATTTCGATTTATGAAAAAACTATTTCCCTCTCGTGTATACCTATTTCCCGCTCGAGCGGGAAATAGGTATTCACGATAGGGAAATTGATTAATTCAATTTATAAGTATTTCACGCTCGAGCGGGATATGGTACTCGAGAGGAAAATAGGCTTAATATGCAGCAGATATTTATTAGCAATCATTAGTCACTTTTTGATTAAAATAAATCACAATCAAGTGTCATATCGGCTCTTCAAACGAAAAGTGTGTAAAATTCATTTGTTTTGGAGGAGGTGTGTATTTTTCATTTGTGTAAAGTGAAAGTGTGTATTTTTATGGATTAGCACTAAAGTTTATGTATTTTTCGGCAATTAATCCAATAAAATATTCAAATTTTCAAGTAGTTAAGTAGTGGAGGTAAATCATGGAAAATAATTTTTAATACACTTCTAATACATAAAATGAACTATAATTCCATAAAAGAAAAATAAATAAAGGACTAAACAAGAATAAAGGACAATCTTAAAACTTATGCATACTACAAAATGGGAAGTATTCTACAAGCCATGCAATATTGAATAATGTGCTTCTTCAACCTTTCTAATAATAGATAGTTTTTTTTGTTTGCCACAAAAATGAATTTAATAGATTTATGAGAAACTATAAATGTCATAATTAATCATCAAGAATTACTCAACTCTCGCTTTCTCTACTCACTCACTGTCTAATCTATATACTCCCTCGGTCCCCGAACAAGTGTCACGATCTGCCAAAATACGTATATCAAGATAGTGGGTAAAATAAAAACTCAAAATCTGATGAATAGAAGGAAAGGAGATCAGAAAGATACGCGAACGACGTATAGGTCGGATGTTTCCGATAACAATCTATACCCCTAATAATTATATGGGAAATTGAAAAAAGTAATCTTCTTATCTTAAGTCGAATGGTAAACATGAAAATTTGACATAACTTTTGCATAGTAATAAACGATACGGCACTTATTCGGGAACATTTTTTTCTGAAATACAACGAGTAAGTATGAAGTAATATATATACACATGTACATGATGTGTATATCATGTATGATGTATGCATAAATATATATGAATGATGGATTTTTTTTTTTTTTTTGAGATAATTGATGGATTTTCACTAGAGAAGAGATTTCATCTACCCACCATGAAAGACAGTGGAGGGTGAGAAAACAAAGAAATCAATTATTGGTTAACTTTTTGGTTGGCTACTAGAGAGAGAGGAGAGAGAAAGTAGAAAAGTAGAATAAATTAATGGAGTAGAGTATTATGGTAGCTTTGGCTTTTATGTAATCTAATTACTGATTTAGTGGAGAGACACAAATTCTTGTCGGCAGGGATTAGTTACATTGTTTTTCAAACAGGAAAAGAGCTTAGTAATACCGACTGCCCACCTACTCCAAATTTAACACACACACACACACACAAAAAATTATGTGCACTTCTCCTTTTTCTAGAGGTTTGTACAATTTCACCAGTGTATATAAATATGCTTATGCTTCATTACACCCCACTTCTCTCTCTCTAATCTGACATAAAAGATAAAGTGGGTATAATCATTAATGTAGGACGACAATCTTTCTCCAAGAATCTTTCCCCTTCCAATGTTAAAGTTTTCTCCGTGATGAAATTTAAAAAAAAAATGATATTGTTTAGTTAACTTAAATGATGAACTAAATGAATTTCTTAGTGATAGACTATAAATTCTAATCATACCAATATTTTCTTGAGTGCAAATGATTTGTTTAGTAAAAATAATTTCTCCTATACAGCTTATACACAAATTTTCACAGTGCGCCGGCCGCACTTATGATTAGCCAACTACGTATTTATCACAATATATAATAAATTTATATTTTCTAGTTTGGATGGTACATGCATGGGTACAAAAATAAAAATTATTAACATAAATAACACACACACACACATATATATATATATATATACATGTATCAAATTTAGATATCTAAAACTTATCACAATTTTGAAGGATTGAAGAATTTTAGATATATATATATATATATTATAAAAATTAGTAAACTATTTTTAGAAATTAAAATAAGTAAAGATATTACCAAAATTTGTAAAAACATACACGTTTATAATATAATAGTAGTAAGAGTGAAATATTATAATAGTCACTTAAGTTAATAAAAACAAAATAATAGCCACTAACTTAAAAATATATAAATACTAGCCACTCTTACAAAAATATCCTTTTTCGATTCACACCATCACCGTCCTAACCTTTCCATTCGCTCCACTCGCTCCGTTCGCACCACTTCTATTCACACCGTTCGCTCCCCTCGCTCCGTTCGCACCACCTCCATTCGTTCCACTCGCTCCGTTCGCACCACCTCCTTTCGCTCTACTCGCTCCACTCGCACCACCTCCTTTCGCTCCACTCGCACCACCTCCATTCGCACCGTTCGCTTCACTCGCTCCGTTCGCATCACCTCCATTCGCTCCACTCGCACCACCTCCATTTGCACCGTTCGCTCCACTCGCTCCGTTCGCACCACCTCAACTCGCACTATTCGCTCCATTTGCACCGTTCGCACCACTCGCTCCACGACATGTACTAAAAAACGGAAGGCGCGAATGGAGCGAGTAGATCTTATTCGCGCCATTCGCGTCTTTCATGATGGTATGAACAATGCATGAAGATACGCTCGCTCCATGTTCGCATTGCTGGTAAACTGAAAGGGTAAACTAGTCTTTTCACACAAATAGTGGCTATAATTTATATAATATTAACTTAGTGGCTACTATTTTATTTTTATTAACTTAAGTGGCTATTTTACATAATTTCTCTAGTAATAGATATATAAGAAATATGTGTAACATATCATATTACACGATTGCCCTTAAACTAGATATTTAATTGAGATATACAAACAAATCATATTTTGTAAAGAATGCTATTTTGTAGCAATTGATATAGAGATATCGAATCATTATAAGAAATTTTTATTATTGGTTGAAGAAAAGCTATAATTCTCTTTAGGTAAGTAGTTAGAGTTAATGGGTAGTTGTCATGTACAATCTTGATCTAATTATGGTTCTCTGGTTTTTAGCATAATTAATCATACTGATAGGACAACTATTGCATGTCAATTGTACCATAACCTAATTCAATAACATAAGTTCTATAAATATTGGTATTAATAACTACTCTCTCCGTCCTCCAAAAGTGTGGTCTAAATTTGATTACATATGAAGTATAAAATATTAATTGGACCACACTTTTCGGGGACGGAGGGAGTATATAAAAGTAGAGGGCCGGAAAGGCCTTCTTATAGTGTTTTTTCCTTCTTATAGTGATTTAGAGCCACTCGTATATAAATAAATGGATACACCTGATTTTTCAAGTAAAATTTAACTCTTTTATGTGATTTGCAGATTACTGCACAAGAACATAAGTTTATCGAGTATGCATGCGCATCGAAAATAACGGTAGCGTGTTTCTACTATATCGATAAAAAAAAAATAACACGTGTAGGCTTTCAACATGTCAAGTATCCTCCCTCGTAAGGCAAAGGCTCATTAATAATTTTTAAATTTAATTATTTAGATGTGAGTATTTATAGTTTAGTCCTTGCACCAATCTTTTTCAGAATTATAAGTAGGATATATAGAGTACTGGTTGTGGCAGTGGTCCAAATGTATTATTGACTACTACTTAGAGTGCAAAAAAGGAGACACAAATTGAGCCAATGGGAGACTAAATTGAGAAGACTTTCTATATAAAAAGAAGCATGTGACATTCCATATATATTTAATTTAATTATTTAATACTGCATGCAACTGTATATTATTTATTTGGAGGTGGGAAGGGGGAAATGTTAATTTTCTACTGTTGTTTCACATGGTTGATCATAAATTATTTACTGGAATATTTCTCTTTTCGTGGGCTGTGAAGCAATGGCGGAAATTTTGGTCTTCCTTTCAACTTCTTGCTAAAGTCTTCTGTCTTTATGTCCTCTTTTAAGGTTTTAATATTTGTCACTTTGTCACAATTGTATTTAGCCGTTTCCTACTTGCTACAATTGCCCTTATCTCAAAATAAATTGGCAGGTTAGTCAAATTCTTTCAAATATGAGTTGCATCCACTAACAAGTCCCGACGGTCATTTACTATCTATACACTTATATTATGCTCCCTTCGTCCACAACATCGTCCACCAAGAGTGTGATTTTTTCATTTAAAAAAATAATCTACACATTTTCTTACATTTTAAATCTCATATAAATTCAAAATAGTGGGTCCCTTTCTGCACTCAAATATCAACTATCTTATTTTTCTTAAAACTCGTGCCACCTACCAAACACCACACTCTTGATGGACAGAACCAGTATAAAAATTGCCTTGTTTTACAGAATATGTTATGCCTATTATATCCCTATTATATGTTTAGTTTAAGGGTAATATTATAATACAATATATATATATAAAATAATAATAATAATAATTCATTAGAAATGAAATTTTCCGTATATACGTATAGGTTTCAAATACGATAAACGTCCATAGTATAAAGGGTTAACTTTTATAATATATAAAAGCAAGTCCGGCTTGCCGTTTATAGTAACTTTCATTTTTAATTATTTCTATTCCATTTTTGAAAATAATATATTTAATTTTTATTATCTTAATTGTTCATTAATATTTATCAATCAACTAATTAATATTGTACGTTACAAAAGCATAATTTGTGGGACAAAATTAATTATAATAATAAAATTTCCATTTTTATACTATTTTCTACCTATAAATTTAGAATTCTGCAAACAATTTCATTCACAATTCATATTCTATGTACTTCTTCATTCCAACTTTTCCGATTAGAGAAAGCATGATTGATAAGAAAGAGTTACAACACAAAGAGCAATTGATGTAAAGTTTTTTCAAATAAACAACGCACATATAAATTATGAAAGACTTTCATCTAGAAAATTAAAACGAATCATTTTATTTTATAGGAGTATAATACTAAATACACATAAATTAGAGGTGTAGTACGTATTAAGATGAATACTGTTAAACTCAAACTTATCTCATTTACTAGCGATCTGATTCAAGTTTAATTTGTGTAAACGAGCTTCCTTAATATTATAATATATATTTGAATTTAAGAATTATTTATATTTGTTGAACCTTTTAGTATACAAATACAAATAATACTTTACACATTAAGAGAAAACTACATATCAACCAAGAAAATTATAATAAACTATTTTACTTATCTATTTCTTTTACACTCATTAACAATCAATTTACCATTTTAAAATAAATCACTAATTGATTGACAAGTGTCTGATAATTAAAAAAATATTCATAATAAAATTGAAATGAAATATGAAGCACGTATACTCAAACTTACTTACATTTTATATGTCTAAAGTGTCCAAAATATACAAAAATGAGTCCATTTTTGTATGATTATGAAGAAGAAACTACAATTGCAGCTTCAAACGAATTCAAATTCGAAAAATGTTTAATGAGTGAGTACCCGACCCATGGTCATTTGTAATCTTGAAGATCATCATTAACGGGGTTTTGTATTCAAGTCAAAATATAACTTGTCCCGACAAGCTACTTCTTCTGAACTGACTTGATTCCTAGTGCAAGTCTCCAAGGTCTTTAGTCATTAATTCTTCAGGTTAATTTGAAGAAACTACACAGTTGCTTCCTCTTTGTTGGGCCTGGAACTCTGCACTGTTCAGTTTCAGGTTTAATCACCTTAGATTAGGGCTGGCAAATTTCCGGGCCGGGCCGGCCCGGCCCGAGCCCGGCGGGCTTTTTGGAAAAATCGGGCCGGGCCGGCCCGGCCCGAAAATTCACCGGGCCGGAAAATATGGAGCCCATCCCGGCCCGAAAAATCAATTTAAAGCACATTTTTACCGGGCCGGCCCGAGCCCACCGGGCTTTTGCCTATTTCGGGCCGGGCCGGCCCGGCCCGAAAACTCGCCGGGCCTGAATTTGCTGAGCCCAGGCCGGCCCGTCGGGCCGGGCCGGGCCTGTTTTGCCAGCACTACCTTAGATAAATCATCCTTTAGAGCATCTACAGCGGGGGGTGCTGCCCGGTCGCCCCCTCCCCCGCGTCTCTACTCTCTTCGCCCGGGCGTGACACCCCTCTTCCCGTTGGTGACCACCCTCTGGTCGCCCAGCCGGACGAGAGTGCGACCACCACAGCGCCCTCCTCTCTCTTGTCTTCTTCTGTATTTTTGGTTTTTTTTGTTACTGGAGATTTAAAAAAAAAAACAAGCAAAAAAAAATTGGCAGCAACAGTTATAATTTGGGAGCCAACGGCTAAAATTCAATTTTTCACTCTATAAATACATTTTACTTTCAACTCTCAATTCACACCTTTTGCTCTACTTTTACTCATTTTCTTCTCCATTTTTTGCTTTTTATCTAGTTTTTTTGTTCAAAAAATGGGTAACAAAGATGCTCAATTCAACAATTGGTATGGGTATCCACCCGGTTTCCCATTTATGCAAAATTCTCCCCGTTCATCCGCTCAATCCCCTTCCCCAGTCCTGCTACGACAACTATTTAGCTCGCAAGCTGATGTTCCACTATACTCGTCCCTCGGAGTTCCACCGTACTCATCCCTCGAGGGATATCAATTCTCGTCATCGCCCGACAGCACATTTCACCAATTCTCCTCCCTCCCGATGGCTATCAATCTTACTCCACACCGTCTGTTGCATATCAATAATTTAGAGAGTTCAACCTCAACGACGACGACGACGGTGATGAGGATAATGAAGATGTGCAACTAGAGCAGGATTCTCCTCCGGAGTCGCCGTCTCCAACAAAGGGGAAGGGGAAGGGAAAGAAAAAGACGACAACCTCCACGAAACCGAAGGAAAAATTCGTGAATTACTCACCCGCCGAATTGAAGTGCATTGCAAAGTGTTACATGGATATCGGTCTTGATCCCATAGTGGCCAACAATCTAAAGCTAGGGAAATTTCGGAAGCGAATTGCCCGGCGCTACAACAAGATTCGGCCCGACGACACACCGGAAAAGAAATCCGAACATCTTCGGCGCGCATGGAAACGAGCTAAAACAGACATTATGAAATTCAATGGCCAGTACATTCGAATCCAAAGGGAGAATCGTAGCGGACGAAGCGATCTCGATGTAATTACAATGGCGGAGGACACCTACTACGAAACTCAGGGAAGCCATTTCAAGAAAAAGAAGGTGCGGGAGGTAGTTAAGGATCTACCAAATTTCCTCAATCCAGACGTCGCGACGCAACCGGTAAAACGAACAAAGACTGGAACGGACGGGAGCTACACCAGTCATTTCAGCAATCCGAACAACTCTAACTCCATGAACGAGGAAACATCGATAAGGAGTCGGCCTCTAGGACAAAATACCACGAAAAACAAAGGTAAGAAAAAGACCAAAAATCAAATCGAGAAAATGGGAGATATCGTCGAAGAAATGAGCATGTTGAGGCAAAACAATGATTTCAAGACTAACTACGAGATCTTCACGAGGGACACAACCAATATGCCGCCGAGTGTATTGGAAAATTACCTTCTAGTTTGCCAGTATCTTAAAAAAAATCGGGTTTTGGTGGTGTTGGGAAAATTATAAGAGTTTTGATTTGATATTAAAACCCAACTGACCCCAACCGAGTAGATGATTGCGCAAGCCTAAGTGTTTTTCCATCTCTCCTGTTAGAGCTTATAGAGTTTCTAAGTTTACAGGTGAAGACGCTGAAGACAGCAGAAGATCCAGCTGAGAGTCAGCTGAGTAATTCATCAGAGCTGACACAACAGAGAAGCCTAGCACAGCTATATAAGATTACAACAGACAAAAATGAAAGACCCAGCTAATCAAGCTGAGTACACAGCAGAGCAAGACAAGTCGAGTGATCAATGCAACGATATTCAGATCCAAGACGATCAAGTTCATCTAGACAGCTGTAGGAAGATCCAGCTCGTGTGATAACTCATCTCAGAGTCAAGACCCAGCAGAGTTCAAGACTCAGCTCAACGTCAAGATCCAGCAGAGTTCAAGACTCAGCTCAGCGTCAAGACCTAGCAGAGTTCAAGACACAGCTCAGAGTCACCAATAGAGCAGAGTCAAAGTCAACTTGAAATAAAGTCAGAGCTGACCTGGACCAACTGGAACTCGATACCTCAGCACCTAGAAGTCAGACCTAGGTTTGCTTTACGAGGAAATCAAGGATGAAGACAGGACCAACTTGTCAGAAGTTAGGTAGAGATTCAGAACGGCTCTTTCCAACGGCTAGTTCTAATCTCTCCCTATAAATATGAGTCTTCTTCATCATCAGAAAGAGAGAGAGAAAACACGAGACGAGAGCACAGAAGCTACACAGAAAGAAGACGACTCAAGTCAACATCTAGCAGTCTCTCTGAATCTTTCTAGATCCAGCAGCCTGCATGTTTCTGAGTTCTTATTATATCTCAGGTTGCTGATGTTCGCTCCCATTAAAATCTAGGCATATAATCCTTCATATATTAAGCCTGGTTTGAACGAGTTCATCATACTCAAAGTTCTTCATTGTAAGAACTTGTTCATAGTTGGAAAACCCAAAAAACCAAACCCTTCTACCCAGAAAAGGTCAGGTTAAGGTCCGCCTGCTCGAAGCGTGTAATTCGAGTGTGTAGGTTCTGTAGTACCCGTAAACTACAGGTTAGGCTTCAGCTGTGCCCGTAAGCAGAATGGTTACGTTTCGATACAGTACGCGTAAACTTATATCCAGCTCGAAGAACTGAGCTGCAACGCTTGCTGACTGCGTGGAAAGTCAGTGGTATCCTTAGTGGATTACCAGAAGGTTTCTGGTCGTGGACGTATGAGTCAAGATAAATGATCACATTTCCTTATTGAATTGTCCCGTGATAAGTGGTCACTTTCCTTATAAAGAAATATGCTTCTCTCACAATAATTTATGGGCTCCACCATTTTCTATCTTTTTACCCTTTAAACACCCTTCTACTTAATATATGTGCTGAAAATAATGTAGTCACTTATTGTGGGACGGGGAAGTATATCACTAATTTCATTTTCATTAGTCCCGAAAAGTGTATCACTTCATTTTGGAACATGATTCCACACAACTCCTTCAAACACCTACCATACATTTCTTAACACTATTACATCTATCAAGCTCACTCATGAAGTCATGATAATGTTAATAAGCTTATTCGCCAACAAAAGAATCAAATATTGACAACTCAGTGCCCACCGAAAATAGCGGCTGCAGGTTCCCATGATATAAAAAAAATATTATCCAACTCAAACTAAATTCATGCACTTAAAAAAGTTCAAACCAATTTTTATAATTAATATTCGAGTAATATATTTGTGAGTAACTCAAATGTGGAGAATTTAATTATATTTCGCCTAAGAAAAAATAGTAAAATAATTAGATTAATTGAATACATGTTTTTAATTAAGGCGTACCGTTCGCAAAGCGATGTCAACAATTAACCCTTGTTTTTTGATGAATCACTTTGCAGACTCCACAAATCCACAATGACGAAATGTAATTTGTATGTTTATAGAAATTTTTTGGAAATAAAAATCCAAATTAATCTTATTATTACTTTGGAAGCTTTAGTGTGTGCTCAAGATTGGTTATGGAATGAGAGTCAAGGTATGATATTTCATTATAAATTACTTATCTTCTTTTTTGCATTGTAAATATTTATAATAATTTTTATAATTATTCTTATTGTTAGATTTGTCTACAAAAAGCCGTATGTGTTCAACAATAAGTGAAGATGTAAAAGATGATGGAGAGGTAAATTACTTGAATTGTTCTAATTTTTTTAATATTTTTAATTATTAATTTTGCATGTTTTTTCATGTGGTATTGCAGGGACCAAGTTATGTGGATTTTGAAACTTGATGTTGATGGAGCTTTTTGCTTTTTGTGCTGGAAAACATCAAATAAATCTTCAAGTTTGATGGAGGTTTTTGTTGGGAGAAAATTCACCATGAATCTTGTTTGAAACTTTTTTTGAGAGGAAGTCAGGATCATCTTAGCAAATTGACATTTGGCTTTTTACATTTGTTCTTCTTTGAATCTTTCTTAGAGAAAAAATTATATCAGGATGTTTTTCTTTGTTTCTTTTAAGTTTTTTATGGAGTTTATGTTTGATACAATGAATTTTATAGGTTTGTTGTTTAAATGAATTGTTGTTTATGGTGTTAATTTTTTTTGTTATAATAAATTATTAAAAATAAAATAAATTATCTAACGGGTACCCGATGGATATCCTTTTCCCGACGGGTAATCCCCGTCCCGCCCCCGCCCCGATTTAAACGGGGATGGGGACGGGTATGGAATTCTGAAGCGGGTATGGGGATGGGGAAGCAATACCCGGCCCCGCTCCGACCCGTTTACATCCCTAACTGGGAGGCCTAAATCTTATTTAAGATAGTAGATCCCTAAATTGACCCGATTAAACCAGCTCCTAGAAAGTGGTACCTATTTCTCTAAGGTCAAGCTCATCTGGGCTTTGACATGAGTTTGACTTATGTGCTCTAATATTTATTAGATATTCATATACCATCTACAAATATTAGGAATAAGTCATTAGTTGTTTACGTGAAAAATAGAGAGAACTAAAAATTCCAGAGAGAAAAAAAAACGGCGGTCACTTCTTGAGGAGAGGATCTCGAAGTTCGATCACATCCATCGACGAGTTCTACTACAGGAACAATTCAGAAGATCTACTCTGGAGTTTCTAACCGTCAAGTTTGCAGGTTTATCGTTAAATATCCTATGATTGTATTTATTTTCATAGGAGCATGCGTAGGAAGATTTACAAGTGTTCGCTAGATAACCAAAATAGATCCGAGGACAAATCGAATCGGTTAGTCAAATAGTCGTTTCCTACAAGAACAATGTTGGTGGCGGCGAGGTGGTGGTGGTGAATCGTGGAAGAAGTGATAGCGGCGGCTGAGAGAGAGAGAGAGAGTAAGAATGAGGTGGCAAACAATAAATGAGGTGTACTTTATTTTTTTTCTAATTTAAAATACAAGACGACATCGTTTTGATTAACACCTCAACAATGATTTTACCATGTCAGATTTAATTTGGGGGAAATTTGGATTAATATGAAAATTACGAAAAATTAAAAGGTCATGTGTTTCTGGACAAAATTAAAAGGTCATGTTTAAAATAAGACTGGAAACAAAAGTAGTGTATTTTCCTGCAAATAACCCAAAAACATAATGTAAGGTTTTAATTTACGACAATTACTTATATTACTTACAGATATAATTGTATCACATACCATATATACTCTTATCTTAAAAATAACGGGTGAATTTGGGTGCAGTTGAATCCGAATTGTCACTTTTATTTAGTAGTATAATTTTCACTTCATTTTAAAATAATTGTCACTTACAATTTGAACTAGCTAGTGAGTAAAAGAATAATTAATATTTTTCTTCTGGGGAATTATTACTTTTTCAAGAATAACTCACCTTTTATCCAACAACACTTACCTAAATGCACGTAATAAGATCCATAAAATTATTTCATAACCTAAAATCTCTCAAAAATTATTCTTTGTCGGACTTTATTTAAACAACAATACTTCTCAATTATAGCACTTAATGCCAATAAGCCCGACGAACGGTGGATGTGTAAATCATAATAGTTGGGACCATATCATAATGAAATTCTAAGTAGATAGATCGGCCAAATTAATACTAATTGTGGAAATATCATTATGCTTATGATAGTTTCCAATCAAATTAATACACGATAGGTTGTCTTGAAGAAAAATGGCTTTCGAAATTGCGACATATTGTATGAAAAAGTAGGGAGGAGTAGTCAAAATTATACACCCCTCGTACAATCTTTGGCACGTACCTTTTTGGCCCATCACCATACAATAATTGCGATTCCATGTACTATTTCATAAAGCTAGATAAAGACATTATGTATTCCTAAATTTCTAAAATTGATTTAGACCTACTTACAATAATAATACGCTGTAATCTAAATAGAGCTCATAATAAGTAACTCTGTTGTCGAAATATGAGATTCGTCGTTTTTAAACTTATAAAAAGTTAAATTCAGTTTTCTCTAAGAATATCATATAAAAATAGATTTTAAATTGAGAAATAAGAATAGATCTAAACCATCCATCCTACAAGATCTAATGAATATAACTTAATCTTATGATCAAACTCGTTTTTTCTTAATCAATCCCGCTTTTTTTTTTTTACTTAAGTAGGGTTAATATGGTTAAAAATTTAAGGGTAAATTGCCTGTAAATTCCTGAACTTTTCACAAATTCTAGTTTTGCTCCCCACAAAAAAATTCTGCGTGACAATTCCCAAACTTTATATTTTGTCTGATTTTGTATCCAAGGTCGGTTTTTCCCAAATTGTGTGCTGACTTGGCAGCCGGAAATCCTACGTGTCCTAGTCGGCCAACGAGTAAATAATTATCCAAACAACGAATTGCCTATAAATTCCTGAACTTTTGTGAAATTCTGTTTTTTCTCTAAAAAAAAAATAATTTGTGCAACAAATTTCCAAACTTTTTAATTTGTGTGATTTTGCATCCAATGTCGGTTTCCCACAAATTGTTTGAAGGATGACACACATGAACCGAAGTCCTATCTTGCATGTCATTTTTGCTTTCGGCTTAGTGATGTGAACAAAAACTATATGCTTGTATGCACCTTACAACATAGTCCCTCCGTCCCAATAGCAAAGTCTAATTTCTTTTGGGCACGGTTATTAACAAACAAGAGTAAAAAGATAAAAAGTGGTAGGTCTCAAGTCTTTTGAAGAGTTAATTATTTCCATTTTTGGAATGAGACCTTGCTATTGGAACAGAAGAAAAAGGAAAGAGGGACCTTGCTATTGGGACAGATGGAGTATTTTGTAATGAATGGAAGTGATGGAAGTTTGTTTTGATACTTTTTACAGTCTTTTGCATCTTGTACTCATCTTCTTTTGCAGCCTCTAATTTGTGTCATCAATTTGGGAACCGACATTGGATGTAAAATCAGACAAATAAAAAGTTTGGGAATTTGTTGCACAAATTAATTTTTTTTAGAGCAAAAACAGAATTTCACAAAAGTTCAGGAATTTATAGGCAATTCGTTGTTTGGATAATTATTTACTAGTTGGCCGACTAGGACACGTAGGATTTCCGGCTGCCAAGTCAGCACACAATTTGGAAAAAATCGATCTTGGATGCAAAATCAGACAAAATATAAAGTTTGGGAATTGTCAAGCAGAATTTTTTTGTGGGGAGCAAAACCAGAATTTGTGAAAAGTTCAGAAATTTACAGGCAATTTACCCAAAATTTAAATGCATCAGACAGTTGCACCAGACACCAGACAGTGCATTGAGATGCACTAGACAGTGTAATGGGATGCATCAATGATTATGCATCGGTACATATGTTTAAAAAAATTAGATGCACCCGACAGTATAATAAGATGTATCACATTCCCAAAATTGATGCACTAGATATCATTAAATCAGTGTGCCTAATTTTTTAATCTTAGGATTATTTGTACAAAAATCACTACCTATATATATGGACTGATTTTTGTTAAGGCTGGAAAAAAAAAATACCAAAATACCATTATACAGCACTTACCGTACCGAAAATACTGAAATTAATTATATACCGTAATTTTCGATAAAGTATAATAATACCGTACTGAAAGATTTCGGTAAAATAAAAGTATGAATTTCCATGGTATAACACAAAACATGCAAATATATACCAAAATATACTGCTTATCGGTATTCAACTTACCGCATACAAGTTTTTTAAATTTATTATTATTACTACTTTAATTCACAACTAAATAAACAAATATACTTCGTCCGTCCACGAAAAAGATGCACATTTGATTTGGGTACGAGTTTTAATAAATGAGTCGAATTTGTTGTTAGTGGAATAATGGTTCCGTTATATATTTTTAAATTACTTTTAAATAATGAGCTGATTGTGTTGTGAGTGGAATAAGGGTCTTACTTGTTATTTGTGATGGGTCCAATAATGACAAAATGAGTAAATAATGGGTTGAATAAAGGGTTAAAATTAAGTGAATTGTGTGGATCATATTGCTAAAAATGAAATGTGCATCTTTTTGTGAACGGAGGGAGTAATAATAATAATAATAAAAAAAATGCTGAAATGAAAAACAACTCACAACCGTTCCATCTCATTTCAAATTTTAACTTGTACTTGTATGAATTTTCATATACTTGTTGGAACATGATAGTATTCCCTCCGTTCCGGAAGAACATGCATTGGTTAGGATGATACAGATTTTAAAAAATTCTGTGAAGTGTAGTGTGAGTGGAAAAATAATCCCACAGTATTGTCAGTGGAAAAGATGTCCCAAAAAGAAAAATGCATGTTCTTTTGGAACGGACAAAAAAGAAAAGATATACATGTTCTTCTAGAATGGAGGAAGTATTTTTTTTTCTATTTATTTGTTGTGTTAGTTTGATTATTAAGAACTTAAAGATGGAATGTTTATTTAATTGTGTCGGAGTTTAATCCTTGTGATCTTATTATATTTATTTGATGTTGTAATTGTATGCACAAGTTTTTTAAATAAATAATTTTTATGTATGACGATGATTTCAGTATATCAAAAATACGGTACAATAATAATATGAGATTTGTCCCATACCAAAATTAAGGTATACCGAACAGTGCGGTAAAATAACGGTAAGCAATTTTTCATACTGTTATTTCCAATAAGGTATAAAAGATTAAGCTATACCATACTGACTGCCCCTACTCCAAAGTATAGGAAATACGAATAAATCTAATCCGTAGATCTTAACTAAATGAATGACCAAGGAAGTCAATCATATAAAATACTCACTCCATCCACAAAAATTATATCACAATTTCTGTGGCACAAGTTTTAAAAAATATTTGGTGAATATTTGTTTAGTGAAGAAAGAGATCCACCATTTTAATAAATGTGTAGTAAATGTTTGTTGAGTTGAAAAGAGACCCACCATTTTAAGAAGTGTAGAAAATAATTGTAAAGGATTGTGTGGAGTAATGTACAAAAATGGAAGTGATACACTTTCAGTAGACGAATGAAAATGGCCTTAATAATACAATGTTCGTGGACGAAAGGAGTACTAGTTAATTTATAAGATAAAAATATAAGTTGACATTTCTTTCTATTATTCATTCATTTATATCATCGTTTCATTCCTAAATTCAGTTTATCTATATACATAATTTCATTCCCAAGTGAGAAATAAATAGTGCAATCAACATTCTCTCTAGCAAAATATGGAAAACATTCAAAACTAAGGGATACCGAATCTAATGCAATTTACATAGCATATTGATTTTTTGAAGAGTACTAGATAATTTGATTTTTAAGAGTTATAGTTTTGGAAACTGAAATCACAAGGACTTGTGTGAAATCAAAGAAAAGGCTTTTATATCTGCACCCAAACACAAAACTGGTTCATATAACAAATGTATAAAATCTATATGGATGGTATTAGTAAAAACTGGCCAAAAAGTGTAGATACATATCTACACAAAAGAAGTAGCACAAACTAACATTATTTTTCTTGGAAGTGTCATGATGTGATCCCAACTACTTCAACTGATCTATCAATTCATCCACAAGATCACCACGGAAGAAACCAAAATTATCTAACAACTTATAAATATGCAAATACAAAAGAAAGCCAGAAAAGAGAGGAAATTTTATTATGGACAACGTATTTTCTTTCAACACTTCACAAGATAAGAATTCTCAACCGGTCTAAATGCTAGAAATTGTCCGGCACAAAACTGGAGTAATTCGTAACAAATGCTGCTCCTAGTCTATACACAGGTCAGAATAATCACGAACATATGTTCTCACAGCTCGTGAACGAAAAGCACTTAGATGGATGGAAAACAGGACACATGGGGCACTGTGAGTGTGTGTGTGTGTGTGCGCGCGAGAGAGAGAGAGATGACAAGCAGAAAACCAGAGAGAGAGGAAAAAAAAACTAGCGTGCAAAGGTAATCAGAAAATGCAAAAAGTTCCACGCTAGTGCGAAAAGAAAGTATACTTACAGTGTTACACACCATGGATTGCCAGATAAATTACAACACAGCTGCCACAGAGCCATTTTGTACACGGTGAGGGAAAAATAGAAGAATAGTGGAACGCAGTGTATATGATTACAATTGCAAAGCAGGTCAGCTTAAAATTGCATATCCAACTTCACCAGACGTAAATATCTAGATCTGGAGATCGTCCAATGACAATTCATTAGCATCCAACAGCTTCAGCTTCTGCACAGCAGACAAAAAATATCACAAGATAAGCTCCAGGCAGATCATTCTTCAGTTTCACGACATTTAATCAAATAACCAAAGTACATGGAGACATGAAAGCTCAAGAGGCACCAGGTCATCCTTCTATGTAGAGTAGGGATCTTGTCCCGAATCTGTCGAAGTTGATGCTAACAAATTTTAAAGGGGGCGCTTTTCCCTTTATCACAGACACACACAGATATATATATCCATCCAAATTAGCTTTTCTGCAATTAAATTACATCTTCTAGTTCTAAGTACTCTCGGAACAATCACATAACATAGCATGATGAAACAGCATATGGATGTCTCCGCTTTCCCAGTAAAAGAGAGCCTAGAATTTAGTTCGAACAGTTATGCAAGGGGCATACTAGTCATTCCATCAGTTAATCAATAATACCTAAGATCTTGATCCATTCTCGTCGCTGATTATTATGTGTGTCCAGCCTATTATTTTTGTTTCACCCACAAGAGTCTCACGGGTCTTAATTATGCTCAACAGTGCAAAACAAGTCGACAATAACCTATATACTGTAGTGTCTTTTCACACTATAGATATTAATAAAACCAAAATTGATGAGAAAATCAGAATATACATGAATCTGGTAGCCCCTCAAGACAGTAACTATAATTATCATGCTTTCTTCAATTTACAGTCACTTTGCACTTGGTCTCTCATAGACAGAGTTGCAATCATTTCAACAGAATCTAAAATCAAAGCAAATGCCAAAAGCAAATTCATTTATAAATAATTAGTTAACCTCCTGAAACAGAATATACGAATAAGGAACCCATACGATCATACACTTCAGCGCAACTTATATTGTGAATATAATCCTATGTACATTCCTTGCATATGGGTCAATTCTACAAACAAAACGTAGCCACTATAAATGATTAATCACAGGATCAAACACCAGATCTAGGAGTCATTTCATTGCCTCGGAATTAATTGCCAAATAAAGGAGATAAGAGGCATAATAGAAAAGAATGAAGTCTTTTACCGTAATAAATTGTGGGGGATCATCGAGACTGGATGATCCTAGAATAATTTCTCGTTGCAACTTTGCTGATAATTTATGACAAACTCGTAACTGCAGAGAAAACAAATTCAGAAACAATCGAGAGAGAGAGAGAGAGAGAGAGAGAGAGAGCATCTAAAATATTACCTCAGAACGTGTCGCCCCACCAACAATAAACACAAAAATCCGCTGACCCATTTTCTTGAAATCACTAGACGCGTGCCTTAATATTGAATCGCTACAAGAAACAAATAAATGAAGAAATGATAAGTTGGGAGACGAAATGCACAAGCACACTGAACTTAACTAGATAGCATAGGTTTTTATTCAAAGAGGACCACGATAAAGCCAAATTTTATGTATACAATAACCGCGAGAAATAAATTCTGAGTCAAATAACAAAAGCAAGACTCCCTAGATACCTTGAATACCCATCATCAGAGTGTCGAGGACGAGCCCATGTTGCTGTTCGTCTTGATCTCTTTGAATGAGGAGTTGGGATATTACCTGACCTTACTGCTGCAGCCTGAGAGGATCCATGAATAGTTGGACTAGGTTCATTCATACACGGATAATCATGCCTAGGTAGTTCGTTTTTACTAAGTTTTTCCACAAGCTCCTGCAAGGCAATAGGAATCAGTTCGGTAGACTACATTTATATTAGTGTTAACAAGGTACTCTGGTCAAGTATTAACACTAGTTTTCATCATGAGACACCTTATAATGCATGCAGAAACCCATCCTTAAATAAAAAATTCACACTGGATAAACAGGCCGCTAAAATATGATCAACTTTGTTAAAACTTGTAATTCATGCCACCAGATCATGACAGGTCTTTATTACTTTACAAACTTTGATCAAAATTATGAGAAAAGACATCATGCATCTCATGTCCCTGTACTATACTCATATATGGCTGTTCACAATATTAACCAAAAAATATAGAACCACTTCAACATATTAGTCTCAAACAAGTACATTTAAAGTCCAATCTCACAAGCAGGTTACTGATAGATTGATGGATTCTTAAGCTCATTCAGTAGTAGTATAAACTGGTACCTGAGGCAAATCATTAAGTAAGCAGAATCATGGTCCATCCTAACAATAGACGTCTCAAAGGAGAGCAGATACTTGGTAGTAAATATGACTTCTTTTAATCCCAAGGAAGTGTTATCGGATTTTACTAGGATAAGTAGTTATTCAGCATGTGTTAGAGAGCATGGAATAAGTGATTGGTGCAGTATTTTCTACAAAACTCTCGCCACCAAATCAGGTTTCAGCACTTAGTTAAATAATACTCCCTCCGTCCTATTGCATTTGTCATGTTACTGTGTGGCACGGTTATTAAGTAGAAGGGTAAAAAGATAGAAAGTGGGTAGGTTCCACCACTTTTGAAGAGTTAATTTTTTCCTTTTTTGGAAACAGGACAAGTTAAAGGGGACAGCCCAAAAAGGAAAGGGAGACAAGTTCAGTGGAACGGAGGGCGTATCTTTCTTCTGTAATTGGACATACTTCTAGATTGTGATAATAATTTATTTAGAATACAAAACATGCATGATAATAATAATTATGAATAGAACTTCTTTTTCTCTATCTGATGTGCAAGAGAGACAGATTCCTATGATTGTTAATTAGCCTATTCACAGAAAAAACAGCCACCATTTTTGTGTCTCCATCTGAGCTCTAACTGTATTACTCAATCATGAGTCAGAACTGCCAAACAGATGCCCAACTTCACACATTCTTATTTTGTAGTTTTACCTCTATAATAGGGTAAAAACGTGATAATTGCCATGTCACTTCTTCACCAGGTCTGTCTTTTCGAGCAGCATGCTTTTTCTGAATACCAGGAAAAATAAAAATTAACTCTAACATCAGTCTATATAGCACAACAACTTTTGTATCTTCACTACCTTGTGGACATCAAACTTCAGAGAAAATGGTACAATTGAACTTTTTTTGTGTTCTGATGATGACTCTAACAATCTCATATTGTAAACAGCAGTCGTGTCATCTGGTGGTAATCTAGCCAGCTGCATTTTGTGCAACAAGATATTAGTTTTGACATTAAAGCTCTACGAAATTGCCTAATAGCTGCAGCTGCAAGGGCCACACCAGGAAAAATATATTGACTTGAGAACATATAAAGAAAAAAAGATCAACAAATGGGCAGCAAGAAAAAAATTTAAAGGAAAACATTGCATGAATCATACAAAGTCATGTAAGCATTTGTATAGTATCTTGGGCTAAAGGGAGGATTTAAAATAGCACTAATTCAGCCTCCATAATAATTTCGAACGAGTTGAAACAAGGTGGACAGGTCTCTCAAAGTAACGGAATGATTATTTCAAGACTAATTGTTGATCTTTGAGATGGGGATAATGAGAAAGATGGTAAATCATATTTGACGCAGTGGTAGATTCTATTGTTGTATCTGGATTCCAGGTTACCCACACTTCTCAGAAATAATGGAAGGTATTAGATTGGTCAAGATTAAAATAGAATAGTAGTGGAAACTGCCATTACATTTCATGGCCCTCTTTAGTTCCTTTCACCAATATGCACTTTGTGTTTTCCTTTTACATGTCATTGCCCTCTTTCATTCCTTTCTGTTTACATGCCATGGCTCTTTTATCTCTTCCTCTAGCATTCTTCTGTGCAGGCCATTCCTTTTCACCACTGCTGTATTCACCTCATACGTGACCATCTCTTGATGATGTACATAGAAACCGAAATCGGAAAACTTTTGTTGATGCATAAAAATATTAAAGACCTGGGGTCATCTCTACACAGGACTTCTTCTCTTGTATAAGAAATGCATGTTTATAAGGAAAACATGTAACCTTTCTCATGTAAACATGAACACACAAGGCATGTGTTCTCTATCGTGTAAACATGAACCCAGGAAACATATAATTCATATCATGTGAGCATCATAAGCTCAATAGAATATGAAATGTGTATCATGCAATATGATTTTTTGTTTGGTAAACAATATTTAGAAAAGATAAAAATAATACATGAAGGATTGCTTCTTTACCGAGGGGTTTTGTGAGAGGTGTTGTGCATGATGTTACACAAGGGCAGGCTAGGTGAGGAAATTTACAAAATTTGATATTGGAGTGTTTAGACAGATGTTTACATGATTTATTCAGGATACTCGGTTGGGGGGACTTGGACCTACTTATCAAAGGTATTTGGTAAGGTCAAGAAAAAGAATATTCTAAAACGGTGGTGAAATAATCCTTTCACTATTATAGTGACCATTTAAAAACTTAAACACACTTGACATCACCCCACAGTATCAACAAGACAACAAGTACTGGACTGTGGTCACATCTGCTGCAGTTAAGATTAACAAGAATAAAGAGTTTACATCACAAATTCTAGAGGCATACGTCACTGCCCCTAGATTAAAATAATAAAAGGTACCACTAACCTCCATCAATTTTGAGATTTTATCATCCTCAAACTTCTCGGGATATACGGAAGCATAAATCATCAATAATCGCAATTTATTTTCACGCGATACATCCTGCAACAATGGGCCGTCATAAATTAAGTCAATCAACAACTAATATGCGTTTTCACATTTTCAGCACAAAGAAAAAGTACAATTCACCTCTTTTAATCTTAGAAAATTAATAAGATCTTTGGTTCCTGCATCTCCAAAAACAAGATCTTGCTCTAGTTGACCAACTTCTTTAAGCCCAGATTCCCTGATAATTTTGTTAATTTTTCCTGCAATCTGAAGAAAAATATAAAAAAAAACTAGTTAACCCAGGAAAAAAAAAGTTAACTACATTTGGAGTCAAGATACAGATTTGCTGCTTACTTTTATTCAACAATGATCATTAACAATCAAATCTATCCAGCACAAGTGGGATAGATTACAATATTTAAATAAACAATCCATAGTTTTTGGAGTTCATCAAAGGAATCTCGCTAACAAAAGGAATTATTACATCTATGTATCAACTGATGGACTCACAAGCATTACATGAATATCACTCAAGCTTTCTGTTTAACTTATTCGCTTCTCTAAGAACCTGATCAGAATATTTTCTCTTTGTTGAGGTTCAGGATGCAATTAAAATGAGCTAACATATGCCATTTAGCTTTAACCAGTGAGCTTTAGCAGCAATTTCTGCCAAAGTCATATTTACGTGTAGACTTGAGTGACAAAGAAAGAACATGATGAAATATACAGCATAACTATCTTTCAAGGTAATCTCTTAGCAGATAGTTAGAAAATACATTTCGCGTAACAACGAGGTCAAGTAAAATAATTATCAAGTTTCAGCCCGGAATACATTAGACTCACATCGACATGGAGGGAGAGCTTTTCAATTTGTTCACTATACTGAGGCAAAGCTTGAACCATCTTTTGCAAGTCCCGAGTAGACAATTCACCACCAGATCTGCATATTAACTTACATAAAATAAACATGATACCATAATATATATATTATATAATATATATATATATATATATATTACCAATATCATTACTACAATATAGAATCAGAAAAAAGCAAGACAAGAACTTTTGGAATTATTAAGGTTTCAAGGTATACATCTAGATCTCACCTAATTAAAAATTATTACAAATTAAGTGGCCATATAACTGAACTTGTAGTCCATGAAACTAAGACACCATAGATGGCATTTTGTTAAGACTTCCCAATTCCAAATTGAATAATCATACTTCACTTTTGTGATTCTTAGATGGTGTCACAGTCTCACCAGCATTATGTCTTTCTATGTCTGACGAACTTTAAGTGGAAACATGACGAATTCTGTTGTAACAAAAAAATAGAAAAAGCGCACACACACAACTCTGGATAGAAGAACAGAGATATTAAAAACCCCAACAAAATGCTTACTAATGCAGTAATGCACATTCAAATTGGGATGGAAAGAGTATTGCAGGGTGATCAGACAAGCAGACCGAGGCTAGTATTTACAAGAATGAGAACTACAAAATTCAAAATATCCAGCAACTGCATGTACAAATAACATGATTAGGCTTAAATCCTAGCTAATCAACTGAACAATAACAATAACAATAACAATAACAAGTGCAATAAGATTAGCATCTTAGATTCATGCATGTTAGTAGCTAAGCAGACCAAAGTATAGCCATATTTTTACACCATAAACCAAAAAAAAGCAGTCTGCAGAAACATGGATATATGTTAGAAATCCCTTGTAAGCCACTAATGTATCTAAAATCTTAAACAATGAGTTGAGAAGTTTTACTATTGAGCTCCCTAACATGCTTTATTTTCTGAACTAAAAGTATTTCAAATTAAAAGTTGACATAAGATACTAAAGATTGAATTTTTCAGGAAGCAACCAAATTATATGATGATGCACCCAACTGACCTTGAACCATGAATTTGTGCAGCCTTATTTTTTGATACGAAGTTTGTCATTTTCTCATGCAGCCGCTCACTAGCCTGACAAAGTAAATAATTGATTAAAGTAAAATTAATGATTGAGTCAAATATCTTGAAATCAAGACACTAAAAATATAAAACGAGGATTCTTCATACGTACATCAGCTATATGTGCATGTCGGAGCTCTAACCAGATAGGATCGTGATCCTCCAAAAGAACCTCCTTCTTCTCAGGAGGACCACCTGTCTTGCTTGGAACCTGACCAATATGATTACTTAACAGGCTGAGGCAAACTTTCATACAACAGACTGGTAAGATTTCAGAGAAACTACCTCATGGACGTATTTATTTCCATCCATATTTAGTAAATCATGGCACATGGCATCATAGGTCCATTCATGTATAATTGGTGCAATCTGAACATGAAATGTAAGTATGTCATACATAACAAAATAAAACTGTAACTCTGAGTATTTGAGATATTGGGCAGGAAAAAGCATGCTAGAAACCTGGTCTACTGATCTATCTAAGATAAGCAGCTCGCATGTCTCTATCTGGGGAAAGTTAGGGAGGTTGGCTTTATATTTCATGAGATAGTTCCAAACACCAGCAGCAAGCTTTGTCGGAATTAGATCACGGAAAGTAGTCATTGTAGTAGGGTCAAGGGACTTAGCAGCACGGTAACGCACATTTGGAAACTCCTGCCACATCACAACATAAAGAGATCTTCAATCTGCAATTGCTAATGCTACGGGCCATCATTTAGGTCTTTAGATGACGTACCTTCAGAGAAGCAAATACTGTAGCTATTCGTGTCGCCATCAAATTCAAACATGCATCACCTTTGCGAGAACTTTCTTCATCCCCGAAGAGATCCTCAAGGGCTCTCTCACTGTCAGTAATGAAACCCTGAAGTAATAGCCAATTGTTCAAAGAAATCATTGCATCCAGCATTGTTGGAATTCCCACCATGCAGCGGGAACGATTTAAGGAAAAGGGGGGCAAGAAATTGAAAACATATCTAAATGTAAAACCCATGAGTAAAATGAAATACACGTAGTATGCTGAATGGTCGCCCTCTGATATAGCAGGACTTATTTTACATCTTTGGTTGTCAAACCATTCAACTAAATCTGAACACACTTTTTCTTGTGAATGGTAAAAGGATTATAGAAATGCTAGACACAAGGAAAAACTTCCACATAAAAGTTGAAAGGATTATATACCTGGCTATCTATGGCGAAATATTCCAAGTTCATCTGTCAATGTTAGATTCAAGAATAAGAATAAATACCAGATCTAGCTTTAGTATAACGTGTATTACCACATGGAGAGAAAAAAGAGAAGGAAAAATATGGGTAACCTCTCTCAAGGCACCAATGCGAGATAAAACACTTCCATCCTTCTTTATTTGGGCAACCAACTCTCGGGCAACAGGTGAACTGAAGAAGACAAACGCCCTAATGGCGGAAAAATAGATAAAACAGAATGATGAGCCCAATTATTTTTGCCGCAGCCAAAGTCACAGATAATTCTGGAAATGTGAGTTGGAAGGATTCCATGAAATTGTAGAGAGAAACTTAATGAAAAAAAAATAGAACATTTGACATACTTTCTGTACAATGGCGATCTTCCAGACATATCAGAAAGGAAGATAACGATGCTGCACCATCAAGAAAATGAAGGATAAGAGCAAGAATGAGATGAATATACAGAAAAGGAAACATTACGTAAAATGTATCTACAAGAATATTATACAAACAAACATATAAGACAAATTTAGAAGGAACATTTGAGTTGAAGGTGCTCTGTGCACTATGCTAGCAGACACAGCATTAATCATGTAATCAGCATAAAAAAGACAGATATTCCAAAGAGCAAGTGATTAACAACCCTAGCCATGCTTGAACTGCAGAGCTTTGGCATATAGAGCTTTTGCACCATTCTACCATGAAATGCAAATAAACAAAACTGCATTTAAACAATTTCTTAGCAATGTGCTTAAAGTACATTATGTCTTCAATTCATCAGATTCAATGAGGGGGAGAGAACAATTTGTGATGGGCCGAGCAAGAGAACAAAATTTAGCATGTATCACACATTTCTTCTGAGAAAATTGGGCGATCACCAAATAGCCCGCGTAAAAATTCTTTACACATGTAAACAACAAAGCAGTGTAGATACCTATTGCATTAGGCAAGTAAATGGTGTTAAAGGTAGCGTAAATCCTACAATGAAGCTCTTATCAGATTGGACAATCGCTCCTATTGCATTAGGCAAGTAAATGGTGTTAAAGGTAGCGTAAATCCTACAATGAAGCTCTTATCAGATTGGACAATCGCTCCTATTGCATTAGGCAAGTAAATGGTGTTAAAGGTAGCGTAAATCCTACAATGAAGCTCTTATCAGATTGGACAATTCAAGCGTAGTACCTTCTTTTTCAGTATAACAAACTTGGATTTCCAGAGTCATAGTTATACAAGAGTCTTAATGCACTAAGAAATGGAAATCTTCATAAGGAGTCATGGGTAATTAACATACCACATATAAACACTATAGACATAGTGATAACAAAACCCTCTTTTATACGTCCTCAAACATGAGCACTAGCCCAGCTAATTCACCACAATTGTAGCAGATGTTATGATGCCTTAATGAACACCTCGCCCATGTTGCTATATGATTCAGAATGATCCATATAATACAGCAAAATTGGTATATAATTGCAATCCAAATGTGAAACAAGGCTCAAATAAAATTTGAAAGATATGGAATGAAGCACAACTTCATAGGTGACCAGCTACAAATACTACTTTATGCCGCCCTGTAATAGATCCCACACCTTAGAAGAGACTTCCCTTTACCACTTCTCACCCGACAATTCTTTATTTTACTGATTTCTTGCTATCATAAACACTACTGTAGCACTTTCTATTCACAGAATACTCCTAACACATTGCATCTTCCGTATGATGAAAAAGGATATCAAATAGAAATTTGTAGAAGTCTCTAAGATTGAGAGAGAATCTTTTTCTACATGGACATATCGTTATTAAATGCAAAGTGTTCCACGTTTTAAGCATATGCACAGAGCGTCCGCCTAGATATTGGTCTTGTTTACATCTTCAACTAGAGTAAAATGCACGGTGCACCTACAGATGGGATTGGAGACCAATTTTTTTTAGCCACTAGTTTTTTTTCCCAACAGGATGCATGATATTTGTCATAATACCAGATTTAAGTTCAGTGATCTAACCCTTCCTGCTTTCATATGCAATATTTATCACATGGGTGTCTTTGAACACTATCATATGGTATAAGATCATCTCATCTAGAATTCACATCTATCTCCCAATTAATGGAAACTACATCAGACTAGTAGAATAGTCCGCAAAAGTGCTCCAACTTCCAAATCCTTAAAATCACCGAACCTAAAACTCGGTAGTGTCATGAAACAAACAAGATATTGTAATTCTGGTCCCTCACAACCATAACATTCACATTTGCTTTCCTAATTTAAAGGCAACACAAATTCATTATGATCAAAGGCAGCACAAAATGGAAGAAATGGATCGGTTACTCTGTAATATACAGAAAGATGATCATGTCTTTGTTACACCACAAGTATTTGGTATCTAATATTTAATTTATTTATTCTTCCTTTCTTCTAGTTAATTAGTGTTGGAGTGTTTGTTTTTATTAGTATTGGGCTATGGGCTCTTGCATGGGCTTTTGCATAGCTTATTTAAATAAGAGAGGCCCTTTCCTTAAGGATAGGCTTGTCTAGGAAGTTTATATAAGGACTTGCCTAGGAAGTTTTTGTAAAGTTTTCCCACGGAGTCTCTTAGGATTGTCTAGGAAGCTAAGATTTTAAAAGGAGTCTCTCTCCTCCAGAAAGGACTTGTCTAGGATTAAGACAAGAATTTGAGTTTGGCGCAACGCACTTGGGCAGAAGAGTTCTTCTCTTCTGATTGTTTCTTCCTTAATAATATTATGCCTTTTGGGTTCTGGTTATTTGTTCGTTCATTCCCTTTACTCTATCAGTCTCTCTGGCATGACAAGCACCACAATGGCATCAAATGGGCTGCTTCTAGGTCACCAGTTCTACAAAAAATCATGCATTACAGAGCTACAAAAATGCCATAAAATTATATGTTAATTCATCTCCACCGAGTAGTAGCATAATAGTTAGAAGAGGAAAATAAAAAAGGAGTGATAGTATATGATGAACAACTTTTATTGCAGTCGACAGACTTAATTCATTGGAGTCCAATAAATTGCATGTAAGAATGCTCTACACTCATTGGATTGCTAGTTCATATCTTTTTTCAAATCCTATAGCCAGACTATCAGGATGATGCCAAAACCAAAGTCAGAGATGATAAAAAAGTGAACTCCCATACTTTTCTTTGGTGGGCTGGATGAAATATATAGCATCCATGGATGGCAAAGGTTGTCTTCGTTTGTGTATATCTTCCACCACTGCAGCAGGTCAGAGAACATTGTTACTCCTCTCCTCAAAATATGATTGCATTTATTTGTCCATAGTGAATCTTTTCAACATTGGACTCTTACATAAGATAATTTTAGAATACTGTTGTTTCCATAAAATAAATAAAGCAGTGAATCAATCAAGTGTCTGTTTCTTCTTTCCAGAAAAATAAAATTATAGTTAATAGTAGACATGGAGTCCAGACAATCTAACATGTAATGCATCCACTAACCTATAATAAATAAAAACTGCACAATCCAAAATATTACTACACATCCAGAGCTTCAAGGATAATACACAAGACGATGTTTCGCAGCAAGACATATCAATTATCAAGATGTTTTTATGAGTAGATATTCAATGCACAAATTGGGGAAACTACATAAATTGTGAGAGTGGCACAAAGGCATGTCAGTTCTAAAGGCCAAATAGCCAAGTTGGTTGTGTCATTAAGGAAACTAGCAGAACACACAACAACCCTAAATATAAGGGCGTACAAAATTGCCAACTCAAAGAGACATTCAATACCTGAAATATTTGGTAAGCCATTTAAACAGAAAAGGATATGGATTTGAAGTCATTGGTGTAATTAGATATAATTTTCAACAAAGGTATGCTTTGAATTAAATAATCAATATTTATACTGCCAATATCATTCAGATGAGACATTAAAAAGAAGATCGGCTGATATAGTGCAATCACTAAATCTCTTATTCTTCCAAGTATTATTGTTATTATTATTATCATTACCTATTTGTTTTATTATCATTATTATTGTTATTAGATGATCAAGATAACAATTATTGGTCTAATACTCAACCTGGACCATGAGGGTCATATAGAGGTTAAATGCATATCAATGAAACAATCTGCATGTAACTTGCAAGCACTCGCAAAAATATATCCATAATGAACAATATCATCTATGCGCATGTATATGGAAAATAGCATGATCGTAGATGTAAGCAAAACACAAATCAAACAATAGTGACGTGGATAAAATGAAGAAAGATACAATTTCTCTCTTAAACTGGCCTTCTATTTCTTACATGAAACTCCTTCCTCTGTTATATCCGCCATTTTGCACGCGTAAGACATTATTTTAACTGTTAACTTGTCCATAATGAGTACCTACATGTCAAGGTATCAGAACAGGGAGGTAACAGAACTTGTAGAAAATGGGGGATTAAAGGGCATTACATGATAGATAACAGGGAACCCAATGATAACTCTTCTCATAAACAACAAATTTTTTAAAATAATGTGTGCCTGATGGTTACTGTGAAATGTCAAACAGGACTCTGTGCTTGTCCTGGTAATATAAATATTTGATGGACATGACTTTTCTGTAATGAAATTAGAGATAATGGCGCAAAAAACCAACACATCTCAAGAAGTTGTGCAAAATAAATTAAACTAATTCAAGTAAGCAATGTTTCATCCAACGCAATTGAGGCTGAATGATTTCAATCAAAAGTAACATTTTGCCAACAGAATTCAACTACTATCAAAAGATTAAAATTGATATTGGGTACCGAAGAGAGACAGATGAGGGGAAAAGGTCAGTGCAGAAGATAGGCAAAAATCTTAACTAGGTTTGTAATGGCAAAGCCTTAAAAATTTACATTGACCATTGGAAAGAAGAGATTGAAATGAACGAGAACCCTATTAACAATCTGATTACAGAAGCCACTGCTCCATACCACACCATCTGACTGGATGATCGCTATCGTAATGAGCCTATGATTTAATATTATTTTATTTCCTAAGCTTCTACGCACCACGCAGGGCTATTGCATACTTTTCTTTTTTCTCTTTTTGTCTTTTTTTTTTTTTGCCCCAAGAGAACAGGATACTAATCTTTTTTCCAAATACAACATAATGTCTATTTAGTCTGGATAAATAATTTCCTGAAGTGGAGCTTAGATTAGTCTGGTGTACTTGCATGCATACATATTGAATAATTGCAGAAGATCCTTATGAATTCTTTAAGACAAAAAACTTAAGGCCTTAAGTGCTACAATTATACGACTAGCGATGGATTAATTAAGAAGAGAAGTCCTACCAATCCTCCAAGCTCAAACCTAAAATCTTATCAATTTGCTGAAAGTAACAGAAATATCCATATGTATCTTTTTCTACCTTCCAGCTCGATTTTGAGTCCCCTGTTTTGGCTGATCGGAGCATTTCATATAATAATCCTGTATATAGCATAGCAGAAATTAGCAATTTTAGAGAACTTACAAAGGTCAAACAATCTATAGATGTAGCTTGCCATCCTTCAGTAATAACCATACAGATTTGCATAGAACAAACTAATACCCACACCACGACATCAGCAAGTATAACACCAGCAGTCAGAAACTGATAAAAGAGATTAGAAAGTTTTGATTGCTGGACCAGAAAATTTCAACTACAAAATTATCTAATATTGTACCAGTAGAAAAAACTACTAATTCAGACTACAGATTTTCAAGCTGTAGTGATCAATGATAGTCTTTAATCTATGCATCAACCAAAGTAAAATTTATAGGGAGATTCAGTTTACTCTCTACTAGTGGTGTTTTATCAGGAATTATTTAGCATCCCACAGTTTCAAGAAGTGGAAGGTAGAAAAAAACTGATACGGACTGAAGCTTCAGAAGCTTTTCAACTTCTAGGGCTCAATGATATTCTTTAATCTATGTATCAACACATATAACAAACTATAGGGTGATTGAGTTTGCTATCTTAATAGTGAAGTTTTATCAGGATTCGTCTAGCAATCAGTAGTTCCTACAAGTGATCAGTAGAAAAGCAAAATGATACAGACTAAAACTTCAAAAGATTTCAAGTTCTGGTGCCCAATGATAATCTTTAACCAAAGCATCAACAGACACTAAAAACTAGAGGGCAGTTCAGTTGGCTACCTTACTAAAGGTTTTTTATCAGGGTTTTGTCTAGGTAATCAGCAGTTTTTACAAGTGATCAACAGAAAAGAACTGATACAGACTGAATCTTCAGAAGCTTTTCAGGTTCGAGTGAGTCTTTAATCTATGCATCAACAGACATTACGAAATATACGGAAATTCAGTTTGCTATCTTACGAGTGGTGTTTTATTCAGGATTTGTTTAGCAATCAAAAGTTTCTACAAGTGATAAAGTAGTGCAATCCGTAACTCGAGCAGAGAAACAAATTAGAAAATCAGGATAAAGTTCTTAAAAGCACAATGTTTCAAATAAGTAGTCAAATATTTTATATTATGCAAACTTTTTCATACGTCTTTCACGAGCACTGGAAGGGCAAGTGAAGGCAAAGTCCCAAAATGTACTTCAGTTTTCTTTCCTAAGAAGGATGGTCATGTTCTCTCTTAGCAAAATAAATAATAAGATCTGCAACATATTCTGAGAAAAAGTACAAGCATATTCCAGTAAATGGATATAAGAAAGGCCTCCTGTCAACACTTTTTTCTGAGAAACGTGCTATTCTAATATACTACATTTTGCTACAGAAATATCCTTCTCTACTATGTTGATTGATATCCATGCCTTTCATAATCAATTTACACTCTTTCTGATCCTATAAGAGTCTATCGTGCAATAAATGAAAAATGATGTACTAAATTTTTCTCCTTTTTGTGTCAGAAAGTAATTATCTTGAATAAATGGGGATGCTGACATCTCAAAACTATTCTTATCTTAGAAAAAACTCAATTAATTGCGTAATGGAAAGACACAACTCCCATTCTAAAAGTTGAGAACTAATTTGAATCTGCATTACTTATCCAGTTATCTTCATGGTCAAGAGTGCTGATAATGAAAGACGAAATTTGCCCATGATGCAGCATAGAAGTAGAAGGTTTTATAAATACTAACTCTTTCATGGAAGCAAATAGTGACAAACTAAAATTTGAAATAAGATAATTCACAATAAGACCTGTGTCAGGACTATTCATAATAAGTATCGCAAAGACATTCTCAGTAGTAACTGAAAACCACTTGTTCTTAAAGCAACTGAAAGGAACTTATATCCATCTTCAACACTCTGCCTCAAGTAAAAATCAATACAGGATAAGAAGTTATATCCATCTTCCATTAACACTGGAACTTTTTTTATCTTTTAATCGATCTAAATCATTTTTATGCCTCCAATCCATACATCAATTTTCGGCTCCCAAATAATTTAATTAATGTTCCACGATCATTAAATTCAAAATCAATGTAAACAACTACATGAGATCAAGTGATGCACAAAATCAAAGCTACCAATACAATCACGGGAAAGAAAAGTACATAAAATCCCTCGAGCTTTTCACAAAACACATATCAATCTCAAAAGAAGAACCGCGGCCTCACTCAATCCAATCACCCGCACAAACCAACTAATTTCAACAAAAGCTATCTGAAAATGCATATAGGTCGCAGAAAAGAGGCGCGGAGATGCAAAATTGACTTACTATCGCGGCTAATTTGACGAAAATTCTTGTACTCGCTCCCCTGCGACGACGTATCGGAATCGGACATCGACATGGCGATGAGATTATAATTTGTAACGGCGTTACTTTATCGTTTTCCTTCTCTGAGAGATTAATCAATGCGCCGAAATAACGTTGTTGATCCTGATTTCTGGTTGTGGATTGTAGAGAGAGAGAGAGAGGAGAGAGAGAGAGATGTTTTCAGGGAAGAAAAAGGAAGACGGAAATGGCATTTATATTCGGGTTTTGCGTGGGTTTGACTGTTCGAGCCCGCTTGTTGAATAATCAAAGAAACAAACGCAAGTCCAGTCCGGGTCGGGCGAGTCGCGTTTACCCAACTTTTCTTTTCCGCGTGGGGGTTTCTATTTTTCTGTTGATTTTTTTTACTTTTATTTTTTAAAGTTTTTTTTAATACTCTATGACTTGTTTGGTACGAAATATGGGATAAGACTTGATATGTTTGACTAAGATGTCTTATAAATATAAAGAATTAATATTCTATTTGGTATGATGTATTAAATTCTCTACAACACATAGTAATTATAGTAATTTATTGCTATAATTAGTTACAGTATTATTTATACCACCTCATAGGTAGTATACATAACAACAAAATTAAGTATTATTCATACGGGCCCGAACTTTATAAAGGGCCGTATACTTCGTACCAAACAAGATATTAGGGTGTCATAGACATATTATACACCCTAATCACCTCTACCAAACGAGCCATGTCTCACTCATAATATCACTCTTTCATTTCTTATCTGTCTCACTGATAATATTCTCTTTCCAAAGATGAAAATAATTAATTCTTCAAAAGTGGTGATACATACTCCATCTGTCCACGATATAAAATCTCATTGTGTGTTGGACACGGAGATTAAGAAAGTTGTTGGAGTTGTTGTGAGTGGAATAAAAATATAATTTGAAGAGTAGTGTTAAATGTACAATTTGTGAAATAAAAGTATAATTTGTAGGAATAAAGGTAGAACTTGTAGAGATCATCATGGCAAAAATAGGTAAATATAGGATAGAATGGAGGGTGTGATAGTATAAAAAGTGAAGTGGACTTTTTTCTTGGACAAATATAAATGGGTAAGTAGGACTTTATATCGTGGACAAAAATAGTATCATTTTCTATTTTTTACCCTTACTCCTTAATAAATCATGCCCAAAAAGTAGGAAACATTATCAGTGGGATGGAGGGAGTATTACATTACTATAGAAGAAATATCTTTTTAATACAATGGAAGAAATGCGTCGATAATAAATGTGTGTAATTAATTAAGTTAAGATATGGGTGGGTTGATGAATTTTGCACTAGCTAATCAAATTCTCTTGCATGAGCCTTGTTGAAGCTAAGAAAGATTAAGATTATATTTATGATCGACATTTGATTCAAACTTTAACAAAAATATAACATTAGATTGTCAAGTACTCCCTCCGTCCCGCCATAAGTGGCCACATTTCTTTATTGGGATGTCCCATCATAAGTGGTCAGTTACCTAATATGGAAACACCTTCTCTCACACAAAAGATGTGGGCTCCACCACTTTTTATCTTTTTACCCTTTAAACACTCTTCTCCTAAATACCCGTGCCCAAAAGAAAGTAGTCACTTATCATGGGACGGAGGGAGTATAAATTTTGCAAAATTTAATATACAAATTATAACCAAATTAAGTGGAAAATTGCAATAATTCGAGTTTATATGATGTTTCATTTTGAAACTTATTAAAAGGTGAATTCAAAATTTAATCTCTTATCACACAAGTGCTACTTAGAGAGCATGTACAATGGTGTGTTTTTACACCCTAGGGGTTTCAATTTTTAATTAATATTTGTTGTACTTTTGGTGGGGTCCTAATCATTAGTAGCCCTACCCAAAATTGTCTCCAATGGCTGAGTTTATCTCCCTACAACTCTCATTATTTAATTTTGTATTATTTTATTTATTTATATATTTTGAATAATAATAAGAATAACAAAATACCAAATTGATTATTTAAAAATGGAGAAATAAAAACCGAACAATTTTATTGAATTTAAAAATTCGATGAAGAAAAATACAATAATATTGAAATACAATAAACTAGAACTAGTTGAAACGTGTCCAAATTTCCTCAATCAAATCCTCTTCAAGATGGTCGTGGGCTCTCACATTCTGAACGCGAGCTTGTCTCTTAGGATATGCTCGAAATGCAATTGTTCCACCTTGCATTATCGGTGCCATATTAATATTTCAGTCGCCTCCGTGCTCTGTTCCGCTGTCAAGTGAGTTGCTTGATTTCCTTCATCTTCAATGATCATGTTATGCATAATGATGCAAGCATACATGATGTCACTTAAATGTTCTCGAAACCACAAGCGTGCAAGCCTCTTTATAATTGCCCAATGAGCTTGGAGAACACCGAAAGCCCTCACAACGTCCTTACATGCAGCTTCTTGCATCTGAACAAATTGTTGCCTCTTCGGATCTGTTGGTTGTCGTATCGTCTTGACGAATATAGCCCACTGCCGTCATCGAGATAGTAGCTGATTCGGTGCTTGCGGCCATTTGCAACGAAAGTGGATCTGATGGTCACACAGAAATTCTTGAGAATTTCTATGCCTGTTGTGGGTCCAATGTGCAGATACACTTCGTATTGATCGGCAGCTTACCGTTCACGAGTTGCCTCAAAGAAACAGTGCATTTCACATATGGATGATGACCTATCTACCTGTTGCATCTGGGCGTTGTTGAAAAGAAGGCTCCCGAGCCTTCAATGTTTCTGTTATATGTATGAACAACTTCTTGCTCATGCGAAATCGGCGGCGAAATACTTTTTTGCCCTACGTCGGGTTTTCGGCAAAATAATCGCTCAAAAGACGTTCGACGACCCCCTCTACGATCCCGATGCACGTAGGTCTTTGTTGGACGTGAACCCTGGACACCTGCGCGTTCTTCTTGTTGTTTTTGGTATAGTTCGATGGCTCGTTGACCTAGCTCGATTGTCTTTTGACGATGCTCATCTTCTTCATCGAGATTAAAGAATTCTCCGGAGAAATGGAGAAAGACATGTTTGGTAATTGAAAACATGGTGTGGAGATTGAGAGAAGATAAGTGAGAGAGTAAAGAAGGTGTGAAATGAGAAGAAGAGGAGTGTGGTATTTATAGGTGAGAAAATAGAATATAAAAAATTAAAGCAACATAGTGTTGCTAGCCGTTAAGAGATTCAAATGCTGAATTTAAATTTGTTTTTTTAATTTACAGAATAAAAAAAATTATTAAAGAGGGACGCGTGGTAACCAACAATGGAGGCGGAGAGGGCGAGAGCGCAGGCCAAATCTCACCCGGAAGTGCACCCGGCGCACGCCCTCCCTTCGCCCTCGCCATCGCCTTCCTCCTCACCCGCCGCTGTACATGATCTTAGATTTTAAATAAGTTCCCAAAAATTAGTTTTGGTCTCTCTTTTAGCTCTATTCACATAATTACATTTTGAATATTGGTCCACCGAATCTAATTTATACATTCCGCAAAAATGGAAGCAGTTTTGTGGCCAATCATCAATGAATCCAAAGATGTAGTATTTCCTAAAAATCAAGATGTCTACATCAATAAAAAAACATGTAACTATTTTCCTAATAAAATCACTTTAATATATATAATGCTAATTTTTTTTACATGTGATTTGATAAATTTTTGTTGGATTTAATGGTTTAATCCATTTAATTGGTGGTTAATTATATAATTTATAGTAAATTAAATAATGTAGGTTTATTCTACGCATCGAGTAAATAATCGTAGCATATTCATGTTCTTGAAACCATTAAATGGTGATTGAGAAATAATGTACTAAAATTGTGTATTGATGGATGAATTTATGTAGCCAAATTCATTAATATGTGGTTGTCCACATTGAAATAATAGCATTGAATGCGCTTGGTTACATGGAGTTTCAACTCTATATGGTTTCACTAAGTGGGCTAGTGGGTAAGCTTGTTAAGCCCAGGCGCACGCACTGCCGCTGTCACCTCGGCCTCAGTGTCGGTGTTGATCTCAGTTCTTGTAATTGGTCTTTGGTCTTGGGTGTGGTGGATTCTTTGTAATTGGGTCAATGTTGTTTTGGAGCCCATTAAAAGGTTGTGCATGGTCCTCAGTGTCGGTGTCGATTTCAGTTTTTGGTAATTGGTTTTTGGACTTGGGTAGGGATGGCAATGGGGCGGTGATTGCCTTCCCATCCCCATGCCCGCCCCAAAACTTCACCCTCATACCAGCTCCATACCTGTTTAAATCGGGGCGGGTTCAAGGCGAGGATTACCCGGTGGGAGAAGGGTACCTGCTTAGAGGTATTGTCTGAAATTTTAAACTTTATTAGAATTAAAAATTTACTCTTTCCTAAAAAACAAGGAAAAAAGAACGAAAATTGATGAAGTCAAAGCTAGTGAAGACAATCTTAATTATAAGCCAACTCTTCTCTTCTCTTCCTATCATTTTCGATGTGGGATAACTTGTTTCTCTTCATTTCTCCCTCCGCTCTCACCTCTTCGATGTGAGACAAAAAATAGTGAGAGGGAAGAGAGCAATGAAGAGAAATGTAGAGGCTAAATCTACAATTAATAATGATGACATTAGGCACGTCTGGGACGTCAGACACATCAGGTAGATCGGGTACTAGCAACCTGCCAACACAACACGAACGACACGTGAAAGCCCTAGGATGAGCACAGGTGGGGGTGTCGACCGTAGAGCCTCCGACGCTCAAGTTAGTGCGGTGACAAAGTAAGCGGAAAGTAAAGGAGATAAATAGAGAAATATTAGAATAGGATGACAGAGATCTAGATTGGTGGCGTTCGGAGGATGACGACAGTGACAGTGATGGTGGTTATAGTGAGTGTGCAAAAGAGTAAGGGTGAAGACAGAGCAGACGCGTCAGGCAATTCCGACGATCTAGATATCGACAGAATACGCTATGGAAGCGAAGTAAGTAGAGAAAGAGTTGAGAGAGCGGAGAGAGTATAAGATTCCAGATGCGCTCCCTTGACCTAGTGAGGTCGCTTATATAGAGTGGGCAACCCTTTAGGGTTTCTGCGTGTCAACTCTATCCGTCCGTTAGCTCCGTTACGTCGGTCCCAAAATTTACGGAACCACCTTATCATGACTTAGTCCACAGCTTGTGTGGAGGGTCGGTTTGTTAGGCCATGTCAACCGTATTGACTGACGTGGTGGACCACGGGTCTTAGAGATAGCGTTTTTGACCTAACTATGAGTTGAATCTAGTTATATGACTATTGGGCCGGTTCGTCCGTCATGTCTGGCTCGTTAGGCATATCAAGTGAATTAATTGGATCTTAAAATATAAATACAAAATTTACCCATTACAGTTTATCCCCCACTCTCTAGTTAGAATTTTCTAATTAGAGAGTAGTCGAGTAAATCTAGACTATCTGGAGCGAATGATTGTCGCGTGAAAGAAGCTGAGATATTTGAAATTTTAATTAGAAATGACCGAAAAATGGCTAAACTTGCAATCTTTTGGAACATTGATGGAAAATATATATAATTACATATGTACTTATGTATATATACTATGGGGAAGGCACAAAGATGGCCTATGTTGGCCATGTACTCCATGATGGCATGCATGTCATCTATTACTATATATAAAAATAGAATACATGCAATAATTTTCCCTCCAAAATTGAAGGCAATTTCTGTTCTATTACCCAATTTTCCAGCCAAAATTGGCGTATAAAGTAAAGCATTTATTAATTTATAAATGCTACAAAATCAAAAATATCATGCCAATCTTCTCTTTTATAGTACAATTTTTTTTGAATTTAAACTATCAATATCTTTGACCAATCTTCACTTTTATTGCAGACATGGGAAAGTATGGCAATCTCTACCACATTATATGTTTCATCATCTAAAATCTAAAACCTACTTCTAAAACATTTGAACAATGCATACAAAATCTGTGCACAAAAAAACAAGAAACCAAAACACATGTTCAATTCAAAATTTTCTGAAATTTGGTTGAGTGTAAGGTATGAAAATCCTGCCACAACATTCTTCGTCATCCTTAAAGCTTCTTACATCTAATCTGTAGCATGATTAGGTGATTTCAAATTTGAAATTTTGGAGCCCAATGTGTGGAGGGCTTCATATAAATATTAGGTGTTAAAGTCTTGCTTCTCCATCTTCTCCATCTCCATCTTCTCTCTACAATCACCTCAAGCTTTCTTGTTGTTTCTTTGCTATTGTGTCAACCCATTTTCACAGCCAAACTTCCAAAATCTTTAGTCATGCCTCTCTTCTCATTGATTCGTGAGCTTCATCCTTCAAATGCTCGGTCTGCGTTGAAAGCTCGCTTGGTACGTGGTTACGAAATGTTGTCACCTGGAAATCGCTAAGAAGTTAGTAGCTATGAATGCATATTTCATGATGCTGAGGTAGATTACAACATATTGCTATCAAATTAATTAGTAAAATCTTCTCTCTTATATGTGCATCTAACTATGAACTACATTTATTATATTTCTATGCAGGGTATCCGTATTCATGCCACAATTCAACGGGGTTTAGTTACCAGATTTAGGTCCATGTTAACGGAAGGAAATCTGTATGGAATCAAGAATTTCATAGTGACACACAATAGCAACAAGTATAGAACCACCGACAACAAGTATAGAACCACCGACAACAAGTATAGAATCATCATCGTCAACAAGACTACCATATGTCAGCTCTTTGATGATATGTTTCCTAGGAGGATGTTTCAGTTCAAACCTTTTGAACAGATCACCTCCATAGAGAACATATATGATGCTAATCTATTTGGTAGCATTTTCTGCATTATTCAGCAAGTATTTTATTCAGAATTTCCTTTTTATTTGCAGTTAGTCAGTTACTAATTTTTGTTTTGCAATTTGCAGATGTGATTGGAATTCTCACTAATAAGCCTACCCCTTAAACGCATGTCAAAGATGGAACTGAATCTACATTTGTTGAGATTGCCCTCCTGGACAAAGAGTAATTGTTTTTGCTTCATGATTAATATTCTTATTTCTGTTTGTGCATTTTTTATGCTAAAAGTTTGTATTTATGTGCAGAAAAAGGAAACTCGACTGCACATTGTGGAAAAGGTATGCTGAGGAGGTTTTGGAGCTTCTTAGCACTTCATCAGAGAAGCCCACAATTGTGATATTGCAGATGGCCAGGCCAAGCATGTTTCGAGACAAGTATTGAAATTTTCTTTTAAGATATTATTCAATATGTTAGCAAATAAGCTGATTGGCATATATATTGTTGGCAAGTGTCATCAAGGCTTCCAATGCATATTATGTTACCAAAGTTATTCTAAATGGAGATATGCCAGAGGTTGATGAATTCAGGAAGGGGTGAGTGTTTTATTATTGAAGATGTTGATTTGTTTGTTTAATTTTATATCCTTGCTAATTCTAATTCTAATTCTTTTTTTTTTGCAGTCTTGATGATGATTTGAGGAGTACAAGATTCTTTTAAGCCACCAACTTTCCCCCTTTTGGATAATAGGCCCATATGTTTGCGGGCTGGCAAAAGTAGGACACTAAGTCTTAAAAGTTGCATTAATAGGCCACTTTTCAGCCCAAACAGTACTCGCAAGTCCATTAATGGCACATTTGAAATAAAATCCATAGAAAATACTCAAGTTTATCATTTCTTCCCATTTTAATCCAATTTTCAATTTGGAGATAAATCATGCAAAACTATCAGGCCCATCACACTTCCGTATAAAAATTCTAAGCATACCAACTTCATACCTTTTTGACCGTAATGCTGCCAGGTATTTTCACCGGAAGTTTTCGGGACCCCGTCCAACCACACGATCATAACCGATGGTTTCCAGACGCAGACTCCTTCAGCAACACTCAGCACAGCCTTCGTTCGTTTCCTACCTGAGGCGTATGGTAATTATTTTGGTATACAGAGAATAATCAGACACTGGAAAGGATGAGCAAAAGCCCGAACTTTATTTAGGAATTATATAATATTTATTACAACATAAGTATATCTCCTTTAGGGAGGAGACAGACTTGTTTAGCTACCTATGGTAGCGGAATTGAAATACATAAACTAAACTATACTAGAATAGGAACTATAACAATTTTATTTTGGAGAGAGCAGAGAAGATGGTGTGGAGGATTTCTCATGTCAAATGCTCTCTTCAATCCTTGTTTATATAGAGGTCTTCAGTGAAGGGCCTCTTCCCCTGCATTATTGCCTTAGATGCTCTTATCCTTGGCCAGCTTGCTTCTACGTGAATGGGGTGCTCCATTGTCTTCCATTATTGAATGAAGACAACTAACTTTCGGTGTGAGGTCCATTTCTTCTGACTAATGGACCACTTTTCTATTGGTAGTGGTTCTCCTGTTGTTTTACCCATCTGTTGTTTAGTGGGTAATCACTGTTCCTCCACCCACTACTGTCGTTTTCTTTTTAGTGGGTGGTTCTCCAGCTCAGAGTCACATGACTCCACCAACCTGTGTCGGGAATCTACTTTTTTCTCGGGGCCCTGGGCGTCCTTGCTTTTGGCAGCGCCTTATGCTCGAGATGCTTGTTGGACCGAGCCTTCTCTTTTCCCCTTTTGGGTAAGAACCCCTTCCCGAACTCTGGTTCCTTCTGGTTCTGACAATCCGAACAAACGCGCTCAGTCCAGTTTCCAAAATGAGCCATGTTGCAGTATTTGCGATGAGTTTCTTTACTCGTCGCAATCTTGTTTTCCCAGAGCAAGGTCCTCTTTCTTTCGAAAGCTTCATCTGCGAATCTTGTCGATTTTCCTGTCATAGTGTTTAACAGAAATGATCCGTTTACTGAATTCTGAAAGAATTTAAACGGAAAACTTTACTTTGTCCATCTCTGTGAGACAGACCCATAATCCCCATGCTCTTCTAGTAGAGATGAGGTCTTCTGGTAATGTAGAGACTAGAGTAGTCTCTTTCTCTGTGGGCGCCTTGATATTTTCGAGGGCGCGTGTATCTGGTCTTCGAAGCCTAATATAGTGGAAGGCTTCATGGTTTCCTTTCCCTACTGGTTCTGGTGTTGCACTAATAAAATACAGCTCCAAAATGTCACCTCGGCTAAGCTGTGGATTGTTACCCCAGGTATCATACACCGCTTCTTGAATCCATTTAGGTAGATTCTTGATTTCGGCGAATGATGGAGATATGGTATAAACTGAAGCAAGTGCTCCAAATTTATACCATCTTTTAACTTCGTGTGGATCTGAATTTGGCATCATCCACACCCGAGGATATTTCCCCGAAACATCAACCCTTATTTTTTCTGGGTTGATTCCAGTCCTTGTATTGAGCTTCTCCCAGCTAGCTTGATATATCTGCCAAGAAGAAGAAACTTCAATCTTATCAGTATTAATCTTAGAAGTGCCAGTCATTGGTCTAAGATTAATCTCTCCCTGTTTTTCCCAAGAGGTGCTGGGTTGACATGATGGTTCAGAGTGTGACCCCTGAATATCATCTTTTTCTTGGGGCAATGGTTCCGAAGATACCACCACCTTAGAACTTGGGCAAGAGGTATTTGAATCCTCTACTATAGGTTTAGAGCCCTGTACTCGAAACTCTTCTTTTACCAAAGGATCTTTGGCCACCCGAAGGATTGGTGTTTGACATGCAGCCCAGAGTTGCCCCTGAGACCGTATGCAAGCTCGTATTCTCTCGGTGACTTTCGTCTTGTCGAGAGTCTGCAATCTTCCTGCTTGTTCAGCATTCAGAACGCACTCGTCCCACTCTCCCGTTAACATCTCCAGATTTTCTCTGAGATGCCTATGGGCCAGTAGAATGGAGTTCACATCAGTTTTCTCCATCTCTTGTTAGGAAATCTGCAAGAATATTTTCGTGAGATTTCACAATGACAATATCAAAAATATAATATTGGCATTCAGCTTGCCATCTAATTAATCTAGCCTTTTCAGGCTTAGATTCCATCTTGTTCCTTAAGAAAGCCTTAACCTGTGTGTTATCGACTTTCAAAGTAAATTTCTTTGCTAACAAAAATAAAGGCCATTTTTTAAACGCCTTTCGGACTGCAAAGAATTCTTTTTCGTTGATGTGCCATCTCACGACCTCATCTTCTGAGAATAAACCACTACAGTATCTGCAGGGTTCTTCTCCATTAGGAGTGATCTTGGTTAAGACTGCTGCCCACCAATAATCACTTGCATCTGTATACAGGACTAAGTCATCTTCGTCCTACGGTATCGAGAGTTTTTGGAGGTTTCTGCAAACCTCTTTTAACTCTTTCATTCCCTATCGCTGTTCTTCCGTCCAGATGAACGGAACATCCTTTTTCAGTAATGTACTGAAAACTTTTCTGTGTTTTGCGAGATTCTTAATGAATGGTCCCGCAAAATTAACAACTCCCAAAAAGCTTTGAAGTTGTTTATTTTCTTTCAGATCTTCAGGAAAATTCTGGACCTTCTGAACAATATGGTCCTGTAGAATAATTCCTGCTTCATCGATCTCGATACCCAGAAATTCCATTTTCCGAGTTGCAACAACTGCCTTCTTTTCAGACAGTACCAAACCTTCTTTATAACAAACATCTGCAAAGATTTCAAGATGTTTGATATGTTCCTCTATATTTTTTGATGCAATTAAAATGTCATCAATATAGACAAACATAAAAGAAAAATAATCTTTGAACAGATTATCCATCTTCCTCTGAAATATTTGGGGCGCGTTAGCCAATCCCATTGGCATTACTTTCCAAACATAATACCCTTGTGGAGTAGAATAGGCTGTAAACTTCTTACTACCTTCCTCTATGTGAATCTTGTAGAAACCTGACTTGCAATCAAACTTAGATAATACCTTAGCATTTCTAATGCAGTTAATAAGGTGTTCCATACTAGGGATAAAATATCCATCAAACTCCAGAATATCATTAATTCCTTTGTAATTAATAACTAATCTGGGTTTACCTCGTTTGATCTCACCATAATTTCTTACCATAAATCCGGGACTGCTGTAAGGCGAGTTCCCTGGTTCGATCAACTTTAAATCAAGGTGTTCCTTGATTATCTCCTTCATATCCTGTTGATCTTTGAGGTTCATCAGGATTGGTCTGTATCTAACAAACTCATACTCCTTATCTGGCTTCACCTTCAAGGTAGCTTTGAACTTGTTTTTATCCCACCATGCCAAAGAATTCTCATTGTAATTTCTCTTAATCTTCCTTTTGACATCTTCTAGGAACACCTGTATTTCTTCTCTAATATCTTGATGAGATATCAAAGATGCTTTGAGGATCTGAATCTCTTCATCTCTGAGATCCTCTTCCCTAATACAGCTTAGCACTGCTTCGCTGAATCTCCTTTGATCCTTCATTTTTTGGTGTTGAAGTTTTCCTTCATCACCACGCTTGCTGCGAAAACTCAATGGTATCTGGCAATTAAAAGCCTCTTTGAGCCTCTGGAGAATGATTTTGTGATCGCAAATTGTTGTGAACACCAATTGCCTTCTTTCATTATCCTGCATGTATCTTTTGAACATCTGTAGAAATTATTTCCTAACAGAATATCTGCACCTGTATCATGAAAATAAATTGGTGGAGTTTTAACCTTATACCAAGGTGTATCTCTGGCTCCGCTAATTAAAATTTCCGTCTCTTTTACTCCTTTAGCCAAGAGCAAAATTTTCTTTGAGAAATCTCTTCCTACAATTCGGGGTAGATCATCTTCTACCTCTGCTGGGAAGACTCCTCGTTTTGTAGTACAAATTCCTGCACCTAAATCAATATAAGCAGCAAAATATTCTGTCTTATATTTTTCATATAACATTCCTATAGAGATGTATATGGAGAATGGACTTGTCATTCGATTAATAGTTTTCTTCCATTAATCGTGATTTCCATTCCATCTTCTTTATTTGCCCAAGGTTTGTGATCCTCAAGAAAATCCAAACCCAATAGCAAGACTGCTTCTCTTCCAGCTCTGCCTTTGATCTCCATCACTTGTCCCCCAATTTCCAGGGTACCTTTGTAATGATTGATCTTCGGCTGCTGTAGATAGTAAAGAACATTACAAGGGAAGTTGGTTTCCCACCTTGTAGTGTCAAATTTTACTATCACTTCTCTCCACCCCTCGGGACATTTCAGATTTACTGGAATCTTGTTACTCTGAGATGTTTGAGGTAGTGCTTCTCGAATGAGACTCCGACTCCTCCCATATGGCAAAGACATGATTCTGTCTCCTTGGAAGGATAATCTCCCGGAAGTTATCCTGAGACTTTGATCGTGTCTCATGACTTCTCTATCTCGGATTTGAATGTCAACATTTCTTTACCGAACAATTTCCACTTTATCGGGACAAACAGTCGTTGTCACCTTGTTGAAGATATCCGGTATCTCAATGAACTTCTTTCCCAGAAATAACTCAGTGTGATGTGAGTTGGAAAGAGCATATGATTCCTGATAAGTAATGGAGTAAGGCCTATTTCCTTCCTCCAATAAATCCTTGCGTTTAAAGTCCTGATAAAGCATCAGGGCTTTGCTAAAATGAGTATCATTAAGATTGTAGGCAATCTTTGGATAGATGATTCCCAATACTTATCCTGCACAAAGATCTCCCACAATTGTTCCCAATACGGAATCTTTCAGATTTCTAACTCTTTTATAACATATAGCGATATCAATCGGCGTGTGAACTCCGGTGAAGAGAGCCGATTTTGACATCAATTGGATTGCTCCAATATGGATCCAGTTCATCTTTTCAGCGACTTCGGGCTTCATCTTTGATAGATCTTCCCTGATGTCACTAGCTGGAATCAACTGCATCTCCACTTGATTCCCTGTAAGCTCTATAGGAATCGACATTTCTCGTCTAGAAATTCCATAGACGATTTGTTGTTTTATAGCTCCTTAGATTAAAGTTCCTCAGAACTTGATCTATGTTATTTGCTGAAAAGCCTTGATACTTTTGTATATTCAGACTCTTCTTCATGATTTTGTCAATCAGATTTTGAGAGAGAGTTGTATGACTGGAGAATCCCGTCCTGTCCTCTTTCTCCTGATGAACAATTTCTGGATTAGTCTGACTCCGATCTAGTTCTATCAGACCATTCTGAATCTTCTCCGCTGAAGACTTCTTCTTGTTCATATATACTCTCATCTGAGGGTATATCTTCGAACTGATATACTTGTATCAGTTCTTAGTAGTAGATGGCATCTTCGATATCCGGAGTGGATTCGAATTTATTGATACCTCTTCTCTCGTTGTCAGGGCAATTTGTGGAAATATGCCCCTTCGCACCGCACGTCCAGCAGTTGCAATTCTTGAAACTTTCATTAACTCTAGTGTGAGTTCTCCTGAAAGTTTTCTTGGCTGGTGTCCTTCCTTGGGATTTATTATCTCCTCGGAAAGGATACATATTCCTTGATGGTCCACTCCTTTGGCCTGATTTATAAGATTTGGCCTTCTGTCTTGACCATTTGGTTCTTGGTTTCCAAGAATTTCTTTTTGGATCTCCACCTTTATGATAGGGCTGAAACCTATTTTTCTTGCTTCTTTTCATCCTCGGTGGTTCTCCTCCAATGATCGTTGGCAGATCATTATCATCACAGTTTAGAGAAGCGTATTTGTTAATCCTCCTCAGTTTCTTCATGTTCCTCAGAGCTGTTGCTTGTTGACACCACTCTGAGAGCTTTCGATGTACATAAGACATCCTTCTTGAGACATTTTCAGGATCTCCTGGTTCGTAATCCCGAATCAACATCTCCTTCCATAGGCTTGGAAATTTTAGAAAGAAAATTTCCAGTGCAACTCTATCATTAACTTTAGATTGATGTTGATAAAGAGTAAAGAGTTGTAAAAACTTGTTAAGCGATTGTTGATCCAAGACTGCAAGTATTAGATTATACAATGCCATCAAGTATTTCTTTCTTTTTTCTTGATAAAATCCTTCGAAATATCCTTCTCTCAGAAAATGGCTTTTAAATATCGTTGCCATATTCTGAACATGTTCAGTGAAGTTTTCACTTTCGAAACATGCATTCTTGATATCCAGAGGAAAGAATTCCCAAGCAATCTTGGCAATTCCTGCAAGGCTCATTTCGAGGATTCTCACGAATCCTTTCTTGTTTAAATCGAGAGTTGCTGCCGCAATTCTCAAGGCTGACGTCCACTCATCAATTACAGATTCTCGATCTTTGAAATTTACTTCATCGAGATCGAGCATCACTCGGTAGGGATGAATTGGATCCAGGGTCGCTTTACCATAAGGTGTATCCTGCACCTTTGGTTGTGGCCTTCTTGCCCTTGTCCTTCTTGCCGTCATATATGCATCATTTGGGGTATGTTGATCATACCTTGCTCCAGTCTGAAAATCCTGGACAACATTAATGGCTCCGGGTGCATTTTGAAAATCTTCTTGATTTCCAATGATGGCTCCTTGTGGAAGTTGATTCACCGGCTGTGGGTTTTGGACCACATTCTGGTTCATTTTTAAATCAACCATTGCCATGTTAGCAAAAGATTCTGCTAACTCCCGGAGGTCGTCAAGATTGATTATTTCGAGATTATTCATCTTTTCTTTTCTCGAATCATTCTTATCAAGGCCTCCATGTTTGGGTCCTTCTTGGTTTCTTCCACTGGAAATGGATAAGTGGGTTCATTACCAAAATGATTCCTTCTTTGACTGGAACGAGGTTGTTGCTCCAGTTTTTCGATCAGTGATTGGATCTCCTTCAGGATATGATAAATTTCATCCTGTTTCATAGCAATCTTGTAAAGATCGCGTGGTACACCATACAGGCTATCACCATAATGTTGTACTGTTTTCTGTATTTCTCTCAGATCCTCCGATATCTTGGATGAATCTGGAGTAATCTCTGGATATAAAAGAGTAGATGATACTCATTTATCTTTCTTTGGTTCCATCAGAGCTAATTCTAATTTACTCCCAAATGGATCCAATGGTCTCTTCTCATGTCATGTTCTATCTCTCATTCAAGGCAGATACAACTATGGAGAAGATCTTCTTTTCTTTTGATTCCTTGGAGGCAGGAATCAATTAATTCTTTCTCCTGGTTATGCTGAACTAAGAGATTCAGCATATTTCGCCAGTGTGTTAGAACACTCTGGTATCTTGTCCTTCTTCTCTCCAAAATTTGGAGACGTTCCTGGAAATGTCCACACCTTGGACATCCTTCTAGATCCATCAGATATGATTGTTTTGATGGTTTCTCCTCATGGTGTTTATCACCTCGAACTGGAGAGTGCTTAGATTTGCATCAAATCTCACTCTTGCCTTAATTTCTTGAATGAAAGGCTCCATATATTCAAGCCTTCTTTCACGTACGACTCGGGAGTCGAACAATTCTCTCCAGAATGTTTGTAACATCTGGTTTCTTTCTCTTTTTATCTCCAGATCTTGGAGATAATTCCTGTAACACTCGCATCTCGGACAATTGTCCGGATCCATGTTTTCTTGATGTCTCTTCCGTTAGAATAATACTTAAAGCAATAAATAAAATATAATTCCCAGATAAACCTAAGGCTCTGATACCATTTTGAAAGCGCGGATCATTAAGCTAAATGCTAGAGTAGAAAAATAACCTTGAGTATTTATAATTTATTTTATCTCAAATATGTAGTTGAATATTTGATCAAGAGCTAGTGAGTATAATGTTTTCGGGCTTTTAATTTATAATTTTCAAAACTTTGTGTCCTGTTTTTGCAACTCAAAAAACTTACTGTCCTTTTCTTGCAAGCCCGAAAAATTATTGCCTATATTTGCAAATCACCCTAAGTTAGCGGCCCATAAAAACTTTTAACTCATGATTTGAGTATAGTCACACCTGTATACACTGCCTCACATAATTCTGCAGTTACTGGACAGAGCATTATTGATGATGTTTCAAGTGGGGGAACTGTGTTAAAGACCATTGAGTAGTTGTTTGATGAAAATGAGGTTATTCTTGATATTTATGTACTTATTTATTTAAGTTAAAGTATTTCACAAAGGAATGAATGCTAACTTCAAGATCTGTACAGTCTGGAAGCTTTTGGATCCTGGCAACCATAGTGGCTGTGAAAGGTGTAGGAGGTTGGACATATGTGGGGTGCAAACGTTGTGCAAAGAAGCTAACTAAAGTTGGCCAACACTTTTTTATGTGATAAGTGTAAAAGATATGACTAACTAGGCAACTTGAGGTTGCTTTAGTCTCTTATAACTAAATTTTTTCCTAACACAGTATCATTATTGATCTAAAAATGTTGGATTCTTATGAATAGGTACAAGTTGAAGGTGCATGTTGTGGATGAGACACGCAGTGCACCTTTGCTACTTTGGGATAGAGAATGTCTCCAGTTGCTAGGAAAACCAGCTGCAGAACTGAATTCTGAGGTAAATCTTAGTGATAAAGTGAATGACAAGTTTATTGAATTATTGTTTGAATATGGTGTAATACTTTCAATTTATATGATTCCTCTACTAGGATGATTTAGAAGGAGGAGTGCCAGCAAAAATAGAGACAATCCTTTTGGACCGAAAGATGCTTTTCAGGGTCCAGGTTATTGATGGACATAATGTTAACTATACTGGAGCATATTCAGTTCTTAAAATTACAACTGATCCCACTATCGTTGCGACCTTCTCTGCTGTTAACTTGGACCGTCAAGAGTCCAATTGTGTTTCCAAACCGGAAATTCCATCCAATTGTGTTTCCCAACTGGAAACTTCAAAACTCACAAAAGAAAAAGTATATACAATCTATTAATTTGCCTAAAATACACCACCTTTTTCGGATTTTAAAATTTAATATGACTTTTAAAAATTCTCTGTAAATACGCCACCTTTACATATGTTTGAATTTTGACACAGCGAGAACCTCCGGCGACAGACGTGGCAATTTTTATTTGACGTGTCATTTTTTAATTGATGTGGCATTTCATGTTTGACGTGGCTATATGAATAGGATGGAACGATATCGTTTTAACAATTTGAACAGGGGCTCTAAATTAGGGTTCATTTCATTCACCATCGTATAATTTTCAGAATATTTGAGGTCATTTCATTCACCATCGTAACAATTTTAACAACGTCATTTTTCTCACCGGAAAGAAATTCCACGTGTACAATTCCGGTAGCCACGTCAGATGCAATTTTGGGGATTTTGGAATTCATGTCAAAATTCAAACGGATGTAAAGGTGGTGTATTTACAGAGAATTTTTAAAAGTCATGTTAAATTTCAAAATCCGAAAAAGGTGGTGTATTTTAGGCAAATTAACCCTTAAAACTAAAGCATTTTTTAGTTTTTAATTATTTTAAGTCATATCTTTACAGGTTCTTGAAGACAGTGAAACACCATCAAATGGTGAGACAAGCGATTTGTGGCTGGATGAAGGACTGAAGAGATCCCTAGCAGACGAGTTCTCATCTACTATGCCTCTGAAGAAAACTAAAGTCACAATAAAAAAAGAGAAGAAGTAGAATGAAAAAGATGCATGAAGCTGATTTCTATAGTTTGGTTATCTTTTGGTAGGAAGCTTTCAAGCTTATTATTAATCAAATGACTCAGTATATCCTTATGTGTAGTGAGGGATATATTTTGTTGTAGATATTGTGGTCATTTGACACTTCGTATGGGTAGAAGCTAGAAATCAGTCTTCATGTTTCTACTTAGATTAGATGTAGTATCCCGTCTTTCTTAAGTAATTAAAATAATTAATCTTCTGAGAGAGACAAGAATTTTAATAAAATAAAGATTTTCTTTTCGAAAATTTTACCCGGCAGATATATTCTACCGGAAAAATGAGTTTTAATTAATTTTTATCATCTCGGTTAATCCGAAATGAAGAAGTTTTTACATTTATCAATAGATGATAAATGTTTAGTCATTAATTGACAAGAAGAAGAATTTAATTTAATTACGTGAAATTTTACGTAATTTATCGTTTAAAAATTTAGTTTCGGTCGATTTGAAAATACTTCGAATCTCCGATTCTTTCTGTGAGATTTTTATCTAAGATTCGTGGAACCGTAATCTTAATTACTGTGTTGAGAAATTAGAGAGTTATTAGAAGATTAATTAGTTATTAATTAATTGAATTAATAACTAATTAAAGGATTAAACCAAAACTTAAGAATTAAGCTAAATTAAAATATTAGACCTAAGCTACCCTACCCTATACATCTAACATGCATATAACTCTCACTCTCTCTACCCATACCACACGCACACACACAGCAAAACAGCAGCAGCAGCTGCACTCCTTCTCTCTCTCAACCTCTCGATCTCTTCTCTCTCAATACACACACTCACACACAATTAAGAACACCATCTTGATCTTCAAGCTCAAAGATTTCAACTCTAGCAATCCTCTCAAGTAGTCAAGTAAGCTTAGATTCTTCTCTTCCAAGCTCTTGATTCATGTCTTTGGTGGAAGAATTATATATATATATATGATATATATATGTGTCGAAAATTTGGAAGAAATATGAAGAAGTAGTTGGATGATCTTGATTTCTTAGAATGATGTTTATATGATGATTTTATGATCAATTATTAAGCTTAAGATGATGCATGAAGAATTCTAGTTATGAATATATATATATGTCGATTATTTTGGGAGAAACCCTAGAAATGATTAGTTAATCTTCATGTCTTAATATGATGCTTATATCATGATTATATGATGAATTGTATGATTAAATTAAGAAAATCAAAACCCTAACTCTAATTCTATCATTTTCGAAATTTATGAAAAAATGTTAAGTTTTGATTCATGCATTGTTTGATGTATTGATCTTCATGAATTATGCTTAGAATATGATTATAAGATCAAATATGTAATTAGATTTAAGCATGAAAAACCCTAGCTATCAATTGGCAATTTTCGAAAATGAGAAGAAAATGGGAAATAATGAATGCATGAATTGTATGATTGATTTAATGATATAAATAAGTTTAGTTAAGTATTTTAAGAATGTTTCATGTTGGAAGTAATTAAAAATTTCCAACCAATATCATTTTGTGAAAATAATCGATTAAATAAGAATATAAATTAGGGTTTAATAATGTAATATTATATGATGGATTTGATGATTCAATTAAAGATATATGATATTAATGAAGTATATTATATCAAGAGATAATGAAGAATGAGCTTGATTAACCCTAGAAACCCTAGAAAATCGAGTTAGGATTTCTAAATTAGGGTTGGAAGATTAATACTAAATTGAATGAAATTAAATGAAGAAATGAGCTTAAAATAATAGATAAGTATATTAGAAATTGAAAAGAAGAGAAGATAAATAAAGAAATGTTAATTTTTATAAAAACCGAAAATTCAAAATAAATAAATAAAATATTATTTAAATTTTAATTAAGAAATTAATTGCATTTATAAACTTCTTAATAAAAATTAAGTGTTATATGATTTTCTAGAAATTTAATTCAAAGTAATAAAGATTTTCTATTTTTGGATGATTTTCCCAATTTAAGAGTTTATATGATTAATTGAGATAATGTGTGTATTTAAAGTATAATTATGTTTGTTATAATTAAATAAAGGTATAGAATTAAATTGAGAATTTTCTGAATCCGTTAAACGGATTAAAATCGATTTAGTCAGTTGTGATGAATATTACTTTATAAATGTTAATGTTGTATGAGATTTGATTAATGTTGATGCTTAATGAGGAATTTAGATAGATTAAGATAGATTAAGAACGTTTGAAAGGTTAAGATAGGAATTCTCGAATTTCATCAAGTTACGGCGTAGAAATTCGAATAGAATTTCGTTAAGATTATCGAAGTCGTTAGTCGATAGAAGCTCTCGTTCTAAAATCGTTATTCCGTTTCGATTTAAAGGAGCAAACGGAAGCGGGAGCAGAAACGTGTAGTAAAAGGATTTCAAACGATAAAGTTAAAGTTTAAAGCTTAAGTATATCAGGTGGGCTTTCTAAACTAAAATTTGTGAAAAGCATGATATCGTATGTTTTACAAAGCTTTGATACTTGCCAAATGGTTTTAAAAATGTTTAAGTATGTTACCATCTACTTCAGAAAGATGAATTCGGTTTCACGCAAGGTGAAATCTGTGTACACATAAGTAATCGTGCGCATTTCTTTGATAGGCCGATTATTCATAATCGTGAGCCTTTCCTCGATATGCCGGTTACAAGTGATTGAGAAAGAGGCCTCTTTCTCATCACCATGATTTATTTGTAGATATGGTTCATACTGTTATAAATGTCTGCAGACAAATAATTTTTGAGAAAAGAAAGTATTTTTAGCATTTTACGAGTTGTTTTCAGAAAATCCTCGTATTATGTTTTCCGGCAAGTTTTCAAAATATAGCTGTATTCAGCGAATTTTTCAAATGTTTTCGGCATGTGTTCACTGAGTACGTAGTACTCAGCCCTGCATGTTATTTCTAAAACGTGCAGGTTAGTAGGGATGCAGATGACGAGGCTGGATGGATGTTGGTTGTTGTTGTTAATATTTTGAAAGATAAAGAGCCTAGATTATATGTCGTCATACATATAATCTCTCGTATTCCGCTGCCATGTTGAGATGTTTTATTAAACTATGATGAAGTTGTTTAAACCCTAGAGTCAAACTATGTTTTGATAGTCGAACTCTTTTTGTCAAAGTTGCGTGAAACCTAGTCTTAAAATGTATTTAATAAAATCTCTATTTCATGAAGCTTTGTCGAACTTGAAACATTTTTCTTTATCTTGTTTTTCTTGATCCTCAAGTCATCCTGTCATCTTCTTGATCTTTGTCGATTATTTGGTCGATCAGGTCTTTTATTTTCAAGCTGACTTGAATTATGCTGTTGATTGCATGTTGTTATTGAAATCGTTGATCGTCTCATTTATCTCGAGTCATGTATGTCGTGATTATTCAGAATTCTTGAGCTTTATTGAGTATGAATGTCCTTTGTTTACATAATCAATAGCCGGGTCGCTATTAAATTCCCTTTGTTAATCATAAATTGTGTACGTCGTGGGACCTACCGGCCTTGACATCTAATATCGAGGTTCGGGCTGCGACTGAGTGGTATCAGAGCAGGTCTGACTGCTCTGAATAATATTTTTCTAAAATCTAGTCTATTTTGAAACCCTAGACTAATTTAGAGCAATGTCTTCGGCTCCAAGTTGTTATTTCTTAAAGTCTAGTCTGGTTTGAAATCCTAGAATAATTAAGTTTAACAACAACTGAAGTCCAGCATCTCTCATCTCATCCAGCTATCCAGGTACGAATTTCAAACGTTTCTAGTTTAAAAGGTTGGAAGTTGAAGTATATATATATAGAATTGTTGTGTTGATCTTCTAATGTGATTGATTGTTGGTGATCGATCATAAGCGAGATGATGGATCAGTTGTGCAAGCAAGTTGATTATTTATCTGTGGAATGTAACATGAGCCCGGAACACCCTTTTGGAAGCGACATTGAGTATGTTGAGACAGTGGATTCTCAAAACTATTCGTAATCTCAGTTTAGTTAATTATTTAAATTTTCTTTTATAGGATGTCCAACTCTAGAAGCGTAGCAGCGATGATTGAATTCCACCACATACATATGAGCTACACAGAAACCCTAGCAGAGTTTTTAGCTCGGTACCATAGGGTTTGGATGGACATCCATGAATCAAATATCTCGGGAGTTATCGGTATAGTTAGGTTAGTTCCTCTGCTTCCTGAGGATTGGCAGGAATGGTCGACATCTATTGCTGCAAGGTATGTCACTCCCCAGTACTGGGATGGTGTGTTGTTCGGAGATTGCAGAGCATTCATAGCTGCAATTAGTACTCAATTTATGTGTTTCTCGTACCCACCTCCTGGACCATACCAGCCATTGATTCCTGTTGGTGAATTTGGTTTACAACATCTCATGCCCCAAGATTATCCTATCCTGAATCAGAATCCTTTAGAGAATCCCGAACCTATTGCTTCTCCCATCCAAGGAAATACCGGTTTCGATGTTAACTCCTTTCTTGTTGAGCCATTGGTAAATGGCTATGTTTCGTCTCCCTCTCAAATCGAGACTCAAACCTTTGTTCCTGAGCCTTCCGTTCTGCCTAACGGCGTAGCCTCAGCTTCTTTTGTTGAGGAAGTTTCAAATGATCCTTCCATTGAAACATTGCAAGCTTTGAATTCTTCAGAGCTTGATGCCATAGTTGGAACCCAGCCTATTCTATTTGATCCTAACGTGGCTAGCACCTCTGGACCACGTCACTATGATAGTGACGAGGATGACGTTGATCCAGAAGTTGGACCAACCGAAGGATACTTCCACCTCCGTCGAATACCGTTTACTCATTTAAGTTTTCAGCCTAGCTTTAGGCCGTCACCGGGAGAGGATATTACTTATGTCCCTCGTGTGACTTTGGACGGAGTGGAGAGGGCAGAGGAGAGCACGGAAACGGAGGAAGAAGATCCAAGTGAGGAGGTGTAATACCCCGCTTTTTCATAATCGGACCTAAGGTTAATTAGAAAATCGCTGAGATAATTGCGCCGTGAGAATTTAGAAAGAAATTAAGTTCCAACAATAAAAATATCTCGGCAGTCCTAATTTGCCGAAAGTAAAGAAATTAAGTAAATTAAATAATTTAAGATGTTAATCTCGTCTCGGATGATCCGAGAAAGATTATGAATGTGTTTAGGATTATGTGCTTATATGTTTGGATTTTATTTGAAAAGTGTGTGTTTAATTCGAAGATTTGATTTCTTCGGAGATCGTAGAATTTCTTTGGCAATGATATTTTTAGTCCGGATTTTTATTTCTGGAATTTTTCTCAAGAAAGCTTAAATTAGGGTTAAAGAAACCCTAATAAAATTTATAGAGCTCGAGAATTTATTATTTAAAGCCGGGATGATTTTGATTAACGATTTAATGATATTTAAGTGATTAATTAGAGAATTTATTAATTAATTACTTAAATAAGATACTATTGCTAGATATTTTAAATTAAGCTTATCTAATAAACATTGATTTAATTTTTATTTAAATCTAATAATATCTACATGGAATATTTGATGGTACACAAGAATCCCATGTTAGATGATAAGTATTAATTAAATTAAATGATAAAATCTAATAAAATCTAATAAAATCTAATGATAAGATCCTTAATTTGATCTTATCCCAACATGTAATTATTGCAAATAGTAATTTTTGTCTAATGCATGAATGAAGATAGTAATTATCTAACATCATTCATTCATCTCTCATCACTCACTCTCTCGGCACTCTCTCTCAAAAAAAAAAAAACACACGCATATCACACACACACAACCTCCATTGAAGATCAAGGATTCAAGCTCAAGAATTTAAAAGATCAAGCATCAATTTTATTCAAGAAGGTTAGATCTATACTTGATCAAGAGCTTAGCCAAAGATTAGCAAGAAAAATCCATCTTTCTTCCTTCCAAAACTTTCGAATTTTTCATGAAGTAGGATGAATGTTTTTATCTTTGAATATTATGTTAGATCTGTGATCTAAATTCCATTTTTAGCATCAATTTAAGAAGAATCCAACTTAAACCTAATTTTCTATTTTTTTTCGAAATTAATGAATAAAATTAGGGGTTTTTATCCTTTGATCCTATGATCAAATTGATGACTTCTATGAGCTCATATGATGATTATAAACATGTTTGATGGTTTGATTTATTAAGATTTGAGAAATTTCAATTTAAATTAACATGATTGGAAGTGATTAGAATGAAATTTGGATTTTAATTCTTAATTTATCAAAAGGACCGAAATATATATGTACAATAAAGCCATGTATTTGATTTTTAATGAAGAAAATAATGAAAGAAATGGAATCTACGTTAAAAATTAAGTGACGTAGAATTTTTCAGAATTTTAATACAAAGTTTTGAAATTGAGAGTTTCTAGAGTTTAATTCCTGGTTTAACTCGATTTGAACTCGGTCATTTGGAATTACCCCTGGACCCGGTCAATGGATTAACTCAATTGAACTCGGTCAATTGAATCACCCTGTTGGACCCGATCAATTTGGATTAACTCAGTGAACTCGGTCAATTTGGAATTACCCACTGGACCCGATCAATGGATTAACTTTGGATTAACTCAATTGGTCCGGCCGGCTCTGTTTTCCGGCCCGGCTCGGTTTTCCGGCCCGGCTCTGTTTTCCGGCCCGGCTCGGTTTTCCAGATAACTCGGTTTTCCGGCTAGTTTGATTTTCCGAGACGGCTTGATTTATCCAACATCTTTGATCAACTTGTTTTCAGCTATTTCTTTCGTAAACTCAAAAGTTTTAATGTTAAGCTTAAATGTTATCAAAGAACTTAAGCATTGTTGATGTGCTAAAATAAATAAAGAAAGAGCTTAATGGTTAATGAGATACTTATATGAAGAAATGAAATATTCTTTATGATATGATTAATGTTGACAATAGTATAAGTTATAAATCAATAAATATTAATGAAAAGATGGAAGGGTTAGAAGTAAAGTATATGTTTACTTATGTCTTTAGAAGTTATTATGAGTAGTGAATGATTAAGAGCTAAGATTTAAGATAGAAAAGTTTAAGTGTTAGTGGTAGAGTGAAAACCCTAGAAAGCCGAGAAAGATCATAGTATCGAAGCAGCATCTCTCATTCCTCGATTTTTACTTTTCTCGCTCTTATGTTTAAACCTAATTTTAAATTGAAGGACCGAGCGGGACCTTTAAGTGAAGGGAAATCGAGAAGTAAAGTTTAGTTCAGCAACTTCGAAACAGGTGGGCTTTCTAAACTAAAGAAATGTCGAATGTGACTATATGATTATGATTATGTGATGTTTTTAAATTGATTAACTTGCCAATGTTTTAAAGTGTTTTTGTATGTTACCATCTACCAAGGAAAGACGAATTCGGTCCTACGCAAGGTGGGATCTGTGTGCACAGTTAGTAATCGTGCGCCTTCCTTTTGGTAGGCCGATTACAGGTGTTTGAGAAGGAGGCCTACTTCTCAACACTATTAAGTGATAGTAGATTTGGTACATACATGAATAGTATTTTTGACTGCAGTCTCGTATAATGAAAGTAAATGTTTTGGCATGCACGGAGTTCGTTTTTTTAAGTTTGCTTGTGTTATGCTTTATGGCAAGTATTCAATCTATAGCTCTAAGTAGCAACTTTTAAATTATTTTGGCATGTGTTCACTGAGTGCGAAAGTACTCAGCCCTGCATGTTATTTCTAAAATGTGCAGGTTAGCTCGGATGGAGATGGAGTGTGCTGGGAAGGCTTTGTTGTTGTTGACATCTCAAGTTATCATTCTAAGTTAGAGCACGGTTATATGTCTTCATACATGTAACCAAAACTTATGTTTTCCGCTGCAACCCTCTCTGAATTTGTTTCACTTCTGTTATTTTGTTATGTTGCTTATGTTATAGATTCTCTAAACCTTGGTTCAGTTTGTTAAACCTTAGACTTCAGTTTGTTAAATCCTTAAATTTCAGTATGCTTAATTCTGCAACGAGATGGTGTAGCTTCTTGACCATACTCATTGATCGTTGATCATTGATCGTTGATCGAACTTGAATACATGAATTGTCGTTCTTGAATAATGATGTCGTTGTTCGATCTATGATTGATTCTTTTTGATTTGATAGCATGTTTTGATGATCGAAAAGTATGATTTGGTGTATTTTGGTTCCTATTCGATAACTTGGGTCGTTATCTTATCCTTTGGTTAATCATAAATTGTGTAAGTCGCGGGACCCACCGGCTTAGTCATCTTCACTCTAAGTCGGGCTGCGACAGAGTGGTATCAGAGCAGCTTGTCTGCTCTAAGTCTAAAATTTTCTTTTGAGTCTAGTCTAGACTTGAATCCCTAGACTAGTTAAGTCTTAAACAACAAAAGTCCAGCACCTCATCTCATCCGGCAAGTCAGGTACGTATTTAGAAGTTTTCTAACGTTTAAAAAGTTTTAAGTTTGAATGGAATCTTGAGATGTGTTTATGTACATGTTTATATCTATGTTTATATCTGTTTATTTGTGGCTTGTGTGACGAGCCTGAGGTTCTGATGAGATTGTTTTGTGATGGCATTCGTAAGCGTGATGATGGAACAATTGTGCAAGCAAGTGAGTTGTTTGTCTTTGGGAAGTAACGTGAGCTTGGTACCATCAATGGGAAGCGATATTGAGTATGTGGAAACTGTGGATCTTTGGGAGACGTATTTAGTCTCCGTGTGATTGATTTTTAAAATTTTTCTGATATAGGATGGCAGCGCCTCGTCGTGACGATGCGATGAGAGAGTTTCAACATATCAGGATGAGTTACCGTGAGACTTTAGCCGAGTTCTTGGCACGTTTCCACCGTGTCTGGATGGATATCTGCGAGACAGAGATCTCAGGTGTTCAGGGTATCATACGTCTAGTTCCTCTTCTTCTAGAGGAATGGCAGGAGTGGGCAGCTTCTCTCGTGTCTCGTTTTGTGACTGAGCAGTACTGGGATCACAACCTCTACGGCGACTGTCGAGGTTTTATCGCCGAGATCAGCTCCCGATACATGTGTTACTCAGCACCGCCGCCAGGACCGTACCCTCTACCCACTCGCTACCCTGCAGAGGGTCAGCTGACTGAGTTTTTACCTCAGGATGACCCTATTCCGTTTATGATTCCGCAGGTTGAACCCGAGTCAGTATACTTTGATCCCCAGTCGACCTATTTTGGTTTTGACCCGAGTGCTTTTGCCACTCAGCCCACTGTACCGTCGGATGGTTTTGCTTCACCCCCACCACCGACAGATACTTTAGCTCTAGTTCCAGTTCCTCCTATCTCAGAGTTGTACCCAGCACCTCCGCTGGAGGTAGCTCCTTTCTCTCCTCCCAGTGAGATCCCTCGAGTTTTCGACTCTTTTGACCATGAGGCTCTATACCGTTCTTACCACCCTGAGCCTCAGCGCTTAGACGAGGGCAGCTCGTCGAGGCCCCGTCGAGATGACAGTGACGACAGTGACGGAGACGACCCCGCAGCCGAGGTCACCGTTGGTTGGTCCGATCTCCGCCGAATTCCGTTTAGTCACCTAGGTTTTGAGCCTAGTTTTCCGCCGATGGCAGACACTGATGTAGACAAAGAGATTCCGCTCTTGCTGAACGGAGACGTGAGGGCCGAGGGTGAGGTTGTTCCAGAGAGTTCGAGTAAGGAGGACGAGTCAGAGGAGGAGGACCCGTCAGAGGACGACGAGTAGAGAGAGTCGTTCTTGTGTTGTTGTTGCTTTATGTTTATATGTGTATAATGTAAATATGACTAAGGATTATGATGCATAATATTGTTTAGTAGCTCGGTGACGGATAGTAGACCGTACCGTAGTTATCTTTTGCGTGATGTTAGGACATCACGGATGACGTAGGGATATCTTTTGTTGTAGATAAGATCCCATATTTTGAAAAGACCTCTAAAAGGCAATTTTCCAAGTATATATATGAAAAAGAATGGCCAAAGCGGTCATTTAAATTAAGTTGATGCTTTCATAATATGCTTAAGTATAAAGAGATAATGCCTTGAGAATATTAAAGAATAGCAAAAGTGTATCAATGAGATGAAGTTAGAAAGTAAAGAATAAGAAATTTCGGAAAATAAATTAAAGTGTAAAAGGTAAGTTGCTTTGCCAAAAGTTTAAGGTTAAATTAAGGTAATGAAGGAAGTTTAGTTAATTCTGTATTTGCTAAATAAGTAAGCTGCGAGATAAGATGATTTATTATTGCATAATTATTAGGTTAAATTGTAAAAGTGATGATGTTATGCTTTGAATGAAGTTGATTGAATGGTTGAGGCAATTTTACAAAGTTAAGTTGTGCCGTTGTGGCGTGATTCTAAATTAAAGTTATAAAAGTGATTATAGTATAATATGATTTAAGAAATTTCTTATGAACGTTTGATTTAAAGCGAAATAATAAATAAATTAAGAAGTGCTCAGAGAGAAATGTTCGATAAGAATAAAGTTACTTTTGTTGATTCCTTTATTTTCTTAAATCAGAATGCCTCCTAGAAGAAGAAATAGGGTAGAAGAGGAAGAGCACCGAGAACCTACCCCACCTCCTCCGCCTGAGAGGAGAATCGAAGAACTCTTTCTTAGACAAAATCCCCCGACCTTTGACGGAAGAGGAAATCCGTCAGAAGCAGAAGAATGGATTCGCGCTCTCGAGCGAATCTTTAGGTTCCTTCGATGTGATGACCGTGAGCGTCTCACATGTATGTCCTATCAGTTGAAAGGATCTGCAGACTACTGGTGGGAAGCTCGCCAGAAGACGTATACTCCCGAGCAGCTCGAAAATCTTTCATGGGAGCAGTTCAAGGAAGCTCTTTTTGAGAAGTACGTACCAAGAAGTTACCGCAAGCAGAAAGAAAATGAGTTCGCCAATCTGAAGCAAGGAAAGAAAACGGTTGCCGAGTATGACCGTGAATTTTGTGATCTAGCTCGTTTTGCCCCCGATAAAGTTGATTCCGATGAGAAGATGTCCGAGCTTTTCCGCGCCGGACTTAGGCAGGATATAAGAGTGGTCTTAGCAAGTCAGAGTGCTTTGACCTATGCCGAAGCTTTAAATCGAGCCTTGGATATGGAGTTGGCTATGCAGCCAGAGAAGCCAGTTCAAACTCCAGCACCTCCCCAATATCAGATTCAAGCCCCAGCGGCCGTCAGACCGCAATCTTCGCACCATGGCCAGCAGCAGAAGGGAAAAAGGAAATGGAATGCTGGAAGCCAACCCAGCAAGAAGACCTGGCAAGGGCAGAGTCAGCAGCTTTCGACTCCAGGAAAACCCAGACCACCTTTTGTTGGTCAGAGTAGCTCGTTTCAGAGGCAGCAAGGAATTTCTGCATGCTCGAAATGCGGCAAAATGCATCAGGGAATTTGCAGAGCAGGAAGTAACAGCTGCTATGCATGTGGGCAAGTTGGGCATTTTTCTTATCAGTGTCCAAACAAGCAGCAAGGGACTAATGGTGGAAGACCTGGCCAGTATCAACCTCAGCAGTTGAAGGCTATTGAAGGAGTCCCGCAATTGCATCCGCGCCAGCGCCAAGCGCCCCACCCTCAGCAGCAGCAGCAGGCAAGGCGGCAGCAGCAGCCACCGCAGCAAGAGCCGCAACCGCAGCAGCAGTATCAGCGAGTTTTCGCTCTCGATCAGAAACCATACGTCAAGGATCAGGGCAATCTGGCAGGTATGGGTCAGTTAAATGGTGTACCTGTGATAATTCTTTTTGATACTGGTGCATCGCATTCTTTCATATCAAGTACATGCGTAGATACTCTTGGCCTTAAGGTAGAGCAATCTAGCCAGAACCTAAGAGTATCGACCCCGGTAGGTAAATCTACCACAGTTACGCATGTTTGCCCTAATTTGGAATTTGAGTTTGGATCCCTTAAGATGTCAACCAACATCCTAAATCTAATTCGAATGTGGGACGTAGACATCATTTTGGGAATGGATTGGTTAACCGAGAACTTTGCCACCATTCGGTGCAAGCAAAGACAGATCTCTTTCCAGCCACCTGGAAAAGAGCCGACCCTATTCTTCGGAATAGAGAAAAGCAATAAAAGAATGCCGATTATTTCGGCAATTCAAGCAAGAAGGCTGTTGAGAAGAAAAGATGCGCAAGCATATCTGGTTTATCTCAACAAAGATGAAAATCAAGAAAAGAATATTGATGATGTAGTCATTGTTCGAGATTTCAAGGATGTGTTTCCTGAAGTTTTGCCAGGATTACCCCCAGACAGGCAATTGGAGTTCACCATCGACCTAGAGCCTGGTTCAGCTCCAACATCTAAAGCGCCGTATAGAATGGCCCCGAAGGAGTTACAAGAATTGAAGATTCAGTTGCAAGAATTGCTCGACCTTGGTTTTATCCGACCTAGTGTTTCCCCGTGGGGAGCACCGATCTTGTTTGTTAAGAAGAAAGACGGTAGTCTAAGAATGTGTATAGACTACCGAGAGCTAAACAAGCTAACGTTGAAGAACAAGTATCCTTTGCCAAGGATAGATGATCTGTTTGATCAGCTCAGAGGAGCCAGTGTTTTCTCAAAGATTGATCTAAAATCTGGCTATCATCAGCTGAAGATTCGGCAAGAAGATATTCCGAAAACTGCATTCCGAACAAGATATGGCCACTACGAGTTTGTAGTAATGCCGTTCGGATTAACAAATGCTCCAGCAGTATTCATGGATCTTATGAATCGAGTTTTCCATGAATTTCTGGATAGATTTGTCATAGTCTTCATTGACGACATTCTTGTTTATTCAAAGAGCGAATTGGAGCATGAAGAGCATCTCAGAATTGTCCTAGAAAAGCTAAGATCCGAAAGGTTATATGCCAAATTCAGCAAGTGTGAGTTCTGGCTAAAAGAAGTGAATTTTCTCGGACATGTTGTTTCGTCCGAAGGAATTAAAGTTGACGATTCAAAGGTGCAGGCAGTTCAAGAGTGGAAGTCGCCAGCGTCGCCCCATGAGATTCGTAGTTTCTTGGGTCTAGCAGGTTACTATCGGAGATTCATCGAAGGATTCTCCAAGATAGCAAGGCCGATGACCCAACTTCTCAAGAAATAATCAAAGTTTAAGTGGTCTCCCGAATGCGAAGAAAGTTTTCAAGAGCTAAAGAAGAAGTTGACCACTGCTCCAGTCTTAGCAGTGCCAGAAGCAGGCAAGGACTATGTCGTGTATACGGATGCATCGAAGAATGGACTAGGTTGTGTCCTGATGCAAGATGGAAGAGTCATAGCCTATGCGTCACGACAGCTCAGACCTCATGAGGAAAATTATCCAACTCATGATTTAGAGTTAGCAGCAGTCGTGCATGCTCTGAAGATCTGGAGACATCACCTTTTTGGAGCCAAGTGCGAGATCTTCACAGATCACAAGAGCCTCAAATACTTTTTCGAACAGAAAGAGCTAAATATGAGGCAAAGAAGATGGCTCGAGCTAGTAAAGGACTACGATTACAAGATTTCCTATCATCCAGGAAAAGCGAACGTAGTAGCTGATGCTTTAAGCAGGAAGAGCAGATCCGAGTTAGGATTTCTGCTCACTCAAGAAGAAGAGCTAATCAAGAGTCTTGGAGAGTTGAGAATAGAAGTGGTTTTACCACCACAATCTGTAGAGCAACAAATTGCAGCTCTAGAAATAACTCCAGACTTGAGAACAAGAATTTCAAATACTCAGAGGAAGGACGAGAAATTAGAAAAGTTGCGACTCAGAATTCGTGAAGGAAAGATCGAAGAATTTTGTGAAGCTGGAGATAATGCTCTTTTGTTCAGAGAAAGACTTTATGTTCCAGATGAAGAAGAATTGAGAGCTGAAGTCATGAGAGAAGCTCATGAAACGCCGTACACCGCTCATCCCGGTAGCACCAAGATGTATCAAGATTTAAAGCAGAAATTCTGGTGGGAAGGAATGAAGCGAGATATAGCTTCATTTGTAGAGCGATGTTTAGCTTGTCAGCAAGTCAAAGCTTTACATCAGCGGCCTTATGGAAAGCTTCAGCCATTAGACATCCCGGAGTGGAAATGGGATGATATCACAATGGATTTTGTAACTCAGTTACCTAAATCCAAAAGAGGAAATACAGCTATTTGGGTGATCGTGGACAGATTGACAAAATCTGCTCATTTCATACCAATTCCGATAACGTATGGATCGGACAAGTTAGCTCAGCTGTATGTTCGAGAGATCGTGCGTCTGCACGGTGTGCCCAAATCGATTACGTCAGATCGAGATTCTAAGTTTACCTCCCGTTTCTGGAGAAGTCTGCAAAGTGAGCTGGGCACCAACCTAAATTTCAGCACCGCTTTTCATCCTCAGATGGATGGTCAATCTGAGAGGACGATTCAAATTCTAGAAGATATGCTCAGAACTGCTGTGTTGGATCGAGGAGACCAGTGGGAGCAAGTTTTGCCTCTCATTTAGTTTGCATACAACAACAGTTACCAGATGACAATCGACATGGCGCCCTATGAAGCTCTTTATGGAAGAAAATGTCGTTCCCCGCTCTTTTGGGACGAAGTAGGTGAAAGAAAAGTATTAGGCCCCGATGCAGTTGAAGAGATGATTGAGATCGTTCGCCAGATCAAGCAACGGATTAAAGAAGTGCAAGATCGCCAAAAATCTTATGCTGATATTCGAAGATCAGAACTTGAGTTCGCAGTCGGAGATAAAGTTTTCTTAAAGGTTTCGCCGTCAAGAGGAGTTCACAGATTTGGCGTGAAAGGAAAGTTAAAACCCCGCTACATAGGACCGTATGAAGTTTTGGAGAAAATAGGTCAAGTTGCGTATAAGTTGGCCTTACCGCCAAGCTTTGGGAACTCGCATAATATTTTTCATGTATCCCAGTTGCGCCGATACATGTTTGATCCCAAGCATGTCATTCGTCAAGAAGAAGTGGCCCTAAAACCAGACCTCAGTTATGAGGAGAAACCGGAAGCGATATTGGATCGAAAGGTCCAACAGCTAAGGAATAAATCGATCGCGTCGGTCAAGATTAAATGGAGACATCACGGGCCAGAGGAAGCGACATGGGAACTCGAAGATAAGATGAGAGATAAGTATCCCGAGTTTTTTTTTCTTCAAGGTAAGCAAATTTCGGGACGAAATTTATTTTTAGGGGGGAAGGATGTAATACCCCGCTTTTTCATAATCGGACCTAAGGTTAATTAGAAAATCGCTGAGATAATTGCGCCGTGAGAATTTAGAAAGAAATTAAGTTCCGACAATAAAAATATCTCGGCAGTCCTAATTTGCCGAAAGTAAAGAAATTAAGTAAATTAAATAATTTAAGATGTTAATCTCGTCTCGGATGATCCGAGAAAGATTATGAATGTGTTTAGGATTATGTGCTTATATGTTTGGATTTTATTTGAAAAGTGTGTGTTTAATTCGAAGATTTGATTTCTTCGGAGATCGTAGAATTTCTTTGGCAATGATATTTTTAGTCCGGATTTTTATTTCCGGAATTTTTCTCGAGAAAGCTTAAATTAGGGTTAAAGAAACCCTAATAAAATTTATAGAGCTCGAGAATTTATTATTTAAAGCCGGGATGATTTTGATTAACGATTTAATGATATTTAAGTGATTAATTAGAGAATTTATTAATTAATTACTTAAATAAGATACTATTGCTAGATATTTTAAATTAAGCTTATCTAATAAACATTGATTTAATTTTTATTTAAATCTAATAATATCTACATGGAATATTTGATGGTACAAAAGAATCCCATGTTAGATGCTAAGTATTAATTAAATTAAATGATAAAATCTAATAAAATCTAATAAAATCTAATAAAATCTAATGATAAGATCCTTAATTTGATCTTATCCCAACATGTAATTATTGCAAATAGTAATTTTTGTCTAATGCATGAATGAAGATAGTAATTATCTAACATCATTCATTCATCTCTCATCACTCACTCTCTCGGCACTCTCTCTCAAAAAAAAAAAAACACACGCATATCACACACACACAACCTCCATTGAAGATCAAGGATTCAAGCTCAAGAATTTAAAAGATCAAGCATCTATTTTATTCAAGAAGGTTAGATCTATACTTGATCAAGAGCTTAGCCAAAGATTAGCAAGAAAAATCCATCTTTCTTCCTTCCAAAACTTTCGAATTTTTCATGAAGTAGGATGAATGTTTTTATCTTTGAATATTATGTTAGATCTGTGATCTAAATCCCATTTTTAGCATCAATTTAAGAAGAATCCAACTTAAACCTAATTTTCTATTTTTTTTCGAAATTAATGAATAAAATTAGGGGTTTTTATCCTTTGATCCTATGATCAAATTGATGACTTCTATGAGCTCATATGATGATTATAAACATGTTTGATGGTTTGATTTATTAAGATTTGAGAAATTTCAATTTAAATTAACATGATTGGAAGTGATTAGAATGAAATTTGGATTTTAATTCTTAATTTATCAAAAGGACCGAAATATATATGTACAATAAAGCCATGTATTTGATTTTTAATGAAGAAAATAATGAAAGAAATGGAATCTACGTTAAAAATTAAGTGACGTAGAATTTTTCAGAATTTTAATACAAAGTTTTGAAATTGAGAGTTTCTAGAGTTTAATTCCTGGTTTAACTCCTTTGAACTCGATCATTTGGAATTACCCAATTTGGACCCGATCAATTTGGATTAACTCAGTGAACTCGATCATTTGGAATCACCCAATGGACCCGGTCAATTTGGATTAACTCAGTGAACTCGGTCAATTTGGAATCACCATTTGGACCACTGTCATTTGGATTAAATCATTGAACTCGATCATTTGGAATTACCGTTGGACCCGGTCATTTGGATTAACTCATTTCCGGCCGGCTACGTTTTCCGGCCGGCTCGGTTTTCCGGCCGGCTCGGTTTTCTAGCCGGCTCGGTTTTCCGGCCAGTTCTTCCAGCTCAGTTTTCCAGCCAGCTCAGTTTTCCAGATAACTCAGTTTTTCCAGCTAGTTTGATTTTCCAGACAGCTTGATTTATCCAGCTGATCTTTGATCAACTTGTTTTCAGTTATTTCTTTCGTAAACTCAAAAGTTTTAATGTTAAGCTTAAATGTTATCAAAGAACTTAAGCATTGTTGATGTGCTAAAATAAATAAAGAAAGAGCTTAATGGTTAATGAGATACTTATATGAAGAAATGAAATATTCTTTATGATATGATTAATGTTGACAATAGTATAAGTTATAAATCAATAAATATTAATGAAAAGATGGAAGGGTTAGAAGTAAAGTATATGTTTACTTATGTCTTTAGAAGTTATTATGAGTAGTGAATGATTAAGAGCTAAGATTTAAGATAGAAAAGTTTAAGTGTTAGTGGTAGAGTGAAAACCCTAGAAAGCCGAGAAAGATCATAGTATCGAAGCAGCATCTCTCATTCCTCGATTTTTACTTTTCTCGCTCTTATGTTTAAACCTAATTTTAAATTGAATGACCGAGCGGGACCTTTAAGTGAAGGGAAATCGAGAAGTAAAGTTTAGTTCAGCAACTTCGAAACAGGTGGGCTTTCTAAACTAAAGAAATGTCGAATGTGACTATATGATTATGATTATGTGATGTTTTTAAATTGATTGACTTGCCAATGTTTTAAAGTGTTTTTGTATGTTACCATCTACCAAGGAAAGACGAATTCGGTCCTACGCAAGGTGGGATCTGTGTGCACAGTTAGTAATCGTGCGCCTTCCTTTTGGTAGGCCGATTACAGGTGTTTGAGAAGGAGGCCTACTTCTCAACACTATTAAGTGATAGTAGATTTGGTACATACATGAATAGTATTTTGACTGCAGTCTCGTATAATGAAAGTAAATGTTTTGGCATGCACAGGTTCGTTTTTTTTTAAGTTTGCTTGTGTTATGCTTTATGGCAAGTATTCAATCTATAGCTCTAAGTAGCAACTTTTAAATTATTTTGGCATGTGTTCACTGAGTGCGAAAGTACTCAGCCCTGCATGTTATTTCTAAAATGTGCAGGTTAGCTCGGATGGAGATGGAGTGTGCTGGGCAGGCTTTGTTGTTGTTGACATCTCAAGTTATCATTCTAAGTTAGAGCACGGTTATATGTCTTCATACATGTAACCAAAACTTATGTTTTCCGCTGCAACCCTCTCTGAATTTGTTTCACTTCTGTTATTTTGTTATGTTGCTTATGTTATAGATTCTCTAAACCTTGGTTCAGTTTGTTAAACCTTAGACTTCAGTTTGTTAAATCCTTAAATTTCAGTATGCTTAATTCTGCAACGAGATGGTGTAGCTTCTTGACCATACTCGTTGATCGTTGATCATTGATCGTTGATCGAACTTGAATACATGAATTGTCGTTCTTGAATAATGATGTCGTTGTTCGATCTATGATTGATTCTTTTTGATTTGATAGCATGTTTTGATGATCGAAAAGTATGATTTGGTGTATTTTGGTTCCTATTCGATAACTTGGGTCGTTATCTTATCCTTTGGTTAATCATAAATTGTGTAAGTCGCGGGACCCACCGGCTTAGTCATCTTCACTCTAAGTCGGGCTGCGATAGGAGGATCCGAGAGACGACGAAGAGGAGGAAGAAGAAGAGGATCCGTCAGAGGATGAGCAGTGAAGAGAAGTGTCGTGAAGTTGATGAAAAAAAAGATAACGATGTAAATAGAATGTAATAGAATAGTTAATTAAACAACTTGTACGTCTTATCGGTTGTTGTAAATAAGCTCTCGTAGATAGAAGCATAATATGATAGCATAGCGAATCGGAAGCGACGTAGAATTTCGCTCCGATAAAAACATTTTGCGTGATGTTAAAAAAATCACGGTTCATATAGGGAATTTTTGGATGTAAATAATCCCCTACCTTTTGTAAAAGTCCTCAAAGAGGCAAATTTTCCAACTAAATGAAGAAGTATGACCATGTTGGGTCATTTGATAAATTTCCAAGTTATCGATAATTTTCGTCGTTAAAATTCTCGTTGAATCGTTTTAAAGACGAAGTAAGATGAAGTTTAAATAATAGAAGTTTTAAAGTAAAGAAGTGAGGTTTAAGGAATGGAAAAGATCGATTAAAAGCTCGGACGAAGAAAACAAGACAAAACGTCGAACCGGCACCGGGCACGACCTCAGCGCGCGGCGCGCCAGCCCCACGACAATATCAGCATCTGGAGCGGTTTGAAGTGGCGCGGGACAATCCGCCAGAGGTCAAGTCGCGCGCGCATGAAGAAATTCTCTTCTTGGCTGCGCGATGTCTGCGCGCGGGACGACAATCCTGGCGCGGGATGGTTCGATCCAGCGCCGGGGTTTATTCGTCTGTTCCGTTCGTCGTTCGTAATTGTTCATTCTTCGTTTGTTCGTAGTTCGTTTCGTTGTAGTTCATTCCATTCTTTGTTAATTCGTTCGTTATTCGACTATCATTGGTTTAAGTTCATCGTTCGTTTTATTCGTTTCATTAATTATTCGTTATCGTTAGCTTAGTTCGTAATTATTAGTTAGGAAAAATGTTAAGATGAAGTAGATCATCTCAAAGGAAATTATGAGGAAGCTTAGATGATATTATTCATCTCTTGTTTTACAAAGAATGAAGAGCTAATTAAATTTAGCAAATAAATATATATATATATATATAATAATTACTACTGGAAATTTTTTTTTTGTGATTATTGATGATGAGTGTGAATCATTTGATTCATTAAAGTTATGATAAGGTTTATATGCCAAGATGATGCTATTATTTTCTTGAAATATTAGGAATATATATTAGCTAAATTTTATTTAGCAAAGATAAGTATGAAAAATATTTGTTCTTGAATTTTTTTTTTTGTGATTATAGTAATTATATGAAATAAATGAATCATTGATTCATTATCTATGACAATAGTGAATTGTTTAAATTGTTCATGATGATAATAAGAAGTTAAATTATGAGTTTACAATGTAGGATGAAGTGAGTAAATCTTTGATTCATTAAAAAGTATGAGCATGTTAAAAGTAATTGAAAGTTTTAATAAGCATGAGTTGTGATGAGTATGAATCGTGTGATTCATTAAAAGTACGATGAGTATGATATGCATTAAAGAGGTGATAAGAAAATTTTTCTAAGATCTAAAATCTAGAAAAATTTATTTCCTTTAAATTACTTTTAAAGAAACAAGAATTTTTATTAGAGAATAAGACTTTGTTAGAAAGAAAGAATAATTCGAATAAAAAAAATCCTGGTTAAGCAGAAAATGCCACCAAGAGGTAGACCAAGAGGCCGAGGTCGAGGAAGGGTTGAAGATGAACCCGAAAGAGAACCTACCCCACCTCCTTCTCAGTTCGAAAGGAGAATTGAAGAATTATTTTTGCGGCAAAATCCCCCAACTCTCGATGGAAGAGGAAGTCCTTCAGAAGCAGAAGAGTGGATTCGTGCGCTTGAAAGAATTTTCCGTTTTCTTCGATGTACGGATCAAGAACGTCTAACATGCATGTCTTATCAGCTCAAGGGATCTGCGGATTATTGGTGGGAAGCTCGTCAAAGGGCGTATACCCCTGAACAATTAGAGAACCTGACGTGGGAACAATTTAAGGATGCTTTGTTCGAAAAATTCATTCCTCGAAGTTATCGAAAGCAGAAGGAGAATGAGTTTGCTAATCTCAAGCAAGGCAAGAAGTCGGTAGCCGAGTATGATCGCGAATTTTGTGATTTGGCACGTTTTGCTCAAGATAAGGTGGACACAGACGAGAAGATGGCTGAACTTTTCCGAGCAGGTCTTCGACAAGAAATAAGAATCGTTCTGGCCAGTCAAAGTGCATTGTCATATGCCGAGACTTTAAATAGAGCATTGGATATGGAATTGGCTATGCAGCCAGATAAGTCTTCTCAGACTTCAGCAGCCACGCAAGTTCAAACCCCAGTGACAGTAGCAAATCCGCAATCGTCCAACCAAAGTCAGAAACGAAAATGGAATTTTGGGAGTCAATCTAACAAGAAGCCCTGGCAAGGACAGCAAGGACAACCACGTCATCAACAGCAGCAATTTAATCAAGGAGGATTCAAGCAGCCTTTTGTCAATCAAAGCAGTTCGTCTCAAACTTATCAAGGAATATCTCCATGTTCCAAGTGTGGCAAGATGCATCAAGAGATATGCAAGGCTGGAAGTAATAGCTGCTATACTTGTGGTCAAGTTGGTCATTTTTCGTATCAGTGCCCAACTAAACTACAAGGAGCAGGAGGAAGTAGACCAACTCAGAACCCGCCTCAAAGACTGAAGGCAATAGAAGTTGTTCCTCAGCAACGGCAGCAGCAACGAAATCGCCAAGAGCCGCGATTCCAGCAAAAGCAAAAGCAACCCCAGTAACTGAGAATGGAACCCCAGCAGCGATATCAAAGGGTTTTTGCTCTTGATCAAAAGCCGTTCGACAAAGATCAAGGAAATTTGACAGGTATGGGTCAATTAAATGACGTACCTGTTATAATTCTATTTGATACAGGTGCATCGCATTCATTTATATCAGATGCATGCGTAGATAATCTTGGTCTTAAGGTAGAACGTGCTAGTCAAGACTTGAGAGTAACTACACCGTTAGGTAAATCTACCTCAGTTACTCGCATCTGTCCTAATATAGAGTTTGAATTAGGATCTTTCAAGATGTTAGCTAAAACCCTGAACTTAATTAAAATGTGGGATGTAGATATTATTTTGGGAATGGATTGGTTGACCGAGAATTTTGCAAGCATTCAATGCAAGCAAAGGCAGATTTCATTTCATATGCCTGGTCAGGAACCAACTATATTTTTCGGAATAGAAAGAAATTGTAAGAGATCGCCGATTATCTCGGCGGTTCAAGCAAGAAGAGTGTTGAAAAAGAAAGATGTGAAAGCATATCTTATCTATCTCAACAAGAATGAAGATAAAGAGAGCAGCATCGAAGATGTAGATGTAGTAAAGGAATTTCAAGACGTATTTCCAGAAGTTTTGCCAGGATTGCCACCAGACAGGCAAGTGGAGTTCACAATAGATCTTGAACCAGGATCAGCTCTTATTTCCAAGGCACCATACAGAATGGCTCCAAAGGAATTGCAAGAGTTGAAGATTCAACTACAAGAGTTGCTTGACCTAGGTTTCATTAGACCTAGTGTTTCTCCGTGGGGAGCACCAATTCTATTTGTCAAAAAGAAGGATGGTAGTTTGAGGATGTGCATCGACTACCGAGAATTAAACAAATTAACCCTGAAGAATAGATATCATTTGCCGAGAATAGATGATCTCTTTGATCAGCTCAGAGGAGCGAGTGTATTCTCGAAAATTGATCTAAAATCTGGTTATCACCAATTGAAGGTTAAGCAAGAAGATATTTCCAAAACGGCTTTCAGAACAAGATATGGCCACTACGAGTTTGTAGTAATGCCATTTGGTGTGACAAATGCTCCAGCAGTATTTATGGATCTCATGAATCGAGTATTTCATGAATTCTTGGACAAGTTTGTCGTAGTTTTCATTGATGATATTCTCGTGTATTCAAAGAATGAATTAGAACACGAGGAACATCTTCGAATTGTTTTGGAAAGGTTGAGAACCGAAAGATTGTATGCCAAATTTAGTAAATGTGAATTTTGGTTGAAAGAAGTACATTTTCTTGGACATGTTGTATCTTCTGAAGGAATCAAAGTTGATCCTTCAAAAGTACAAGCAGTTCAGGAATGGAAAGTTCCAACCACACCACATGAAATTAGGAGTTTCTTAGGTCTAGCAGGCTATTATCGGAGATTTATTGAAGGATTCTCCAAGATAGCTAAGCCAATAACCCATCTCCTGAAGAAAGAATCAAAGTTCAAGTGGTCAGAAGAATGTGAAGAAAGTTTCCAAAAACTTAAAAGGAGATTGACCACTGCCCCAGTGCTATCAGCTCCAGATTCGGATAAAGATTATGCTGTTTACACAGATGCATCAAAGAACGGACTAGGTTGTGTCCTGATGCAAGAAGGAAGAGTTATTGCATATGCTTCTAGACAGCTTAGACCTCACGAGGTAAACTATCCAACTCATGATTTGGAACTAGCAGCAGTAGTACATGCTTTAAAAATCTGGAGACACCATCTTTATGGAGCGAAATGTGAAATCTTCACAGATCACAAGAGTCTCAAATATTTCTTTGAGCAGAAAGAATTAAATATGAGACAAAGAAGATGGCTCGAGTTAGTTAAAGACTACGATTGTAAAATTTCCTATCATCCAGGGAAAGCAAATGTAGTCGCTGACGCGTTGAGCAGAAAAGGGAAATCGGAATTAGGATTTCTTCTAACTCAAGATAAAGAACTCATTAAGAGTTTCGGAGAACTGAGGTTAGAAGTAATTCTACCTCCGCAATCTGTTGAGCAAATGATTGCAGCCATGGAAATAATTCCAGATCTAAGATCAAGAATTTCCGATGCTCAGAGGAAAGATGAGAAATTGGAAAAATTACGAATGAAAATTCGTCAAGAGAAGGATGAAAATTTTAAGGAGGCAAGAGATAATATTCTCCTTTTTAGAGAAAGAATTTGTGTGCCGAATGATAAAGAATTAAGAAATGAGATCATGAGCGAAGCTCATGAAACTCCTTATTCAGCTCACCCTGGAGGCACCAAAATGTATCAAGATTTGAAACAAACATTTTGGTGGGAAGGAATGAAAAGAGACATAGCTTTTTTTGTGGGAAGATGTTTAGCCTGTCAGCAGGTAAAGGCATTGCATCAGAGACTATATGGGAAGCTACAACCTTTAGATATTCCAGAGTGGAAATGGGATAAAATTATCATGGATTTTGTAACTGGGTTACCTAGATCCAAACGAGGGAATACAGCAATATGGGTAATAGTGGATAGATTGACAAAATCTGCACACTTTATACCTATTCCCATAACTTATGGCGCAGATAAGTTAGCTCAGCTGTACGTACGAGAAATTGTGCGATTGCATGGAGTACCTAAGTCGATCACTTCAGATCGAGACTCAAAATTTACTTCTCATTTTTGGAGAAGTATGCAAGAAGAATTAGGTACCAAATTGAACTTCAGTACGGCTTTTCATCCTCAGACGGATGGTCAATCAGAAAGAACCATTCAAATCTTGGAGGATATGTTGAGAACTGTTGTTCTAGATCGAGGAAGTCAATGGGAGCAAATTTTACCTCTTGTTGAATTTGCTTACAACAACAGTTATCAAATGACGATTGGCATGGCGCCCTACGAAGCCCTTTATGGAAAGAAGTGTAGATCTCCACTTCATTGGGATGATGTGGGCGAGAGAAAAATATTAGGGCCTGATTCAGTGGAAGAAATGATAAAGATTGTGCGTCAAATCAAACAAAGAATTAAAGAAGCACAAGACCGTCAGAAGTCTTATGCTGACGTCAGAAGATCAGAATTAGAATTCAATGTGGGTGATAAAGTTTTCTTGAAAGTTTCGCCTTCAAGAGGAATTCATCGATTTGGTGTTAAAGGGAAGCTTAAGCCTCGCTATATAGGACCATATGAAATTCTGGAAAGAATAGGTCAAGTAGCGTATAAGTTAGATTTACCGCCAAGTTTTGGAAATTCACATAACGTGTTCCATGTATCTCAGTTGCGGAGATATATGTTTGATCCTAAGCACGTTATTCGCCGAGAAGAAGTAATCCTTGAACCAGATCTCAGTTATGAAGAGAAACCTGAAGCGATTTTGGATCGGAAGGTCTAGCAGCTTAGAAATAAGTCGATCGCGTCAGTAAAAATCAAATGGAGGCATCACGGACTAGAAGAAGCGACATGGAAATTAGAGAGCAAGATGAGAGAAAAATATCCCGAACTCTTCCATGAGGTAAGCAAATTTCGGGACGAAATTTATTTTTAGGGGGAGAGAATGTAGTATCCCGTCTTTCTTAAGTAATTAAAATAATTAATCTTCTGAGAGGGACAATAATTTTAATAAAATAAAGATTTTCTTTCCGAAAATTTTACCCGGCAGATATATTCTACCAGAAAAATGAGTTTTAATTAATTTTTATCGTCTCGGTTAATCCGAAATGAAGAAGTTTTTACATTTATCAATAGATGATAAATGTTTAGTCATTAATTGACAAGAAGAAGAATTTAATTTAATTACGTGAAATTTTACGTAATTTATCGTTTAAAAATTTAGTTTCGGTCGATTTGAAAATACTTCGAATCTCCGATTCTTTCTGTGAGATTTTTATCTAAGATTCGTGGAACCGTAATCTTAATTACTGTGTTGAGAAATTAGAGAGTTATTAGAAGATTAATTAGTTATTAATTAATTGAATTAATAACTAATTAAAGGATTAAACCAAAACTTAAGAATTAAGCTAAATTAAAATATTAGACCTAAGCTACCCTACCCTATACATCTAACATGCATATAACTCTCACTCTCTCTACCCATACCACACGCACACACACAGCAAAACAGCAGCAGCAGCTGCACTCCTTCTCTCTCTCAACCTCTCGATCTCTTCTCTCTCAATACACACACTCACACACAATTAAGAACACCATCTTGATCTTCAAGCTCAAAGATTTCAACTTCTAGCAATCCTCTCAAGTAGTCAAGTAAGCTTAGATTCTTCTCTTCCAAGCTCTTGATTCATGTCTTTGGTGGAAGAATTATATATATATATGTGTCGAAAATTTGGAAGAAATATGAAGAAGTAGTTGGATGATCTTGATTTCTTAGAATGATGTTTATATGATGATTTTATGATCAATTATTAAGCTTAAGATGATGCATGAAGAATTCTAGTTATGAATATATATATATGTCGATTATTTTGGGAGAAACCCTAGAAATGATTAGTTAATCTTCATGTCTTAATATGATGCTTATATCATGATTATATGATGAATTGTATGATTAAATTAAGAAAATCAAAACCCTAACTCTAATTCTATCATTTTCGAAATTTATGAAGAAATGTTAAGTTTTGATTCATGTATTGTTTGATGTATTGATCTTCATGAATTATGCTTAGAATATGATTATAAGATCAAATATGTAATTAGATTTAATCATGGAAAACCCTAGCTATCAATTGGCAATTTTCGAAAATGAGAAGAAAATGGGAAATAATGAATGCATGAATTGTATGATTGATTTAATGATATAAATGAGTTTAGTTAAGTATTTTAAGAATGTTTCATGTTGGTAGTAATTAAAAATTTCCAACCAATTTCATTTTGTGAAAATAATCGATTAAATAAGAATATAAATTAGGGTTTAATAATGTAATGTTATATGACGGATTTGATGATTCAATTAAAGATATATGATATTAATGAAGTATATTAGATCAAGAGATAATGAAGAATGAGCTTGATTAACCCTAGAAACCCTAGAAAATCGAGTTAGGATTTCTAAATTAGGGTTGGAAGATTAATACTAAATTGAATGAAATTAAATGAAGAAATGAGCTTAAAATAATAAATAAGTATATTAGAAATTGAAAAGAAGAAAAGATAAATAAAGAAATGTTAATTTTTATAAAAACCGAAAATTCAAAATAAATAAATAAAATATTAATTAAATTTTAATTAAGAAATTAATTGCATTTATAAACTTCTTAATAAAAATTAAGTGTTATATGATTTTCTAGAAATTTAATTCAAAGTAATAAAGATTTTCTATTTTTGGATGATTTTCCCAATTTAAGAGTTTATATGATTAATTGAGATAATGTGTGTATTTAAAGTATAATTATGTTTGTTATAATTAAATAAAGGTATAGAATTAAATTGAGAATTTTCTGAATCCGTTAGACGGATTAAAATCGATTTAGTCAGTTGTGATGAATAGTAGTTTATAAATGTTAATGTTGTATGAGATTTGATTAATGTTGATGCTTAATGAGGAATTTAGATAGATTAAGATAGATTAAGAACGTTTGAAAGGTTAAGATAGGAATTCTCGAATTTCATCAAGTTACGGCGTAGAAATTCGAATAGAATTTCGTTAAGATTATCGAAGTCGTTAGTCGATAGAAGCTCTCGTTCTAAAATCATTATTCCGTTTCGATTTAAAGGAGCAAGCGGAAGCGGGAGCAGAAACGTGAAGTAAAAGGATTTCAAACGATAAAGTTAAAGTTTAAAGCTTAAGTATACCAGGTGGGCTTTCTAAACTAAAATTTGTGAAAAGCATGATATCGTATGTTTTACAAAGCTTTGATACTTGCCAAATGGTTTTAAAAATGTTTAAGTATGTTACCATCTACTTCAGAAAGACGAATTCGGTTTCACGCAAGGTGAAATCTGTGTACACATAAGTAATCGTGCGCATTTCTTTGATAGGCCGATTATTCATAATCGTGAGCCTTTCCTCGATATGCCGGTTACAAGTGATTGAGAAAGAGGCATCTTTCTCATCACCATGATTTATTTGTAGATATGGTTCATACTGTTATAAATGTCTGCAGACAAATGATTTTTGAGAAAAGAAAGTATTTTTAGCATTTTACGAGTTGTTTTCAGAAAATCCTCGTATTATGTTTTCCGGCAAGTTTTCAAAATATAGCTGTATTCAGCGAATTTTTCAAATGTTTTCGGCATGTGTTCACTGAGTACGTAGTACTCAACCTTGCATGTTATTTCTAAAACGTGCAGGTTAGCAGGGATGCAGATGACGAGGCTGGATGGATGTTGGTTGTTGTTGTTGTTAATATTTTGAAAGATAAAGAGCCTAGATTATATGTCGTCATACATATAATCTCTCGTATTCCGCTGCCATGTTGAGATGTTTTATTAAACTATGATGAAGTTGTTTAAACCCTAGAGTCAAACTATGTTTTGATAGTCGAACTCTTTTTGTCAAAGTTGCGTGAAACCTAGTCTTAAAATGTATTTAATAAAATCTCTATTCCATGAAGCTTTGTCGAACTTGAAACATTTTTCTTTATCTTGTTTTTCTTGATCCTCAAGTCATCCTGTCATCTTCTTGATCTTTGTCGATTATTTGGTCGATCAGGTCTTTTATTTTCAAGCTAACTTGAATTATACTGTTGATTGCATGTTGTTATTGAAATCGTTGATCGTCTCATTTATCTCGAGTCATGCATGTCGTGATTATTCAGAATTCTTGAGCTTTATTGAGTATGAATGTCCTTTGTTTACATAATCAATAGCCGGGTCGCTATTAAATTCCCTTTGTTAATCATAAATTGTGTACGTCGTGGGACCTACCGGCCTTGACATCTAATATCGAGGTTCGGGCTGCGACATTAGAGCTGATTTTCGTGAGTAGTACCTTCTGTTGGATTAGGCAAGTATTTGGACAGATCAGATGAAGCTGCTATCCTTATTCTAAAATAAGGATATATTTTGTATGTGTATAAGACTCATTTGATTCTGTTTTTGGATGGAATGAGAAATCAACTTTTTATTAGTATATTTATTATGTTTTTGTTCTTCACCACATCATATTTAATTTTGACAAGTTCACTATCAAAATTAGTATACAAAAGTATTTAGTAAAAGGTTTTGATTAATAAATTAAGTTCTTCCATTAATTGAATTTCTTTCTTCAAAATATTAGATAACATAAAAATGAAAAATATCTATACTTAATAATTAAACAAGTACGTAAACAGTAATTGGCAATAAATCAATCAAATGTTATCACAACCACTCATTTCTCGCCGTATCTCGAGGCTAGAGTTATTGTGACTCCGGCGGCGGCAAAATTGGAGCAGCCGAGCAAGGCGATCGGCGGCGACTGACTGTGAGTAATTAGACTTTTAACTCGGATAATTCCATTTAGGAGAAGAGGGAAACAAAATAGGGACGATTAGATTTATCTATATTTGAAGAGATTTGAATAAAGCAGCCCATTATATGACTCAAACATATGATGGATTTTAGTGTGATGAGATCCCATCTCATAGTCATATAGATGCTTATGTGTAATCTGCTCAATTCTTAATTGAATGAAATTGGTATTTCTTCTCAAAAAAACAAAAAGGATAAAGATCTGGAGTGAGGAAAAGAGGATCGACTCTCATTATGCAGGGAAAGAGAGAGAATTGTATAGAGAACTCTTTGGACCAAATATTTTGGACTTTTAAAAATATTTGGCTCAAATATTAAATAGATGGGTTATGTTAATATTTTTTTCTGATGTAAAAAATAATCTTGATTTTTTTTCTTTAAACTATATAGATTTTTAAATAATCTATATTGTATACTACCTAAAACTGGGTGTGTTTGGTTAGATATAGTAATAATATTGAGATAAATAATATAGAGATAAATAATATGGATAGATATGATAGATTATTGTATTTGTGTGTTTGGTAGAAAATATTAAGAATTCTATTTGTCAAAATTGATGTTTGGTACATCATGTTAAAATCAATATTAACTTCTGCTTTTCCCATTTTATCCCTACCCTAACTTGCAAATTACACATAAGACCATCATACACCCCCACAAGAGGATTTGAGGGCAAAAGAGTCTTTTGAGATATTAATACATGTTACTGTTCACAAGAGTGAAAATAATATGAGGGGGAGGATGTATTAGTTGAGTGGCTCCAACTGTATTACAACACCGGGCCTATGTTTACTAACGGGCTATCCATACAAATAATATTTTCTACCAAACAACACATAAACCTATATAAATAATATAATATGGGTTAATGCAACCTACCAAACGCACATGGTATAAAAAAAACAAGTTCTTTATTTCAATAAATTAGAGTATATAAATTACATTTTATTTCAAATCAAATTTTATATAGAAGTGATTTCAAATCCGGTTAATTATAGTCTTTTGATTTTTTAACAAATTAATAGGATATTACATTATTTTCTTTATACTTATGTCAAACTTTCTTTATTTCAATAAATTGAATTGAATTGAATACCTAATGTACCTATAAATACGAGTTGAAAAAGGTCTTGAAATCTTTAAGTTTAAATTTGATAAAATTATATATCTGAGTAAAATGCAATTCTCTTATAACTAAATATTATGAAATTAGTGCTTCAGGCCTACAACTAATGTAAATTATATAATTACCTTAGAAAATCTTCACATATATATATTATATATATATCATTGAATCTTACGAGACATTACTATATAAAATGAGTAAATCTTATACTCAGTGAAGCATTAATAATTTGACTACATACTGCACAGGGTAATCATGTGCAAGGGAGTGGATTTTTTGGTGTGGTCATGTTCACCAACTACTGCTATCAGATTAGGTTGTTTTTTGAATTTGTTTGTTAAAAAGTTTCCCCCCAATATACATATGCCTGATTCTTATGAAAGCACTCAATATCTAGGAATTTTATCATCCTTTCATTTTTCATTTCAGAAATCTCACAATAACATACATGTACGAATATTTTTTTGGCACATGATTTCAAATCTGAGACAACTGGGACCAGAGTTTCAAGAATTTCAAGCTGAGATTTCGCATGGTAAGCATTCAACCTATTATCAAAGAGGCATATTCATATTAGCAATTCAACAAGCATCTTAGTGAATGAAGCATTAATTGCACAATCAGTTGAAGCTTTCGTGTGATTCATAATTTTGCAGGTTCTTCAGTGGGAACATATTAATCATATTCAACAAGCAAAATATGAAGAAACAGACGAGAAATTTGAAAATCACAACATCAGGTATTTTTACTAATTATAAATAACATGAAAAGGTTGATAATATACATTTAGTTGTTTTTGTTAGCTTATATATACCATACAGTCCATGTAACTTTTGCTTATATATTCCACCTATTATATCTAATACTACATGTAATGGCTTTCAAGAAACGAAATTGTAGCAGGGTAATTTCGAACTCATACAAATTAGGGTTGTTCATAGGTGGAATAACGGTTAACCAAATCAAAATTCTCAGTTAGCTGGCACCAAAAATGCCAGAAACCTGTAAACAAACATATAGATGACTCAATCGTTTAGTCGGTTTGATTAGCGATTTAACCGAACTAATAAAATATTAACTGTTCGACGATTAGGAATTAAGGGTAAAAAATTATGAATCACGTTTCTGAGTTCTGTTATGTACGTTCTCCCCAACCCAATTTCAATTCAAAAATATTAAAATATAGAATACTAGAATATACAAAAATTTCCTTTAAGATAAAATATATTAGGATAAATATATGACATGCTCAACTTTATAACAATATGTTTTGGTTATATTGCTAGATAAATTGAATCTCCCGGTATCGAAACTTCGACGTGTTAGCCATGAAACAGCATACCAAGTAATGGATAATTATCCATCACAACAATCGCAGGCAATTCGTCATTGTAGCACATCCGTTGTTGACTTACAAAATGGTAAAAAATTAAATAAATAAATAAATAAAATTATTTTTCAATTTTTTAATGTTACTGTTTGTATAATGATTAAAGTGAATGTGAATGTGGTTGCAGTATGTCAATCATCTTTATCTCATTCAAGAATTGCGGCAAATTGTGGGTTATCTCAACGAGTTCATAGAACAAGAAAGGACGTAATGCTAAATAGTACTACTTCAAGTAATGGTTTGTCAATGATATATTTCAAGTTATTATTGTTCGTATCTAAATAATATTTTTACATATTCAAGATATCAAATTGGTATGTAGATGCAGTTTTTGAAGTATGTGAAAGCATATCTTGTGCAAGCAACATGTATTCAACAGTTACAGAGTTCACACTAAAAGAGTCGTTAAATGGTAACATAGAAAATGTTACACAAGAGACGGTGGCATTGGAGGATGCCAACCTTTATTCAGTTCCTATTACTACAGAAACTGCTACATTACACTGCGGTTTGTGATAATATACCTAATAATCTAAATGATGCAGTCATGGTTTAGTTGACAGTTGCAATTAATGTATTTTTGTCTTTAAATTACAATTGATTATGTAAGTTTTTTTCACTATTTTGACAGATGATTATCAAATGAAAGGTACTACATATACACAGAATGTCACACTTCAAGAATCTTTGACAAATGAAGAAGGCAATATCTATTCTGTTCCTATTGGTACAAGTAATATACTCCTAAACTCGACTCCTCCGTAATACTATACAAGTATATCATAAGGAATTGTTCATATGATCACTTATATACTTCTAAATTTTGATTGCTAGGAAATTATTGTATTTATAAAGATATTGTCAATATTTTTGTCTATAAAGATATTGTCAACAATACAATACTGATCGAGCAAGTAATCAACTAACGTATTTTGTCTATAAAGATATTGTCAACATATATAATTTTAATTCTGAAGTTCAGAATACTTTATTACATATATATACTAATTGTGGATATGATTTGTCTATGAGAATATTTTTTTGTTTGTATAATCTATAGATTTAGAAAAATTATAAGGTATTGTTGTTGCTATAAATTTTTTTTCAAGTGCGCCTTCAAACCCATTAACTCCAATTTAGTTTCAAATTTATTGTTCAATATAAGTTGGATAATTTATGTAAATGCAGTTTTTGAAACATCTCAAAGTATAGATCATGGAACAAACGAGAAGTCTGTAGTTATTGATTTAAAAGAAAGTGAAGCGTTGAATACGTCTAAAAAACATGCGACACTTGATGGATTAGGTATTATAGAAGACTCAAATCTCTATTCAGTTCCAATAGTTGCAGATACTGTGCTTTTCTATCAAGGTATGTATAAATATATAGATTTTCATATATAATTATCCTACTCAAGATTCAATAGGCAATGTATTGAATCTATTATTAGATAAATTGATTTTATTATTACTTTTTAATACAGTAGCAAAACCTAATGAAAGTACACATATTGTGACACGTGAAGTTGACAATCTCTACTCGGTTCCTATTATTGTAGATAGAAGTCGTCTACACAGTGGTGGGTAGTTATACTAATAATATAATTATTTTTTAAACAAATAGATAAATTTTCATAAAATTTTTTATTTTCTTTGAAGAAATACAATTGATTATACATTTTTGTTGAAACAGTTTGTGATGATTTGGAATGTTCAACCAACAATGCTCCAACAGATACGAAGAACTCACATCACATTTTCATGACCACAAATATATTTTTACGGATTTGAAATAATTATAGCCGATTACTCACTTTGGTATGCATTACATTACTATAAATATTTTTTTTTTACCATTTGGGATCTTCTGTCCCCGAGTTTGGTGTCTCCATGCTGCATAATCCATATTTAATTAGTTTTTTTTTCTTCCTTCAATTTTGATATATAATGTTTTAGTATAATTTTACAATTGTTACTTAGGATTCATCCATCCGAATGGAGTTTAATTTGTACTTCTTTGAATTTTTAATTGATTACGGCTCATTATTCCAAAATTAGGGTATATAATTTTTCAAAATTTCAATTTTTTATAATAAATGTTAATTAATGTTCATTTTATATTACTAAAATTTTATTTTCAAATAAATATTTTAAAATAGTAAAATTAATAGTGGGACACGAGAATTAGATGCAAGTTGGGGACAGAGGATCCCGTCCGATTTTATACACCTTTATTTAGGAATGTGAATCGTTTAGTTTCAAGTAATACGATTGTAAAATAAAGTGTTAGTTCTATTTCTATTTGGTTTTCTTTATTATGCCATAAACTTAATTCTCTGTATATGTAGAATATTGGGATATTGGTGATCCGACATATTCATGTGAATATTGTGGAGCATTGTTTTGGTATGAAGAAAGATTATCAAGACATCGAACTTCAGCAAATCCAAAATATTCATTATGTTGTCTGAGTGGTAAAATTCAACTTCCACCAGTGAAAAGACCTCCCAGGGTGTTAGGTGAGTTGATCTTTGGAAATGATGCAAAGAGTAAACACTTTCTTCAAAACATACGCTCTTATAATAGTATATTTTCTTTTACTTCGATGGGAGGAAAAATCGACTTAAGTTTATGTGATGGCATAAATAATCTACATACAGAGATTTTGGATGCACTAAAGATAATGTTGGATGAGAATAATGTTCTCGTGATGTCATTTAGAATGGCTAAAGAGAAGATTGTTGATGAAGGCAATGGAGAAGTGAAATTGAGACTAATTGGCAGAAGAGGTCATGATGCTAGAAGATACAATTTACCTTCAGTATTAGAGGTTGCTGCTTTAGTGGTTGGCGATATTGATGAATCTCTTGGACATAGAGATATTGTGGTTACAACACAGACTGGACAACGTCTAAAGCACATAAATGAATTGCATGCTTCGTATCTTGCCCTACAATATCCTCTTTTGTTTCCATACGGTGAAGATGGGTATACAGATGAAATTCCATTTAGAAATACATTGTCTTCAAGTAATAGTAGGAAAAAAGTCAGCCTACGAGAATTCTTTGCTTACCGATTGCACGAGAGGCAAAATGAGCCGCGGACAATCTTATCATCAAAGAGATTATACCAACAATTTGTTGTTGATGCCTACACAATTGTTGAGTCATCTAGATTATCATATGTGCGCAACCATCAGAAATTGTTGAGAGCTGAGATGTACAAAGGCCTAGCAGATGCATTGCTGAGAGGTGAAATAGATCCATCTCGACAAGGGAAAGGAGTCGTGCTGCCTTCATCCTTTAATGGAGGTGCTAGATACATGATTCAAAATTATCAAGATGCAATGGCTATTTGTAGATGGGCTGGCTATCCAAGTTTGTTCATCACTTTTACGTGCAATCCAAAATGGTCAGAAATTGTAAGATATGTCGAGAGCAGATGACTCAAGCCTGATGATCGACCTGACATTATTTGTCGAATTTTTAAGGTGAAATTAGATAATCTAATCAAAGATCTCAGACAAAAAAAATTATTCAGCACTGTCAAGTCAGGTATTTTTCTCTTTTACTACACTATTTAAAAATTGTACAACGTTATATTTCTATTATAGCCGATTAATCACTTTGCATGATTATAATTTTTATTCCGAAATTTTTGATCTTTCATGTAGTACAACATTAAAATAATTTATTACTTTTCTATGCATTATATTTTTATTGTTACATTATTTAATGCATTTTACAGGTTGCTGCTTGAATATATAGATAAACTAATTCATAAATTTATTTATATGCAGTGGTATATACAATAGAGTTTCAGAAACGTGGATTACCCCATGCTCATATTTTACTTTTTCTGTCGAATGAATTTAAGAATCCATCACCAGAAGAAATTGATGGAATAATCTCAGCCGAAATTCCAGATGAACATGGAGATCATCAATACTACCAAGCTGTACATAATTTTATGGTACATGGTCCATGCAGTGTTGCCAACAAGAAATCTCCATGCATGTCTGATGGTCGATGTACAAAGCATTTTCCCAAAAAGTTTACCCAAAGGACAACAACTGATGATGATGGATATCCAATCTACAAGCGCACAGATAATGGTAGATTCGTTGTCAAGAATGGCATTACATTGGATAACAGATATGTGGTTCCTCACAATCGTTACTTATTGTTGAAGTATGGAGCTCATATAAATGTTGAATGGTGTAATCAATCACGATCAATTAAGTATTTGTTTAAATACGTAAATAAAGGTCATGATCGCATTACTGCCGAATTCTTTAGAAGCAATGGAGATGACCAGTCTGAGCAGCAGGTTGGTGAAGTTAAAATGTACTATGACTGTAGATACATCTCACCATGTGAGGCGGTATGGAGAATATTGGGCTTTGAGATTCAATATAGGGAACCGGTTGTTGAACGTTTGAGTTTCCATTTGCCTAATGAACAAAGTATTATATTCTCTGATACAGATCCAATTGATATTGTGCTTGATCGTCCTACAATAAATCAGAGCATGTTTTTGGCTTGGATGGAAGCTAATAAAAAAATATCATGCAACAAGAAACCTTACTTATGTGGAATTTCCAACCATGTTTGTTTGGAAGTCGGGATCTAGAGAATGGGTGCCAAGACAAAAGAGATATGCTATTGGAAGAATCAGGTACATTCCTCCGGGCTCTGAGGAGTTGTATTATTTTAGATGTCTATTAAATGTAGTTCGTGGACCAACATGTTATGAAGATATAAGATGCATAAATGGAGTTCAATATGATACGTTCAGAGATGCTTGCTATGCTTTAGGCCTGTTGGATGATGATAAAGAATACATTGACGAAATTGTTGAGGCAAGCCATTGGGCTTCAGCAAAATCTTTGAGAAATTTGTTTGTCACTTTATTATCATCAGATTCCTAAGCACGTCCTGAAATTTTTTGGGATAAATGCTGGTGCTATCTTGCAGATGATATTCTTCATAACCAAAGAGTTTTGCTACGACATCCAAGTACACATTTTTCTTTTGGTCAGTTTAATCAATATATTTTTTATTTATGTTATCTTAATTATATATTATCTGGGTTAATTTTGCAGAACTAATGTTGACTGAGGAACAAATAAAAAATTATTGCTTGGTCGAAATTGAGAAATTACTACGAAGTTTCGAAAGAAGTTTGCATGACTTTGGGTGTATGCCATTTCCAACTGCAGAGTTCTTTCAATTGAGTCAAAATAACTTGATCAATGATGAGCTACGATATGATCGAAATTTGCTTCAAGAGGAACACAAAATTTGTTTAAATAAGTGCACGGATGAGCAACGTCATGTATACGACTCAATAATGAATGCAGTTGAGTCTAATACAGGTGGAATGTTCTTTGTGTATGGATATGGTGGCACTGGTAAGACCTTTGTTTGGAAAACATTGTCTGCTGCTATACGATCTAGAGGGGAAATCGTGTTAAATATGGCCTCAAGTGGTATAGCATCTCTTCTATTGCCGGGTGGAAGAACTGCTCATTCACGTTTCAAGATTCCAATCAATATTAATGAAGACTCTACATGCAATATTAAGCAAGGAAGTCCATTGGCTGAGTTGATCGTGAGAGCTAAACTTATCATTTGGGACGAGGCTCCTATGATGCATAAGTATTGTTTTGAATCTTTAGATAGAAGTTTGCGTGATGTGATGCGTTTCTCTGAACCATGTAGCTTGGATTTGCCATTTGGAGGTAAAACTGTTGTGTTTGGAGGAGATTTCCGACAAATATTGCCAGTTATACCTAAAGGAAGTAGACAAGACATAGTCCATGCAACCATCAATTCTTCATATTTATGGAGAAATTGCACAGTTCTAAGGCTAACGAAAAATATGAGACTTCAGAATCTTGACTCAAGCAAACAAGCCAATCTTGAAGAATTCTCAAATTGGATTGCAAGCATAGGAGATGGCACAATTGGAGAGCCTAATGTTGGTTAAGCAAGCATTGAGTTGCCTAATGATATTTTAGTTAAATATTCTGGAGATCCAATTGCCAGCATTGTAGACAGCACTTATTCAATAGATGTCAACACTATTTGTGATACATTTTATCTGCAAAGTCGAGCAATCCTGCCCCAACTCTTGATGTGGTAGAGTCTATAAATCAATATATGACATCATTGAATGCATCTGAAGGACAAATATATTTGAGTTTTGATAGCACATGCAAGTCTGATTCATTGCAAGATGTCCATACACCTGAGTTCTTGAAAAGTCTCAAATGCTCTGGTATACCTAATCACGAGCTACACTTGAAACAAGGAACCCATGTGATGCTACTGAGAAACATAGATCATACAAATGGATTATGTAACGGCACTAGGTTGGTTATCTCAAAGCTTGGCACTCATGTTTTGGAAGCAAATGTGCTCTCAGGTGATAATGTAGGACATAAAGTATTGATTCCAAAAATGTCATTAACACCTTCAGATTCAAGATTGCCTTTCAAGTTCCAACGACAAAAATTTCCTATTGTCGTGTCTTATGCAATGACAATAAATAAAAGTCAGGGTCAATCTCTTTCCCACGTTGGTTTGTTTTTGAAAAAAACCTGTTTTTAGCCACGGTCAATTGTATGCTGCTGTTTCTAGAGTTACAAGTCGTAGTGGTTTGAAAATACTATTATATAAAAATGAAGATGTTGACGTCACATCCACTACGAACGTTGTATACAAGGAAGTCTTCCAGAATATATAAATAAATTTTATATTTTAAAGTGTTTTGTAGGGAATAAATTAATGAAAAATATATCATATGAAATTAGTTACCATATCTTACTCCTAAATAATATAACAAGATGAACTACACTCTGTCGTGGAGTGATGACTTTCTCAATTCCATGAGAGAGGTTTTCCTAAAATTAAATCCTGTATCAATTGAGAGAAATTAAAAATTTTACCTTATTAGAAGGAAAAACATTGTTAGTAACGATTATTTGTGGTATTATCAAAAATATTATTTATAAAGAAACACATTTAATTTTGCAATTATTAGGTATCAAATGTTGACCGCGCAACGCGCGGGTGTAATACTAGTTCTTTAAAACATATCATGCAAATCCCTTAAATGAGAAGTGAAGAGATGGCAGAAATGAAGTGAAGGAAATTGCTGAGAAGAAAAATTCGATCCAGTAGGATAGTTTAACAGAAATTGCTGAGAAGAAAAATTCGATCCAGTAGGATAGTTTGACAGAAATTGCTGAGAAGAAAAATTCGACCCAGCAGGATTGTTTGATGGCAATTGCTGAGAATAAAAATTTGGACCAGTAGGAAAATTTGATGGAAATTGTTGTTGATTGTAAGGATGTTGATAGGATGAATTTGGAAAATAGGAACCTTGGAAATTTTGAGAGGTTGCATTACTTGAGTCGGAATTTTGAGAGCTTGAATCTGTCATTTTGATTGAAGAAAAAATAAAATGAAGAAAATATTTTTTTTTTGAGGAAAATGAAGGATTGATCCTTCATTGAATTTGTAGATGAAAATAGTGATATATATAGATTTTTTTTTGGAAATTTGACCGTTTGATTGCAATGGAAATAAAATTTATAAAGTAAATGTAGCATAGTGGTGTCAGATATAGGCATACTGCCGTTTGGAAATTATTTATCAAGAAACTTTTTTATTTTTTAAATTTATATAATATATAAATTATGAATTTTTTTTCCTTAAAATATTATAACTAATTCGTTTGAACTTCGTTTTCTATGATTTTTATGTCGAATAAAATATCTCGTTGTGATCTTTAATATAAGTTATATGTTAAATATATTTTATTGGAATTTTAGACATCGAAATGCCAAAAAACTAAATGAACCACGAAATGAAAAGAAAATATAAAAAAAAAAAAAATAAAAAACTACTTTTCTGCCAACTTTCCGTCAAACCCCATCTCCCCTCCCCCAACTCGCACTTGGAAACACGCACACTCAACCTTTGCCCATATCATTCACGCCATCTCCACCTGACGTGCCCCCTGGCCCACCTTCTGCTTGGAATCCAACTGCCCAACTTCACACCCATTCTCTTGGCTTCCAATTTTTGGGATCTACTCCAATGGTGAGAGTTTCCATTTTTTGGAACCCAACCGTTGGAACCACCCTTATATATATAAAGGTGCATCTATATATATTATGTTAAAGTTGTGGCGGATAGCTGACAGTAGTATCAATTTGCGAGAATTAGTTGATGTTTTCTTAGGGGCTCTATCCGCCAAGTCAGGTAGATCGGTCATGTCTGTCACTACTGTTACATCGGTCACAACGGTCACTACGGTCGATTAGGGAGAGGATAGCTTCTTACTTTTTTGATGCATATGAATGGTTTTGTCCACCAAGTCGGTCACGACGGTCGATTTAAGAGAGTAACGTAAGTGAAGGCTATTCTCTCTTCGATACCTTTGCTTCCTTTGTCTCGACTGCCATGATGGGTGATGTCACTGCATGTAATGACGATGTCATCAAGAGTTATTTATCTACAAGTGGGTTGCACATATCTTGTGATAATGAAGCCTTGCTGTTACAGCTAGTGCAGCATGTGGGTCGGTCATGACGCGTAGCGTCATCAACCAACAAAGCGGCGAGTGAAGCGAGATGATTGATATTGTTACTGTCAGCTCCGTCGAAGGCGTTGACGAGGAAGGTGCAGGGAAGGGGCTGCTGTGAGTGTGGCACGCCCGTCGATACAGAAGTTGGTGTCTACAATAGAGGGCCGTGATTATGTTGTATCTGTTAATTGAATTATATCCATTTTATTTTCCATTAATGACTTTCAATATGTTAGTATATATAATACTTCCCCAGATTACTAAATTTTATGCTTTTGCTTATTTTTTCAAGTCTTTCTCTTATATATATATATATATATATATATATATATATATATATATATATATAAGCATTTACTACTTTTCTTATGTGGGCCCCTTTAGGTGATTATAAATAGAAATTGCTATCCAAGAGTTTGAAAGAAAAAGTGAGTAGCTAGGCCTGAAGAAGCTTGCTTCGCCAGTCTCGTATGATGCCATAGGCTGAATTGACATCAACTTTATTTTGAATTTTGTTGCAGGATAATACTTATAAGTTCAACGTCTCTACTTACTTAGGAGCAGGTATATAAAGGTGAAAGCTCAATATAAATACATATGCCTGCTCTGTTGCTTTGAGTTGGTCGAGTTGCATTAATTAGGGACTACATATGTCTTTCCTTTGACGTCAATAGAGTATATATAAGTTTGAAGTAGAAGCTTGATCCTTATTTTTTGTATACAAGAGGTGCATTTTACCCTCTTATTCTTACTCCATCGTTGCCTTAGCAAAGTAATTAAAAGTGCAAGTAGTGAGAGTAAGAGTTGGCGTCGGCCTTAAGTTACTTCGTTCGTCTCATCTAGTGGCGTCGACGTTGGTGATGAGGGAAGAAAGGTGATTCTTCAGCAGCTAGTCCATTCCGTGAAGAAGACGGAGGGTAAAGGTGAAGCTTTTGACATCGCAAAAATGGAAGTTGCCTAGATATGGTCGTGTGGTGCTAGATTGGAGACGACGTGGATGGTGATTCTATTTACTACGTTTTTGCCGAGCTTGTCAACTGTATAAAAGATGAAACTTTGGTAATCTTGCTGTAGTTTGTGCTATTATTATATATATATATATATATATTGATTTTACAAAGTAGTTCATTTGTCAGTAGTTTTATCAAGTATGAATAATTTAAAACATTTACTTGCTGAATTGCTTGGTTAGGCGGCGATTTTAACATTCCGAGCTTGCTATACTATTTCGAATATGGAAGGGTTGTAGTGGTGCATTTAATGCTTCTAAGTTCGATAGTTTGAGGTAATTGTCGTACTCTACTTTTAGTTTATAAACACAATACGAGTAATAATTCCTTTCTCACTTTGCGTCGCTTTTACCTCAGTAAATTGTTAGTGACAGAAATTCTCATAGAGCTAAGGGAAGGAATAGCAATAGAAGATTTTTGAGAGCTTCAAAGATTGGTTTTCTTTTTACTCTTTTATTCTTCGTCGTTCTTCATGTGTTTTATACGTAGAAATGAATATTTCGCCGTTGTAAATTTTTTGATTCATGCTTCCGTGTGTTTGTGCTAGATCTTTATGTTGTAGTAAGTTTATGGTTTTGTTGTTATCCATGCTATTGCTTTATTGTCGATCGCATCTGCTACGTCTGCCTAGTCGGGTTAGTTAGTCAATCTATGTGTAGAGAACGATTCGAAGTATAGATGTAAGACTATATGGCGACGGCTTGGTCGGTTAAGATGTTATGATGCTATGTGTATGCTTCTTAGATGTTTGTTATCTTTAAGTTGTGTTAGCATGATAGCATATGTTTTTGTTTTGATCAACATGTTGTCTTACTGCGGTGATGGTTCGTCGGGTTCGACTGGTAGACACCTTGAAATTCATAGTGGTAATGGTAGTCATGTTGATGATATCCCTTATGGTGTCCGTTTTGATTTGAGTACTTGGCAGGTTTCTATGGATAGTATGAGTCAGCTTCTTACGTGTGGGCCGGATAGTGTCGGTCTGATGGAGAGAAGTCGACCTACTAACTATCTTTCTTTGGATAACCTTCCGAGTTTGTTGACGTTGAGTGACATGACAAGACTTCGTCGTTTGTATCATATTCCTTTAAACATTAAGTTGCATGCTCTATCTAAAGATGTAAGGGCGGATTGTAACTTGCCGGGTATGGTCTGTCTTTATGAGAATCCTTTTAGGATGGGTTTCAGGTTTCTGTTGCCTCAGTTGGTCATGGAAGTCTGTTATTACTATGTTATCTCTCCCGGGTAGTTGATGCCAAATGGTTGGCGTACTTTGATGGCTATCGAGGTTCTAGCGGAGTTAAAAGGCATCAAAATCACCTACCAGGAAGTGTTATGTTGTTATTTTTTTAGGCCGGTTAGTTCTGACAGAAGTAGGTTCCAACTTGGTTGCAAGTCTGTTAAGAAAAGGATGATCACTAAGCTTGACGATCCAGACAAGTCTTGGAAGCAGAAGTATTTCTTTGTCTCGTTTGAGGCATTGGGGTTGTCGCTTGATAGTGGCATCCCTCGCTTGTGAAATATCACGAATGAGTGTGTTGTATGTCTGGTCGGTCATGATAATTTTTCTTTCTTATGCTTAACTATACATGTATCTGATGAGGATCACCGAACTTGAGGTGCTTGAGGCGGATCGTCAGGCTTTACTTAAAATCGAGGGATACTGACACCCTACGTCTGAAGTCTGCGCTTGTGGAGATGGATGTTTTTCGAGCTAGCATGGAAGTTAACTGCAAAATTGCTGCTCTTGAGACCGAAGTGAAGCTTTGGGCTCAGTTGTTCAAAGAGTGGAAGGCTGGAAAGGCCAAGGATTGGGAAGGAGTGGCGATCTGTGCTGTAGCAGAGAAGCTGGAGTAGATAGAGGCAGTTGAGGCGGATGGGACGGCGGATGCGGGCGAGCCTTTTGATGATATAGTTTCTCTGGAGTTTCTAGAGAAGGGTCAGGTCGGGCAAGGAGGTCAGGATGAACTTGATGGTTGATTTTCGCACTTGTCTAGTTGAAGACTTAGTTTCTATTATGTTGTTGTTGTTGTGATGTATCGCTTGGACGATTCTTTACTGCTTTGTTGTGTTTGATTGGGAGTACCCCATTTTTCCCTCTGATAGGAGTCTAAGTCAGTCGACTTAGGCTTGGATTAGTTGATGTGGTACTCGCATTTGTTTGTATCTAAGGGCTTGCCCTTAAGGCTTGTGTTATGTGACTTATCAGTCTTTGTCTTTATATGTTCGTCTTGTGACTTATCACCTGCTATATCGATTTTGATATTTAATTTGGTAGTCAAGTCCGTTGATTCGGGTAAGTCAGTTGATTGAGTAAGGTATGTTCTCCCTGGGCTGTGCTCCTTGGAGCTGCCTACATACCCTTTGAGGGATCAAGCCTGAATGTAGTTATGAGAATTTCCTGCGTGAAACCATCAAAACTGGTGTGGAGAATGATTGGATCCCATAGGATCAAAATAATTGAAAGCTTGAGTTTAGATGTTTACTAAGTTTGAGAGATAGCGTTCGGTGTAGCTGGTGTAATTAGTGCAGTTGAACTTGTCTTTTCTTTCCAAGCTAATTGGGATGTACTCCTTGGAGATACCTACATACCCATCTGAGGGATCAAGTCCAAATGTAGGTCTGACCTATTGCATGAAAATGTCGGAACTGACGGAAAGAAATGTGTTGGTGGTTGCGCTCCTTGGAGCTGCCTACATACCCTAAAGAGAGATCAAGCCACCATGTAGTTCTTTAATGTTCTGCATAAAAGTGTTAGACCGGTATGGCTGGAGAGGTGAGTCCCGTAGGACCAAATCCATTGAAAGAATGAAAAGTTGAATTTAGGCGTGATACTGTTTGAGATGGGTGGCATTCCAGCTATTGGCTATATCGCGTCCATCTTTAGCTTGGAGCTTGTATGCTCTATGTCCAACCACCTTAGTGATCAAGTAGGGCCTTTCCTATGTTGGATCCAGCTTGCCGGCTCCAATCTCCTTGGTATTCTGGAAGACACGTCGGAATACCTAGTTGCCTTGCTTGAATGTCCGGGTGCGGATGTGTTTGTTGTAGTGTATGGCGGCACTTTGTTGGTAGGAGGCGAGCCTTGTTCTTGCTTTATCCCTTTTTTCGCCAAGGGTGTCAAGCTCATGACATATTCCTTGATTGTTCTGGCTATCTGATGTAAGCTCGTATCTGGCGGTGGGTACTTCGCTTTCGGATGGAATGACTGCCTCCATCCTGTGGGCTAAGGAGAATGGACTTTCTCCAGTCGAGGTCCTAGTGGTTGTCCGGTACGACCAGAGCACTCTGGGAAGTTCGTCAGCCTATCTTTCCTTGGCTTTTTCAAGCCTCTTCTTCAAGGTGTTGATTATTATCTTGTTGGATGATTCGGCTTGGACGTTTGCCTGCGGGTATCTTGGAGTAGAGAAGATGAGTTTAATGTTCCAAAACCTACAGAAGTCTTGGAAGTCGTTGCTGATGAATTGGGAGCCGTTGTCGGTCACTATTTTCTTTGGTACTCCATATCGGCATATCACATTCTTCCAAATGAATCCTTTCACCTCTATGTCTCGGACTTTTTGGAATGCCTTTACCTCTATCCATTTGCTAAAGTAGTCTGTTACAGCCAGCATGTACACCTTTCGTCTAGGTGTTGTAGGTAGTTGATAAACACTCATTTTGCATGGTTTTCACTTGTTCTTTTATGCATGTTTTGATACGATTATGCGCTTATGTGATGTCTTTTGGTTTGTTTTCTTAATTATTCTGTGATGTCTTGTTTGGGTATAGTTTTATGTGTTTTATGTAGATTTGAGTATTTTGGAGTAGCTCATGATCAAAGGGATAACTCAAGATCCAAGGGCAAGGTGATTGGGCTAAAGAATCGTACACAAGAAGCAAAAGATGGGACGAGCCGTGAAAAATAAATTATATATTTTACAAATTGAGCAATGTCGGAATGAATTTCAGCTTGTTGGGAGTTTGTAGGCAAAAACGGATCCAAATTCATAGTTATAACGAAGGAGAACGGGCCGAAACAAGTTTGCTGCGCAAAAGAGATGAAACCTGCGATCTGAATGTCCCGGTCGCCGTTTCTGCAGAATGGCCTTACAAAACCGGCGACCGGGACAACGAATGTTGGCCGGGTCGCCAGAATTGACTGGAATGACCCATACATTGCAAAATCGGCGACCGATCCGGTGATCCACAGCCCGGGTCGCCGATTTTGTCCGGTACATGGCCCAATGTGCAATTTTGTTACTTTTTTGGTCTAGGTTTTGGCTCTCATCTATAAATAGGTCTTCATAGATTAGTTTTGGGGACTTTTTACATCTTTTTACATACTTTGAATTATTTTTGCTCTTTAGATTTCTTTTCAAGTTTTTAGCTAGTTATTTACTTTTTCTTGGAGAAGATTCGAGATTGAAGATTGATGATATTCAAGACGAGATCAAGGATCCGAACCTCGGTTTTTCTAATTAGTATCTTTAATTATGTTTTTCTTTTATTTATTTGTTGAAACCCTAGTTATGAGTAACTAATTTTCTTTGTTGATCCTAGGATTTGTACGACTCAATTGAGATGATGTTTTTGATTTATCGATTCCAATTTTCCTTTCAATTTATGGTTTGTGATTCTTGGTAATTTATTCATGTTTAAATAGCTGGCCACTATTTATGCATGCTAGTTGTTCGATTAAATTCTTAGCAGGTTTAGTTAATCAATGGAACTCAAGAATGCATGATATGAATGATTATGAGACCTAGCGGAGATTAATTCGTTCATATGAGGTTATAGATCTTTTGTGCTTTTTGGAGTTAGTGTTGGTCCCAAGACGGATACCTTGGTGTAGAGAGGGGGGTGAATACACTAAGGTTTAAAAACTTTTCCAATTAAAAACTCTTTTGAGTGAGCTAGCTGTGTTCGATCCTGCTGGACGGCAGCTTGATCGACACAACTGGCTGTGTGCGGAATGTGGTGGGATTTGGAGAGTCCGTCTGTTACTACAAATATATTGCAAAGCTTTGTTTATCTTTCCAGTTAGTCAGATTATGCAACTTGAAATGTATGCTTATGCAGAGTTAGCTGAATGCATAAATAAAGCAGTAAAGAACAAAGCTATTTAACGTGGTTCGGAGAGACTACTCCTACGTCCACGACCAGAAAGCCATCTGGTAATTTACTACCACTTGGTTTCCAAGTACCAAGCAACTTCACAACTCAAACCTGAGTTGTGTTCCAACAGTTTACGGGCACTGTCAAACCTACACCTTTCAGTTTGTAGGTACTGAAAGAACCTTAACCTTACAGTTTACGGGTACTGTAAAAACCTAGCCACTCGTATTACACGCTTCGAGCAGGCGTATCTTAACCTAAACTTCTCTGGGAAGAAGGGTTTGGGTTTGGGTTTTCCAACTATGAACGAGTTCTTACAATGAAGATCAGGGAGTATGATGAACTCATTCAAACTAGGCTTAAGATATTTCTATTCTAATCTTTTCTGCCTAAGACTGAATATGTGAACAACTAAGAACACAGCTGACTGACTGGGTGTTCTTGAGAGATTTGGCTTTGAAGATCGTTGTTCATTTATCTGTTGGCTCTTTTTATTTCTTCAGTCGTCTCACTTGTCCCCCCTTCAATAGAGGAGAAGATATATATATATATATAGGTGGAGATTCAAACTAGCCGTTGGAAGAGAGCCGTTTGAATCTTACCTACTCTCTTTGACTTCTAGCTTTTCGCCTACGACGTAGGTCTGCATCTGCAGAAGCTATTCATCATCTCTAATTTGACCGTGTTAAATGAGATCTTCTGAAAAAATTAACTTGTCTTGGAGAAGGTCTTCGTCTTCGAGCTGCTAAGCGTCTCTTCTGTGTTTTCAGCATCTTCAACTCTGCTGCATCTCGACTCTGAGCTGTATCATTAACCTGAGCTGTGTCTTCAGCCTGAGCTGTGTCATTAACCTGAGCTGTGTCTTAGACCTGAGCCGTGTCATCGACACTAAGCTGAGTCTTTTATACTGAGCTGGGTCTTTCGACATCAAGCTGGGTCTTGGTACTGCTGGATCTTTGACTCTGGTTGGTCTGCTCTGCTGAGTTCTTCAGTTGTGTTTGCTGAGCTGTATCTTCTGCTATGTCTTCTGTTGTCTTCAGTGACTACCTGTAAACTTGGAAATTCTATAAGATCAAACAGGTGAGCTGGAAAGAGAACACTTGGGCTTGCGCAATCATCTACTCGGTTGGGGTCAGTTGGGTTTTGGTATCAAATCAAAACTCTATTAATTTTCCCAACAGTTAGTAAATTATCTTGAGACCTAGCGGAGATTGATATTTTGCTAATCAACTTTTGCATGATTTGTCGAGAGAGAGCTTGTGAATATATTTGTGATTCCTTCACCTAAATTGAATTAAAATTGGTAATTGGGTTAATAAGTTAATTTTGTTGTTGATTTTGAGTCGATGCATTCCCTAGGATCAGTCTTTTATCTTTGATATTTTATAAATTCGTTTATTTATTAATTGCTTTGTTCTTTATTAATTAATTTTTTTTAAGTTGAAAATAAAATCCCAAATCAAAATAATCAAGAGCTTGAATAGTAAAGAGGTTTCTAAATTTTATTTCCCATTGTATTTTCGATTTACAGTCCCTGTGGATACGATACTAGATTTACTAATTGTCTACAATTGCACCGTTAAATTGCGGTATATTTTGCTAAGATTTTAGTGATCAACTTTTTGGCGCCGGTGCCGGGGATTGTATAGATGATATAGTGATAATAATCTTGATTCTGATTTATTAGTTCAAGCATTTTTTTTTCATTATTTTTTTTAATATTTTTGCTCCTAATCTCGAATTCTTTGAGCAGGTAGTCTATGAGCACAAGAGCTAAATAAGAACAATTGATTCTTCTAAATCCATAAATTGAAAAGACACTCAAAGCAAGAAGGAAGAAACAAAGAAAGCAAAATATGGGGGACCAACTCGCTCTCACACAAAGCAATTTGCTACGTCGGATTGAGGAGATGCAAGCTCAGATTGAGGAGCAGAATAGGAGAATGAATCAGGCTCCTCCACCGCCTTTGAACCAAATGTTCCAACCTCGTGTTAATCAGTTTCAAGACGATGGATGGGGAGTTCGAGTGGATGCTAATGCCTTTGAGTTGAAGCCATCTCTGATTCACATGGTGCAAGTTGACCAATTTGGAGGAGAGGCAACTGAAGATCCAAATGTCCATCTAGGAGCATTTTTGGATGTTTGTGAGACAATCAAGTAGTAAGGAATTTCGAGTGACATTATCCGATTCGGATTCTCATTGAAGGACAAGGCCAAGGCTTGGTACAAGACCTTAGATCGATCAAACATCACTACTTGGGAGCAGACGTGTCAGAAATTCTTGGCGAAGTATTTTCCACCTTCCAAGGCTCAGAAGATGATATCAGAAATCTCCCACTTTACTCAATTGGGAGACGAGTCCATTTATGAAGCTTGGGAGCGATACAAGGAGATGCTCAGAAAGTGCCCACAACATGGATTCAGTCAAGGTCATCAAATCACCCAGTTTTATTGTGGACTTACCCCTCACACCAAGAGCTTAGTGGATGCTACTGCTGTAGGATGCTTGGTTAATCGGGGTGCAGATGAGGCTTTGAGAGTCATAGAGGAGATGTCGGGCAACAGTTATCAGTGGCCTATGAAGAGAAGCTCGTCAAGAAGTGTGGAGGTAGTTTCTGATGACAAATATGATGATTTGATTGCTCAAATTGCTTTTCTCAAGGAGTACGAGAGTGAGCGAAAGGCAAAGATGGATGTCAAAGTGGTGCAATCCCAAGGGAATATCGAGCCGCAATATACTAAAGATGCTAATTACATCAATCAGCGAAATTTTGATTACACTCGTCAGAGCTACAACTCCAAGAATAGAAATCATCCCAATCTTTCTTTTGCCAACCCAAACAATGCTCTGCAACCACCTCCTGGTTTCTCAGTCACCAATGGAGTCATCAATGAGCCGAAAAAGCCGTCTTTGGAGGCGATGATGCAACAAATGATGGCTCAACAAAATTCTTTCATAAGCCAAACATGCCAGAAGATTGTTACATTGGAGACTACTACTGCCCTCTCAAAGCAAGTGAAGATGATTGAGGGCCAAATGAGTCAAATGGCAAACCAAGCAGCAGCTCAACACAAGCCCGGACACTTTCCAAGCAATACAAAGATTAACCCAAAGAATTAGTGTCATGCAGTTTATGTGGTGAGTTTGAATTTTGAATCTGGAGCATTGGACGAGGAAGTCGGGCTTGAGGACCATTCAACTCTAATGAGTGATTCTCAAGTTTTGACCAAGCTGACGCACACTTCACCAAAGGTGGTTTCCAAGTATCCTACTCATGTCCCCCAAAGTTTGGTCAAAACGAAGATAGATGAGAAACTTGGCAAGTACATGGAGATGTTTCAAAAGGATGTCGTCTCACGCAAGAGGAAGTTTGAGGAGCATGAGACAATCAATTTGTCCGAGGAGTGCACTACGATACTGCAAAAGAAGCTCCCTTTGAAGCAGAAAGATCTAGGAAGCTTCGCAATTGCATGTGAGATTGGAGGACAAACGTTTGAAAAGGTGTTGTGTGACTTAGGGACGGGCGTGAATTTGATGCTTCTCTCTATTTTCAATCGCTTGGGAATAGAGACTATGAAGCCAACCTCCATAGCTCTACAATTGACGGATCGGTCCGTGACATATCCCAAGGGGGTCGTTGAGGATGTTCTCATCAAGGTTGGAGAGTTTGTATTTCTTGCTGACTTCGTGGTTCTTGACATGTCGGAGGATAAGAACATTCCATTGATTCTTGGTCGACCATTCTTAGCTACGGGACGTGCCTTGATTGATGTTCAAGATGGAGAGCTCACTTTAGAGTAAATAATGAGAAGATGACAATATCCATCCATGAGGCCATGAAGAAGCTGCTAGAGCCACAACCTCATTGAAGACATGAGGTATCGTCGAGCTCTAGACGTTAAATTAAGCTCTTGTTGGGAGGCAACCCAACATTTTTATTTTTATTTATTTTTTTTATTTTGCTTTTTGTTTATGTGTCGTGTTACGCATATCTTATTTTTATTTTCTCTCCAAACTTATTTTCAAGCTTTATGCTCTTCAATAAGTTTGGGGGAGGGGGATAGGACAACATATGTGTTTCACTTTTAATTGCTTTAAAAAATTTGAAAAATAAAAAAAAATTATCTTTTATTTATTTTGTATTTTGTTTGTATCATTTTTGCATGAGTTCCATTATGTCCTAAATGAAATGTCTATGATGATAATGTTAATTTTTGGGGAAAAAATTCGATGTCGAGTATTTTTTGATCCGATTTGCATGATTTGATGGTGAAAATTGGTCTCGACTTTTAGACTTTGAATGGAACCTGTGAGGATTTGAGCCTTTATTGATATTTATTCTAGTTTCATTCTTGTGAGTTTGGTCGGGCATGTAAATTTTCTTCTAAAACTTGCCTTGACTTCTATTTTGAGATTGCAATGATGTGCAAAGGACTTCGATATGATTTTAGGCCATTATTTGTTAGCCACTCAAATATTCCAAACACTACTATCCACTTGAAAATTTATCTCTTGTTCACCAATTTGAGCTTTTATTGCCTTTATTTCTTAGCCGGATGATAGGGAAATGATGGAGTGTATGGGTACCTCAAGTTTGTGCTTAGTTGAATATTTTATGGGGTTGATGTTAATTAAAAGAGGGCTCGTTGTTGTTGATGATTAGAAATTCTCATAAGCTCATTGAAAATAAAAGCGAAAAAAGTGAAAAGTTGAAAAATTATAAGCAATTGAGATTGTTTGCTTAGTCAATAGTTCGCTTTGAAAAAGAGTAAAAACATGAGAGCATAAGAGAATGAATTGGATGCACTTTGTTAAAAATTTTGTGCATGTTTGAGCCTTAAGGATTGGTGAATGGTTGAGAAGGAAGATGGATTTATTCCATACTCGATTTGAAGCAAAAATAAAGTGGGTGATTAGTTGTTTATTATTAAGTCACTTGGTCAAATTTCCGTACCTTAACCAATGTCCCTACATTATAACCTTGATAAAAGACCTATTTGATCCTTGTTCTTGCACATTTTTAAGCGATGGAGAAATTAGACAATATACAAGCCTATGGTAAGAGATTTGTTTTGTATTGATTTCTTGAGCGTTATCTGCCAAACAATTTAGTGTTGAGTGATACACTTTCTTGTGAGATTCAATTGTTTGGAATGTCGAGATTGATTTTTGCTACTGGTTTGTGTTAAATTGGTGAAAGTTGTGCTTAGCGTAGGATTAAAGTATTTTTGGAGTTTGAGGCATTGATGATCTTAGTCACGCCCCATTCGTGTTTCTTGTTCTTTGTTCTACTCATTATTCGGGGACGAACAATGATTTAAGTTTGGGGGAGTTTTCCTCACGATGTCCATTCCCCACTTTATGAACGGCCAAGGCGACGTGATGGAAATCAATGGTTCAGGTAGAAGGTGGGATACTTGGGCAAATCTTTGGCATTTGTCACATCGTCTTACGTAATCGGCTGAATCTAACTTTATGGTGGGCCAGTAGTATCCGCTTGTTAAAGCTCTGTGGGCTAAGCTCCTACCACCGAAATGGTTTCCGCATTCTCCATCATGCAGCTCAGCCAAAACGTACTTTGCTTCTGCAGGGTTAATACATTTCAAGTATGGACCAGAATATGATCGTTTGTATAACTTACCTCGGATGATGGAGAATCGGGCTAACTGAGCAGTTATTCAACTTGCTTTATTCTTATCCTCCGGGAGTATGTCTTGTTCCAAATACTCTAGTATTGGGGTCATCTAGGTCCGACTGTCTGATATATCGGACACTTGCTCTTCTTCCTTCTTCCAGACTGCTGGCCACTGAAGATAGACAATTGGATTATTTTTCAGACCGATGGTTTGGATGGAAGAGCCAAGGTTGGCTAAGGCATCCGCCTAATTATTATCTTCTATGGGCACCTGTCCGATTGTGAATTCTTCAAAGCTTGACTGCAACTCTTTCATTTTGTTTAGGTAAGCTGTTATCTTATTGTCCCGGGCTTGGTAAATTCCTTGCATTTGATTCACCACTATTTGGGAGTCGCTAAAAATATTGATCTTTTTAGCTCCCATTTCTTTAGCTAACTAGAGCTCGGCTAACATTGCTTCATACTCAGCTTCATTGTTGGTTGCTTTGAACTCGTATCTTACTGCTCGTTCTATTTCGTCGCCTTGGGGTGATGAAAGAACAAGTTCAAGTCCGTTTCTGTGCTTATTACTTGAACCATCCACGAAGAGTTTCCACATTCCAGCCGATTCATCCTCGGTGAGACAACATAACTCTTTATCTGCCTGCATTGAAAGGTTAGGGGTAAAATCATTTACGAAATCAGCTAGTACCTGCGACTTTAGCAATGTTCGGGATTTGTAGGATATGTCGTATTCGCTTAGTTCGACCGCCCACTTAACAAGTCTGCCAGATAGCTCTGGCTTGTGAAGGATGGTCTTTAGAGGATATGTGGTGAGGACCACTATTGGATGACATTGGAAGTAAGGCCGAAGCTCTCTTGCAGCGTGTACAAGAGCAAGGGCTAGCTTATCAAGCAGGCTGTATCTTGTCTCCACATCCAACAATGATTTACTAACGTAGTAGATCGGTGATTGTTTGCCCTCATCTTCCCGAACTAGGACTGCACTCACCGCCGTTTCTGACACGGCCAGGTAGATGTATAGTATTTCACCGTCTTTGGGCTTGGATAAAAGTGGCAGGCTTGTGGTATTGCTTCAGCTGATTGAGTGCTTTCTCACATTCCGGTGTCCACTCAAATTTTTTTTACTTTCTCAATGTGTTGAAGAATGGGTGGCATCATTCCGATGATCTCGAGATGAATCAGCTAAGGGCCGTCACCCTTCTTGTAAGCTTCTATACATCTTTGACATATGTTGGGGATATGATTCTTTGTACAGAGTCAATCTGAGCCGGGTTGGCTCCTATTCCCCTTTGGGTCACCATGTAGCCTAGAAATTTACCTGCAGTTACACCAAATGAACATTTAGTCGGATTGAGTTTCATATTATACTCACGGAGGATGCTGAAAGACTGTCTAAGGTGGTCGATATGGTCTTCTGCTCGTAGAGATTTGGCAAGCATGTCATCTATGTAGACCTCCATTGTGTTTTCTAGTAATTCTTGAAACATCTTGTTGACCAAACGTTGGTAGGTTGCCCCTGTATTCTTCAACCCGAAGGGCATGTACTTGTAACAGTAGATGTCTATGTTGGCCATGAAAGTTGTCTTCTCTTGGTCATCCCGGTGCATCAATATTTGGTGGTATTCGGAATAGGCATCCATGAAGCTGAGTAGCTAGTGTCCGGCAGTAGCGTCCACCGGCATGTGTATGTGCGGCAGTGGGAAAGAGTCCTTGGGATACGCCTTGTTCATGTCTGTGAAGTCTATACAAACTCTCCACTTGCCGTTCTTTTTCTTTACTACCACCACATTTGCTAGCCAGTCGGGGTGCTAGACCTCTCTGACCAGTCCGGTGTCCAAAAGTTGTTTGATTTCATCATTAATAACTTTATTTCTTTCTGCGGTAAATTTTCTTTGCTTTTGCTTCCTTGGAGGATAGTCCGGGTCGATATTTAACCTGTAAACAATAACATCATGATCAATACCGGTCTTGTCCGCATGGGACCAAGCAAAATAGTGATAATGCTCAGAAAGAAATTGAATGAGTCTCTCTCTGAGATGTGGCTCCAATTCGGACTTTGTTATCCGAAAAGTCTGGGTGAATGGAGACTTCATCTAACTCCACCGCGTCAGGTTGATCAGGTTGGACAGGATGACTCGGCTGAGGGTCAGATGATTCTCCTTGCTGTAATTGCTATAAGGCGGCTTGTTTTGCTTTCATTGTTGTCTGGTAGCATGAGCGAGAATCTTTTTAATCTCCTCGTATCTCCTTCACTCACCATTTAGTCGGGAACCTCAAGACCTAGTGGTAGGTGGATGGAACTGCCTCCATCTCATGTATCCATGGTCGGCCTAAAATGACGTTGTAGGTGGAAGGGGAGTCCACCATTAGGAATCATGTGCACAGGTTGACCCCTTCAGCATAGACATGTAGCTCGATATCTCTGATCGTGCTCTTTTGTTCACCGCTAAAGTAAATAATGACCATGGCCTTCTTAATAATCTTGGTTTCGTCGATCTCCATTTCCCTAAGAGCAGATAAAAAGAGGACATTGGCAGAGCTGCCGTTGTCAATCAGTACACATTTGGTTAAACAGTTTGCAATATAAATTGAAATTACTAAAGCATGATGATGAGGGTTAAGTAGCCTGGTTGATTCAGATGTAGTGAAGCTGATAGTTTGGGCAGGTAAGACAGTTGCATTTTTTTCTTCTTCACCACACTCTGCTCGGACATGACCAGCGTGTCTTGTGTGTCTCTTACCTGCTGAGTGAGTGACTCCACTAACTTCAGATCCACCGATTATTACATTGGCAGTCCGCTCATGGACTGGTGGTCTTGGTGGTGTAACATTTCCGTGACCCTCTTCTCTATCCTTTTCTTGCTGGAGAGTTTTCTTTACTTTGTCCATCAGGAAGTCAGTCAAGTGGCCTTGCTTCAACATGTGAGACACTTCTAGTCCAGAGCTATGCAATCGTCAGTTCGGTGTCCATGATCAGTATGGAACTCACACCACTTTGACTTGTCTCTTTGATCTGTCGGTGTCCTCATCTTTTCTGGCCACTTGACCCTGTTTCCAAGTCCTTTGAGAGCTAGAACTGCCTCAACTGGCGAGATTGATAGATAATTAGGTATTTTGCTTTCTTACGCGGTCGTGTATCTGAGAGATGGTCGTATTGTCTCCTCTGGTATTCCTTGCGTGGAGGTGGGTAAGGCTCTGATCGCCTCTCAGTCATCTTCTTGTTGACCCTGGAGTCTTTTCTAGTGTTTATATAGGGTGAAGATCGGTGGTGATTGTATTGATCCTCCTTCCACTTGATTTGTGCCCACACTTTAGCGAGGACATCTTCCATCGTTCTGCAAGGATACTTGGTGAGGTCTTTGTAAAGATCCGAGTCAGGTAGAAGACCCTTTCGGAAGGCTGTGACCGCTGTCTGGGTGTTGCAATTGGTTATGGACACCTTCTCCTTGTTGAAACGCCCTATATAGTCTCGAAGAGATTCTCCACGCCTTTGTACCACGGCGTACAAGTCCTCTGATATCTTGTCAAGTTTCCTGCTACTGGCATATTGCTGCATGAAAATATCGGTTAGTTGAGCAAAACTTGAAATAGAATAGTTTGGAAGGTTTGTGTACCACTGAAGGGCCGATTCTGTCAGACTAGAACCAAACCCCTTACACATGCAAGCCTACCTCAATTCATGGGGAATTGCGGCAGTGAACATCCTCTACTTGTATTGAGCAATATGATCGGTTGGATCCGTCGTGCCATCGAACATCTGCATGCTAGGAAAGTTGACGGGTATTTCAACCATGGCAATTTCATCTACCAATGGTGAATCGGCAAAGCAACTCTCCGAACCCTTGTAGATTGGTTCCGACACACCAGGAATTCGCTGGATCAGGGCCTCCATTTTGTCCAGCTTTTGCGCTAAGTCTTCATCTCTTATTAAACAGTGGCCGGTCATTATTGGTTGGGCGAATTCATTGGCAAACAGTTGATCCTGGGTAACCTCCCTCTAACCGGTTCTGATAGTCTGTTGGTTTACATTAGTTGGTGGGACCATCTAATTGGGTACCGGTAAAGTTGGTTGTATGCCTCCGATGACGGTGGTACTTATTGCTATACTGGGGGTGGTCAAAATGGTTCGAGCATGTTGTCTCCCGGAAGTGCTTGTTCCGTCTGGCTGGGTGGTCAGTCCGGTTCTGACATCCGAAGTGACTTGCCCTAGCACTTGCGCATGCTCTAGGATGGCAGACGGAATGATATTACCTACATTCAAAAGAGAGTAACCCGGGTCAGTTGGGTTATTGACAATTTCACGATTCCTTACCGAAGACGACGGATCAGTCACAGAAGGGTTGGATCCATCTCTATGAGTGATTGGGATGTCATTCAGTTGTTGCATCGGATTCACTCGAACCCGAAAGCGGGAAGAGTCAATGGTCTTGACCGGCTCTAAAGCCTCAAGGCGGACATACAAGTTGGCATTCTCATTTTCCAATTTCTTGCATCTTTCTCGCTCTCTATTCATCTGCTCAGTGAGAGTGGCAATCTGGGCAGCCAGGTCTGTCTGAGCAGTCATGTGAGGTTGGGCGTTCTGTTCGGTTTCAACATGTCCGTTAGGGGTGAGCAGACCCACCCCGAACTCGCTAAACCGGCCTGAACCGACGGGTTCGGTCGGGCCGGTCCGGGTTTAAGTGTAGTTTCGGTCCGAGGCGGGTTCAATTTATGGGACCGAATTTTTTTTGGGTCAGTTCCGGGTTTAATATTCCCAACCCGTCCAAACCCGGACTGACCCGTATATATATATAATCAATTATTTTATTTTTATTTTTATTTTATTTCTAATTTGAATCTCTCCTAAAGTAAAACCTAGTAGCAGCCGCTCAGTCACTCTCACACTCACTCTTCTCTCCACTCTCCAGCGCTGCGCCGCCGTCACCCTTACTCTCACAGTCACAGCCACTGGCCAGTCGTCACCGTGGCACCGCCTATCGGCCAGTCGGGAGTCGGCCATGGCCAGTCGACACGTTGATGGCTGACCCGGTTCGCCGCACCCGCCTCCATCTCCAGGCTCTGCCGCTCCAGTCCACGCCTCCACCTCCACGGCTCCACCTCCGCCTCCAGGCTCCGCCGCTTCAGTCCACGCCTCTGCCTACCACCTCCACGGCTCCAGCCTCCACCCTACCGATTCAATCAATATTAAGGTAAGATTTTGAAGTTTAATTTTCATAATAGACTTCGATTAATAACTAAATCTGCAAAGGTTTAACTCTCTCTTTTCTTTTTCTTGTTCTTGTTTATGTTACTTTTAAGATTTGTCATTTGAGCTTGTAAATTGAGTGTAAATTTCAGATTTGCATGAAATTTGGTTATTGAGTGTAAATTTCAGTTTCTCAATTTTTTTTTGTAGGTGAAAATATGTCTACAACTGCAACTGATCAACCCGTAGCAGCAGAAGGTGAAGGTCTTCCACCTGAGAATGTTTCAACAACACAAAAGAAAACTGAAAAGAGATCTTCTCCAGTTTGGGATCACTTCACCCGCTTTACGGATGAAAATGGAGCCCCGAGAGCTTATTGTAACTACTGCAAGCAGGAATATTGTGCAAATACATCAAAAAATGGTACGTCTGCTATGATGAAACACCTTGACAGATGTAAACAAATGCCTAGTGGAGTCGGTCCTAAACAAAGTCAGTTGCCATTGCATCAAATTACTGAGGGGGGAGAATGAGACTTGTGAGCTGGAAATTTGATCAGGAGGCTTGTAGGAGAAAGTTGATTGAGATGATAATTAAGGATGAATTTCCTTTTAGGGTTGTTGATGGTGAGGGCTTTAGGGAATTTGTTAGGATGTTGCAGCGTAGGTTTAGGCTCATCTCTAGGTGGACAATCTCAAAGGATTCTTATCAGTTATATCTTGATGAAAAACTTAAACTCCGTAACTTTTTAATGGGAAGTGGTCAAAGTGTCTGTATTACTATAGACACTTGGACTTCTTTGCAAAGATTGAATTACATGTGTGTTGCTGCTCATTTTATTGATAAAGAGTGGAAGTTGAATAAGAAAATTATCAATTTTTGCACAATTGAAAGACATCGGGGTGAGGATTTGGGTAGGCAGCTTGATACTTGTTTGCGTGAGTGGGGGATTGCTAGCGTATTTGTTGTGACCGTTGATAATGCTTCATCCAATGATACTTGCTTGTCTTTTTTGAAAACACGGTTAACTTCAAGGGGTTGTTGTCTAGCAAAGGGTAAATTCCTTCACATGCGATGTGTGGCTCATATAATTGCTTTGATAATTGGTGATGGGTTGAAGGAGATAGGCTCTTCAGTTAAGAAGATTAGAGAAGCGGTGAGATATGTTAGTCAATCTCCGGCAAGGTTGGTCAAATTTAGGGAGTGTTGTAAAGAAGAGAACATTGAGTGTAAGAGTCTTCTATGCCTAGATGTACCTACTAGGTGGAACTTGACTTATCTAATGTTGTGTGTAGCTTGCAAGTTTGAGAAGACATTTGAGGCTTATAGTGTGAAAGATTCCTTCTTTGGGATTGATCTTGAGAATGGTGTTCCATTGGGTATAGATTGGGATAATGGTAGAAGGATGTGTAAGCTTCTTGTTGCTTTTTTTGATTTGATACTTAGAGTCCCTGTCACACTTTATGTTACTTGTAATGACTTCTTGTATCAGATTACTTCTGTTAGTACTTTGTTGAGTGATTGGGTGGTAAGTGATGATGAAGATGTGAAGTCAATGGGGATAAAAATGAGAGCAAAGTTTGACAAGTATTGGGAAGATCCACATAAGATGAATCACATAATCTTTTTGAGTGTTATTGTTGATCCTAGGTATAAATATGAATTTCTTGAGTATGTACTAGTTCAAGAGTGGGGTGAAGAAGTTGGAAAAAAGGTGGGTAAAGGGGCTTTGGAAAGCTTGCATGAGTTGTATGGTGCATACAAAGAAATTCATCAATCTGCAACCACCACAGTCACACAATCTCAATCTTCAAAGCAAAATGAATCATCTCCAAGCTTGAAGAAACACGTCATGCTTGAGAGATTCAAAATGCAGAAAGTTCAAGTTGGATTAGTCTCTACAGTAGATGAATTGGATGTCTATTATAACGAGATTGTTGTCTCGTCAGATGATGAGCACTTTGATATTTTGATGCGGTGGAAGCTTAACCAACATAGGTTTCTGGTTCTTTGTCATCTCGCTCGAGATGTGTTGGCTGTCCCGGTTTCTACAGTGGCTTCATAATCTGCTTTTAGCACTGAGGAAAGAGTTCTCGACCTTTTTAGGAGTTCTTTAACTCCTAAAATTGTCGAGTCGCTCATATGCACCCAAGTTTGGTTAAGGAGGGCAAAAGACAAAATTACCATTAAAGAAGATATAGATGACATACAAAAGCATGAAGAAGGTCATATTTCAATTTATTATTTCACTATATATATATATATTACTTGTGCTATAAAATGTTTGATTAATTTAATCTTGTTATGTAGGTTTGAAGTATCTTTCCATCAATGAAAAGAGTGAAGAAAGTGTGACTCAAAATCAAGGAAGGAGTAGCGAAGTGGAAATGGACACCATAACTTTGGGTTGAATCTGAAGTCTTTAGAATTTAAACTCTTTACATTTGTTTTTATGAATCTGTAGTTGGATAATGTGAACTATTATGTCATAGATTGTTTTGAATTTATGTTTTTATTGTGGACCGAGAAAATTAGAGATTAAATGATGTTTTATTATAAGTTTTGCTGATGTTATGTTGAATATATGTTGGAAATGATGCAAAAACAGGGAAAAATTATTCTGCCCAAAATGTCCCGGGTTGGACCGAAATCGATCCGAACCCGAGGTTCGGTTTCGGTCCGGGTTGGGTTGGTTTTTAATTTATATTCGGTCCGGGTCGGTCCAAATTTTTAAAAATTTCGGGTCGGCGGGTTGGGCGGTTCGGTCCCGGGTCAGACTGAATGCTCACTCCTAACGTCCGTCAGACATAATTGGTGCTTGAAGAACTCTACGGAAAGCACGTTAATTCGCTTGATTGCTAAGGCCCCAGTGTGGGCGCCAAATTGTAGAGGCTAAATCTACAATTAATAATGATGACGTCAGACACGTCAGGTAGATCGGGCACTAGCAACCTGCCAACACAACACAAATGAGGATGAGCACCGGTGGGGGTGTCGACCATAGAGCCTTCGACACTCAAGTTAGTGCGGTGATAAAGTAAGCGGAAAGTAAAGGAGATAAATAGAGAAATATTAGAATAGGATGACAGAGATCTACATTGGTGGCGTTCGGAGGGTGACGACGGTGACGGTGACGGTGGTTATAGTGAGTGTGCAAAAGAGTAAGGGTGAAGATGAAGTAGACGCGTCAGGCAATTCGGACGATCTAGAGATCGATAGAATAAGCTATGGAAGTGAAGTAAGTAGAGAAAGAGTTGAGAGAGCGGAGAGAGTAGAAGATTCCAGATGCCCTCCCTTGACCTAGTGAGGTCGCTTATATAGAGTGGCCAACCCTTTAGGGTTTCTGTGTGTCAACTCTATCTGTCCGTTAGCTCCGTTACGTCGGTCCCAAAATTTGTGGAACCACCTTATCATGACTTAGTCCACAGCTTGTGTGGCGGGTCAGTTTGTTAGGCCGTGTCAACCGTATTGACTGACGTGGTGGACCACGTGTCTTAGAGATAGCTTTTTGGGCCTAACTATGAATTGAATCTAGTTATATGACTATCTAGGTTTTAATACACGTCCCCTCCTCGCCCTCGATATATTTGTTGGGAAAATTATAAGATTTTGATTTGATACCAAAACCCAACTGATTCTCCAACCGAATAGATGATCGCGTCAACCTAAATAGTATTTTCCAGCTCGCCTGTTTGAGCTTTAGATTTTCTAGGTTTACAGGTTAAGGAAGCGGAAGACAGCAGTCAACCCAGCTGTGTCTACAGCAGGAGTCAGCTAGTGGAAGACAACAGACGTTCCAGCTGTGTCTACAGCATGAGTTAACCTTCAGCTGAGTCCTCCAGCAGAGCATGTTCAAGCTGAAGAGAATTTATGGGACCAGTTCTAACGCAGCCGATCCAGCTGTACAGAACAAAGGGAACTAACTCTGAAGACATCACTTCAAGTCAGTTTGCCAAATCCAGCTCTGAATTCAAAAGCCAGCTCCAAAGGCAGAAGATCCCGGCGTCAGAGGAAGTTAACATGCCTCGACCAATGAGGGATTGCCGAATCAGCATCCTAGACTTCAGGACCTAGGATGTGACACAAATGAAGACAGGTGCAGATTCGCCCAATGGCAGATATCGAATTTAAGGAGAGTAGGTAAGATTCAAATGGCTCCTCCAACGGCTAGTCTTGAATCTCTACCTATATAAACTCGTCTTCAACCTCAGGATCAAATACGAAAAACTCTCTACAAGCTTTCATTCTCTGAAATCATCAATCTTTTAAAAGCTCTCAAGCAGTTCTACATAGATAAAAGAACACTTTATCTTAAAGTGTTTCTAGTTCAGAAACTGCTTAGTTTTTCGTCTGATCCCTAGGCCAAAATCTTTGTATATCTTAAAGCCTAGATTTCGAACGAGTTCATCATACTCTAAAGTTCTTAATTATAAGAACTCGTTCACAGTTGGAACCCCAAACCAAACCCCTCTTTACCCAGAAATGTTAGGTCAAGGTAACGCTTGCTTGAAGCGGGAAATTCAAGTGTGTAAGGTTTTTTCAGTACCCGTAAACTGAAAGGTTAGGCTTGACAGTGCCCTCAAACTGTTGGAACACAGCTCGGGTTAGAGTTGTGAAGTTGCTTGGTACTTGGAAACCAAGTGGTAGTGGATTACCAGTAAACCTGGTCGTGGACGTAGGAGGTGTTACTCCGAACCACGTAAAAATTGTGTTCTCTTTACTGTCTCTTTAAATTCAGTTTTGTACTAACTCTTTCATAACATTACATATTTGATCAAAACTGCATACGCAGCTGCTCTCCAAAGACAGTTGTGTCTTTCTGAAAGTTGCACAACTTGACTAAGCGGAAAACATAAAGTTAATCTTTTCAAGCTGAGTTTTTCTAAGTAACCGAGCTAAGTTTTCAAACCACCACATTCCGCACCGCCAGCTGAGTTATTTACCCAGCTGACCCTCCTCAGCTGGATCAATAACTAAGCTCACCAACTCTGTTATTTAACTTGAAAAAGTTTTTAGAAATCTATTTGGTGTATTCACCCCCCCCTCTACACCAAATACCTACCTCAGGGACCATCAATATTGCCATTCGTTCCCGCCCCATTAGGGGCGGTACCCTCTGGTACCCAAATCCACGGGTATAATTCTCATCCCTAGGCTTGGGTGTGGTGGATTCTTTGTAATATTTTTTTGGGCCAATGTTGTTTTGGAGCCCATTAAAAGGTTTGCGTAGAGTCCTTAGTGTCGGTGTCAATTTCAATTCTTGGTGATTAGTCTTTGGACTTAGGTGTGGTGGATTCTTTGTAATATCTTTTTGGGCCAATGTTGTTTTTGTCACGCCCTAATTTTCAAACACGAAGGATCGGGGAATGACTGGGTTAAGACTGGGAGCTGAACTTTAACATTATTTGAACACGAGAATTCATATAAGAAGACCGTCAAGTTCAACGATAATATTTACTAACATTCAACTCAAAATTCTACATGATCGAAGTTTTAGTTTGTATCCAAAAATATAAATGCTGACAATAATTTACATACATCAAAAGTGATCAAGTCTGTGATTCTCAAATAGAAAATATAGAAGTTGACATAATCGACTAATCTCAAAATGCTTAGCGGAAACAATTCCAAATGTTAAATTCTAGCCTCAGTTTCACCTACCCGCGCCTGCTCCACGACCTAAAAACATTTGGAAACTTTTGGGCTGAGCACTAACGTACTCAGTGGGCATCGCATTTCATAAAGCAATTTATGAAAACATAAACATAGCATATCCATAACTTATAGTGACACTTAGAAGGTTTTAAAACGAAAAAACTTCTAAGTTCACAAAATATCTCTCCTAATTTAGCGCGCTGCTGTTTGTATCGTTATTGTGTTACTCTTATAAGTTGGTGAATCTCAAGTCGAAACTTAGAGAATTCTCTGGTTGAATTTCGAGCAGAAGCTCAAAGAATTCACTAAACTGTGTCAAGTACACAATGGTGATCGGCCATTGCAATACATGACTCTGGGGTGTACACAACACTCGTCTAACGTTTTAGGTTATTAGAGTGTCTTGATCAATAATATAAGAGCTTTAAACACACAGAGCGTACATAAAACATTTTGTTCATGGATAGCATTTTCATTTCATAAATATCAGAGCTTAATAACTCAAACATAGACTTTGAAAAGTATAGCCCACCTGATAAGTGAATGAAGCTGAAGCAAAAACTGTTAAATTTGCGCCGAAACGAGCACTGTTATCCTTCTAAGTAGGTTGGTCCTACACGATGAGTTCTATTCTTAATAAATTTTCAAACTAACCTCATTAATGAAAACAAAGCCGCTAACTTAGATTCACTATCCTGACCTTTGCATTCATTTTTAAAACTTTACATTTTAGCTTAAGGCACCAACAATACCTTAGCTCTACTTTTAATATATAACATCGACTTGACTTTGACAAACGATATCAACAAAGTTTATCATGCTCACATGTTTATCACAATACTCATGTAACCATACTTGGTGAATTATGACCTTTATACATATAGTACACAATTTATCCGATATTGCAAACGAACACGTTTTTCATGCTTAAGGGCTCAAGGCTTCAACACACACAATATATATAAATCAACACACGCAATATATATAAATCTTCTTCCTTACAACATATCAGTATTTTCATACATTTATTTACTTCATATAAGAACATACATTTTTCTTTGAAAATATCACACATTTACTCAAAATTATCATGCACAACCTCCAACTTTAACTAATAAACTGTCTCTGTACAAAAAGAACCAGGGATCGTGCCATATGCCTATGGAAAGCTACAAGTGTATATTTTTTAGCAAAATTTACAATTTGTAAAAACAATAGCCGAGTCAAAAGTTATGGGGTTTTGGGTGCAAGCTGCCCAAAGCTGGCATATTGCTGAGGCTTACGAAAATCATATTTTACTTCCAAAAACTTTATATTTTCTTTGCCTTCCTTCATCAAAATACATGCAGAACACAAATACATGTATAATTATTCAAGTTCTTGCATTCTCATCTTTCCTATTTTTCTTGTTGGCAGAATATATAATTTAATGCATATATAATAAAGATATATTGTATTCTTCTTTTTCTATGATTGTCAACACTCACAAACCAAATACATATATTAGTTCCAACATTTCTCCGTTTTCTTTTATCTCTATTGTTGGTCCCAAGACGGATACCTTGGTGTAGAGGGGGGGGGTGAATACACCAAGGTTTAAAAAACTTTTCCAAGTTAAAACTCTTTTCAGAGAGCTGGTTGTGTTCGATCCAGCTGGAGGGCAGCTTGATCGACACAGCTGGCTGTGTGTGTGTGTGCGGAATGTGGTGGATTTGGAAAGTCCGTCTGTTGCTTCAAATATATTGCAAAGCTCTGTTTCACTTTTCAGTTAATCAGTTTATGCAGATTGAAATGTATGCTCATGAAGGTTAGTAACATGCATAAAACAAAGCGATAAATAACAGAGCATTTTTAACGTGGTTCGGAGTAACCCCTCCTACATCCACGACCAGATTCACTGGTAATTCACTACCACTTGGTTTCCAAGTGCCAAGCAACTTCACAACTCTAACCCGAGCTGTGTTCCAACAGTTTGCAGGCACTGTCAAGCCTACATCTTCAGTTTCCGGGTACTGAAGAACCTAACCACTCGAATTACACGCTTCGAGCAAGCGTACCTTTACCTAACCTTTCTGGGTTTGGGTTTGGGTATGGTTTTCCAACTATGAACGAGTTCTTACAATGAAGAACAATGAGTATGATGAACTCGTTCAAACTAGGCTTAAGATATTTATTCTGATCTATTCTGCCTATGACTGAATATGTGAACAACTAAGAACACAGCTAACTGGCTGGGTGTTCTAGAAAGATTTGGCTTTGTAGATCGTTGTTCATTTTTCTGTTTTCTTCTATTTCTTCAGTCGTTTTGCCAGCCTCCTCTTCAATGGTGGAGGAGAGATATATATAGGTGGAGATTCAAACTAGCCGTTGGAAGAGAGCCGTTTGAATCTTACCTACTCTTGTTGACTTCTGGCCTTTACCTACGAAGTAGGTCTGCATCTGCAGAAGCTAGTTCTTCTCTGATCTGACTGCGTCAGATAAGATCTTCTGACATCGGGATCTTGTTTTTGAGAAGGTCTTCTTCTTCGAGCTGCTAAGCGTTTCAGCTGTATCTTCAGTGGCTTGGACTCTGCTGAGTCTTGATTCTGAGCTGTCTTTAGACCTGTACTGTATCATCAACCTGAGCTGTGTCTTCAACCTGAGCTGTGTCACTCACCTGAGCTGTGTTTTAGACCTGAGCTGTGTCAACGACACTAAGCTGGGTCTTTTACACTGAGCTGGGTCTTTGACACTAAGCTAGGTTTCCGTCACTGAGCTGGGTCTTGATATTGCAAGATCTTTGACTCTTCTTGGTCTTACTCTGCTGAGTCCTTTAAGCTGTCTGCTTAGCTGTGTCTTCTGCTGTCTTCAGCGAATCTACCTGTAAACTAAGAAACTCTATAAGCTTAAACAGGTTAGCTGAAAAACGCTTAGGCTTGTACGATCATCTACTCGGTTGGGGTCAGCTGGGTTTTGGTATCCAATCAAAACTCTATTAATTTTCCCAACAATTTCCCCCTTTTTGATGATGCCAAAACCTAACTGAGAAAAACAATTTACTTCCCCCTTAACAAGAAAACGGGTTTTCAAACTCTAAACGTACACAGCAGGTATATTAAATTCAGAGTTCAGTGCCTGGACAAAGAGTTATTGTCATCAGGATGAGCTTGAGAGCAAAAACGAATTTTTCATTAATAAGAGATAATATTACAATTTTACATTTTACAACAATTCAAAAGACAAAAATTCCCAGATGACTAGGTCTTCAACTCTGCTTCCTCTGCTGCTGATTCTTCAGTCTTTCTTCTTCAAGCTGCTCATCCGTTCTTAACCTGTACCGGTTGAAGATCATCCGTTCCAGCTTCCTATATTCTTCTTCATTACTTACCTTGGAAATTTTTCTCCTGATTGCCCATTTGTTTACTTCTGCGATAACTTGCGATTTGTTAGGGAAATCGGTTCCAGGTATTAGTGGAGGCTGGAGATGATACAGCTGGGGAGCAGAAAATTGGATCTTTGCGGTCTCTGCAGCATTGAAGAATGCTTTCGCAGTCAACCTATCTTGATGGAAGAGCTCATTCAGATGCATCTTGAAAGCAACATCTGGAGGCGTATTTGGGTAGGCTCCCAGATAGTAGTAATCTTCAATGAACTCGAATTTTGTATGTTCCCAGTCGTCGTTTAATTCTTCTGGGATCCATTCATCTATTCTTCTCCAGTTCATTGGCATCTGAGTCTTTTTCTTTGATGCTCTGATGTTTGCTCTTTTCTTCTTCTGCTTCTTTTCCTCAGCATCGAGCAAGCTTTCCTTCTTCTTTTATTGCTCTTGAAGGTTCTTCATCTCTTGTTTTTGTTTATTTACAAAGTTGCAGAGCCATTGAGTATCATTTATTTCTTCTGGCTTGGCTCTGCTAGCTTTGGCAAGAGGGATGATCATTTTGCTCCATTTTCCTTTTCGTCCAGCTGGTTCTTCTGCTTCCAGCTCAGCAACAACTTCATCAATCTCAGACTGCAGCACTTGGATTTCATCTTCAGCTACAGCTTTTCCTTTGCCTGCCCTTGATGTTTTTCTCTTGTCATTTCCTTCCCCCTTATCTTTCCCCTTTTTGGCATTATCAACAAGGTTGGAGGATAGGTTGACAATTGTCTTATTTAGCTGGGCCATGGCTTTGTCAACATCAGTAATCTTGGCTGTGTTGTCTGCTGTGACAAGATTGAGTTGTGCTGTGTTGGTACTTCCAACTTTGAACTGAGTGTCCAGCTCTTTGTAGAGATTGAACAGCTTTTGAACGTCAGTCCTGTTGGAGAGGGTTTGATGTTGTAGAGCTTGCAGCTGGCTGGATAAGTCGCTGAAGCTGTTTTCCAGTGGAGCTTGAAGGCTTGAAATGATCTCAGAAACTCTCTTCTCTAGATGATGTGTCTGATCAATGCGATGAGATACGAGAGATTGCTTGAGATCTTCACTGGAGCTTCTTTGTAAGTTCTGGGCAAAAGAGTAAACTTCATCAATGGACTGTCCATGACAATGGACTTGCCATTCTACAGCTGTGATGCGCAGAAGGGTGTCAATATCTGATTTGAGTCTATCCTGGAATAGGATTTCCTCAACTTGTTTGGCTATCTCCTCATTCATTGCATCAGAAAGCACGACATTGGAATCCGTTTGGGTCCCGGATTCAACTTGGCTGGGTTTGACTGCCTCGATCTCGACCAGTGAGCGAGTGTCATTGGCAAATGGACTTTGTGGGGCAGCTTCAGTAGGCTCAACTGTTGCATTAGTTGGCTCGTTTTCAGTCATCATTGCCTCAGCTGTGTCTGCATGTACAGCTTCCTTGGCAGTCTCAACTGGAACAATCCAGCTGAGAGTATGGAGGTAGGAGTTGGCTCTTGTGATTACCTCCTCAGATGGTGATACTTCATCTTGCTTAGTCTTCTGGATGAGAGTTTGGATTAGCTCGTCTTGATGCAAGAAGGCATCCTGAAGACTTCCAAATCCGAAGATCTCCTGTAGAGCAGCTTCTTCGGCTTTGAGCTTGTTGAAGGAGTAGAGCTCCACAAGTTCCTCATTTACGTACCAAGTAGTCATCTTGGTAGCGAGGTAAAATTTGAAGTCGCTTACGGCGACTAATGCGGCGGGGAGTGAAACAAGAGACGGGTAATGTTGCAGTGCGCTCTTTACTTCTTGAAGCCTGAGGTCATCGAACCTCATGATGGTGGCAGCACGTGCAATGGCTCTGGGACTGAGGATTTCAACTTCCTCAGAAGTAGTGGGACTTGAAGGTTCAGCTTGGTTTTCATCATCCAGCTGCGAAGGAACATCAGCTGGACGGGGCTCTTTAGGTGAGCTGGGAAGAGAAGATAGTTCAGCTTGGGAGTCAGCTGGCTGTGAAGACGCTTCAGCCAGTTGAATATTTCCCTGTTCGTTTACAAAAGATGAATCTCTTACTGGGGAGCTGAGTGAAGGAGAAGGCTGTTTGGGCGGAGAGTTGTGAGGCGGTGAGAGCTGGGGTGAGCTGGGAAGAGTTGTCTGAATCTTTGAAACGTCCAGCTCGTCCTCTAAACTAGATGAATCATCATTCAATCCCATATCAGCCAAGACATTTGATCCGTATTGATTGAAGGCCGACACTGGCTGTGGGGAGAGAATCACCATTGCTTGACTTGGAGTTTCTTCAGAGGAAGGTTTCGCCTTTGTTGGTGGAATGACAGCTGTCTTCTTTTTCTTCTCAGCTTGACCTCCAGCTGGTTTGGGGTCAGCTGTCTTCCTTTTTCTCTGAATCTTCTTAGCTGGGACATCTGTCTTTGTTTCTTCCAGCTGCTTCCTGCCTTTCCTCACAGCAGGCTGTTTCTTCAGAAGATCATTGATTTGACTTATTCTCTGGAAGAGAATCTTCGTTTCTGGAAACGGTTCTGAATCGGCCCACTTTACTGTGTGCCCTTTCACAGCTTGCTCTATCAAGAAAGAGATTTTAGAGCATAGATACAGTGGCTCTGAGGTTGAATACGTCGTCCTGGTGGAGTTGAACTTGATCTTCTCTGACTCCTTGACTAATCTGTTGAGTAAGAAATCAAACCAGTTGACGTTTGCGCCTTTGATCATGGCAATCATCGGCTTGAGCTTTGAAATGCTGATCTCTCCTTGAGATCCAGCTATCCCTAAGATGCATTTTTGCGTGATATCCAGCAGCAGCCTGTACTTTGGCTTGAGAAGGAGCTTTGACATGCTCGCTCTGTACGGCTCTGGGGTGATAAGCATCTCTTGGCTAAGGAATTCATCCACTTCTTCACGGCTGTAATCGTCTGGGATGAATTCTCCTTCTCTGGGTAGGTTGAACACCTTTCGTAGCATCTTGTTGAGCTTGATGTTGACGGTTGCAGAATCAAACTTTCCGTCTGTGCCTTTGATGATCATGTCAAATGAAGATGAGTAGAAGCTTTCTTCATCAATGATGTTGAGGTAGAAGAGTGCAGCATCTCTCTTCAGCATAAGCTTAGGTATGGAGGTTGCCCACAGCAAGAGACCGGAGTCTGCAACAAGATCCACCATCTCTTTTAATTCTGAAACTGGAAGGTTGGCGATGGAAAGACAACTTTCAAATGATAATTTTGTCATCAGAACTTCGAACTGGTTCATCCCTGCGGTTGATTTCTTGGGAGCCATCTCTGCAATCTATTGATTTTGATCGAGCGAGGAATTTGCAGAGGATAGATAGATGACTTGAAGATTTGAAATTCGCAGAGATAACGATGAAAGAATTCTCCGTATCTTTTCCATGTATATCAATTACCATAATTGATCATCGGTTGAGATTTAGACAGCTGGTATTCTGATCAACGGCTGGGAGAGATTCACTCATCACGTTCTGACGTGTTTACGGCGAGTGTATTACAACCGCGCGTGAGGCAGTTCAAACGCTTGACATTCTGCCTCGATCCTGCTGTGCTTCAGTATTTAGCAGTCTTTATAATTAATGTGATGGGAATGGAAACTTATCAAGCAATTTAACTAAGGAACATATGTCCGCTTAACCTTGAAATTTCAAAATAATTGGACTTAAATAGTATATTCCTTAGAAAAATAAATGCATGAGACACATTCCTGTCAGCTTGGACCAAAAAGTCAGCTGATGTCGCGGATGTCTTTTCTTTTGTTTGATTGAGTTTCTCCCTTCAGCTTGAGTAAATCTTCTGCTTTGGGATCCAGCTGGGTTTGATTCCCCCTGACTTGATAAATTCATTTTGAAATCCTTGGGGTTCCTGCTGAGTTAGTCCAGCTGTGTCTGATTCCTTCTTGATGATACACGGTGATCCAGCTGAGTATTTCCTGCTGGATGCTCTTCTTGATGATTCTGTTGGACTATGATGAGACCAATTGATGAAATCCAATTGTTGGAGAATTTGCTGAACTGAGTTCCCCCTCAGCTAGATTCATCTTCTGGATTCTGCGATCCACGTTTGATCCAGCTTTGTTTGATATCCAGAGGATGACATTTGATAGATTAGCTGGATTTTTCTCTTGATTCTCCACTTGGATCTTCTACTGGATTGACTTTGCCCTCAACTGATATCACAGCTGTGTCGATTTCCAGCTCGGTGGAGTTCCTCCTGAATTTGATAGTAGGTGGCTGTCTTTTCTCAGCTGCTTCCTACTTTACTTGAGCCAGTGATTTTCTCAATAATTACGTTCATCTGCCAACTTGATCTCTGATTTTGAGAAGACAGTCAGCTGTTCCATGATCAGCTGAGTTCACTGCTGCTTTGCGTTGCATTCCTAGGACCAGTACGCTTGACATATTCTTTAAATAGCTTTGAGGTAAGTCATGAGCTTTGATCACAAGCTGTCTTTCTTTCACAACATGCTTGATGACATCCTCAATTGCGTCTGTCCCTCCTTGACCTTGACGTCTGTGCTGGATGACATTGCTATCTTTTAATTGATTCCAGTCAGCTGGATTTGTCTGCCGCCTTTGAGCTTTGTGTCCAGCTGAGATCCGCTGCTTCTCTTGGTCTTTAAGTTGCTGATCAGTTTTCTTTTCTGATCGGACTGAGCTTGGAGAGCTGGCTTGATTGAGTACAACCTCGATGTTTAGGTTCCAGCTGTGTAAGCATTGGCTGGAGCCATTCTTCGATTTGATACCGCTTAGGCCATCTTCAATCTCCTGACCATTCAGTCTTCTGTTTGACTTTCTGAGTTTATGATGATGGGTCCGTTGAAGATAACATCCCACATCATGTTGTGAAGAGCTCTCAGAAAGCTGTTGAGTTGGAACTTCCAGATCTGATAATCATCAACATAGAATGTCGGATGTTTCCTGCACAAGGAAGATTCCACGACAGTATGCAATATAATGATTTTAAAAAAATTTTGAAACTTTGAAGGATCAGTTCAGGTGACCACTATCAGCAATGAAATGCTGACTTGACAGATACAGTGATCTTTTGAACCACTGCTCTGATACCAATTGTTGGTCCCAAGACGGATACCTTGGTGTAGAGGGAGGGGGGGTGAATACACCAAGGTTTAAAAAACTTTTCCAAGTTAAAACTCTTTTCAGAGAGCTGGCTGTGTTCGATCCAGCTGGAGGGCAGCTTGATCGACACAGCTGGCTGTGTGTGTGTGTGCGGAATGTGGTGGATTTGGAAAGTCCGTCTGTTACTTCAAATATATTGCAAAGCTCTGTTTCACTTTTCAGTTAGTCAGTTTATGCAGATTGAAATGTATGCTCATGAAGGTTAGTAACATGCATAAAACAAAGCGATAAATAACAGAGCATTTTTAATGTGGTTCGGAGTAACCCCTCCTACATCCACAACCAGATTCACTTGTAATTCACTACCACTTGGTTTCCAAGTACCAAGCAACTTCACAACTCTAACCCGAGCTGTGTTCCAACAGTTTGCAGGCACTGTCAAGCCTACATCTTCAGTTTCCGGGTACTGAAGAACCTAACCACTCGAATTACACGCTTCGAGCAAGCGTACCTTTACCTAACCTTTCTGGATTTGGGTTTGGGTATGGTTTTCCAACTATGAACGAGTTCTTACAATGAAGAACAATGAGTATGATGAACTCGTTCAAACTAGGCTTAAGATATTTATTCTGATCTATTCTGCCTATGACTGAATATGTGAACAACTAAGAACACAGCTGACTGGCTGGGTGTTCTAGAAAGATTTGGCTTTGTAGATCGTTGTTCATTTTTCTGTTTTCTTCTATTTCTTCAGTCGTCTTGCCAGCCTCCTCTTCAATGGTGGAGGAGAGATATATATAGGTGGAGATTCAAACTAGCCGTTGGAAGAGAGCCGTTTGAATCTTACCTACTCTTGTTGACTTCTGGCCTTTACCTACGAAGTAGGTCTGCATCTGCAGAAGCTAGTTCTTCTCTGATCTGACTGCGTCAGATAAGATCTTCTGACATCGGGATCTTGTTTTTGAGAAGGTCTTCGTCTTCGAGCTGCTAAGCGTTTCAGCTGTATCTTCAGTGGCTTGGACTCTGCTGAGTCTTGATTCTGAGCTGTCTTTAGACCTGTGCTGTATCATCAACCTGAGCTGTGTCTTCAACCTGAGCTGTGTCACTGACCTGAGCTGTGTTTTAGACCTGAGCTGTGTCAACGACACTAAGCTGGGTCTTTTACACTGAGCTGGGTCTTTGACACTAAGCTGGGTTTCCGTCACTGAGCTGGGTCTTGATACTGCAAGATCTTTGACTCTTCTTGGTCTTGCTCTGCTGAGTCCTTTAAGCTGTCTGCTTAGCTGTGTCTTCTGCTGTCTTCAGCGAATCTACCTGTAAACTAAGAAACTCTATAAGCTCAAACAGGTGAGCTGAAAAACGCTTAGGCTTGTGCGATCATCTACTCGGTTGGGGTCAGCTGGGTTTTGGTATCCAATCAAAACTCTATTAATTTTCCCAACATCTATTAACTATTTTCTTTCACACCGCAAGTGCACGGATGCAATTGTGTATAGGGAAGCAAGGTCGTATCCACAGAGATTGTGATTATTCTAGCAAGTACCACTTTCAACTATTATCATACTATTTAGACTTTTGAACTTTTAGATTTGATTGAACTAATGATGCAAATAATTAAATAAAAATAAAATTAAAATTAAACAAAAGCAAAGAAAAATATTTTGGATTAAAGATTAAAAGAGAATGTCCTAAGGTTTCGATTTCAGTGAATACTCGAATTCAAATTCAATTCAATCAATCAATTGGTTTGTCAGACTCAACTCTTACTAGGACGATCACAAAATTAGCCTAGACCTACTGTCGTAGCGCATAGACCGTGGATTACATGCAAGAATTATTGTGTCCAATCAATAACTAAACATGCAACTCCTAAAAGCTTCTTAGATCTATTATCCTCATACAAATCTCAAGATCTTTCGACTATATTGAAGAGTATGTCCTATATTCTAGATCAAACATCAATTCTCATCTTTTGAATGTTAAATTGACACATCAAATATGCACACAAGATGGCCAATCAAGATAGCATGAAAAAGCACGAGAATATAGAAATCAAAAGAAGGTCTCAATTGATTAATTAAAATAAAAGAAAAACATAATTAAAGATACTAATTAAAATAACTGAAGTTCGGATTCTTGATCTCGTCTTGAATGTCTTCAATCTTCAATCTCGAATCTTCTCCCGAAAAAGCAAAATAACTAACTAAAGCTTAAAAGAAATCTAAAGAGTAAAAATAATTCAAAGTATGTCAAAGATGAAACAACTACAAAAACTAATCTAAGAGGACCTATTTATAGATGGAAAACAAAACTTAAACCCAAAAGGTAACAAAAATAGCACATTGGGAGCACTAATAGACAGAAACAGCGACCCGGGCTGTGGATCGCCGGTTCGGTCGCCGTTTTTGTACTTCTTGAGCCATTCCAGAGTTTTTCGGCGACTCGGCCAACGGTTATTGTCTGGGTCGCCGATTTTGTAAGGATTTTTGGCAGAAACGGCGACCGGGACATCCAGGTCGTCGTTTTTGTCACTTTCGTGCAGCAAACTTGTTCCGGCCCGTTCTTTTTCGTTATAACTCCGATTTTGGATCCGTTTTTGCCTACGAACTCCTAACGAGCTGAATTTCATCCCTACATTGCACTTTATTTTTCACGGCTCATCCCATATTTCGCTTGTCTTGCTCGATTCTTTATTTTTCACGGCTCATCCCATCTTTCTTTTAACATGAGCTACTCTAAAACACTCAAATCTACATAAAACACATAAAACTATACCCAAACGTAACATCATAACAAAATTAAGAAAACAAACCAAACAACGTCACATAAGCACATAATCTTATCAAAATGTGCATAAGAAAACCAATGAAAATCATGCAAAATGAGTGTTTATCAACCCCCCAAACTTAAGCCATAGTTTATCCTCGAATAATGAGTAGAACAAAGAACAAGAAACACGAATGGAGCGTGACTAAGATAATCAATGCCTTAAACTTCAAAAACACTTTAATCCTACATTAAGCACAACTTTCACCAATTAACACAACCAATAGCAAAAATCAATCTCGACATTCCAAGCAATTGAATCTTACAAGATAGTGTATCACTCAAACACTCAATTATTTGGCAAATAACGCTCAAGAAATCAATACAGAACAAATCTCTTACGATAGGCTTGCATATCGTCTAATTCCCCATCGCTTAGAATGTACAAGAACAAGGATCAAATAGGTCTTTTTCAAGGTTATAATGTAGGGACATTGGTTAAGGTAGGGAAATTTGGTGAAGTAACTTAATAATCAAACTACTAATCACCCACCTTATTTCTTCTTCAAATCGAGTATGGAATAAATCCATCTTCCTTCTTAACCATTCACCAATCATTAAGGCTCAAACATGCACAAATTTTTTAACAAAGTGCATCCAATTCATTCTCTCATATTTCTTTCTTTTTCAAAGTGAACTATTGACTAAGCAAACAATCTCAATTGCTTATAATTTTTTCAGCTTTTCACTTTTTTATCTTTTCAATGAGCTTATGAGAATTCATAAACTTTCAAAAACAACGAGCCCTCTACTTCTTACCACCAACCCCGTAAAATTTTCATTAAATTGAGCACAAAACTTAGGATACCCATACACTCCATCACCCCCTATCATCCGGCTTAAGAAATAAAGGCAATAAAATCTCAAAGTGGATAACAAGAGATAAATTTTCAAGTGGATGGTAGTTTTTAGGAAATTTGGGTGGCTAACACATAATGGCTTAAAATCATATCCAAGTCCTTTGCACATTATTGCAATCTCAAAATAGAAACCAAGGCAAGTTCTAGAAGAAAATTTGTATGCACGACCAAACTCACAAGAATGAAACTAGAATATACATCAATAAAGGCTCAAATCCTCACGGGTTTCATTCAAAGTCTAAAAGTCGAGACCAATTTTCACCATCAAATCATGCAAATCGGATCAAGAAGTACTCAACATCGAATTGTTTACAAAAATTAACATTATTATCATAGGCATTTCACTTAGAACACACTAAAACTCATGCAAATCGACACAAACAAAATATAAAATAAATAAAAGACAATTTTTTTTTAAATTTTTTCAATTTTTTTAAAGCAATAAAAGCGAAACATATATCTTATCCTATCCCCCTCCCCCAAACTTATTCAAAAGCATAAAACTTAAAAATAAGTTTGGAGGGAAAATAAAAATAAGATATGTGTAACACGACACACATATAAAAAGGAAAATAAAACTAACCTTGTTAGGTTGTCTCCCAACTAACACTTAGTTTAACGTCTTTAGCTAGACGAATGTAATACCCCGCTTTTTCTTAATCAATCTTATTAATTAATTATGATCTTGTCTAAACTAATTAAGTTGCAAGATTTTAAAATGAGAATAAGATCAGGCAATTAAAATTTTTTCGGCAGCTCTAATTTGCCGATTTAGATAATTTAAGAAGTTTAAGAAGAAGAAAATTGTAATACCTAGTTTTCTTGCATAATTAATCCTAAAAAAATTATTTGAATAAGTAAAGAGGATTAAGATGTAGAAAAATTCCCTTTTTAATAATTTTTCTTCGGCAACCCTAATTTTTGTTGAAAAAGTGGAATTATTTCGTCTCGGTTTAACCGAAATGAAATAGAATTTATGTTTATTAGATTGAGAATTTATGCTTAATTTTTATTGAGAAAATCATGAATTTAATTTTCTTAATTTAATTTATTAGTAATTTATGATTAAAAATAATAATCTTATTTATTTCATAAATAATTCGTTTCTCAGCATTTTCTTACGAGAATTTATATTAGGGTTTGAGATACCCTAATTGATTTTTCTAAATTGAGAAATTAGAGATTGAAGTTATGATTAAAAAGTTTAGTAATTAATTAATTAAATTGATCATTTAATTAATTAATTAATCCCTAATTATTGTGTAATGCATGACATATGCTTTCTTGACTTAGTTGTTAATTAAATTAATTAATTAATCCCTAATTATGACCTAAGCAATGACCTAACTAATGACCTAAGCATGACATAAGTATGTTGATTAATTGTGATTAGTATAAGTGTGTTATGCAAGCAATTTCCATTCCATTTTCTCATGCAAAATAACAGCAACATCACAGCAGGAGAACACGCACACTTTCACACACAATTCATCCAATTTTTGTTCAATTTTGAGCTCAAATTCAAGTGCTAATCCATTGTTGGGAAAATGAATAGAGTTTTGAAGTGATACCAAAACCCAGCTGACCCCAACCGAATAGATGTTTGCTCAAACCCAAGTGTTTTTCCAGCTCACCTGTTTGAGCTTATAGAGTTTCTAAGTTCAGGTGGAATCGCTGAAGACAGCAGAAGACCCAGCTGAGTACACAGCAGGGTAAGTCAAGTCGAGTAATAAGGAACGTTATCCAGATCCAAAACGATAAAGTTCTTCCAGACACAGCTGTAGGAAAGACCCAGCTCGTGTGACAACTCAGCTCTACGTCAAGACCCAGCAGAGTTCAAGACTCAGCTCAGCGTCAAATGATCCAGCAGAGTTCAAGACAGCTCAGAGTCACCAGCACAGCAGAGTCGAAGTGAACTTGAGATAAAGTCAGATCTGATCTGGACCATCAGGAACTCGACACCTCAGCACCTAGAAGTCAAACCTAGGATTGCTTTACGAGGAAATCAAGGAAGAAGACAAGTCAATCATCTCAGAAGTTAGGTAGAGATTCAGAACGGCTCTTTCCAACGGCTAGTTCTAATCTCTCCCTATAAATAGAAGTCTTCTTCATCATCAGAAAAAAGGAGAGTGACGAGAGAATATATTCAAGAGAGATCAACATACTTCAATGAAGGAAGTCTAACCAAAGATCAAGAAATCTCTCAGAAAAGCTTCAAAGATCCAGCAGCCTTCATACTTATGAGTTAGTATTTATTCTCAGACTGCTGAAGCTCTCTCCCACTAGTATCTAGGCATATAATCCTTCCCATCTTAAGCCTAGTTTGAACGAGTTCATCATACTCAAAGTTCTTCATTGTAAGAACTCGTTCATAGTTGGAAAACCCCCCAAACCCAAACCCAGAAAAGGTTAGGTAAAGGTACGCCTGCTCGAAGCGCGTAATTCGAGTGTTGGTTCTGTAGTACCCGTAAACTACAGGTTAGGCTTCAGCTGTGCCTGTAAACAGTCTGGTTACGTTTCGATACAGTACGCGTAAACTTGTATCCAGCTTGAGGAACTAAGCTGTAACGCTTGCTGACTGCGCGAAAAGTCAGTGGTATCCTTAGTGGATTACCAGAGGTTTCTGGTCGTGGACGTAGGAGTAGTTTCTCCGAACCACGTTAAGTTGCTTTGTTCTTTCATGTTTATTTATGCATCCAGCTAACTATTCATAAGCATTTTTCAAGCTGCATAATCTGATTAACTGAAAAGAGAAACTAAGCTTTGCAATATATTTGAAGCAACAGACGGACTTTCCAAAATCCCACCACATTCCGCACACAGCCAGCTGTGTCGATCAAGCTGTCTTCCAGCTGGATCGAACACAGCCAGCTCACTCAAAAGAGTTTTAATTGGAAAAGTTTTTAAACCTTGGTGTATTCACCCCCCCTCTACACCAAGGTATCCGTCTTGGGACCATCAATTGGTATCAGAGCAGTGGTTCAAAAGATCACTTTTTCTGTGTCAAGTCAGCCTCTTTGCTGATAGTGGTCACCTGAACAGATCCTTCAAAGTTTCAATTTTTTTTAAATCATTATATTGCATACTGTCATGGAATCTTCCCTGTGCAGGAATCTTCCGACATTCTCTGTCGATGATTATCAGATCTGGAAGTTCCGACTCAAAAGCTTTCTGAGTGCGCATCACGACATGATGTGGGATGTTATCACTGACGGACCCTTCATCATCATGAAATCAGAAAGACAAGCAGAAACCTTACCTGGAGCTGAACCAGTACTCCGGCAAGTTGTGAAGCCCAAAAGGGAGTACTCTCCAGAAGAAAGAAGACAAGCTGGTTTGGACAGCTACGCTCGCAACGTCATCTCCTCAACGGTGACGAATGCTTATCTCAGCAAGATCATCAACTGCGAGACAGCTAAGGGGATGTGGGACACTCTAGCCAAGCTGTGTGAAGGCTCAGAGGAAATTCAAGAGAACAAATTCTCAGTTGCATGTCAGAAATTCGACAATTTCAAGCAACTCCCCTATGAGTCCATCGATCAAATGGAGCTCAGATTCTCCAACCTCGTCATCGAGATCGAGACGATCCGAACTGGAAAATATACAGTTCGAGACAAGAACTTGAAAGTTCTTTCGGCTCTCTCCTCAGAATGGTGTACACACAAAGTGGTTCACCAAAGCAGAATTGATCTTGGCAGCATGGAGACGGAAAAATTGTTTTCCATCTTGAAGGCCAACGAATTTGATCTGGGGATCACAAGTAGAGATTCATCCAGCCGAATGAATGAAGCAGAGCTGAAGATCATGCCGAGAAAAGAAGCTCAATCAGCTCAGCTTGGAAGGACCAACATAGAGCTCAGATTTATGAGCAAAGAAGATTTGAACGAAGAAGTTGCCATGCTTGTACGAAGCATTAATCAGCTGGAACAAAGCAAGGAAAAGTACAAGAATATCGTGAAGGTTCATCACGACAAGCAACTCTACCCAAAGAGCAACCCAGCTGAGTCATTCTCCCGGAGAGAAGATAAAAGGATCGAATCGAGCGAAATGGATGATGATCAAATCTCCTTCTCCGACTCAGATGAGGATGATTGCTCTGATTAAGATGTCTGAAACATCTTATTGAATCAACCGATGAAGAAAATAAAGAAACCCGGCTAATGATCGGGACCAAGTGAAATAAAAATAATTTGGATACAAAATCGAAGATTCAGCCATACATACCGAGTACATTGGTCTCAAGAGATGATTAGAGAAGCGATTTGAATCAAATTTGAATTTGGGACATTGTCTACTTGCTATACAAACCGAGATCTCATCAAAGAAATGAATCGATGTAGGATGCACGAAGAAAAGCCACCTACTATCAAATCAAAGGGGAACTCTACGCTGGAATGAGTGCGAATTCAAATAGAATACCCAGCAGGATGCACTCATCAAGAAGATTCAGCTGGAGTCTTCAGCCGAAGAGAAACCTGATCCAGTGGTAAAATCAAGATAATTCTCTAATCCAGCTGACAACTTAGAAAGCATCCAAGAGACTTCTCAACATCTGAAGGAATCCATTGTTGGGAAAATTCACACAAAAGCACAATCTGCTGAAATCCAAGTCAAGATGATGTGTGAATTATTTGGACTGCTCAATCCGGGTGAAGAAAAACCATCCAGCTGAGGGGGAACAAACTCAGCTGGACATTAGTCGAAGAGCTAAAGGGAACTCAGCTGACTAAAATTCAAGCAAAATCTTCAAATACTCAGCTGAGGAGAACTGTCAATCAAGCAAAGGAGAAGACCGCTGTGATATCAGCTGGATACTGTGTCCAAGCTGACCGGTCTGCATCTCATGCAATAATTGCTCTGAGGAATATGCTATATAAAGTCCAATTATTTTGAATTCATATGTTAAGCGGACAGACATTCCTTAGTTAAATTGTTTGATAAGTTTCCTTTCCCATCGCATTAATTATAAAGTCTGCATAGTACTGTAGCACGGCAGGATCGAGGCAGAACGTCAAACGTTTGAAATGCCTCACGCGCGGTTGTAATACACTCGCCGAAAGCACGTCAGCAAAACGTGATGAGTGAATCTCTCCCAGCCGTTGATCAGAATATCAACTGATTCAATCTCAACCGTTGACCCTATATGGCAGTTGATATATATGGAAAAGATACGCGAATCCTTTCTTCCTTCATCTTTATCTCTGCAAATTTCAAAGATTCAAAATCTTCATCTATTCTCTGCAAGTTCTTCGCACAATCAAATTCTCCAAGTTGCAGAAATGGCGCCCAAGAAATCAATCGCAGGGATGAACCAGTTTGAAGCTCTAATGACAAAGCTATCATTTGAGAATATTCTGTCAACCTCCAACCTCCATATTTCAGAGTTAAAAGAGATGGTGGATCTAGTTGCAGACTCCGGTCTCCTGCTGTGGGCAACCTCCATGCCCAAGCTTTTGCTAAAGAGAGATGCCGCACTTTTCTACCTCAACATTATTGACGAAGATGGCTTCTACTCATCTTCATTTGACATGAGCGTCAAAGGAGAAGACGGAAAGTTTGATACAGCAACCGTCACCATCAAACTCAATAAGATGCTACGAAAGGTGTTCAACCTACCCAGAGAAGGAGGATTCATCCCAGATGATTACAGCCGTGAAGAAGTGGATGAATTCCTCAGCAGAGAGATGCTTATCTCCCCAGAGCCGTACAGAGCAAGCATGTCAAAGCTCCTGCTCAAGCCAAAGTACGCCGTTCCGCCGGATATTACACAAAAATGCATCTTAGGGATAGCTGGATCTCAAGGAGAGATCAGCATTCCAAAACTCAAGCCGATGATTGCCATGATCAAAGGCGCAAACGTCAACTGGTTTGATTTCCTACTCAACCGACTGGTCAAGGAGTCAGAGAAAATAAAGTTCAACTCCACCAGGACGACGTTTTCAGCTTCAGAGCCACTGTATCTCTGCTCCAAAATTTCTTTCTTGATAGAGCAAGCAGTGAAAGGGCACACAGTAAAGTGGGCTGATTCAGAACCGTTTCCAGAAACGAAGATTCTTTTCCAAAGAATAAGTCAAGTCAATGATCTTCTGAAGAAGCAGCCTGCTGTGAGTAAAGGCAAGAAGCAGCTGGAAGGAACAGAGGCAGAAGTTCCAGCTGAGAAGAAACAAAGAAAGAGGAATACAGCTGACCCTAAACCAGCTGGAGGTCCAGCTGAGAAGAAAAAGTAAACAGCTGTCATTCCAAGTCAAGCAATGGTGATTCTCTCCCCACAGCCAGTGTCGGCCTTCGATCAATACGGATCAAACATCCTGGTCGAGATGGGATTGAATGATGGATTGTCATCCAGCTCAGAGGACGAGCTGGATAATCCAAGAAGCTCACCCCAGCCCTCACCTCTTCACAGCTCTCCGCCGAAACAGCCTTCCCCTCCACCCAGCTCTCCAACCAAAGAGCCATCTCCTGCAAGAGAGCAAGAAGATATTCAACTGGCTGAAGCTCCTTCACAGCCAGCTGACACCCATGCTGAACCCTCTTCCATGAATCCCAGCTCACCCCCAAAACAGCCATCACCCAAAGCTCAAATTCCCACGCAGTTGGCTGATACTTCTTCACAGCCAATTGTGAACCCTTTTGAACCTGCTCCTCAAAACACCTCAGAATCAGAAGAGAGTGATTCTACTACCTCTCCTTCTCTCAACTCTACTGGCTCAGCCTTTATGGAAGCCATGTACGAGGACTTGCGCATTGCAGGGATCAAGAGTGTTCTAACTCAGCATCCGATTCTGGCGCACCTGCCCATTGCCCTCGTCAAAGTTGGAGACCTCAAGTTCTATCTGGCTACCAAGATGGCAACTTGGTACCAGAATGAGCAGCTGATAGAGACTTTCTCCTTTGAGAAATTGAAGACGGATGAAGCACGCCTCCAGCACACTTTTGGCTTTGGAAGCCTGGAGGATGCATACTTACACCAGAATGATCTCATCAGAGGAATTATAGAAGTGTCTCAACATTACCCTAAGCCGCACCCAGCTGAAGTCTGGGAATCTGCCAACAAGCTTCTTATAGCAGTGGGATGGGAGACACATTCTGGAGCTGACAATTCTAAAGAAGTCTCAGCTGAGATTACCAAGGAAGTTGTACCTGATGAAACAGCTGAGGTAATGATCATTGAAGAACCAGCTGTTGCATCAATTGAACCAGAGGAAGATGCCCCACAGAGTCCAATTGCCGATGATACTCACTCACTGGTCGAGATCGAGGCAGTAAAACCCAGCCAAGCCGAATCCGGAACCCAGACGGATCCTGTTGAGCTCTCTGATGCAATGAAGGACGAGATTGCCAAACAAGTCGAGGAAATCCTTTTTCAGGATAGACTCAAATCAAATGTGGATACCCTTCTGCGCATCACAGCTATAGAGTCGCAAGTCCAGAGCAATGGACTGTCCATTGACGACGTTCACAGATTCGCTCTCAATCTGCAGGAAAGCACCAGCAGAGATCTCAAACAATCTCTTGTTTCTCAACAAATTGATAAGTCAATTCTTCTAGAGAAGAGAGTCCCTGAGATCATCTCAAACCTTCAAGCTCCACTGGTTGACGACATTGCAAATATTTCAAGCCAGCTGGAAGCTCTCAAAAAGACCACTCTCTCCAACAGCTCTGACATCCGCCAACTCTTCAACTTATATAAAGATCTGGATGCTCAGTTCAGAGCTGGAAGCAGCAGCAATGCCCAGCTGAATCTCGTCACAGCTGACAACTCAGTCAAGATCGCTGATGTTGAAGGTATTCTCTCCAAGCTCAGCGCAACAGTTGCCAACCTCTCTACCTCCCTTGTTGATAATGCCAAAAAGGGGGAAGATCAGAATGAAGCTGGAAAAACAAGTGAGAGGGAAGCTGCAGCCAAGGGGGAACCTGTGCAGCAAATTCAGAGGGAAATCGACGATTTTGCCAAAGAGCTGGATGAAGAAGAGACAGAGCCAACTGCTCCAGCCAAAGCAGTCAAAGAGATATGGAGAGAGAAAATGGTTGCTCTTGCCAAAGCATGTGGACACAAGCCTGAAGAATACAAAGACTATCATTGGCTGTGTAACTTCCACAACGAGCAAAGAAAAGAAATGCAAGAGCTGGATAAGATTATCAAGAAGAAAGCTGAATTGCTCAAGCCTGCTGAGAAAAAGCAGAAGAAGAAAAGGCAGAGCTACAGGCAAGCCAAGAAGAAACAAATCCAAGCAGCCTCAGCTGACAAGAAGAACCCAGATGATATAAATGAAAACTGGGAAAGATGCAAATCAGAATTCGTCAAAGAATTCTACTACTTGAATCAGTTCAAAGGCATGGATCCAGAAGCTGCTTTCCAGGACTATTTCCTCGAACTTCATGAGACAGATCCAATGATGGCAAGGTCAATTGCCCTCTATGCCAAGAGTAACAACATCCAGCTGAAGGCTCCAAAAGTCAAACAGCTAAAGCCTCCATTTCTAGCTGGAACAAACCTTCCTGACAAGGCCCAAATCATCAAAGAAATTAATCACTGGGCTGGTGAAAGAGGAATTTCAAAATCAAAGAATCAAGCTAAATGGAAGGAGCTAGAAGAGTTCATCTTCAATAGATATGGTCTAAAGACTGACCATCAAATTGATGAACAAAGGAAGCAGCAAAGCTGAAGACCCAGCCAACTGGGAATTTTCTTTTTGAACTTTTGTATTTAGATAATTGTAAAAATTCTTCCTATTAATGAAAAGTTCATTTTATCAAAATCAACCTGAAGACAATCTCTCTTTGTCCAGGCTCTGAATATGTTTACCTGCTACGAATGTTTAATTCGTTGAATCCCCGTTTCCTGTTAAGGGGGAAGCAATTTTTGTTTTTCCAACTTGGGGTTTTGGCATCATCAAAAAGGGGGAAATTGTTGGGAAAATTAATAGAGTTTTGAAGTGATACCAAAACCCAGCTGACCCCAACCGAGTAGATGTTTGCTCAAACCCAAGTGTTTTTCCAGCTTAAATGTTTGAGCTTATAGAGTTTCTAAGTTCAGGTGGAATCGCTGAAGACAGCAGAAGACCCAGCTGAGTACACAGCAGGGTAAGTCAAGTCGAGTAATAAGGAACGTTATCCAGATCCAAAACGATAAAGTTCTTCCAGACACAGCTGTAGGAAAGACCCAGCTCGTGTGACAACTCAGCTCTACGGCAAGACCCAGCAGAGTTCAAGACTCAGCTCAGCGTCAAATGATCCAGCAGAGTTCAAGACAACTCAGAGTCACCAGCACAGCAGAGTCGAAGTGAACTTGAGATAAAGTCAGATCTGATCTGGACCATCAGGAACTCGACACCTCAGTACCTAGAAGTCAAACCTAGGATTGCTTTACGAGGAAATCAAGGAAGAAGACAAGTCAATCATGTCAGAAGTTAGGTAGAGATTCAGAACGGCTCTTTCCAACGGCTAGTTCTAATCTCTCCCTATAAATAGAAGTCTTCTTCATCATCAGAAAAAAGGAGAGTGACGAGAGAATATATTCAAGAGAGATCAACATACTTCATTGAAGGAAGTCTAACCAAAGATCAAGAGATCTCTCAGAAAAGCTTCAAAGATCCAGCAGCCTTCGTACTTATGAGTTAGTAATTATTCTCAGACTGCTGAAGCTCTCTCCCACTAGTATCTAGGCATATAATCCTTCCCATCTTAAGCCTAGTTTGAACGAGTTCATCATACTCAAAGTTCTTCATTGTAAGAACTCGTTCATAGTTGGAAAACCTCCCAAACCCAAACCCAGAAAAGGTTAGGTAAAGGTACGCCTGCTCGAAGCGCGTAATTCGAGTGTTGGTTCTGTAGTACCCGTAAACTACAGGTTAGGCTTCAGCTGTGCCCGTAAACAGTCTGGTTACGTTTCGATACAGTACGCGTAAACTTGTATCCAGCTTGAGGAACTAAGCTGCAACGCTTGCTGACTGCGCGAAAAGTCAGTGGTATCCTTAGTGGATTACCAGAGGTTTCTGGTCGTGGACGTAGGAGTAGTTTCTCCGAACCACGTTAAGTTGCTTTGTTCTTTCATGTTTATTTATGCATCCAGCTAACTATTCATAAGCATTATTTCAAGCTGCATAAACTGATTAACTGAAAAGAGAAACTAAGCTTTGCAATATATTTGAAGCAACAGACGGACTTTCCAAAATCCCACCACATTCCGCACACAGCCAGCTGTGTCGATCAAGCTGTCTTCCAGCTGGATCGAACACAGCCAGCTCACTCAAAAGAGTTTTAATTGGAAAAGTTTTTAAACCTTGGTGTATTCACCCCCCCTCTACACCAAGGTATCCGTCTTGGGACCATCATCCATTCCAAATCATTAATCAAGGTAAGATATATGTTTATTTCAAGTTATAGCTCAAAGATCAAGCTTAAATCTCCATTTTTAATTCTTTATTTTTTTTTGAAAAAAGGCAGATTTTATTATATAATTATGATATTGATTTATGATGTTTAATTCATGCTTAGGATGCATGATAGATCATTAATTCATGTTTAATTCAAACCCTAACCCTATTTCTTATTATTTTCCAAAATAAAGGAAATTAGGGATTTTTCAATTGTGATGTTAGATGATTAAATTGATTGATTAATTGAGCTTATATAATTATTCTAAGCATGTTTTATGTTGGAAGTAATCAAAGAATCAAAACCCTTCTATGACTTTTAATTATAGCCGAAAATTATGATTAAAATTAGGGGGTTTTGATGTTGATGTTCTTTGATTAAAATGATGTTTAAATTGAGCTTATATGATGTTATTAAGTATGTTTATGCATTGAATTAACAGATTGAATCATAATTATTCCAATTTTTGGAATTTTTAAAATATTAGGGTTTTTAAGATTAGGGCTTTTTGATTTTGATTTTGTATGATGAAATTGATGATGGAATTGAGCTCATGATATTTATTTAAGCATGTGGGAATTTTGTTAGAATTTTTGGAGCCCAATTATATATATTTTGAAAATTTTCAGATTTTAATTAAATTAGGAATAATTATTTTAGAGCTTAAATGGATTAATTGAGTTTACAATTAATCTCTAGAATATTAATTAAGCATGTTGTAATTTGAAATGGATAAAAATAAGCAAATGTGCCATATTTCTATAAAAAGTCGAAATATTATATAATAGGGTTTAGATTTTTATCCAATTAAATTAAGTAATTAAGCAATAAATATAGCTTATAAATTAAATTAAGATGTTGGGAAGTGATTAGAATGAAATTGGATATTTAATTTCCAATTTTCAAAATAGCCGAAATTTATTAAAGAAAATAAAAGTATTATTTGATTTTTAATTAAGCAAAATAATTGCATATTTGAATTCTACAATAAAATTGAGTATTGTGGAATTTTTCAGAAATTAATTACCAAGTATTAAGAATTTTCTATTTTCCGGCTATTTTTCCAAGTTGAAGGTTTATACGTGTACGTTATCTGAATTGATAATCTGATTGCGTAATTATGCTTATTATGTTAAATGATGCAAGTAGAATTAATTTCGTAATTTTCAGAGCTCGTTTGTCGAGTCAAAAATATTTTAAGTTAATGATATGAATAGTAAATAATAAGTTATATGTTAATTACATGCTAATGACATGTTTATATGTTAATGATATGTTGATGATGAGCTTATGTAATAATAATAAGCTTAAATGTTTGATGATGTGATTAGTAGAAGTATTAAAAGTTATTAAAGTGCTTATATGATTAATGATGTTATTATATGTTTAAGTGTTTAATGTTAATGTTTATAAGTTAGATTGTTAAATAGAAAATAAGTTGAGATTTAGAAGTGTTAAGTATTTATAAGGGTTAGTACTGAGTTAAGTTTTAGAAATTCGAAGCGAATTAGAAATTAAGTTGATCGAGATGTCATATCTCTTCGCCTGTCGTTTATTTCTCGCGCTGATGGTTAATAAACATAATCTCAAATAAAGGAACGAGCGAGAGCATAAAGTCAGGAAATCAAGAATGAGAAGTGTAAGATAAAGCAGCACTCGACACGTGAGATTTCTAACCAAAGTAATGACGAATGAGAATATATGATTATATATCTATGATGTTTTTAAATTGATTAACTTGCCAAATATTTTAAGTTTTGTATGTTACCATCTACTGAAGGAAGACGAATTCGGTCCTACGAAATGTAGGATTTGTGTACACTAGTTTGTAATCGTGTGCCTTCCAAAAGATGGGCCGGTTACAAGTGTTTGAGAAGGAGGCCTACTTCTCAGCACTAATTTATGATTGTAGATCTAGTACATACATGTTAAAAGTATATGATTCGCGAATCACTTATATCGAAAGAAAAGATTTGAACATGTACATGTTTGTTTTATAAAAGTTACTTGTGCTATGCTTCGGGCAAGTTAAATCTATAGCTCTAAGTAGCAAGTTTTCAAGTATTTTGGCATGTGTCCACTGAGTACAAAGTACTCAGCCCTGCATGTTGTTTTCTAAAATGTGCAGGTTATTTTGGATGGAGATGGGAGTGTGCTTGGACGGACTTTCGTTGGTTGAATTCTTGAAAGTTGTTTAAACTAAAGAGTTTGGTTATATGTCTTCATACATGTAACCTAGTTATGTCTTCGCTTGCAACACTTTGAAATATGTTTCTGAAGTATGAAGTTCGTCTTCTAAACTCTGAAGTTTGTAACTTTTGAAGTCTTTTGATGTTATTTGCTAAGGTTTTAATGCTAGTCTGCCTTAACTTGAAATCAATTGTTGATTCTCTATTGAGATCTTCGAAATCATACGACCCTTTTATCGTGCTTTCTTGACCTGATAAACTTCTTGTTGATATTGATCTCTTGGCACCATTGATCGTATGATATTACTTGTTTATATCAGGTTAAATCTGATTTCTTGTTGATGTTTATACTTGGTATATCTCGGTCATGTGACCCTACTTGTTGATATCAAGTCATATATGTTGTTAATAACCATTTGTTGGTTGAAATTGTCGAGCATGCTATTGATATTGATTTCTTGATAAACATGTTCGTTGGAAGTGTTTTGTAGTATGTTGGTTTTGTTTGATAACCGGATCATTATCTATTTCTTAGTTAATCATAAATTGTGTACGTCGTGGGACCTACCGTCTTAGTTATCTTTATTCTAAGTCGGGCTGCAACAACAAAGTTGGCGAATTAAGCCTCATCAAGGTGGGTGATACGTCGGCGGCCGATCATAGACTTTATGAAAAGAACACCTTACCAAAGAATCCTTTGTAGTGTAGTGATTATCCATATCCATGAGAGAGTTCATATCTAAAATCTTGCATTCTTCACAATTTTTGGTGCCTTCATCTTCATGGATCTTCAAAAATTGATAGATGGAAAAAGTGTGCAACTAGTCATTGACTCGAAGGGTAAGCTCTCCTTTTTCCACATCAATTAAAGCTCTTCCCGTTGCCAAAACGGGCATCCAAAAATCAAAAGAATCTTCTTATCTTCATCCATGTCCAACACCACAAAATCACAAGGAAAAATAAACTCACCCACTTTCACCAAAATATCTTCAACAATTCCCCTTGGATGAGTAACTGAGCGGTCCGCCATTTGAAGCACAATATTGGTAGGCGTGAGAGTCTCAATTCCTAATTTGTTGAACAAAGACAAGGGCATTAAATTAATACTTGCCCCCAAATCACACAAAGCCTTGTTAAAGTGCTTTCCTCCAATAACACAGGGAATATGGAAGCTTTCGGGATCTTTCTTCTTAGCGGGCAACTTCTTTTGTAGAATTGCGCTACATTCTTCATTGAGATAGACCGTTTCAAATTCCTTCAACTTCTTCTTCTTTAAGATCACATCTTTTAAGAACTTTGCATACTTAGGCATTTGTTGCAATGCCTCCACAAGTGGGATGTTGATGTGGATCTTCCGGAATATCTCAAGGAACTTAGCAAATTGTTTCTTCATGCTCTCCTTTTTATGGCGTTGAGGGAATGACATAGGCGGACCATAAGGAGGTAAAATTTTAATTACCTCGTCCTTTTGGCTTTGATTCTCTCATTCCACAACTTGAGGCTCCTAGTACTTTCATTCTTAGCTTGACTGACTTCTTCGCTTAGTATCTTTGGCTCTTCATACGAAGACCTACTCTGAAGCGTGATCGCCATGCATTGTTCCTTTGGATTAATCGCTGTATTGCTGGGAGATTGCCCGTGCTGATATTGATTCGTCAAGGTAGTGGCAATGTGTCCAATTTGCTTCTCGATAATCGACAACCTAGTCTCCATATCCTTGCTTCTAACATCATTTTGCTGCATGTATTGGAGCAATAATTCCTCCACCTTTGATTTCTTCTCTTCATTGATCTCTTCATTGGTCACAGAAAATCCAGGAGGAGGTTGCAGAGCATTGTTAGGATTGCCTTAAGAAAGGTTAGGATGAGTCCTATTATCTTGATAATAGCTTTGAGGTCGTTGGCTTGTCCCATATGCTCTGTCAGGAAGATAGCCATATGGTTGCTTGAAATTTTCATAGCCCATTCGATTGACAAAATTGACTTCTTCGGCTCCCTGTTATGTTAGTTTTTGATTGTATTTTCAAATGTTTTGCATGTGCGTTTTTAAGACATTTGTTTTATTTCGCATTGTTTTAAAGTTAAAATACACTAAAGATGTTGTGTTGAGCTATCAGGTTGAAAATGTAGATTTTGCTCGAGAATGACGAAGGAAACCACAGCTTGCTCAACTTTCGCCGCCGATATGAGTTTTCTGTTGCAGCGATAGGTTCCGTTACGGCAAACGGGACATCTTCAGAGAAGTCAGCGGCCCCTCACCTTAGGAGACCGCTGACTGTTTCGGCAAACAGGACACTTCAGAGAAGTCAGCGGTCCCTCACCTTAGGAGACCGCTGACCGTTTTAGCAAACGAGACACTTCAGAGAAGTCAGTGGTCCCTCACCTTAGGAGACCGCTGAGTCCAACATATTTTGCCTACGTTCAATACAGGGCTAGAAGTCAGCGGTCTCTCACTCTAGGAGACCACTGAGTCTAGCACCTCGCCAATACAGGGCCATAAGTCAGCAGTCTCTCAACCTAGGAGACCGCTGAGTTCAGCGCTCCCTCACTCCAGGAGATCGCTGAGTCGGACGATTAGCGGGCTTGATAAAGAACCTCAGCGACCACTGAGAGTAGGAGACCGCTGAGGTCGATTAATTTTGCGCGATTATAAATAGCGAGCGAGGGTTTTTTTCACAGACACGATTGTTCCAGACGGTGTTTTCTCAGTATTTTTCAGAGTTTCTCTTAGGTTTTGTCTTCTAGTTTTCTCCGAATATTTTAGTGTAGTCATTTCAATTATCGTAATTTTCATTTCAGATTGGAGACTTCAGTCGGTGCAATTTGTCAGATTCAATTCCAGCTTATCTTCGATTTCGATTACAGTAATGAGTTTACTATTTCAACTCTTTATTTATGCTTTATAATTTCTTCTGCAGATTGCTCTCTAGAATTAATGTTAGAAAAGATTAATGCTTTTGTTAGATTAAATTTCGATTCCTACCTAGGGTTTAATTTTTGCATTTTAGTTCTTGCCTAGGGATTAATTTATGTTTAATTATTCTTTCCGTCTAGTTATAAACCATAAACCAATTGATTTACTGCTTTCTGTTTATTTTCTTTTCGCAATACAATAATTTCCCTGCTAAGTTTTCCTTGTGAGACGATATTCGGGTTAGCTTATTTAATCTATTACAACCACGTTTAATTGAGTGCAATTGAGATTAATTAGGTTGAACAAATTTGGCGCCGTTGCCGGGGAAAACTTTAGGCGATTATTTGTATTGTTTTGTATTTGAGTTTATTTTATGTTTATTTCTTTTATTCTTTTGGTACTCGATTATTTTTCTTGTTTCGGTGCGTGTAATCGGTTTGTTAACTGTTGTGTATGCAAGGTCGTAGAAGCTTGAAAAAGAATTTGACACCTTATTTTGACAACATCAATCAACCACACAAGATTTTGATAAGTTTACAGGAAGAAACCGAGTCTAGTTTCAACGAGGTTGACGAACCTTATTTTGAAGAAGAAGTTATTGTACATTCAGAAGAGTCCGGGGGTGATCTGCCAGAAACCAATTGTATTGGACGAAATGGCCAATAATCCTCGATACATGGGAGATTTTGCCCGGCCAACATTTGGAACTACGACATCAGCTATTGTGTTGTCGACTGAAGTGAGAAATTATGACTTGAAGCAGAATCATCTGAATCTGCTACCCTCTTATCATGGGATGGCCAATAAAGATGCCTTGCAATTTGTTCGTGAATTCTGCAGGGTGGTCCAGTTTTTTCCTTTGCTAGCTCTGACTGAGGACCAATTGAAGCTGAAGTGTTTCCCATACACACTGAAGGATAGGGCAAAAACATGGTACCTAACACTTCCACCTAACTCGCTGACTACATGGACGGCTGTATGTGAGAAGTTCATGCTGAAGTACTACCCAAATCATAAGACACAAGAGGTGCGTACGAAGATCATGAATTTCACTCAAGCAACAGATGAACCTTTCCATGAGGCTTGGGAGAGATTTAGAGAGCTACTTCAGCAGTGTCCACATCATTAGATGGCACCAGAGATGTTGTGGCAATTTTATTATGATGGTCTTTTGCAGACAGCTCAGTTTATGGTAGATAGTACTGCCAGTGGAAATATTGCGGTGAAGACGGCCGAGGAATTGAAGGAAATATTTGAAACCCTTGCAGCTAGTTCACAGCAGAAATCTACCCGTACTCGACGTGTTGAAGTGAGTGCAATTGCTGAAAGTCCGAACATGAAATAACAGCTGGCCAACATGATGAGAGAGTTGTAGGAATTGAAGATGAGCAAGTCTGTTATTTCTCCACCTCGACATACACCTGCTAGATAAGAGATTTTTACTGAGCCATGTGGCATTTGTGGAGAGCAAGGGCACAATTCTGAAGAGTGTCAAAGAATGAGAGATCCGACATATGAAGGAGGAGCAGAAGTCTATGCTGCACAAGGGTATCCTCCACGTCAGCAGTTTGATCAAGGCCAAAGTTTCAATCAGAATCAACGACAGCAGAGCTCGGGATGGTAGAATCAGTCTAGTTCTGGGTGGAGGAACCAGAATCAAGGACAAGGCTTAGGACAGAATGATCAATTTCACCCTTCCCAACAACAACAACCTATTCAACAGTATCCCCCTCAGCAGCAGTGGTACCCTCAGCAACAACAGTTTTCCCAACAATTTCAGCCTCCTCAAAAGACTTCCATGGAGGACAGTTTGAGTGCTTTCATGCAGGAAAGCAATCGAGCAAGGGAAGCTCAAGATGCCACTATCAAGCGTCTTGAAATAGCTGTGGGATAGATATCTGGGACTATGAATCAGATGCAGCAGCAACAGCAGTCTGGGAAGATACCGAGTCAAGGACAACAACCTCATCAGGCTCATGCTGTCTCTATCATTAGAGAAGTTACCCCAAATTTCAAGGAAGATGAAATCAAGCCTTACAAGTCGAGCACCAATTTGACCGATCCGTTTCTTTACAAAGCAGATAGAGAGAAGGATCGGTACATATTGTTAACAAGAGGGACACCACGGAGAAGTGGAGAAGCAAAACCGTGAGTGCAATCAAGGCTTCCCAGCTGCCAAATGAACCTATACCACCAGATACCAGTTGAACCACATCAGCTACTACCTAAGCAACATGATCTAGATTGTTTTATCATAAGCATGGACTTGGGTATTGGCGACGAGATCTCAGGCATGCTAGATTTAGGTGCAGCAATTAACCTGATGCCTTTTAGTATATTTGAGAAATTGAGTAATTGTGAATTGAAGCATACGGATATGAAAATAGAATTAGCTGATGGTTCTATTAGTTACCCTCGTGGGATAGTTGAGGATGTCGTGATAACTATGAGTGGTATTAGAGTTTCGGTGGATTTTGTTGTGCTGGAGACCGACAAGGGATTACGGAGTGAGAATGGTTACCTTGTTTTGCTAGGCAGACCTTTTATGGCCACAACTAATACTCGCATTGATGTCAGGTCAGGAAATTTGAGTATGGCGGGATCAGGGCGATCAGTGACTTTCTCTGTGTTCAGTAAGAAGTCAGTAGCTCCTGACCATCTGGTGCAAAATTGCTCCTACGTCAAGATGTTTGAATCGGTGGATGAGGATGATATTGTGCACGAATTCCTGGCTAATCTGCACAGTGAGAATGATATCATTCAGGAATTCTTGGCTAATCTAGAAAAGGAGGATGACATAGTGCATGATTTTCTGGCTGACCTGCAAAGTGAGGAGGAAGTCGAACCGGACATTCAAGTCCGAGTGAAGGGGAGAGCAACACATGCAATGGGTATTAAGTACCCGAGATTGAAATCATCAGCTGCAATCATAAATGATGTGATAATACAGATGAAAAGGCAGCTGAAGCTTCAGTCAGATTTTGGTTAATGGGTGATTTTCCGTTCTTTCCCTTTGTTGTATTTGTTTTGCTTTGTTTTGTTTTATTTTGTTTTGTCTTTGTGTTTTTGTTTTAGGTTGTTGGATAATGCTGCTTGAATGATTTCTCGCTTGGAGCTGTCGTACCCTCAGTGAAGCCTCCTTTTCTCTCTTCTTTTATTGTCAATTAGGGCATTGTTTTCTTTTCTTGTGTGGGGGGAGGTACCCTTTTGGTTTGTTTGTTGTCTTGTCCTCATCAGTCTTGATTTGATTCAAACTGTGGAAGTATTTGGATTGAACATGATGTATTATGCTTTGATTTAATTGATGGTTTGAGGATATTTTTCAGCATTTTTTTTAAGCATTGTGTTTACTTCATAGTTGACTGTGGGGCATTTTTCTGTATGTGAATAATTGAGGTGAAATCCTTGAATGAGAGAAGGAGATGGGAAGTTTTTCTTTATGCGTGGATATCTGTGATTGGTGCTTTGTGTTGTTAAAGTGTAAGTTGAGTCGGGAGGTCTCTGCTCTTCTGGGAACAATGAGCATGGAAAACCAAATGAGGATACTTTAGATGAACTCTAAATATTTCCACATCATGACTTTTGATTATATAACTCGACTCTCTTGCCACTTGTATAAAGAAAATTGTTGTTTGGCTTAATGTATGATCCGAGGGGCTCTACCCCGCTCTCTCCACTTCCTTGTTGAAATGCTTAGGAGAGATGGGTATGGAAAACCACTCTAGGAGACCCAGAATACTCCGGAGGATTTACCTAGTGATTTTTTCCCTGGAGATTGTGTAAAAATGGTTGAATAATGAAAAGAAATTTGAAGTATTAAGTGTGTTAGCACGTTTCATTTCGTGCATCCTATCTTCGCATTTTGGTTTTGAATCGATTGAGTTTATATGCAGAGGGGCAACTCGTTAGTTATGGGGTGAATTGCATTTGGTTAAAGAATGTTGAGAATGTTCTTGCGCTGGATATGAAGTTGAAGCATGATTTGTCATTTTCGATCTGCGTCTTTCTTGTTATGTTTTGAATTAAGATTTGCTTGAAGACAAGCAAGGTTTTGTGTGTGGAGGGTTTGTTATGTTAGTTTTTTGTTGCATTTTCAGATGTTTTGCATGTGCGTTTTTATGACATTTGTGTTGTTTCGCATTGTTTTAAAGTTAAAATACACTAATGATGTTGTGTCGAGCTATCATGTTGAAAATGTAGATTTTGCTCGAGAATGACGAAGGCAACCACAGCTTGCTCAACTTTCGCCGCCGATATGAGTTTTCTGTTGCAGCGATAGGTTCCGTTTCCGCAAACAGGACATCTTCAGAGAAGTCAGCGGTCCCTCACCTTAGGAGACCGCTGACTGTTTCCGCAAATGGGGCACTTCAGAGAAGTCAGCGGTCCCTCACCTTAGGAGACCGCTGACCGTTTCGGCGAACGAGACACTTCAGAGAAGTCAGCGGTCTCTCACCTTAGGAGACCGCTGAGTCCAAGATATTTTGCCTACGTTCAATACAGGGCTAGAAGTCAGCGGTCTCTCACTCTAGGAGGCCGCTGAGTCCAGCGCCTCGCCAATACAGGGCCATAAGTCAGTGGTCTCTCAACCTAGAGACCGTTGAGTTCAGCCCTTGCTCACTCCAGGAGATCGCTGAGTCGGACGATTAGCGGGCTTGATGAAGAACCTCAGCGACCGCTGAGAGTAGGAGACCACTGAGGTCGATTAATTTTGTGCGATTATAAATAGCGAGCGAGGGTTTTCTTTCACAGACACGATTGTTCCAGACAATATTTTCTCAGTATTTTTCAGAGTTTCTCTTAGGTTTTGTCTTCTAGTTTTCTCCGAATATGTTAGTGTAGTCATTTCAATTATCGTAATTTTCATTTTGGATTGGAGACTTCAGTCGGTGCAATTTGTCAGATTCAATTCCAGTTTATCTTCGATTTCGATTACAGTAGTGAGTTTACTATTTCAGCTCTTTATTTATGCTTTATAATTTCTCCTGCAGATTGCTCTCTAGAATTAATGTTAGAAAAAATTACTGCTTTTGTTAGATTAAATTTCGATTCCTGCCTAGGGTTTAATTTATGCATTTTAGTTCTTGCCTAGGGATTAATTTATGTTTAATTATTCTTTCCGTCTAGTTATAAACCACAAACCAATTGATTTACTGCTTTCTGTTTATTTTCTTTTCGCAATACAATAATTTCCCTGCTAAGTTTTCCTTGTGAGACGATATTCGGGTTAGCTTATTTAATCTATTACGACCACGTTTAATTGCGTGCAACTGAGATTAATTAGGTTGAACACTCCCAATGGATCTTCAAGAAGAGGATCAGTTCTCTGAGCTAACATTCCTTCAACCTTTGTCATGAAATTTGACATCTGAGCAGTCAACTTGGCAATAGGATTGTCATTTGTCATCACAGCCACATTTCTTTGAGGATCCCTGGGCTCCGGCCATTGGTGATTGTTAGCCGCCAATTTCAATAATATTTGTTGCAGGAGCATGTCCTCGATCCAAGATATCTTCATGCCCGACTAACAATTCTTTATCGCTCGACTGCATCTAACAAATTCTTTATCGCCACGGAGCATCCATTATAAAACAGCATCACCTTTTCATTGGCTGAAATCCCGTTATTTGGACACTTGCGAAACATCCCCTTGAATCGCTCCCAAGCCTCATAAAAAGATTCTCCCTCCATTTGACGGAATTGTTGAATTTCCGACCTCAGCTTCATCGTCTTGCTTGGTGGGAAGAACTTGTAGAGGAGAAGATCCAACAATCGTTCCATGTAGATACTACATCCGTATCCAAAGAGTGGTACCAAAGTTTGGCTTCATTCCTCAAAGATAAAGAGAACATGCGAACCTTTATGGTGTCATGTGGAACTTGGTTTATCTTGATGGTATTGCAAATCTCCAAGAATTGATGGAGATGAGCGTGAGGGTCCTCTGCTGGTCGGCTGTTTCAACTCTAAACATCTAGAATTGACTCGCAAGAGAACGAGGTCAATGCAGAGCGACAAGTTGACCCAAGTCGTATTCTCAAGGAAGGCTCAACAGGGCTAATGCCACTTGTATTATTCACACAGAAAAGAAATAAACACTCCTAAACATTCTAAACCAGGATTTCAGGGAACAAGAGCTAATCTAATTAATCAAAGCAATAAAAAAATGAACAAAGTAATAACAAGAAAAACAAGAAGAAAGAAAGTGTTAGGGATTAGATTTTTCTAATCGATTTCTCACCAAACTTGTCACTAATCAATTCCATTAATCAATCACGCATAATCAACTTCAACATAAGGCTAACGTCAATAGCTTTCGCATCAATCCGTTAAACCCTAAAGACTAAACTACACGATCAAGATTAATAATCAGACATGCGTTTCCGGTCAATCTAATGTTGAAAGAACCACAATCGAGCAGTAGAATCATCTATCGATCTCATCCACTACTTAGAAATATCGAATAGTGATCAATTATTCAATAAGAAGAAAATCAATTCAATCAACGAGGAATTAATCAAAGAAAAAGCACGAATCGAAAATGATTCGAATATCTAAACCCTAATCAAAGAATAAATCATCGAATTAAAATCCCAAGAATTCACTGATTAAATTACAAGAAATAAACAATGAAGTAATCCTTACAATCGAACGGATGTAATCCTTGGATGATGATCCTCGTTATTCTAGCTAGCCAAAAGAAAAAAGAACGAAAAAGGAAAGAAAATGAAAAGAAATCGTCTACTGCTGTTCGTGCGTGAGAGAAAGTGAGTGTCCGTCCCTTTTGAAAACCCTAGCTGCTAATATATATAAACAAAATGCGTACATGACTTACGCGTCCACCCAGCGCTCGCTCGAACCCACCGCTGGCTGGACCAAAATCTACGAACTTCAATCCAGCGGCCGCTGCATCCCAGCGATGGCGGCGTTCCAGCACGGCGGCATTCCAGCGCTCGTTGCAGTCTAGTGACCGCTGGCTACCGGATTCCAGCACCGGCTGGAATCCAGCGGCCGCTGGGTTGCTGCTGTAGCCCCGGCTGTCTCCTCCAGCTGTGTTCGAGCTGCTGTGGTTGTCGTTCTTCACGTTTTGCTACCGTACTTCTCCAGCTGCTCACATTCAGCGGTCAAGCTTCCAACGGTGGCTGACTTTCAAGCGATCGTTGTACGTTGTCCTTGTCAACGAGCTTCTTTCACAATTTACATGATTTTTCCTTTGTAAACTTGAGAACTTGCACTAACGACATGCAACACCAAAAAGAACAAAACATAACAAAATACGAGAAATAAACACGAAACACAAATGCACGCACACAAACACGAAGAAACAAACATATAAAAACGACACAAATAACGACTAAACATCGGCCTCCAAATTGATTATGTTGCACCATAGATATGAGTGCAGGCTTAAGCTCGAACGAAGTCGCATCAACTCCTGGACCGAAAATTCCTCTTTGTTGCACCACCGGTTAAAACACACCCTTGATAGGGTCTTCAACTTTCTCCTCTGTGCATTCATGAGTTGCTGTAGTTGCTCTTGCAAAGTCCTGATGGTCTCCTCCGTTGTCGGCTCGTGTGGATCCATGTTCTTCTCTTTAGCCCTTTTTCGTGAGTTGTTACGACGACATGTAGCTTCAATCTCCGAATTACAAGGTACCAGTGGCAAACCTTGTGATCTTCTTTGCATACACTACCTGTCGATCACAACAAAAACAATACAAAAAAAAATAGTAATTAGTAAAAATAAAATTTGTCTAAACTAGTATCAAACAATCTAATCGTAATATCACTAGAATAAAAACAATCCCCGACAACGGCGCCAAAAACTTATTCGCTATTTTCTTTCACACCGCAAGTGAACGGGTGCAATTGTGTACAGGGAAGTAAGGTCGTATCCACAGAGATTGTGATTATTCTAGCAAGTACCACTTTCAACTATTAACATACTATTTAGACTTTTGAACTTTTATGTTTGATTGAACTAATGATGCAAATAATTAAATAAAAATAAAATTAAAATTAAACAAAAGCAAAGAAAAATATTTTGGATTAAAGATTAAAAGCGAATATCCTAAGGTTTCGATTTCAGTGAATACTGGAATTCAAATTTAATTCAATCAATCAATTGGTTTGTCAGACTCGACTCTTACTAGGACGATCACAAAATTAGCCTAGACCTACTGTCGTAGTGCATAGACCGTGGATTACATGCAAGAATTGTTGTGTCCAACAATAACTAAACATGCAACTCCTAAAAGTTTCTTAGATCTATTGCCCTCACACAAATCTCAAGATCTTTCGACTATATTGAAGAGTATGTCCTATATTCTAGATCAAGCATCAATTCTCATCTTTCGAATGTTAAATTAACACATCAAATATGCACACAAGATGGCCAATCAAGATAGCATGAAAAGCACGAGAATATAGAAAGCAAAAGAAGGTCCCAATTGATTAATTAAACCAAAATCAAATCCAACAACTACAGGATAAAAATAAAATTAGCTACTCATAATTAGGGTTTCAACAAATAAATAAAACAAAAACATAATTATAGATACTAATTGAAATAACTGAAGTTCGGATTCTTGATCTCGTCTTGAATGTCTTCAATCTTCAATCTCGAATCTTCTCCCGAAAAAGCAAAATAACTAACTAAAGCTTAAAAGAAATCTAAAGAGTAAAAATAATTCAAAGTATATCAAAGATGCAACAACTACAAAAACTAATCTAAGAGGACCTATTTATAGATGGGAAACAAAACCTAATCCCAAAAGGTAACAAAAATAACACATTGGGCACACTAATAGACAGAAACGGCGACCCGAGTTGTGGATCGCCAGTTTGGCCACCATTTTTGCACTTCTTTAGCCATTCCAGAGATTTCCGGCGACCCGGCCAACGGTCGTTGTCTGGGTCGCCGGTTTTGTAAGCATTTTTGGCAGAAACGGCGACCAGGACATCCGGGTAGCCGTTTTTGTCACTTTCACGCAGCAAACTTGTTTTGGCCTGTTCTCCTTCGTTATAACTCCGATTTTGGATCCGTTTTCGCCTACAAACTTCTAACGAGCTGAAATTCATCCCTACATTGCTCAATTTGCAAAACATGCACTTTATTGTTCACGGCTCGTCCCATCTTTCGCTTGTCTTGCTCGATTCTTTAGCTCAATCATCTTTCCTTTTGATCTTGAGTTATCCATTTGAACATGAGCTACTCCAAAACACTCAAATCTACATAAAACACATAAAACTATACCCAAACGTGACATCATAACAAAATTAAGAAAACAAACCAAACAACGTCACATAAGCGCATAATCTTATCAAAATGTGCATACGAAAACCAATTAAAATCATGCAAAATGAGTGTTTATCAATCTCTAAATTAATACACCGATAAATTCATACACTAATTCCCAACAAGAGTTTTCTTTCTCTTCTGCGTATTTATTCGAACAAGTGGCGAGTGTGCTTATAAAGTCAATTTTCTTCTTCTTCTTTGTCTAACACGTTGGCAATACATAACACATATATATATACACCTATATAATATCAAAACTTCAAGAATCAATCAAGCAAAATTACTCAAACTTTCATGAAAACTTCTAACCATAGAACATCTCCTAATTTCGAAAATCACTCTTATAAATGTAATTACGTAAACGTGCATCCGTTGCTTTTAACACAAACTGTCACTGTTATACTTAGCTCAGAAAGTAAAACAGAAAGTAAAAACTGAACCATAAAAGGACACACAGAATGGTAACCCAGTTCGGTTAATCAACCTACGTTTGGGGGGCCACGCCCAAGAGAGAACCAGTCCACTATCGAAAGTTGCAGTTACAAAGGAACTTACTCATACAGGTCTCCAACCTTATGATGCCTATTTACTCACACCCTTCCCGATCTAGCGTGAATTGGTGATTGTAAGTGCACCACTCACAATCTAAGCTCAAGCCGCAACTTGACACTCAACCCTCTTACAAGTGTTTATCTTTGAAAATAAACGCTCTCAAGAATACAATGAAAATACTATGAAAGTATAACGCTATGATGATGAACAATAGCAGCGGCAGCCCCCCTTCAAAGTATCTTGGTGTAGATATATATAGGTCTTGAGAAACCCTAGATATGCTCTCTACCTCATTTGCCCTAGTTTCCTTACGCATGGAAACTTCCTTTGAAGATATGCCTTGTGGAACAATTAAGTATATCTACAATATAACATCTTTTCCGCGTCAAACATGAATAAGGAAAATATCTCCGCAAAATCCGCATAACTATGGAAAGACTCTTTTAGATCTGTTCCATTATGTTCCACAACGAACTAGCTCAGACTGAAGCACAGAAACCAATTTCTGTCGTCACACAACTCAACAACACTTCAGTCAATTATATTTCTACATAAACTTGCCAACTTCAATTGAGCTACCAGCTTGAATCTAACAATCTCCCCATTTGGCATTTATATTGACAAAACGTCATAGCATTAAACCGAAATATCAGAGCATGAAAGATCTCCATACCGCACAATAGCAGAATCAACATGGAGATGATGAAGCTCCCTCTTAAACTCAAACGGGAACAAGAACTATTTCCTCTTGAAACTCAACTCCCCCTTAAGCCAAACAATGGGAGACTGAATAACTTAACTTCTTGAAATGAAACTCCCCCTCAAGCAAACATTAGGAAAAACTTCAAAAACTTTCATTACTTAACGGCAGCGGAACAAAAATAAGGAGACACACTCCTTAATACCAGCAAAAAACAACCAAAAACCATCAGCAAAAACCAACAAAAACTACTACTTACTCCCCCTTTTTATCTCACAGAAATGACAAAAAGTAGGAATCCAAACCAAAACAAATCTACAAAGTAGGAGAGACAGAACCCGCCTTCTGCATCTGATTTATGGCCCGAACATAACTATCTTCTTCAAAATCTTCAGCCTTCTCAGAACCAGATTCCTCATCACCAAGATCCAGATCCTCATCTTTTTCCTCTTATTTAGTTTCTGTGCCAGAAAAATTAGGCTCAGCATCTGCACAGGCTCTTGAACCTTTGAAGGTCATCTTTCATCTTCAGCAGCAACATCTGGAACAGTAGCATCATAAATCAAGGATGCTATAGAATCTTGACGCATCTTCAAATATCTGATAGTTTTGCCAAGAGAGGCAAATTCACGACGGAGCTCGCGAAGCATGCGTTCAGAGAGAGCATGAGCTTTAGGCAAGGAATGCTCAGAGACTGGCACAGACAACTTGAACTGAGGCTTCATATGAAAAGCAAGACCAGAGATGTCCTTAAAGTGATTCACCTCATTGAACAACTTCTCGTTGAACCTGAAAGGCTTAGGTTCATCACTCCAGATGTCACCATCACGAACCACATCTGGATACTGAGACTGCACAATTCCAAAGATCAGACCGGGAAAACCCAAACACTTCGCCTTCTTTAAATCATCAGCCCTTTCGCAGCTTGATCAAGGCTAACTTCTCGATCAACTAATGCATTCTCTTTACGATCAACGAATGCACTAATGATAGCAGGATTAAAATCGAGGTACTTACCACGGACATACACCTTGAAACGCTCTGGAGAAGTTGGGTCCTTGATACTCTTGGACATGCTGCAGTAGAACTCCAACACCACAGCTGGCACAAACCTTCACACAGGTTATATGGTTTGATCCCAGTTGGCATCCCTCAATCTTTCAACAAGTCCAGTTCCTTCGATGGACTCCTTCTTCACATACTTCTCCATAATGAGTTTCTTCTGAAGCATAATTCCCCAAGACTCACGATGATGATCTGACTTGAACACAGATGGGTCAGATCCACCATGGAGATGAATAGGCACTCTTGAAACACCAGCAGAGCGAGGAGGAGTGGCCTCCCTTGAATTTCCAGCATCACTATCCAGAGCATTTTCAGAGCCTGACTCAACGACAACTACAGGCTTCTGTTTGCGAGTGCTCTTTGTCATAGGTCGAAGATCGTCCACCTTTGCCTTTCCTTTCCCCACCTTAGCAGCTTCTTCCAAAGTTTTCTTCAGCAATTGAGACCTCGTATGCTTTGTCGGATTGGGCTCACGAATTTGCAGGGGAGGGAGAATAACCCTAGCTTTATTTCTTGGCTTCTGAGGCTCAGGATTTTTTCAAGCACTTCATTTAGTCTACAAATCCTTTTTCTTCGACCCAGCAACTTCTTTTGCTGGCTCAACCACTAGAACATAATCTTGCTTCTGAGCCTGGACATCAACAACAACTTCAATTGACGGTGCTTTCTGGCCAACATCAATACCAGCAGCACCATCTTTCTCAGCAACCCGTTCAAAAACAGGTATCACCTTCGGAATAGATACTTGAGACTTTTCACGGCGAGATCCGCCATGGGAACCGGCGGGCTTGCGAAACAATGACCCGGAACGAGCAGGCTTTTGAGGAATAGCCTTCATCGCTTTTGGTGTACCTTTCACCTTCTTCTTTTTAATTCTCTCTCGCCGGTCTTCTTAAGCATTCATTCTCGCTCTCGCTTTGTGACTACTTTCTCTCAAGCCTTTGTTGCTGTGTTCGATTTATTTTTTATCTCTTATCCATGGCGTCTAGTATATCTGCAGTTTCGAGAGACTCTCAACAGTTCTCTGATGATTCGATGGAGAGAACTTTCTCTGATATTCCCGCTGAGTCAGATGCTCCTCACAGGGGAGAAAGAGAGCCATCTCAGAGTCCTCATCTGAGAAAGAGACTCCCCTGAAGACTTTATCTCCGTCTCAGGAGGTTGCTGCTGATTCCAATCATAGGAGATCTGATTGGTCTTTGGACGAAGATACACACGATTAATGATATAACAAGCAGTACTCATTGCTTCAGCCTAAAATCGATCGGCAACATTTTGAGCTGCTAACATGGTGCGCATCATCTCTTGCAATGTGTGATTTTTTCTCTCTACAACCCCATTTTGTTGCGAGGTTTTTGAAGCAGAAAACTCATGCACAATTCTTTTCTCATCACAAAAAGTTTCAAACTCACCCTTTTCAAATTCTTTACCATGATCACTCCTCATCCTTCTTAAGGGAATACATTTTGTTGGGAAAATTATAAGGTTTTGATTTGATACCATAACCCAACTGATTCTCCAACCGAATAGATGATCGCTGCAACCTAAGTAGTATTTTCCAGCTCGCCTGTTTGAGCTTTAGATTTTCTAGGTTTACAGGTTAAGAAAGTGGAAGATAACAATCGACCCAGCTGTGTCTACAGCAGGAGTCAACAAGCGGAAGACAACAGTCGACCCAGCTGTGTCTACAGCAGGAGTCAGCTAGCGGAAGACAGCAGGAGTTAACCTTCAGCTGAGTCCTCCAGCAGAGCATAATCAAGCTAAAGAGAATTCGAGCTGAGTTCAAAACACAGCCGGTCCAGCTGTACAGAACAAAGGGAACTAACTCTGAAGACATCAATTCAAGTCAGTTTACCCAATCCAGCTCTGAATTCAAAAGCCAGCTCCAAAAGCAGAAGAACCCGGCGTCAGAGGAAGTCAACATGCCTCGACCAATGAGGGATTGCCGAATCAGCATCCTAGACTTCAGGACCTAGGATGTGACACGAATGAAGACAGGTGCAGATTTGCCCAACGGCAGATCTCGAATTTAAGAAGAGTAGGTAAGATTCAAACGGCTCCTCCAATGGCTAGTCTTGAATCTCTACCTATATAAACCCGTCTTCAACCTCAGGATCAAATACGAAAAACCCTCTACAAGCTTTCATTCTCTGAAATCATCAATCTTTCAAAAGCTCTCTCAAGCAGTTCTACAAAGTTCAAAGAACCCTTCATCTTAAGCTTAGATTTCGAACGAGTTCATCATACTCTAAAGTTCTTAATTGTAAGAACTCGTTCACAGTTGGAACCCCAAACCAAACCCCTCTTTACCAAGAAAGGTTAGGTCAAGGTTACGCTTGCTCAAAGTGTGTAATTCGAGTGGATAGGTTCATCAGTACCCGGAAACTGAAGGTGTAGGCTTGACAGTGCCCGCAAACTGTTGGAACACAGCTCGGGTTAGAGTTGTGAAGTTGCTTGGTACTTGGAAACCAAGTGGTAGTGAATTACCAGTGAACCTGGTCGTGGACGTAGGAGGTGTTACTCCGAACCACGTAAAAACTCGTGTACTTTTTACTTTCCTTTTAAATTCAGTTTTGTACTAACTCTTTCATTACATTGCATATTTGATCAAAACTGCATACGCAGCTGCTCTCCAAAGACAGCTGTGTCTCTCAGAAAGTTGCACAACTTAACTAAGCTGAAAACATAAAGTTAATCTTTTCAAGCTGAGTTTTTCTAAGTAACCGAGCTAAGTTTTGAAACCACCACATTCCGCACCGCCAGCTGAGTTATTTACGCAGCTGACCCTCCTCAGCTGGATCAATAACTGAGCTCATCAACTCTGTTATTTAACTTGAAAAAGTTTTCAAAAATCTATTTGGTGTATTCACCCCCCCTTTACACCAAATACCTAGCTCAGGGACCATGAATTGGTATCAGAGCAGTGGTTCAACAGACCACCGTTTCTGTATCAAGAGATCTCTCTTGACAATCTGTCAGTGGTCATCTGAACTGATCCTCTTTGTGAAAAACTCATAATATTACATACTACATATTTCTATGAATTCTTATCTTAACAGAAATCTTCCTACCTTCTCGGTAGACGATTATACAATATGGAAGTTCAGACTGAAGAGCTTTCTCTGTGCGCATCACGATATGATGTGGGACGTCATAACAGACGGACTCATCATCATCTGCAAACCAGGGAACGAGCTTGTCCCAACTCAAGATGGCGAACAACCAAGATATCAGCTCATTCCCAAGCCAAAGGGTGAGCTTACCTCAGAAAAAAGGAAGCAGGCTGGACTAGACAGCTTCGCGAGGAACACCATATCCTCAACGGTCTCCAATGCCTACCTCAGCAAAATCATCAACTGCGAAACAGCAAAGGAGATGTGGAAAACCCTAGCAAAACTATGTGAAGGGTCGGAAGAGATTAAGGAAAACAAATTCACGATTGCATGCCAGAAGTTTGATATCTTCAAGCAGCTGGTCAACGAGTCCATCGAAGGGATGGAACTCAGATTCTTCAATATAGTGGTGGAAATAGAAACCATCAGAACTGGGAAATACACCCAGCGAGAAAAGAATCTAAAAGTTCTTTCAGCGCTCACAGCTGAATGGAACACCTATAAGGTGGTACACCAAAGTCGAAGTGACTTAGGTGATCTTTCAACAGAAAGATTATATTCCCTGCTCAAAGCCAACGAATACAACTTGAAGATTACTATGAAAGAATCTTCAAGTAATCAGAATGATGGAGAGCTGACACCTGCAACAAAGGAGATTGCGTTCAGAGCCAACTCTGAAAAATCCGCATACATACAGTCAGCTGAGTCATCGAAGAAGGATAAGAAGAACATGAGCAAGGAAGAGCTACTTGAAGAAATAGCTATGCTGGTCAAAAACTACAACAGACTCAACACCAACAAGGGCAAATACAAGAAGTTCGCAAGAACTTACAGAGATAAGTACGCAGCAGCTGATGAGAAGTCAGCTGACAAACAAACAGAAGAAGGTTGCTTCAACTACAAGGAACCAGGACACTACCGGCTAGATTGTCCAAAGGTGTCCAAGAAAGACAAAGACCAACTGAAAGCTAAGGCAGCTGACTGAAGGAGAGCTTACATCGCCGATGAGGAATCAGAGTGCAACAGAATGGATGACAACATGCCATTTTCATACTCGGAAGAAGAAGCACTGATGGCCCATGATGAATCTGATTGGGATACATGCTTCATGGGACAAACTGACGGCATCGATGAAGATGAGGTAATGTCTCGAACTCAAAATCTATCTAACCTCTCACCATCACACGAATACTCTACACAGGTTTCAGAATCAGGGCTACCTGATTGGAGTCAAGTAGAGAAAGTAATGAACGATTGCAAGGAACTTCAAGAGATCCTTGATGTCATTATGTGTGAGAATGCCGAGCTCAAAGCGGAACTGGAAAAGACAAAGGTATCAGAAATAGCTGATACAACTCAGCTCCAACAGGAAGTTGTTTCACTAAAAGACAAAATAGTGAAACAAGATCAGCTGATGAAGGAATTCTACTATGAGAAGAAACAACTGATGGAAGATTTGGAAAAGGTCACAGCTGAATCGGAAAAGAAGTCAGCTGAGATAATTGAGCTGAAGAGCACCGAAGAGGTACTATCTAAGAAAATAGTAGCTCTCATCAAAGCCACTTCAACAATGGACGAGATCATTAGTGCTCAACGTCCAGCAGTACTCAAAGCGGGACTGGGATACAATGAACCAAAGGACGTCTCAAACATTGCATCCACAAGTAGAACAAAGGTAATGTTTGTACGGGCAAAAGAACATCCAACCCCAGCAACTCAACATCAACCATTGAGAACACAGCAGGCGTCAGGAAGACCAGCTATGAAACATTCTCAAGTTCCGTCAAGGACACAGCAGGCATCAAGAAGGCCAGCTGTGCGACAACCTGAAGCCCAACTCAAACAAGAATGTGCTCAACCTCAACAAAGACAACAGACTGAATTTTACAGATACCAGCAACAACAATAGCACGTTGAACGATATCAACCGAGATATCAGAGATATCCAGCTGAATATCACTCATATGAGTACTAGCTGGATAATCATTTCCAGCCACAGTATGACATGAGACAGCAGAGACAAAGAAATGTCTCAGCTAGGCACACAGTTGGAAACCAAAAGAAATCAAGACATCAAGACAAGAAGACACTGAGATCAAGACCTTGCCAACAATAATCGAAGAACATAAAGAATGTGTATATCGACTTAGCTGGAAGAATTATCAGATCATATGACCCAATTCGAGTCATCAAGCAGATCTGGGTCGTCAAAGGATCTCTGTCTAACCCTCAATGACCCAATTAAAACTGGGTACCTAAATTTTGATCTTTTTCTAGGTTGCAAGGAATCGACGCATCACTGAGGAGTCGATGAGAACGCTATGGTACTTGGACAGTGGATGCTCCAAGCACATGACGTACTTAAAGCATCTACTCCAGGAGTATATCGAGTGACCAGGCCCACAAGTAACATTTGGTGACAACTCAAAAGGCCTAACCAAAGGTTACGGTACATTTAAAACTAAATATGTTATAATCCCAAATGTTTCTTATGTACAAGGATTGCAACACAACTTGCTTTCCATTAGCCAATTCTGCGACAACGGTTTTTCTGTCAAGTTTGATGCACAGGGATGCACAGTGAAGAACAGGGAAACCAAGCAGATACTACTAAGAGGGAAAAGAGAAGGAAATATGTATTTTGCTGACTGGAACAGCAGCCCTCCGGAGACTTGTCTTGTATCGAAAAGTAGCACTGAAGTCAGCTGGCAGTGGCACAGACGGCTGAATCATCTCAACTTCAAGACAATCAACAAACTGGCTAGGAACCAGCGCGCTAATGGAATTCCAGATCAAGTATATGAGAAAAGTCATATGTGCAGCGCGTGTCAACAAGGAAAGCAGACAAGAATTTCATTCTCTCTCAAGCCAGTTCAGTCAACTGATCGAGTACTTCAACTCCTTCACATGGATCTTTTTGGTCCAGTTACTCCAGCAAGCTTCAATGGTAGAAAATATACTCTGGTCGTAGTGGATGATTTCTCAAGATTCACATGGGTATCATTCATGTACCAGAAGAGTGAAACCAGGACTAAGCTGCCTATCCTGCTGGAAACTATTTATGATTACTGCGAGAAGAACGGAGTTCAACATCAAACATCTGCAGCACGCACACCTCAGCAGAATGGTGTAGCAGAGAGAAGGAACAGAACACTCAAAGAAGCAGCTACCTCAATGCTAGCCAGCTCTGTCATTCCAAAGAAGTTCTAGGCTGAAGCAATCAACACAGCATGCTTCACTCAGAATCGCTCCCTACTCACATCAAGGCAAGGAAAGACACCGTATGAGCTATGGAACAACAGAATACCATACATTGGATATTTCAAGGTATTCAGATCCAAATGTCATATCCTAAACCATGGAAAGACACAGCTCAAGACGTTCGACGAAAAGACTGACCGAGGAGTATTCCTTTGTTATTATGCTGTGAGTAAAGCATACAGAGTCTTTAACAGAAGAACTCAAACAGTCGAAGTAACTCCACATGTTACCTTTGACGAAATATCTTTCGAATATAGAGACTCTATCAAACGAAGAAACGAATGAGAATCTTCAAGACAGATTCAAACAAGAGCTCAAGAAAATCGAATAAGGAATCTGGCCGAACCACTAATTTGGGATGATGAGCCAGAGGAGGAACTTCAAATCAACGGGGAAGCTCCACTAGCTGGAAATCCAGAAGAATCTTCAACGCCAAATCATGGGGGAACGCCATCAGCTGGAAATCCAGACACAGCTGAATCCCCTGCTCCATCTCCAGCAGAGCCTCTACAGAAGTCACCTCAAAATCCAAATCAAGGAGAATCAATCTCTCAAGACTTAACTCCTAAGCTACTCCAAAACAGACGAAATTTAGCCACTTCAAGCATCAATCAATTGGAAGAAGAAATTCGCAAAAGGAGAAGATGGATTGAAGATCATCCATCATCAGCAATCATTGGAGAACCATCTGACCAAGTCAAAACCAGAAGCTCAGCTGCTCAAGCTTCATCGGATCATCAAGAAGCAGTTGACACAGCTCAACTCTCAGTAGAGCTAGAACTGACGGTCTATGATGAAGATACAGCTCTAATGGCGTGTTACGTAGCTCAAGTGCCAAAGCCTCAATCAATTCTTGAAGCTTTGAAGAGCGTGCCTTGGACTAACGGCATGCAAGAAGAGCTGAACGAATTCCTCAGAAATTGTGTCTGGGAATTGGTCGACAGACCTGAATAAGTCAAAGTCATAGGACTCAAATGGATATTCAAGAACAAATTGGATACCCTGGGAGTCATCATCAGAAACAAAGCTCGACTGGTTTCCAAGGGCTACACTCAGCAGGAAGGAATTGACTTCGAAGAATCATTTGCTCCAGTAGCGCGATTGGAAGCAATCAGACTCTTTCTCGCCTATGCAACACATCACAAATTCAAGGTCTATCAAATGGATGTGAAGTGTGCATTCTTAAATGGAGAAATCAAAGAAGATGTCTACGTTGAACAACCTCCAGGATTTGAAGTAGAAGGAAATAAAGTCTACAAGCTAAAGAAGGCGCTTTATGGATTGAAGCAAGCACCTCGAGCTTGGTATGACACTCTGCCAAATTTCCTTGTATCCAAAGGATTCAAGAAGGGCTCAGTAGACAAAACCCTCTTCACCATCAAGTCAGGAGAAGACATCCTGGTTGTTCAAATTTATGTAGACGATATCATCTTTGGATCAAGATCAAACTTCTTATGCCAAAGATTTGGAGAGATGATGTCAGAGCAGTTCCAAATGTCCATGATGGGAGAAATGAGTTTCTTCCTAGGACTTCAAGTCAAGCAATCAGCAGAAGGGATTTTCATAAATCAATCCAAATACGTGAAAGACTTGATCGTCAAGTATGGAGTTCAATCCAGCAGAACTGTAAAGATTCCAATGAACACCAACTGGAAAATTGAACCAGGAACTGAAGGGAAGTCAGTTGATTCCAGCAAATACAGAGGGATAATCGGTTCTCTGCTGTATCTAACAGCAAGTCGTCCAGACATCTCATTCGCAGTCGGAGTATGTGCCAGATTTCAAGTTGATCCAAAGGAAGCACACATGCAAACAACCAAGAACATTCTCAAATATCTTAAAGGAACTCAGAATGTTGGGCTGTGGTACCCAGCTGAAGACAATCTACAGCTGACTGGATATTCAGACTCAGACTTCGCTGGAGATCGGCTGGACAGAAAATCAACTTCAGGAACTTGTCAGTTCTTAGGAAGTAAGTTGATTTCATGGTTTTCAAAGAAGCAAACGTGTGTTGCAACCTCCACAACAGAAGCAGAATATATGGCCGCTGGAAGCTGCTGCTCACAAATTCTCTGGCTGAAACATCAGCTGGATGACTATGAAGTGAAAATTGGACAAGTTCCAATTTTCTGTGATAGCTCAAGTGCGATTGCTATTTCAGAGTATCCAGTACTTCACACAAGATGCAAGCATGTGGACGTACGCCATCATTTCATCAGAGATCACGTGGAAAAGAAGGATGTGATTGTTGAGAAAATTCACACAGACATACAGCGGGCTGATATACTCACAAAGCCGCTGATAGAAGCAAGATTCAAAATGTTGTGCGGATTACTTGGATTACTCAACCCAGATGATGCTTCACCCAGCTGAATGGAAGCAGACCCAGCTGAATGGAAGCAGATCCAGCTGAATGGAAGCAGACCCAGCTGAATGAAAGCAGACAGCTGGAATTCAGAATCGACGTCACTGGTATCAGCTGAGAAAGAATCCAGCTAAACCAGATGCTGAAATTGAAGGATTATTCAGCTGAGGGGGAACCAGCTGGAACAACGATCACCCAGCACACCCACTCAACCGAGGTATCAGCTGATCATTGCAACAATATTAACTACACCTACTCAAGCTGTTTTCAGTCAAATCATATCTTGTCATGTCTAATCAAATTTATTTAAAAGTCTGAAAAGAACTGAATCATGGGGCAAAAGTCAAAGTGCCCCAACCATTCTCTCTCACGCATTAACTCGCAATTTCTAAACAAGAAATTGACATCACGCGAGAATCTCTCCCAGTCGTAGATCTTCGTATCAATCGACAAATCTTGATCGTCTATTCATCAAGAAAGCTATATAAATATGCTAGAAGAGATACGTAAAACATTGCATCAATCCTAAAAAGTTTTTCAGCATTCTTTCTCATTTCCATCAATTGGTATTATCTGTTTCTACTAACCAAAGTTGCAGAGAAAGAACATGGAATCTAGAAAGATATCTCCCGAAGCCGATCAAACTTGAAGAATCTGTCAAAGCTTCAAGATAAGAGTTGCTTAACTCTCAGGAACCTCAAGAAGACAGAGTTCCAGGAGAAGGTGAAGCCCATCGATAGATCCAGTCCAACGCAGTGAGAGACTGTAAAGCTCAAGAACGTCACTCACCAGGAAGGTGCAGAAAACTTCCTGGGAATGTCAAAGGAAAAAGACCTCCTCCGCCCCACTGTTTCTCTCAAAATAAAAGAGAGAACGGGACATACAACTCCCTGGGATGAAAAATCAACGTCAACACACCAGGACCAGATGTTGATAAAGCCAGAGTCTTCAAGAGCAGTCGTGTCAAAGCTCTTGCTCCACCACAGGAGGCACAGAAAAAGATGCAGGAGACAAAGCAGCATGCATCTATTTCCGTCCCAGCTGGGAATCGGAAACAACTTGAGGAGACAAAACATGCTGAAGCACCGTCTTCAAATAGAAGACTCAAGTCAAAGGTGCTCAGTCAGTCAGCCGAGAAGTCAGCTGATATTATGAGAGAATTCGTAACGACTCTCCGAGGAGCAGAAGGCCCACAAGCGGTGGTTTATCACGATGGAGAAGAAGTTCATGCGCCTGCGTGAACATCGTCATCATCAATGCCACAACGACGTATTCCAGCTGATCAACCAAGCTTAAACCCCAAGACAGATGGAATACTTCAACCGCATTCTCCTCAGTTTCCTTCAGCTCAACAGGGACACCAGCTTCGAGATCTTCCGATGAAAGATGCTCAAGCCCCTGCATCAAGATCAAATGAAAGACATCACCCAGCCAATGATCACCTGCAGTTGGATGATGATGATATGAGCTGAACCCAATACCCACCACTTCGAAGTGGAAGGGGAATACTCAAGTCCCTCAAGTGCTGAATAAGACTTTCTCATTCAATCTAAGAAGTCTGAAGAAGCAAAATTGCAAGGAATGAAGTTGTGCCCGACTCAGAATATGTTATATCCAGTGCCAACTCATCCCTCCAAGCACTCAGCTGGACCGCCCCAGCTGAATCAGGCCAAGGACGCTGTGTCTGCAATCACAGCTAAGGCTAATGCTACTGAAGAAGAGCCAGCTAATACAACAGCTGAGCCACCTAGACTCCAAACCTCGCTGCTCAGAGCTGAAGACCACAGTTTCGCCAAACTAAAACATCGCAACAGCCGATGGTATATCTCTCCCACCCTGTTTTGATCATGCCAAAAAGGAGGAAGTAAGGGGGAAGAGAATGAGACAAAGGAGGCAAACTGTTGAGCTAGAGGAACCAGCTGAATCAGAATCAACTGGAGAAGAGACGAGTCAAAAGAAAGAAGCAACGGATACAAAAGAGAAGACCCAGCCAACTGGGATTAAGGATTGAAGACTGAAGATTTTTTTTCTCTCTTTCTTTTTCCTGTGTTATAATGTATTTTCTTACATTAATAAAACACAAGTTTTTCTGCGTCATAAGTTGTCTCAGTTAGGTTTTGGCATCATCGAAAAGGGGGAAATTGTTGGGAAAATTATAAGGTTTTGATTTGATACCATAACCCAACTGATTCTCCAACCGAATAGATGATCGCTTCAACCTAAGTAGTGTTTTCCAGCTCGCCTGTTTGAGCTTTAGATTTTCTAGGTTTACAGGTTAAGGAAGCGGAAGACAGCAGTCGACCCAGCTGTGTCTACAGCAGGAGTCAGCAAGCGGAAGACAGCAGTCGACCCGGCTGTGTCTAAAGCAGGAGTCAGCTAGCGGAAGACAGCAGGAGTTAACCTTCAGCTGAGTCCTCCAGCAGAGCATAATCAAGCTGAAGAGAATTCGAGCTGAGTTCAAAACACAGCCGGTCCAGCTGTACAGAACAAAGGAAACTAACTCTGAAGACATCACTTCAAGTCAGTTTGCCCAATCCAGATCTGAATTCAAAAGCCAGCTCCAAAGGCAAAAGATCCTGGCGTCAGAGGAAGTCAACATGCCTCGACCAATGAGGGATTGCCGAATCAGCATCCTAGACTTTAGGACCTAGGATATGACACGAATGAAGACAGGTGTAGATTCGCCCAACGGCACTCGAATTTAAGAAGAGTAGGTAAGATTCAAACGGCTGCTCCAACGGCTAGTCTTGAATCTCTACCTATATAAACCCGTCTTCAACCTCAGGATCAAATACGAAAAACCCTCTACAAGCTTTCATTCTCTGAAATCATCAATCTTTCAAAAGCTCTCTCAAGCAGTTCTACAAAGTTCAAAGAACACTTTATCTTAAAGTGTTTCTAGTTCAGAAACTGCTTAGTTTTTCGTCTGATCTCTAGGCCAAAATCTTTGTATATCTTAAGCCTAGATTTCGAACAAGTTCATCATACTCTAAAATTCTTAATTGTAAGAACTTGTTCACAGTTGAAACCCCAAACCAAACCCCTCTTTACCCAAAAAGGTTAGGTCAAGGTTACGCTTGCTCAACGCGTGTAATTCGAGTGGATAGGTTCTTCAGTACCCGGAAACTGAAGGTGTAGGCTTGACAGTGCCCGCAAACTGTTGAAACACAGCTCGGGTTAGAGTTGTGAAGTTGCTTGGTACTTGGAAACCAAGTGGTAGTGAATTATCAGTGAACCTGGTCGTGGACGTAGGAGGTGTTACTACGAACCACGTAAAAACTCGTGTGCTCTTTACTTTCCTTTTAAATTCAGTTTTGTACTAACTCTTTCATTACATTGCATATTTGATCAAAACTGCATACGCAGCTGCTCTCCAAAGACAGCTGTGTCTCTCAGAAAGTTGCACAACTTGACTAAGCTGAAAACATAAAGTTAATCTTTTCAAGCTGAGTTTTTCTAAGTAACCGAGCTAAGTTTTGAAACCACCACATTCCGCACCGCCAGCTGAGTTATTTACCCAGCAGACCCTCCTCAGCTGGATCAATAACTGAGCTCACCAACTCTGTTATTTAACTTGAAAAAGTTTTCAGAAATCTATTTGGTGTATTCACCCCCCCTCTACACCAAATACCTAGCTCAGGGACCATCACCTTTTTCCAGTTCCAACTTAAGACATAGAATTTTGAAGTACTGAAATGCTTCTGACTTGTCGCGAAGAAATTCCACCCAAGTAAACCTTGAAAAGTCGTCTTCGCGCACGAGGACATAGCTTTTCTTTCCTATGCTTTCAGTTGGCATTGGTCCCATGAGATCCATATGCATGAGATCAAGTATCTGGGACGTACTGATACTTTGAACTCTTTTGTGACCAACATGAACTTGCTTGCCTATTTGACAGGGACCACACACCTTCTCAGCATCTATTTGAAGTTTTGGAAGATCACGAACAACTTCAACCTGAATTAGCTTCTTGATGTTCCTAAAACTGGTGTGTCCCAGTTTCTGATGCCAAATTCCTGTCACAGACTTGTTAGCTCGAAAGTAAACTTTAGTTGGACAAGCGATGTAACAATTATCACTTGATCGATTTCCAATCAAATAATCGACCCCATTTCGAGTAACCAAACACTTGGATTTAGTGAAACTGACAGACATACCTTCATCACATAACTGACTGATACTTAGGAGATTAGCTTTAAGACCATCAATGAGGTAGACGTCATTTAGAGAAGGCATACCGGGGATGCTCAAAGTTTCTTTTCCAACAATATTCGATTGAGTTTCATCACCAAATGTAACATGATCGTTGGTGACCTTTAAAACATTGCATAGAAATTTGGAATTTCCAGTCATGTGCCTAGAGCAAACACTATCCATGTACCACCTGTTATTAGTTCTTGCCCAAAGAGATGTGTGAGCAACATAAGCTTTATAATTCCGGTTGGATCTCGACTTTCTTCTTCCATAATTCATGGTTCTTCTTTTATTAGCCAAATAGAATATGCATTTGGGCCTGATATGACCTATACGACCACAGTAATGACAAACATGAACAAAATGATCATTATAACCATGATTAATATGAAACTGTCCTTGATGTGGGAACTCAAAACCTGAGTTCTGAGCTGGCCTTCGAGCCTGATGACTTGGATCAACTTTTCTTGCAGAATTAGTCTTCTGACCTTGATGTTGAGCTTCTGGATGATTACCATACTCTTTATCTTTGGCATGGACAAAAGTCCTTTGTTTGTTCGCATCAATTGGTTGCCATTGGTGATTCTCATATCCAAGACCTACTTTGCTTGAAGACGCTTGCCCTGTCTCCAGAATGTGATCTAGCTTCTTGGTTCCACTTGTCATTATCTTGACGACTTTATTAAAGTGGTCTAGCTCTTTCATTTTTCTCACATTATCTTCTCTAAGATGAGAAACCTCTGTAATAAGAGCATCATTGGTAGATTTCAAGTTATCTCTTTCTTGACAAGCTTCGATAACTTGAACTTTTAAGATGTCCCTTTCACGAACAACTTCGTTGATCTTCTCCTTCAACTGATTGTTTGCACTTCCAGCTTCTTCACATTTTGATGAGAATCTCAAAACTTTTGATCATCTCGTCTTCATCTACTTCATCTTCTCCGCTATCATCGATCTCATCTTCCGGAGTAGTGCTAGAGACTTGGATTTTAAAAGAATGAATGGTAGCAACATTTGCAGTCTTATCTCCTTCTTCCTCACTGCCACTATCATCAGTCTCGTCATCACTGTGAGTAATATTATATGACTTTTTCTATCTCTTTAAGAAGCTTGGACATTCGCTTTGAATGTGTCCATATCCATCACATTCAAAGCATTTCGGACCAGATTTTAAAGTGCCTGATTTTTCACCTTTGTCCTTGAATTGAGGGCTAACTGTGCTTCTCTTTGATGAGATTTGTCCTATTCCTTTCTTTCCTCGTTTCTTGAAAAATTTACTGTAGTTCTTAACCAGCAAAGCCAAGGTCTCTGCAATCTTTTCTTCATCCATAAGCTCAGATTCTGACTCAGGATTCCAATTATGAGCTACGAAAGCTAAATTGTGTTTTCCAGCTCGCCTGTTTGAGCTCTAGATTTTCTAAGTTTACAGGTTCAGGAAGCGGAAGACAGACTAAGACCCAGCTGTGACTACAGCAGAAGTCAGCTAAGGAAGCGGAAGACAACAGACGATCCAGCTGTGTTTACAGCAGGAGTCCACTATCAGCTGAGTCTTCCAGCTGAGCTGAGTTCAAAGCAGAGCATGATCAAGCTGAAGATTATTCGAGCTGAGTTCTAAACACAGCTGGTCCAGCTATACAGAACAAAGGGAACTAACTCTGATGACATCACTTCAAGTCAGTCTGCCCAATCAAGCTCTGAATTCAGAAGCCAGCTGCAATGGTAGAGATCCCGGTGTCAGAGGAAGTTAACTTGCCTCGACCAATGAGGGATTGCCGAATCAGCATCCTAGACTTCAGGACCTAGGATGTGACCAAATGAAGATAGGTGCAGAATCGCCCAACGGCAGATATCGAATTTAAGAAGAGTAGGTAAGATTCAAACGGATTCTCCAAAGGCTAGTCTTGAATCTCTACCTATGTAAACCCGTCTTCAACCTCAGGATCAAATACGAAAAACTCTCTACAAGCTTTCATTCTCTGAAAATCTCAAACCTTCAAAAGCTCTCAAGCAGTTCTACATAGTTCAAAGAACACTTTATCTTAAAGTGTTTCTAGTCCAGAAACTGCTTAGTTTTTCGTCTGATCCCTAGGCAGAATTTATTGTATATCTTACGCCTAGATCTTGAATGAGTTCATCTAACTCTAAAGTTCTTATGTGTAAGAACTAGTTCATAGTTGGAACCCCAAACCAAACCCCTCTTTATCCAGAAAGGTTAGGTAAAGGTACGCTTGCTCGAAGCGTGTAATTCGAGTGGTTAGGTTCTTCAGTACCCGGAAACTGAAGGTGTAGGCTTGACAGTACCCGTAAACTGTTGGAACACAGCTCGGGTTAGAGTTGTGAAGTTGCTTGGTACTTGGAAATCAAGTGGTAGTGAATTGCCAGTGAATCTGGTCGTGGACGTAGGAGGTGTTACTCCGAACCACGTAAAAATCTCGTGTTCTTTACGCTCTCATTTATTTCTGTTTAATACTAACCTTATCATCTCATTGCATATTTTACCAAATCTGCATACATAGCTGCTCTTCAAAGATAGCTGTGTCTTTCTGAAAGTTGCACAACTTGACTAAGCCGAAAACGTAAAGATAATCTTTTCAAGCTGAGTTTTTCTAAGCAACCGAGCTAAGTTTTCAAACCACCACATTCCGCACCGCCAGCTGAGTTATTAGCCCAGCTGACCCTCCTCAGCTGGATTCATAACTGATCTCACCAACTCTGTTTTTAAAATTGAAAAAGTTTTCAGAAATCTATCTTTGGTGTATTCCCCCCCCCCCCTCTACACCAAAGACCCAGCTCAGGGACCATCAATTGGTATCAGAGCTGTGGTTCAAAAGACCGCTGGTTCTGAATCAAGAGATTTGTCTTGATAATCTGTCAGTGGTCAACTGAACAGATCCTCTTTGTCGAAAAACTCATATAATTACATACTATGCATATTTCTATGGATTCTTATCTTAACAGGAATCTTCCCACCTTCTCGGTCGACGATTATGCAATCTGGAAGTTCAGATTGAAAAGTTTTCTTTGTGCGCATCATGACATGATGTGGGACGTCATCACAGATGGACCCATCATCATCTACAAACAAGGAAACGAGCTTGTTCCAGCTCAAGATGGTGGACAACCAACGTATCAGCCCATTTCCAAGCCAAAGAGTGAGCATACATCAGAAGAAAGGAAGCATGCTGGATTAGACAGCTTTGCGAAGAACACCATCTCATCAACAGTCTCCAACGTCTACCTCAGCAAAATCATCAACTGCAAAACCGCAAGGGAGATGTGGGAAACCCTAGCCAAGCTATGCGAAGGGTCGGAGGAGATAAAAGAAAATAAATTCACAATCGCCTGCCAGAAGTTTGATAACTTCAAGCAGCTTGTAAACGAGTCCATCAAAGGGATGGAACTCAGATTCTCCAATATAGTGGTAGAAATAGAAACCATCAGAACTGGGAAATACACCCAGTGAGAAAAGAATCTAAAAGTCCTTTCAGCGCTCATAGCTGAATGGAACACATATAAGGTGGTACACCAAAGTCGAAGTGACTTGGGTGATCTTTCAACTGAAAGATTATTCTCCTTGCTCAAAGCCAACGAATACAACTTGAAGATTACCATGAAAGAATCTTCAAGCAAATCAGAATGATGGAGAGCTGACACCTGCGCCAAAGGAGATTGCGTTCAGAGCTAACTCTGAAAAATCCACTTATATGCAGTCAGCTGAGTCATCAAAGAAGGACAAGAAGGACATGAGCAAGGAAGAGTTACTTGAAGAAATAGCCATGCTGGTCAAAAGCTACAACAGACTCAACACCACCAAGGGCAAGTACAAGAAGTTCGCAAGAACTTACAGAGACAAGTACGCAGCAGCTGATGAGAAATCAGCTGACAAACGAACAGAAGAAGATTGCTTCAACTGCATGGAACCGGGACACTACAGGCTAGAATGTCCCAAGATATCCAAGAATGATAAAGACCAACTGAAAGCTAAAGCAGCTAACAGAAGGAGAGCCTACATCGCCGACAAGGAGTCGGAGTGCAACAAAATAGAGGATAACATGCCATTTTCAGATTCAGAAGAAGAAGCACTGATGGCACATGATGAACCTGAATGGGATACATGCTTCATGAAACAGACAGACGGAATCGATGAGGATGAGGTAATGTCAAGAACTCAAAATCTATCTAACCCCTCACCATCACACGAACACTCTACACAGGTTTCAGAATCAAGGCTTCCTGATTGGAGTTTAGTAGAGAAAGTTATGAACAATTTCAAGGAGCTTCAAGAGATCCTTGACATCATAATGTGTGAGAATGCCGAGCTGAAGGTGGAACTGAAAAAGAAAGAAGCATCAGAAGCAACTGATGCCACACAGCTCAAGGAAGAAGCTGCCTCACTGAAGGATACAATACTAAAACAAGATCAACTGTTGAAGGACTTCTACTATGAGAATAAACAGCTGGTGGAAGAACTGGAAAAGACCACAGCTGAATCAGAAAGAAAGACAACTGAGATCTTAGTGTTTAAAAAATCTGAAGAGGCGCTAACTATGAAGATGGTAACGCTAATCAAAGCTACCACCACAATGGATGAAATCATAAGTGTTCAGCGTCCAACAGCACTCAAGATAGGATTGGGTTATACTGGAACTAAAGACATTACAAACATCGCCTCCACAAGTGGACAAAGGTAATGTTTGTAAAAGCAAAGGAAAATCCAATTCCAGCTGCTTAGCGACAACCAGTGAAGATACAGCAGGCATCAAAAAGACCTGCTGTGAGACAACCTCAAGCACAGATCAGACATCAACGTGCTCAAACTCAACAGAGACAGCAGGCTGGACAGTTCAGATACCAGCATCGGTAACAACACGTCGAGAGATATCTACCGAGATATCAAAGTAGATACCCAGTTGGATATCACTCATATGATCACCACCTGGAGTACCAATCCCAGCCGAGATATCACAAGAGACAGCAGAGACAAAGGAACGTCTCAGCTGGATACCAAAAAAGACCCGGACATCAACAAAGAAATGAAACAAGGAAAATACAGAGATCAAGACCCCACCAGCAACAACCGAAGAACACAAAGAATGTGTACATCGACTCAAATTGAAGGATCATCATATCAAATGACCCAATTCGAGTCATCAAGCAGATCTGGATCGTGAAAGGATCTCTGTCTAACCCACAAGGACCCAATTAAAACATGGTACCTAAATTTTGATTTTTGTCATAGCTTGTAAGGGAACAACGCATTATTGAGCATGGTACTTGGACAGCGGATGTTCCAAGCACATGACTCACTTAGAGCATCTACTCCAGGAGTACATCGAGCGTCCAGGCCCACAAGTAACGTTTGGTGACAACTCCAAAGGTCTAACCAAAGGTTATGGTACATTTGAAACTAAAAATGTTAAAATCTCTAATGTTTCATATGTACAGGGACTGCAACATAACTTGTTTTCCATCAGCCAATTCTGCGACAACGGTTTTTCTGTCAGGGCTACCTGATTGGAGTCTAGTAGAGAAGGTTATGAACGATTCCAAGGAGCTTCAAGAGTCATAATGTGTGAAAATGCCGAGCTGAAGGTGGAACTGGAAAGGAAAATTGTATCTGAAGCAGCTGATACAACACAGCTCCAAAAGGAAGTCGTTTCACTAAAAGACAAAATAGTGAAACAAGATCAGCTGATGAAGGACTTTTACTATGAAAAGAAACAACTGTTGGAAGAATTGGAAAAGGCCACAGCTGAATCGGAAAAGAAGTCAGCTGAGATTATAGAGCTGAAAAGTACCGAAGAGGTACAGTCTAAGAAGATAGTAGCTCTCATCAAAGCCACATCAACAATGGACGAAATCATAAGTGCACAACGTCCAGCAGCACTCAAAGCAGGACTGGGATACAATGAATCAAAGGATGCCACAAACATTGCATCCACTAGTGGAACAAAGGTAATGTTTGTACGAGCAAAAGAAAATCCAATTCCAGCAACTCAGCAACGACCGTTGAAGACACAGCAGGCATCAAAAAAGCCATCTGTGAGACAACCTCAAGCTCAAATCAGACAGCAACGTGCTCAACCTCAACAAAGACAACAGGCTGGACATTACAGATACCAGCAACAGCAACAGCACGTCGAAAGATATCAACCGAGATATCAGAGAAGATACCCAGCTGGATATCACTCCTATGATCACCAGCTGGAGAACCAATTCTAGTCGAGGTATCACAAGAGACAGCAGAGACAAAGGAACTTCTCAGTTGGATACCGAAAAAGACCAAGACATCAAGCCGGGAAGATACTGAGATCAAGACCCCACCAGCAACAACCGAAGAACACAAAGAATGTGTATATCGACTCAGCTGGAAGGATTATCAGATCAAATGACCCAATTCGAGTCATCAAGCAGATCTGGATCGTTAAAAGATCTCTGTCTAACCCACAAGGACCCAATTAAAACTGGGTACCTAAATTTTGATCTTTTTTATAGGTTGCAAGGGAACGACGCATCATTGAGGAGTCGATGAGAACGCTGTGGTACTTGGACAGTGGATGTTCCAAGCACATGACGCACTTAAAGCATCTACTCCAGGAGTATATCGAGCGTCCAGGCCCACAAGTAACATTTGGTGACAACTCCAAAGGCCTAACCAAAGGTTATGGTACATTTAAAACCAAAAATGTTATAATCCCAAATGTTTCTTATGTACAAGGACTGCAACAAAACTTGCTTTCCATTAGCCAACTCTGCGACAATGGTTTTTCTGTCAAGTTTGATGCACAGGGATGCACAGGGAAACCAAATAGATACTACTAAGAGGGAAAAGAGAAGGAAATATGTATTTTGCTGACTGGAACAGCAGCCCTCCTGAGACTTGTCTTGTATCGAAAAGCAGCAATGAAGTCAGCTGGCTGAGGCACAGACGGCTGAATCATCTCAACTTCAAGACAATCAACAAACTGGCTAGGAACCAGCTCGCTAATGGAATTCCAGATCAAGTATATGACAAAAGTCATATGTGCAGCGCGTGTCAACAAGGAAAACAAACAAGAATTTCATTATCTCTCAAGCCAGTTCAGTCAACTAATCGAGTTCTTCAACTCCTTCACATGGATCTTTTTGGTCCAGTTACTCCAGCAAGCTTCAATGGCAGAAAATACACTCTGGTCGTAGTGGATGATTTCTCAAGATTCACATGGGTGTCATTCCTGTACCAGAAGAGCGAAACAAGGACTAAGCTGCCAATCCTGCTTGAAAGATTGTCAACTCAGAAGGAGTGCAAGATAATGTCAATCAGATCAGATCGAGGAACAGAGTTTCTGAATGAAACCATTTATGAATACTGCGAGAAGAACGGAGTTCAACATCAAACCTCAGCTGCACGCATACCTCAGCAGAATGGTGTAGCAGAGAGAAGAAACAGAACACTAAAAGAAGCAGCTACCTCAATGCTAGCCAGCTCTGCCATTCCAAAAAAGTTCTGGGCCGAAGCAATCAAGGCAAGGAAAGGAAAGACGCCGTATGAGCTATGGAACAATAGAACACCATACATTGGATATTTCAAGGTCTTCGGATCCAAATTTCATATCCTAAACAATGGAAAAACACAGCTCAAGATTCGACGCGAAGACTGATTGAGGAGTATTCCTTGGTTACTCAGCTGTGAGTAAAGCATACAGAGTCTTCAACAGAAGAACTCAAACGGTCGAAGTAACTCCACATGTTATCTTTGACGAATCTTCATTCGAATATAGAGACTCTATCAAACGAAGAAATGAAGGAATCTTCAAGGCAGATTCAGACAAGAGCTCAAGAGAATCGAATCAGAAATCTGGCCGAACCATTAATTTGGGATGATGAGTCAGAAGAGGAACCTCAAATCAATCGGGAAGCTCCACCAACTGGAAATCAAGAGGAACCTCTAACGCCTAATCAAGGAGGAATGCCATCAGCTAGAAATCCAGACACAGTTGAATCCCCAGCTCTATCTCCAGCAGAGCCTCTACAGAAGTCTCCTCAACACTCAATCCAAAGAGAGAGTCTTTCTTAAGACTTAACTCCAGAGCAACTCCAAGCCAGACAAAATCTAGCCACTACTAGCATCAATCAGCTGGAAGAAGAGATTAGGGTCCCTTATTTGAGATCCCTGGGGAAGAGGATCAAGTTGGCCCTTGCGAACAGCTTGGTGCACTATCTCCCTTCAACCCTTTGAGCGAAATGCGGCAAAAGAAAAGGAAGGAAAATCCAACATTAAATTTTGAAATATTGGCTAATCGGTCCTATCCTGTGGCCCTGGAAATATTATTTTATATTGGGTTTTTTCTTGCTTTTGCTGTCAAATTACCAATTGAAGTGGAGGGTTTCTTCAAACAACAAAGGGCTGGCTGGGTCAACTATTCAATCAAATGATATTGAGCATGTTTCCCATCTCCTCTCGAGAAAGAAGTGGGCTATTCGTAAAGGAAGAAGATGGATTGAAGATCATCCATCATCAGCAATCATTGGAGAACCATCTGACCAAGTCAAAACCAGAAGCTCAGCTGCTCAAGCTACATCGGATCAACAAGAAGCAGCTGACACAGCTCAACTCTCAGTAGAGCGAGAACTGACGGTCTATGATGAAGACACAGCTCTAATGGCATGTTATGTAGCTCAAGTTCCAGAGTCTCAATCAATTCTCGAAGCTTTAAAGAGCGTGCCCTGGACAAATGCTATGCAAGAAGAGCTGAATGAATTCCTCAGAAAGTGTGTCTGGGAATTGGTCGACGGACCTGAAGGAGTCAAAGTCATACGACTCAAATGGATCTTCAAGAACAAACTGGATACCCTTGGAGTCATCATCAGAAACAAAGCTCAACTAGTTGCCAAGGAATACACACAGCAGGAAGGAATTGACTTCGAAGAATCATTTGCTCCAATAGCGCGATTGGAAGCAATCAGACTCTTCCTCGCTTATGCAGCACATCACAAATTCAAGGTCTATCAAATGGATGTGAAGTGTGCATTCTTAAATGGAGAAATCAAAGAAGATTTCTATGTTGATCAACCTCCAGGATTTGAAGTAGAAGGAAATAAAGTCTACAAGCTAAAGAAGGCGCTTTATGGATTGAAGCAAGCACCTCGAGCTTGGTATGATACTCTATCAAACTTCCTTGTATCCAAAGGATTCAAGAAGGTCTCAGTAGACAGAACACTCTTCACCATCAAGTCAGGAGAAGACATCCTGGTTGTTCAAATCTATGTAGACGACATCATCTTCGGATCAAGATCAACATTCTTATGCCAAAGATTTGGAGAGATGATGTCAGAACAGTTCCAAATGTCCATGATGGAAGAAATGAGCTTCTTCCTAGGACTTCAAGTCAAGCAATCAGCAGAAGGGATTTTTATAAATCAATCCAAGTACGTGAATGACTTGATTGCCAAGTATGGAGTTCAATCGAGCAGAACTGTAAAGATCCCGATGAACACCAACTGGAAGATTGAACCTAGAACTGAAGGAAAGTCAGTTGATTCCAGCAAATACAGAGGGATAATCGGTTCCCTGCTGTATCTAACAGCGATTGGTCCAGACATCTCTATCGCAGTCGGAGTGTGTGCCAGATTTCAAGTTGATCCAAAGGAACCACACATGCAAGCAGCCAAGAACATTCTCAAATATCTCAAAGGAACTCAGAATGTTGGGTTGTGGTACCCAGCTAAAGACAATCTACAGCTGACTGGATATTCAGACTCAGACTTCGCTGGAGATCGATTGGACAGAAAATCAACTTCAGGAACTTGTCAGTTCCTAGGAAGCAAGTTAATTTCATGGTTTTCAAAGAAGCAAACGTGCGTCGCAACCTCCACAACTGAAGCAGAATATATGGCAGCTGGAAGTTGCTGCTCACAAATTCTCTGGCTGAAACATTAGCTAGATGACTATGAAGTGAAAACTCGACAAGTTCCAATTTTCTGTGATAGCTCAAGTGCGATTGCTATATCAGATAATTCAGTACATCACACAAGATGCAAGCATGTGGACGTGCGACATCACTTCATCAGAGATCACGTTGAAAAGAAGGACGTGATTGTTGAGAAAATTCACACAGACATACAGCGGGCTGATATACTCACAAAGCCGCTGATAGAAGCAAGATTCAAAATGTTGTGCGGATTACTTGGATTACTCAACCCAGACGATGCTTCACCCAGCTGAATGGAAGCAGACAGCTGGAATTCAGAACCGACATCATTGGTATCAGCTGAGAAAGAATCAAGATCAGCCAAGTGCCTAAGTTTAAGTATTATTCAACTGAGGGGGAATCAGCTGGAAAAACGATCACTCAACACAGCTTTTCATAACCGAGGTATCAGCTGAGTACAATGATCAGCTGAGAGGTTTGCAACATCATTAAATACACCTACTCATTCTGTTTTCAGTCAAATCATATCTTGTCATATCTAATCAAATTTAATTAAAAGTCTGCAAAGAACTGAAATATGAGAGTTTCGAGGTAAAAGTCAAAACGCCTCAACTGCGCATTAACTCGCATTTTCTAAACAAGAATCTGACTTATCGCTAGAATCACTCCCAGTCGTAGATCTTCATATCAAACTATAAATCTTGATCGTCCATTCATCAAGAAAGTTGATATAAATATGATAGAAGAGATACGCAAAATTTTGCATAAACCCTAAAAAGTTTTTCGGCACTCTTTCTTCTTCCATCAATTGGTATTATTTGTTCTACTAACAAAAGTTGCAGAAGAAGAACATGGAATCTAGAAAGATATCTCCAGAAGCCGATCAAACATGAACCACAAGATGAGAGTTGCTTAACTCTCAGGAACCACAAGAAGATGGAGTTCCACGAGAAGATGAAGCTCATCGACAGATCCAGTCTAACGCAATGGATGATTGCAAAGCTCAAGAACATTCACCGGGAAGCTGCAGAATTCTTCCTGGGAATGTCAAAGGAAAAAGACCTCCTCCGTCCCACTGTTTCTCTTAAAATAAAAGAGAGAACGGGACATACAACTCCCTGGGATGCGAAAATCAACGTCAACAGAACTGGACGAGATGTTGATAAAGCCGGAGTCTTTAAGAGCAGACATGTCAAAGCTCTTGCTCCACCACGGGAGGCACAGAAAAAGATGCAGGAGACAAAGCAGCATGCATCTACTTTCTTCCCAGCTGGGAATCGGAAACAACTTGAGGAGACAAAACAAGCTGATGCACCGTCTTCAAAGAGAAGACTCAAGTTAAAGGTGCTCAATCAGTCAGCCAAGAAGCCAGCTGACAATAAGAGAGAATTTGTAAATACTCTCCGAGGAGCAGAAGGTCCACAAGCGGTGGTTTCTTACGGTGGAGAAGAAGTTCATGTGCCAGCGTGAACATCATCATCATCAATGCCACAACGATGTATTCCAGCTGATTAACTAAGTTTAGACCCCAATCAACTAAGCTTAAACCCCACAGCAGATGGAATACTTCAACCGCCTTCTCCTCAATTTCCTTCAGTTCAACAGGGACACCAGCTTTGAGATCTACTTATGGAAGTTGGAGCTCAAGCCCCTGCACCAAGCTCAAGTGGAAAACATCATCCAGCCGATGATCACTTACAGCTGGATGATGAAAACATGCGCTGAACCCCATACCCACCACTTCAGAAGTGGAAGGGGAATACTCAAGTAACTCAAGTGCTGAATCAGACTTTCTCTTTCAATCTAATAAAGTCTGAAGAAGCAAAAATGCAAGGAATGAAGTTGTGCCCTATTCAGAAGATGTTATCTCCAGCGCCAACTCATACCTCCAAGCACTCAGCTGGATCGCCCCAGCTGAAACAGGCCAAGGAAGTTGTGTCTGCAATCACAGCTGAGGCTAATGCTATTGAAGAAGAGCCAGCTAATGCAACAGCTGAGCCACCAAGACTCCAAACCTCGTAGCTCAGAGCTGACAACAACAGCATTGCCAAACTAAACATCGCAACAGGTGACAATACAGCGAAGATCGCTGACGCAATTCAGGAAATTGCACAGCTCAATAAGACGATGGTGTATCTCTCCCACCTTGATTGATCATGCCAAAAAGGGAGAAGAAAATGCGATAAAGAAGAGGCAAACTGCTGAGCTAGAGGAACCAGCTGAATCAGCTGGAAGAGAAACGAGTCAAAAGAAAGAAGCAGCGGATGCAGAAGAGAAGACCCAGCCAACTGGGTTTGAAGACTGAAGAATTGAAGAATTTTTTTCTTTCTTTCTTTTTCCTGTTTTATAATGTAATTTCTTACATTAATAAAACACAATTTTTCTCTGCTTCTTAAGTTGTCTCAGTTAGGTTTTGGCATCATCAAAAAGGGGGAAATTATTGGAAAAATTATAAAGTTTTGATTTAATACCAAAACCCAACTGTTCTCCAACCGAGTAGATGACCGCATCAACCTAAATTGTGTTTTCCAGCTCGCCTGTTTGAGCACTAGATTTTCTAAGTTTACAGGTTCAGGAAGCGGAAGACAGCAGAAGACCCAGCTGTGACTACAGCAGAAATCAGCTAAGGAAGCGGATGACAGCAGACGATCCAACTGTGTTTACAGCAGGAGTCAACTATCAGCTGAGTCTTCCAGCTGAGCTGAGTTCAAAGCAGAGCATGATCAAGCTGAAGATAATTCGAGCTGAGTTCAAAACACAGCTGGTCCAGCTGTACAGAACAAAGTGAACTAACTCTGAAGACATCACTTCAAGTCAGTCTGCCCAATCCAGCTCTGAATTCAGAAGCCAGCTTCAAAGGCAGAGATCACGGCGTCAGAGGAAGTCAACTTGCCTCGACCAATGAGGGATTGCCGAATTTGCATCCTAGACTTCAGGACCTAGGATGTGACACAAATGAAGACAAGTGCAAAATCGCCCAACGGCAGATATCGAATTTAAGAAGAGTAGGTAAGATTCAAACGGCTCCTCCAACGGCTAGTCTTGAATCTCTACCTATATAAATCCGTCTTCAACCTCAGGATCACGAAAAACTCTCTACAAGCTTTCATTCTCTGAAAATCTCAAACCTTCAAAAGCTCTCAAGCAGTTCTACATAGTTCAAAGAACACTTTATCTTAAAGTGTTTCTAGTCCAAAAACTGCTTAGTTTTTCGTATGATCCCTAGGCAGAATTTATTGTATATCTTACGCCTAGATCTTGAACGAGTTCATCTAACTCTAAAGTTCTTAATTGTAAGAACTCGTTCATAGTTGGAACCCCAAACCAAACCCCTCTTTACCCAGAAAGGTTAGGTAAAGGTACGCTTGCTCGAAGCGTGTAATTCGAGTGGTTAGGTTCTTCAGTACCCGGAAACTGAAGGTGTAGGCTTGACAGTGCCCGTAAACTGTTGGAAAACAGCTCGGGTTAGAGTTGTGAAGTTGCTTGGTACTTGGAAACCAAGTGGTAGTGAATTACCAGTGAATCTGGTCGTGGACGTAGGAGGTGTTACTCCGAACCACGTAAAAATCTCGTGTTCTTTACACTATCATATTTCAGTTTTAATACTAACCTTATCATCTCATTGCATATTTTACCAAATCTGCATACACAGCTGCTCTTCAAAGACAGATGTGTCTTTCTGAAAGTTGCACAACTTGACTAAGCCGAAAATGTAAAGATAATCTTTTCAAGCTGAGTTTTTCTAAGCAACCGAGCTAAGTTTTCAAACCACCACATTCCGCACCGCCAGCTGAGTTATTAGCCCAGCTGACCCTCCTCAGCTGGATTCATAACTGAGCTCACCAACTCTGTTTTTAAACTTGAAAAAGTTTTCAGAAATCTATCTTTGGTGTATTCACCCCCCCCTCTCTACACCAAAGACCCAGCTCAGGGATCTTCAAGAACTAATCAGCTGATCAAGCGAAAGAGTGGATAAGTCTTGCGTTTCTTCAATAGCAGCAACCTTGTATTCAAATCTGTTGGGAAGAGATCTAAGAACCTTTCGAACCAACTTTTCATCAGACATTTTCTCACCCAGAGCGAAACTTTCATTTGAGAGAGCACGAAGTTTCGCATGGAAATCACCAATCACTTCAGATTCTTCCATTCTCAGACTTTCAAACTGCGACATAATTTGTTGAAGGCGTTGTCCCAACTTTACTGTTTCTCTCGAAAGAACTTTGAAGAGTATGCCATGCCCTTTTTCCAGTATCGCAAGTTGAAATTAAGGCAAAAATTTCCATACTTACAGTGGATTGAATGGCATTTAGGGCTTTCTGATTCATCCCAGATTCCTTGCGTTCTTCCTCTGACCAATCTTTTCTATCTTTAGGGGTTATGTTGTCTTCTTGTAAAGGAACATTCCACCCAGATTCAATGGTAGTCCAAGCACTCTCATCAATGGATCTGATGTGGGCCGTCAGTCTGACTTTCCAATATCCATTGAAGCATTCAGAATAGGAGGTTTCGACACAACATGTCCACTTGAAGACATTGTGGCTCAGAAACAACAACAGAAGGCGTAATTTGACCCTGGATCAACACCTGTAGATTCGGTGTACCGCTCTGATACCAATTGTAATTACGTAAATGTGCATCCGTTGCTTTTAACACAAATTGTCATTGTTATACTTTGCTCAGAAAGTAAAACAGAAAGTAAAAACTGAACCATAAAAGGACACACAGAATGGTAACCCAGTTCGGTTAATCAACCTACGTCTGGGGGGCCACGTCCAAGAGAGAACCAGTCCACTATCGAAAGTTGCAGTTACAAAGGAACTTACTCATACAGGTCTCCAACCTTATGATGCCTATTCACTCACATCCTTCCCGATATAGCGTGAATTGGTGATTATAAGTGCACTACTCACAATCTAAGCTCAAACCGCAACTTGACACTCAACCCTCTTACAAGTGTTTATCTTTGAAAATAAACGCTCTGAAGAATACAATAAAAATACTATGAAAGTATAACGCTATGATGATGAACAATAGCAGCGGCAGCCCCCCTTCAAAGTATCTTGGTGTAGATACATATAGGTCTTGAGAAACCCTAGATATGCTCTCCACCTCCTTTGCCCTAGTTTCCTTATGCATGGAAACTTCCTTTGAAGATATGCCTTGTGGAACAATTAAGTATATCTGCAATATAACATCTTTTCCACGTCAAACATGAATAAGGAAAAGATCTCCGCAAAATCCGTATAAATATGGGAAGACTCTTTCAGATCTGTTCCATTCTGTTCCACAACGAACTAGCTCAGACTGAAGCACAGAAACCAATTTTTGTCGCCACACAACTCAACAATACTTTAGTCAATTATATTTCTACATAAACTTGCCAACTTCAATTGAGCTACCAGCTCGAATCTAACAATAACATATCCTAAATTTTTGAAAATAACTGGATGAGAAGAAGAGCTTATGTTATACCTCTTATGCAAGAAACGTATCTGTCAATTATCCCCTCTTTTCCCTTCCCTTCTTTCTCACTAGCCGGCCCCCTCTTTCTTCTCTTTTGTCTAGCTCTTTCTGTTTTTCTCTTCCGATTTCTCTCACCTTCTCTCTTTCTTCATTTCCGTCTTTTCTTTATTTTCTGTATAACTTTCTGCTCTGTTTTCTTTCTTTAACTAGTGTATATCCCGTCGAAAATCGACGGCGAATTATATTATTAAAATAAAATATATTAATAAGGTTGTTTCTTAGATTTTATTATACTTTCTTTAACAAATATTTTTATTTTTATTATTATTTTGCAATATATAAGCATGAATATTAAAATAATTTAATATTATTTCAGAGTGATAATATTTTGATAATTGATCAAAAAGAGTGTTTCTTTGATTTTATTTCACTTTCTTTAGTTGTAAGAAATCAAACTACTTTTTTTCATTATATACGATGTTAATTGTTGTGTACGTCTGATCATCTCATCACAAAGTCAAATTTCGAGAATTATCCCTACGTGTATATATATATACATATACAAATCCAAAAATTATAATTGAGAATAAACATATTTGAGATTTTTCTTTTATTTGCGTCAATTTAAAAATTTCTTAAATTAAATAAATTAATATTGACAACTTAATAATTGATCAAATTAAAATTATCAATAAAAATAAAACTATTTATTTGGCCAACAAATTAATTTACTAAATTATATTGGTTGTGCAAAATAATTACGGAATAGAAAAATACATATGGATTGTGAGTATTTATATAGGTTATCCAAGAGTGAAGTTTTATTAAGAATCAATATGAGATGAAAAATTTATATTAAATATACATAGATTAAATGAATAAAAATGCTCAAAATGAGGATTAAAGATAAACAAGAATACTGAAATAAGAGAGCGCCACGTAGATCTTGAATTAAGGGGAGGGCTCGAATCCGCAATCGTTTTAATAATATATAGATGAAATTACGGAAACAATCAAGCAGTAGTATTATTTATAAAGTTAACTTAGAAAATGGCTCGTGATTTTAAACTTTCAATTTCAAATTGATTTCGGTGTTGGAGACCATCGACGAAGACGAAGAGTCACTTTTATCAAGAGGGGTGACACAAAGATTGGGTGTTAGGCTCTCTGATTGGGATCCATGAAACTTTTGAACAGATTTAACTTTTTTTTTTCTTTGAGGAATGAACAGATTTAATGTCGCAGCCCGAACCTCGATATTAGATGTCAAGGCCGGTAGGTCCCACGACTTACACAATTTATGATTAACAAAGGAATTTAAGATAGCGACCCGGTTATCGTTCAAAAGCATAATCATACTTAACAACTCATCATTATAGAATAATACGACATATATGACTCGAGACGATCAACTGAAATCAATATGGCATACATATCAATAAACATAACTCGAATCACTCGGAATTAAAAGACCTGATCAACCAAATAATCGACAATTGATCAAGAAGATGACATAATGACTTGAGGATCAAGAAAACAAGATAAAGAAAAATGTTTCGAGTTCGACAAAGCTTCATGGAATAGAGATTTTATTAAATACATATCAAGACTAAGTTTCACGCAAACTGTGACAAAAAGAGTTCGACTATCAAAACATAGATCGACTATAGGGTTTAAACAACTTCATCATAATTTAATAAAATCATCTTAACATGGCAGCGGAATACGAAAGACTATATGTATGACGACATATAATCTAGGCTCTTTATTTTTCAAAATATTAACAACAACAACCAACATCTATCCAAATTTCGTCATCCGCATCCTCGCTAGCCTCGCACGTTTTAGAAATAACATGTGGCTGAGTACTACGTACTCAGTGAACACATGCCGAAAACATTTGAAAACTTTGCTGAATACAGCTATATATGAAAACTTGCCAGAAAACATAATACGAGGATTTTCTGAAAACAACTCGTAAAATGCTAAAAATACTTTCTTTTCAAAACTCATTTGTCTGCAGACAATTATAACAGTATGAACCATATCTACAAATAAATAATAGTGATGAGAAAGAGGCCTCTTTCTCAATCACTTGTAATCGGCATATCAAGGAAAGGCTCACGATTATGAATAATCGGCCTATCATAGAAATGCGCACGATTACCAATGTGTATACAGATTTCACCTTGCGTGAAACCGAATTCGTCTTTCTGAAGTAGATGGTAACATACTTAAACATTTTTAAAATCATTTGGCAAGTATCAAAACTTTGTAAAACATACGATATCATGCTTTTCACATATTTTAGTTTAGAAAGCCACCTGATAATTTTAAGCTTTAAACTTTAAATCTTTAACGAGTTCAACCCTTCACTTCACGCCTCCGCTTCTACTTCCGCTTGCTCGCAAATGACGAATTTTAGAACGTAAGCTTTTATCGAATACCTACTTCGATAAACCTAACATAATTCTATTCGAATTTCTACGCCGTAACTTGACGAAATTCGAGAATTTCTATCTTAACTTTTCAAACATTCTTAATCTATTATATCTTAATTCCTTATTAAGCATCAACATCAATCAATCTCATATAACATTAATATTTATAATTTACTATTCATCACAACTGACTAAATCGATTTTAATCCGTCTAACGGATTCAGAAAATTCTCAATTTAATTCTATACCTTTATTTAATTATAACAAACATAATTATACTTTAAATACACACATTAACTCAATTAAACATATAAACTCCCAAATCGGGAAAATCAACCATAAATAGAAAAATCTTTATTACTTTGAATTAAATTTCCAGAAAATTATATAACACTTAATTTTTATTAAGAAGTTCATAAATGCAATTAATTTCTTAATTAAAATTTAATTAATATTTTATTTATTTATTTAAATTTTTCGGTAGTTTTCATTTCTAGGATTTCTAGAATTATTTTCTCTTCTTTTTAATTTCTATTATACTTAATTATCATCTTAAATTCATTTCTTCATTTAATTTCATTCAATTAAGTATTAATCTTCCAACCCTAATTTAAGAACCCTAATTCGATTTTCTAGGGTTTCTAGGGTTAATCAAGCTCATTTTACATTATCTCTTGATCTAAAATACTTCATTAATCTCATATATCTTTAATTGAATCATCCAATTCATCATATAACATTACATTATTAAACCCTAATTTATATTCTTATTTAATCGGTTATTTTCTCAAAATGAAATTGGTTGGCAATTTTTAATTACTTCCAACATGAAACATTCTTAAAATACTTAACTAAACTCATTTATATCATTAAATCAATCATATAATTCATGTATTCATTATTTCCCATTTTCTTCTCATTTTCAAAAATTGCCAATTGATAGCTAGGGTTTTCCATGCTTAAATCTAATTACATATTTGATCTTATAATCATATTCTAAGCATACTTCATGAAGAACAAATCATCATTCAATGCATGAATTAAAATTTTACCATTTCCTCATATTTTCGATTTTCTCCAAAAATTAGGGTTAGGGTTCTTCATGCTTTATTGAATCATACCAATGATCATATAATCACTATATAAGCATAATATTAAGACATGAAGATTAACTAACCATTTCTAGGGTTTCTCCCAAATTAATCGAAACATATATATAAATATAATTAAGGTTTTTCATGCATCAATTTATCTCACAATTGATCTTCCTAACATCATATAACCATCATAAAAACATCATACTAAGATATGAACATCATCTAACTACTTCTTCAATTTCTTCCCAAAGTTGTCGATATATATATATATATTGAAGAAAATGATCTCAAGTATGAAATTAAGTTGAGATTTTGAAGAAGAAAGAGATTCATCCTTACTTACTTGCTTAAGAAGGATTGCTAGAAGTTGTACTCTTTGAGCTTGAAGATCAAGATGGTGTTCTTAAGTGTGTGTGAGTGTGTGTATTGAGAGAGAAGAGAGAGATCGAGAGGGAGAGAGAGAGGCTGTTGTTTGCTGTTGTTTGTTGTGTGTGTGCGTGTGGTGAGATAGAGAGAGTGAGATTATATGCATGTTAGATGCATAGGATAGGTTAGACTAGGTTTAATATTTTAATTTAACTTAATTCCTAAGTTTTAGTAGTTATTTAATTCCTTTCTCGACTCACCTAATTAACAACGACGAACCCTCCGATAAACTCTTAATTTCTCAACACAGTAATTTAGATTAAGGTTTCACGAACCTTAGATAAAAATTTCACAGAAAGAATCGGAGATTCGAAGCATTTTCAAATCGACCGAAACTAAATTTTTAAGCGATAATTTACGTAAAATTTCACGTAATTAATTTAAATTCTTCTCTTAGTCAATTAACGACTAAACATTTATCATCTATTGATAAATGTAAAAACTTCTTCGTTTCGGATTAACCGAGATGATAGAAATTAATTAAAACTTATTTTTCCGGTAGAATATATCTGCCGGATAAAATTTTCGGAAAGAAAATCTTTATTTTACTAAAATTCTTGTCTTTCTCAGAAGATTAATTATTTTAATTACTTAAGAAAGACGGGATACTACATTCTCTCTCCCTAAAAATAAATTTCGTCCCGAAATTTGCTTACCTCTCGGAAGAGTTCGGGATACTTTTCTCTCATTTTGCTTTCTAACTCCCATGTTGCTTCTTCTAGTCTGTGATGCCTCCATTTGATTTTTACTGACGCGATCGACTTATTTCTAAGTTGCTGGACCTTACGATCCAAAATCGCTTCAGGTTTCTCTTCATAACTGAGATCTGGTTCAAGGACTACTTCTTCTTGATGAATAACGTGCTTAGGATCAAACATATATTTCCGTAACTGAGATACATGGAACACATTATGTGAATTTCCAAAACTTGGCGGTAAAGCTAACTTATACGCTACTTGACCTATTCTTTCCAGAATTTCATATGGTCTTATGTAGCGAGGCTTAAGCTTTCCTTTAACACCAAATCGTTGAATTCCTCTTGAAGGCGAAACTTTCAAGAAAACTTTATCACCCACATTGAATTCTAATGCTGTTCTTCTGACGTCAGCATAAGACTTCTGACGGTCTTGTGCTTCTTTAATTCTTTGTTTGATTTGACGCACAATCTTTATCATTTCTTCCACTGAATCAGGCCCTAATATTTTTCTCTCGCCCACATCATCCCAATGAAGTGGAGATCTACACTTCTTTCCATAAAGGGCTTCGTAGGGCGCCATGCCAATCGTCATTTGATAACTGTTGTTGTAAGCAAATTCAACAAGAGGTAATATTTGCTCCCATTGACTTCCTCGATCTAGAACAACAGTTCTCAACATATCCTCCAAGATCTGAATGGTTCTTTCTGATTGACCATCCGTTTGAGGATGAAAAGCCGTACTGAAGTTCAATTTGGTACCTAATTCTTCTTGCATACTTCTCCAAAAATGAGAAGTAAATTTTGAGTCTCGATCCGAAGTGATCGACTTAGGTACTCCGTGCAATCGCACAATTTCTCGCACGTACAGCTGAGCTAACTTATCTGCGCCATAAGTTATGGGAATAGGTATAAAGTGTGCAGATTTTGTCAATCTATCCACTATTACCCATATCGCTGTATTTCCTCGTTTGGATCTAGGTAACCCAGTTACAAAATCCATGGTAATTTTATCCCATTTCCACTCTGGAATATCTAAAGGTTGTAGCTTCCCATAGGGTCTCTGATGCAATGCCTTTACTTGCTGACAGGCTAAACATCTTTCCACAAAAGAAGCTATGTCTCTTTTCATTCCTTCCCACCAAAATGTTTGTTTCAAATCTTGATACATTTTGGTGCCTCCAGGGTGAGCTGAATAAGGAGTTTCATGAGCTTCGCTCATGATTTCATTCCTTAATTCTTCATCATTCGGCACACAAATTCTTCCTCGATACAGGAGAACATTATCTCCTGCCTCCTTAAAATTTTCATTTTTCTCTTGACGAATTTTCATTCGTAACTTTTCCAATTTCTCGTCTTTTCTTTGAGCATTGGAAATTCTCAATCTTAAATCTGGAATTATTTCCATATCTGCAACCATTTGCTCAACAGATTGCGGAGGTAGAATTACTTCTAACCTCAGTTCTCCGAAACTCTTAATGAGTTCTTTCTCTTGAGTTAGAAGAAATCCAAATTCCGATTTTCCTTTTCTGCTTAACGCATCAGCAACTACATTTGCTTTTCCTGGATGATAGGAAATTTTACAATCGTAGTCTTTAACTAACTCGAGCCATCTTCTTTGTCTCATATTTAATTCTTTCTGCTCAAAGAAATATTTGAGACTCTTGTGATCTGTGAAGATTTCACATTTCGTTCCATAAAGATGGTGTCTCCAGATTTTTAAAGCATGTACTACTGCTGCTAGTTCCAAATCATGAGTTGGATAGTTTACTTCATGAGGTCTAAGTTGTCTAGAAGCATAGGCAATAACTCTTCCTTCTTGCATCAGGACACAGCCTAGTCCGTTCTTTGATGCATCTGTGTAAACAGCATAATCTTTATCCGAATCTGGAACTGATAGCACTGGGGCAGTGGTCAATCTCTTTTTAAGTTCTTGGAAACTTTCCTCACATTCTTCTGACCACTTGAATTTTGATTCTTTCTTTAGGAGATGGGTCATTGGCTTAGCTATTTTGGAGAATCCCTCGATAAATCTCCGATAATAGCCTGCTAGACCTAAGAAACTCCTAATTTCATGTGGTGTGGTTGGAACTTTCCATTCCTGAACTGCTTGTACTTTTGAAGGATCAACTTTGATTCCTTCAGAAGATACAACATGTCCGAGGAAATGTACTTCTCTTAGCCAAAATTCACATTTACTAAATTTGGCATACAATCTTTCGGTTCTCAACCTTTCCAAAATAATTCGAAGATGTTCCTCGTGTTCTAATTCATTCTTTGAATACACGAGAATATCATCAATGAAAACTACGACAAACTTGTCCAAGAATTCATGAAATACTCGATTCATGAGATCCATAAATACTGCTGGAGCATTTGTCACACCAAATGGCATTACTACAAACTCGTAGTGGCCATATCTTGTTCTGAAAGCTGTCTTGGAAATATCTTCTTGCTTAACCTTCAATTGGTGATAACCAGATTTTAGATCAATCTTCGAGAATACACTTGCTCCTCTGAGCTGATCAAATAGATCATCTATTCTCGGCAAAGGATATTTGTTTTTCAAGGTTAATTTGTTTAATTCTCGGTAGTCGATGCACATCCTCAAACTACCATCCTTCTTTTTGACAAACAGAATTGGTGCTCCCCACGGAGAAACACTAGGTCTAATGAAACCTAGGTCAAGTAACTCTTGCAGTTGAATTTTCAATTCTTGCAACTCCTTTGGAGCCATTCTGTATGGTGCCTTGGAAACAGGAGCTGATCCTGGTTCAAGATCTATTGTGAACTCTACTTGCCTATCTGGTGGCAATCCTGGCAAAACTTGTGGAAATACGTCTTGGAATTCTTTTACTACAGCTACATCTTCAATGCTGCTCTCCTTATCTTCCTTCTTGTTGAGATAGATAAGATATGCTTTCACATCTTTCTTTTTCAACACTCTCCTTGCTTGAACTGCCGAAATAATCGGCGATTTCTTACAACTTCTTTCTATCCCGAAAAATAGAGTTGGTTCCTGACCAGGCATATGAAATGAAATTTGCCTTTGCTTGCATTGAATGCTTGCAAAATTCTCGGTCAACCAATCCATTCCCAAGATAATATCTACATCCCATATTTTAATTAAGTTTAGGGTTTTTGCTAACATCTTGAAAGATCCTAATTCAATCGCTATATTAGGACAGATGCGAGTAACTGAGGTAGATTTACCTAACGGTGTAGTTACTCTCAAGTCTTGACTAGCACGTTCTACCTTAAGACCAAGATTATTTACGCATGCATCTGATATAAATGAATGCGATGCACCAGTATCAAATAAAATTATAACAGGTATGCCATTTAATTGACCCATACCTGTCAAATTTCCTTGATCTTTGTCGAACGGCTTCTGATCAAGAGCAAAAACCCTTTGATATTGCTGCTGGGGTTGCTTTTGCTTTTGTTGGAATCGCGGCCCTTGGCGATTTTGTTGCTGCTGCCGTTGCTGAGGAACAACTTCTATTGCCTTCAATTTTTGAGGCTGGTTCTGAAATGTTCTATTCCCTCCTGCTCCTTGCAGTTTAGTTGGGCACTGATACGAATAATGACCAACTTGACCACAAGTATAGCAGCTATTACTTCCAGCTTTGCATATCCCTTGATGCATCTTGCCACACTTGGAACATGGAGACATTCCTTGATAAGTTTGAGATGAACTGCCTTGATTGACGAAAGGCTGTTTGAATCGTCCCTGATTAAATTGCTGCTGTTGATGACGTTGTTGTCCTTGCTGTCCTTGCCAGGGCTTCTTACTAGGTTGATTTCCAAAATTCCATTTTCGTTTCTGACTTTGGTTGAACGACTGCGGATTTGTCACTGTCGCTGGAGCTTGAACTTGCGTAGCTGTTGAAGTCTGAGAAGACTTATGTGGTTGCATAGCCAATTCCATATCCAGTGCTCTATTTAAAGTCTCGGCATATGACAATGCACTTTGACTGGCCAGAACGATTCTTATTTCTTGTCGAAGACCTGCTCGGAAAAGTTCAGCCATCTTCTCGTCTGTGTCCACCTTATCTTGAGCAAAACGTGCCAAATCACAAAATTTGCGATCATACTCGGCTACTGACTTCTTGCCTTGCTTGAGATTAGCAAACTCATAACTTCGAGGAACGAATTTTTCGAACAAAGCATCCTTAAATTGTTCCCACGTCAGGTTCTCTAGTTGTTCAGGGGTATACGCCCTTTGACGAGCTTCCCACCAGTAATCCGCAGATCCCTTGAGCTGATAAGACATGCATGTTAGACGTTCTTGATCCGTACATCGAAGAAAACGGAAAATTCTTTCCAGCGCACGAATCCACTCTTCGGCTTCTGAAGGACTTCCTCTTCCATCGAGAGTTGGAGGATTTTGCCGCAAAAATAATTCTTCTATTCTCCTTTCGGGTTGAGGAGGAGGTGGGGTAGGTTCTCTTTCGGTTTCATCTTCAACCCTTCCTCGACCTCGGCCTCTTGGTCTACCTCTTGGCGGCATTTTCTAATTAACCAGGATTTTCATTCGAATTATTCTTTCTTTCTAACAAAGTCTTATTCTTTAATAAAAATTCTTGTTTCTTTAAAAGTAATTTAAAGGAAATAAATTCTTCTAGGTTTTAGAATTTAGAAAAATTTTCTTATCACCTCTTTAATGCATAATATACTCATCGTACTTTTAATGAATCGCACGATTCATACTCATTACTATTCATGATTATCAAAACTTTCAATTACATCTAACAGGCTCATACTATTTAATGAATCAAAGATTCACAAACATCATCATACATTGTAATCCCATAATTTAACTTCTTATTAACATCATGAACAATTTAAACAATTCACTATTATCATAGATAATGAATCAACAATTCATTCATATCATATAATTACTATAATCACAAAAATATTTCAAGAACACATATTTTTCATACTTATCTTTGCTAAATAAAATTTAGCTAATATATATTCCTAATATTTCAAGGAAATAATAGCATCATCTTGGCATATAAACTTTATCATAACTTTAATGAATCAAAAGATTCACGCTTATCATCAAATAATCACTAAAAAAATTTTTTCCAGTAGTAATTATTATATATATACCTATTTATTTGCTAAATTTAATTAGCTCTTCATTCTTTATAATCAAGAGATGAATAATATTATCTTGATGTACAAACTTCCTCATAAATCTCTTTTGAGATTTTTAACTTTATCTCAACATTTTTTTTTCTAACTAAATAATTACTAACTAAGCTAACGATAGCGAATAACTAATGGAACGAATAAAACGAATGACACACTAAACTAATGATAGTCGAATAATGAACGAAACGATTAACGGACGAAACTAACGAAGAATGGAATGAACTACAACGAAACGAACTACGAACAAAATAAATGAAGAATGAACAACTACGAACGACAACGGAATGGACGAATAAACCCCGGCGCTGGATCGAACCATCCCGCGCCAAGATCGCCGTCCCGCGCGCAGACATCGCGCGGCCAAGAAGAGATTTCCTTCATGCGCGCGCGACTTGACCTCCGGCGGATTGTCCCGCGCCACACCAACCCGCGCCAGATGTTGAAATTGTCGTGGGGCTGGCGCGCCGCGCGCTGTGGTCGCGCCCGGTGCCGGTTCGACGCTTTGTCTTGTTTTTTCGTCCGAGCTTTTAATCGATCTTTTTCCATTCCTTAAACCTCACTTCTTTACTTGAACTTCTATTATCTAAACTTCATCTTACTTCGTCTTTAAAACGATTCTACGAGAATTTTTAACGTCGAAAATTATCGATAACTTGGAAATTTATCAAATGACCCAACATGGTCATACTTCTTCATTTAGTAGGAAAATTTGCCTCTTTGAGGACTTTTACAAAAGGTAGGGAATTATTTACACCCAAAAATTCCCTATATGAACCGTGATTTTCTAACATCACGCAAAATGTTTTTATCGGAGCGGAATTCTACGTCGCTTCCGATTCGCTATACTATCATATTATGCTTCTATGTACAAGAACTTATTTACAACATAAATGTTAAAAGTTGTTCGCTTACTAGTCTATTACATATATTTACATCATTATCTTCTTTTTCATCAACTTCACGACACTTCCCTTCACTGCTCATCCTCTGATGGATCCTCTTCTTCTTCCTCCTCTTCGTCGTCTCTCGGATCCTCCTCACTTGGATCTTCTTCTTCCGTTTCCGTGCTCTCCTCTGCCCTCTCCACTCCGTCCAAAGTCACACGAGGGGCATAAGTAATATCCTCTCCCGGCGACGGCCTAAAGCTAGGCTGAAAACTTAAATGAGTAAACGGTATTCTACGGAGGTGGAAGTATCCTTCGGTTGGTCCAACTTCTGGATCAACGTTATCCTCGTCACTATCATAGTGACGTGGTCCAGAGGTGCTAGCCACATTAGGGTCAAATAGAATAGGCTGGGCTCCAACTATGGCATCAAGCTCTGAAGAATTCAAAGCTTGCAATGCATCAACGGAAGGATCATTTGGAACTTCCTCAACAAAAGAAGCTGAGGCTACGCCGTTAGGCAAAACAGAAGGCTCAGGAACAAAGGTTTGAGTCTCGATTTGGGAGGGAGACGAAACATAGCCATTTGCCAATGGCTCAACAAGGAAAGAGTTAGCATCAAATCCATTATTTCCATGGATGGGAGAAGCAATAGGTTCGGGATTTTCTGGAGGATTCTGATCCAAGATAGGATAATCTTGGGGCATGAGATGTTGTAAACCAAACTCACCAACAGGAATCAATGGCTGATATGGTCCAGGAGGTGGGTACGAGAAACACATATATTGAGTACTAATTGCAGCTATGAACGCTCTGCAATCTCCAAACAAGACACCATCCCAATATTGGGGAGTGACGTACCTTGCAGCAATCGATGCCGCCCACTCCTGCCAATCCTCAGGAAGCAGAGGAACTAGCCTAACTATACCAATAACTCCCGAGATATTTGATTCATGGATGTCCATCCAAACCCTATGGTACCGAGCTAAAAACTCTGCTAGGGTTTCTGTGTAGCTCATATGTATGTGGTGAAATTCAATCATCGCTGCTACGCTTCTAGAGTTGGACATCCTATAAAAGAAAATTTAAATAATCAACTAAACTGAAATTACGAATAGTCTTGAGAATCCACTGTCTCAACATACTCAATGTCGCTTCCAAAAGGGTGTTCTGGGCTCATGTTACATTCCACAGATAAATACTCAACTTGCTTGCACAACTGATCCATCATCTCGCTTATGATCGATCACCAACAACCAATCACATTAGAGGCTCAAACACAACAAATATATATATATACCTCAACTTCCAAACTTTATAACTAGAAACATTTGAAATTCGTACCTAGATAGCTGGATGAGATGAGAGATGCTGGACTTCAGTTGTTGTTAAAAACTAACTAGTCTAGGATTTCAAACAAAACTAGAGTTTCAGAAATAACAACTTGGAGCCGAAGACATTGCTCTAACTAGTCTATGGTTTCAAAATAGACTAGATTTTAAAAAAAAATTATTCAGAGCAGTCAGACCTGCTCTGATACCACTCTGTCGCAGCCCGAACCTCGATATTAGATGTCAAGGCCGGTAGGTCCCACGACTTACACAATTTATGATTAACAAAGGAATTTAAGATAGCGACCCGGCTATCGTTCAAAAGCATAATCATACTTAACAACTCATCATTATAGAATAATACGACATATATGACTCGAGACGATCAACTGAAATCAATATGGCATACATATCAATAAACATAACTCGAATCACTCGGAATTAAAAGACCTGATCAACCAAATAATCGACAATTGATCAAGAAGATGACATAATGACTTGAGGATCAAGAAAACAAGATAAAGAAAAATGTTTCGAGTTCGACAAAGCTTCATGGAATAGAGATTTTATTAAATACATATCAAGACTAAGTTTCACGCAAACTGTGACAAAAAGAGTTCGACTATCAAAACATAGATCGACTCTAGGGTTTAAACAACTTCATCATAATTTAATAAAATCATCTTAACATGGCAGCGGAATACGAAAGACTATATGTATGACGACATATAATCTAGGCTCTTTATTTTTCAAAATATTAACAACAACAACCAACATCCATCCAGCCTCGTCATCTGCATCCCTGCTAGCCTGCACGTTTTAGAAATAACATGCAGGGCTGAGTACTACGTACTCAGTGAACACATGCCGAAAACATTTGAAAACTTTGCTGAATACAGCTATATATGAAAACTTGCCAGAAAACATAATACGAGGATTTTCTGAAAACAACTCGTAAAATGCTAAAAATACTTTCTTTTCAAAACTCATTTGTCTGCAGACAATTATAACAGTATGAACCATATCTACAAATAAATAATAGTGATGAGAAAGAGGCCTCTTTCTCAATCACTTGTAATCGGCATATCAAGGAAAGGCTCACGATTATGAATAATCGGCCTATCATAGAAATGCGCACGATTACCAATGTGTACACAGATTTCACCTTGCGTGAAACCGAATTCGTCTTTCTGAAGTAGATGGTAACATACTTAAACATTTTTAAAATCATTTGGCAAGTATCAAAACTTTGTAAAACATACGATATCATGCTTTTCACATATTTTAGTTTAGAAAGCCACCTGATAATTTTAAGCTTTAAACTTTAAATCTTTAACGAGTTCAACCCTTCACTTCACGCCTCCGCTTCTACTTCCGCTTGCTCGCGAATGACGAATTTTAGAACGTAAGCTTTTATCGAATACCTACTTCGATAAACCTAACGTAATTCTATTCGAATTTCTACGCCGTAACTTGACGAAATTCGAGAATTTCTATCTTAACTTTTCAAACATTCTTAATCTATTATATCTTAATTCCTTATTATGCATCAACATCAATCAATCTCATATAACATTAATATTTATAATTTACTATTCATCACAACTGACTAAATCGATTTTAATCCGTCTAACGGATTCAGAAAATTCTCAATTTCATTCTATACCTTTATTTAATTATAACAAACATAATTATACTTTAAATACACACATTAACTCAATTAAACATATAAACTCCCAAATCGGGAAAATCAACCATAAATAGAAAAATCTTTATTACTTTGAATTAAATTTCCAGAAAATTATATAACACTTAATTTTTATTAAGAAGTTCATAAATGCAATTAATTTCTTAATTAAAATTTAATTAATATTTTATTTATTTATTTAAATTTTTCGGTAGTTTTCATTTCTAGGATTTCTAGAATTATTTTCTCTTCTTTTTAATTTCTATTATACTTAATTATCATCTTAAATTCATTTCTTCATTTAATTTCATTCAATTAAGTATTAATCTTCCAACCCTAATTTAAGAACCCTAATTCGATTTTCTAGGGTTTCTAGGGTTAATCAAGCTCATTTTACATTATCTCTTGATCTAAAATACTTCATTAATCTCATATATCTTTAATTGAATCATCCAATTCATCATATAACATTACATTATTAAACCCTAATTTATATTCTTATTTAATCGGTTATTTTCTCAAAATGAAATTGGTTGGCAATTTTTAATTACTTCCAACATGAAACATTCTTAAAATACTTAACTAAACTCATTTATATCATTAAATCAATCATATAATTCATGTATTCATTATTTCCCATTTTCTTCTCATTTTCGAAAATTGCCAATTGATAGCTAGGGTTTTCCATGCTTAAATCTAATTACATATTTGATCTTATAATCATATTCTAAGCATAATTCATGAAGAACAAATCATCATTCAATGCATGAATTAAAATTTTACCATTTCCTCATATTTTCGATTTTCTCCAAAAATTAGGGTTAGGGTTCTTCATGCTTTATTGAATCATACCAATGATCATATAATCACTATATAAGCATAATATTAAGACATGAAGATTAACTAACCATTTCTAGGGTTTCTCCCAAATTAATCGAAACATATATATAAATATAATTAAGGTTTTTCATGCATCAATTTATCTCACAATTGATCTTCCTAACATCATATAACCATCATAAAAACATCATACTAAGATATGAACATCATCTAACTACTTCTTCAATTTCTTCCCAAAGTTGTCGATATATATATATATTGAAGTAAATGATCTCAAGTATGAACTTAAGTTGAGATTTTGAAGAAGAAAGAGATTCATCCTTACTTACTTGCTTATGAAGGATTGCTAGAAGTTGTACTCTTTAAGCTTGAAGATCAAGATGGTGTTCTTAAGTGTGTGTGAGTGTGTGTATTGAGAGAGAAGAGAGAGAGCGAGAGGGAGAGAGAGAGGCTGCTGTTTGCTGTTGTTTGTTGTGTGTGTGCGTGTGGTGAGATAGAGAGAGTGAGATTATATGCATGTTAGATGCATAGGATAGGTTAGACTAGGTTTAATATTTTAATTTAACTTAATTCCTAAGTTTTAGTAGTTATTTAATTCCTTTCTCGACTCACCTAATTAACAACGACGAACCCTCCGATAAACTCTTAATTTCTCAACACAGTAATTTAGATTAAGGTTTCACGAACCTTAGATAAAAATTTCACAGAAAGAATCGGAGATTCGAAGCATTTTCAAATCGACCGAAACTAAATTTTTAAGCGATAATTTACGTAAAATTTCACGTAATTAATTTAAATTCTTCTCTTAGTCAATTAACGACTAAACATTTATCATCTATTGATAAATGTAAAAACTTCTTCGTTTCGGATTAACCGAGACGATAGAAATTAATTAAAACTCATTTTTCCGGTAGAATATATCTGCCGGATAAAATTTTCGGAAAGAAAATCTTTATTTTACTAAAATTCTTGTCTTTCTCAGAAGATTAATTATTTTAATTACTTAAGAAAGACGGGATACTACATTTAACTTTTGGGCTGGGCATGCATGGGACATGCAAAATCGAAGGGAAATAAATATAAATGGACGGGAAAATACATAGAAGTTATTTTGCTTTAATATAGTAATAGATTCTAATCGTTAGTATGCTGAGAGAAAAAGAAGTCTGTTGTTTTGTGATTTAGAAGTGCTGACAGGTGAGTGAAAATAGAGTGAGGTGGAAGGTTATGAAGACATGGGCACTGATTAATTTTATCCCAGATTATAAAGATAATAATATTAAAATATCTTCTCAATTCTTTAACCAATATACATCACACCCCCACACGTAATTAATTTGCACATAATACACATCATGTTTCTTTTTCTTTTCTTTTCTTTTCTTTTGTTATGTGTCACCAACACATATATATACATTACTATATTTAATATGCATTTTATTATTCTTCCTATGCATAAATATAACATTTAATTCACACAATTGCATCTAATTAACTAACATAGGTGAAATAATTAAATTTCACTTCAGATTTTAGATAAATAAAATCTCATATAAACACACTTTAAATAAATAAACCCAATCACTTTATAAAATACCTTTTATAAAATAAATTGAGATAATTTTTGCTGGAATTAATAGAATTTTTTTTTCCGTGTAGAAACTAACTCAATCTTCATTCTAGAAGAGTCCACTTATTCCTTAATTAACTATCGAGTAACCGGGATATTACAGTTTTGGAGCCCATTAAAAGGTTTGGGCTCTGCGCAACGATTTTGCTAACAGCGTTTCTTGCTCGATCCAAATGTCTGGCACATAAAGGTTTGGGCACAACTAAACATTTTGCTTACCACTATATAAAAATAAGCCGAGAACCGATGTAATTTAAGACGAAATTTTTCCGTCTCTAATAATAGACGGAATAACGAGAGAATACTTAAAAATAACGACGACCTTTTGAACGATGGATTCGCGCCACAATTAACGACAGAATAGAGACGGAACAGTTAACGACGGAACTTATTCCGCCGCTGATTTAATATAACCTTTTTATTTTTTTAATTATAATTAACGACGGAATGTTTCCTACTCTGAGTCAAGCGTGATTTTGTTTTAAATTTTTCCGTCTCTAATGTGTCGGCTTTTTCAATTAAACAACATATACTCTCATTTTTTTCATTCTTCCTCATCACGAGCCCTAAATCCCAAATTGTCGTCCACCGCTTGTGCCGTGACTATCGTCCTTCGGTGAGAAGATCGAGTGCAGGTACGCTCTCCCACCCTTGTATAATAGCTCTATTTCCTATCTCTTTCTCTCTCTCTCTCTCTCTCTCTCTCTCTCTTTGATATGATCCTCCATCGAATTTGTTGGAAAATGATGCAAGATCATCCCAGAATTGAACGAGCACACGAACCGATGAATTGTTAATACCCTTGAGACAGACTCCCAGAGAACCATAGGCAAGATTTAACCCCTACGACCCAAAGAGCAAGTCGTTCATCAACGATAGCCTATGGTAGAAGACGCCACAAACAGGGATGATTTACCGTTTGATAAGTCGGGTTGAATTAACGGCGAACCGATTAATTCGAAGGATAACTCAAGAGCGATAAAACTCATAAAATATTATTGATAAAAGATATAAGTTGTAATGAAAAAGTCTTACATAAGCCCTATATATAGTGTATGATAAATCCAAAATCTACTAGGAAAAGAACAAAGAAAATCTAATCCTACTAGGAAGAAAAAACCTAATCCTACTAGGAAACTAATTAAGGAAAATAACTCCTAATCTAATAAGGAAACAAATTCTTATTCAAAATAGAGTATAAAATTGACTTAATGACTCAAGTCACTCAACTAAGGCCCAAACTTGGCCACCCTAGATAAAACAGGAAAATAATAAAATAAAAATAAATAAAAGTCTTGATTAAATCATCCCACATATAAGACTTAACTTGGGTCTCCATAGATTGCATCACTCTTGGTCTCACGGTCCCTATTCACAGTTTTCGTCGCCTCTACTTCGACATCCACGGCTCAGTTGCCTCCGCCGCTCAGTCCCTCGTTCAGGTATTCTCTCTCTCCCGTTCTCTCTCTCTCTCTCTCACACACACACACAAGACAACCCTAATTGCATAGTCATTGTCGTCCAATCACCGCGGCTGTCCAGTATAGAAATCTAATAAACTCAAGAATGAAACGAGAGTATTTCGCTAAAACACAATTTCTTAGCTCAAAAATATCTGTAAACTTACAACTAAAATAGGAAAGAGACTTACCTAATATACTGTTTACAAACCGGAAAATAACAAACAAGGAATACGCGGTATCATGCTTTTTAGTCTAAAGTAAAAACGTAAAAGATAAAACTAATACCTACTGGTGCACTTTTCGTCGTTGATCTAAAAGACGATCTATGGCTATGACATAATCTTCAGTCACCACGTACGCTTATGCAGCCCGTAGTCCAATCGAAGTTCCTGTTGGGCCTATCATACGAACTTGAGCTAAGAAGTTCAAGGAAGTGCTCAATGGATTGGTTGAAAAAGTTTTGGCTCAAGAGTTATCAAAGAAGCCCATTGGAGAAGATGGAGAAAGAAGCTCAAGATTAATCAATTAAATATTTTATATTTGGACTGATCCATGAAGACTCGTAATTTATTTAATTAGTCGTTTTTAATATTTTATTTATTATTTTCATGGGTTTAATTAGGGTGGCTGAAATTAGGCCTTAGTTGACTCAATTGTCGATTTTATACTTTGTTTTGTACAAAGACTTGTTTTCTTATTAGATTATGAGTTATTTTCCATGTTTAGTTTCCTAGTTGGATTAGGTTTTCACATAATCTATATATAAGGCATGTAAAAGTTTTGGCTCAAGAGTTATCAAAGAAGCCCATTGGAAAAGATGAAGAAAGAAGCTCAAGATTAATCAATTTAATATTTTATATTTGGACTGATCCATGAAGACTCGTAGTTTATTTAATTAGTCGTTTCTAATATTTTATTTATTATTTTCATGGGTTTAATTCGGGTGGCTGAAATTAGGCCTTAGTTGACTCAATTGTCGATTTTATACTTTGTTTTGTACAAAGACTTGTTTTCTTATTAGATTAGGAGTTATTTTCCATGTTTAGTTTCCTAGTTGGATTAGGTTTTCACATACCCTATATATAAGGCATGTCATGGATGAAAATTATTAGCTTTTTATCAATAATATTTTGTGAGTTTTATCTCTCTTAAGTTATCCTTCGAATTAATCGGTTCGCCTGTAATTCAACCCGACTTATCAAACGGTAAATCATCCCCATTTGTGGCGTCTTCTACCATAGGCAAATATCATTGTTGAACGACTTGCTCTTTAGGTCGTAGGGGTTAAATCTTGCCTACGGTTCTCTGGGGGTCCGTCTCAAGGGTGTTAGCAATCCATCGATTCATTGTGTTCGTCGATTCTGGCTACTTTTCTCGTTAATTGTTAGTCGATTGGCCGGGATCGTATCATACGCCCACAGTAGCATGAACAACTCTTTCACCCCCCCTCAAGCTGGACATGGTGAAGATCAATCATGCCAAGAAGAAAGCGAAATCGTGGGCCAGGCAAGGACTTAGTAAACAAATCTGCAAATTGTAGAGAAGTAGAAACAGACCGAGACTCCAGAAATCCTTCACGAAATTTATCACGGACCAAGTGGCAATCGATGTCAAGATGCTTGGTCCACTCATGAAATACATGGTTGTTAGGAAAATTATAAAGTTTTGATTTAATATCAAAACCCAACTGACTCCAACCGAGTAGATGATCGCATAAATCTAAGTAGTGTTTTCCAGCTCGCCTGTTTGAGCTCTAGATTTTCTAAGTTTACAGGTTCAGGAAGAAGAAGACAGCAGAAGATCCAGCTGTGTTTACAGCAGGAGTCAACTATCAGCTGACCTTTCCAGCTGAGCTGAGTTCAAAACAGAGCGTGATCAAGCTGAAGATTAATCGAGCTGAGTTCAAGACACAGCTAATCCAGCTGTACAGACCAAAGGAATGTTAACTTTGAAAGCATCAGTTCGAGTCACAGTATCAGATCCACATCCAAGATTTGTAAAATAGCTTGAAGACAAAGATCCCAGTGTCAGAGGAAGTCAATATACATCGACCAATGAGAGATCAACAAATCAGCATCCTAGACCTCAGGAACTAGGATGTGACGCTGATGAAGACAGGTGCAGAAATGCCCAACGGCAGATTATGAATTTAAGAAGAGTAGGTAAGATTCAAACGGCTCCTCCAACGGCTAGTCTTGGATCTCTACCTATAAATACCCGTCTTCAACCTCAGGATCAGATACGAAAAACTCTCTACAAGCTTTCATTCTCTGAAATTTCTCAAGCCTTCAAAAACTCATTAGCAGTTCTAAACAGTTAAAAGAACACTTTATCTTAAAGTGTTTCTAGTCCAGAAACTGCCCAGTTTTTCGTCTGATTTCTAGGCAGAATTCATTATATATCTTAAGCCTAGATTTTGAACGAGTTCATCTAACTCTAAGTTCTTCATTGTAAGAACTCATTCATAGTTGGAACCCCAAACCAAACCCCTCTTTACCCAGAAAGGTTAGGTCAAGGTTACGCTTGCTTGAAGCGCGAAATTCAAGTGGTTATAAGGTTTTTCAGTACCTACAAACTGAAAGGTAAGGCTAGTGCCCGTAAACTGTTGGAACACAACTCAGGTTCGAGTTGTGAAGTTGCTTGGTACTTGGAAACCAAGTGATAGTGAATTACCAGTGAATCTGGTCATGGATGTAGGAGGTGTTACTCAGAACCACGTAAAATCTCGTGTTATTTTCAATCTTTATACTAACTCCACTGGCACTTTGCATTTTTATCAAAACTGCATACTCAGCTGCTCTCCAAAGGCAGCTGTGTGTTCTCTAAAAATTGCATAACTTGATTAATCTGAAAACGTAAGGACAATATTTTCAAGCTGAATTTTTCTAAGTAAACGAGCTAAGTTTTAAAACCACCACTTTCTGCACTGCCAGCTGAGTTATTAACCGAGCTGACATTCTTAGCTGGATTCATAACTGAGCTCTCACACTCTGTTTTAAACTTGTGAAAAAGTTTTAAAAAGTCTAACTTTGGTGTATTCACCCCCCTCTACACCAAAGATCCAGCTCAGGGACTATCAATTAGTATCAGAGCAGTGGTTCAAAAGACCGCTGTTTCTGAATCAAGAGATTTGTCTTGAAACTCTATCAGTGGTCAACTGAACAGATCCTCCTTTTGAAAAACTCATATTATTTTATACTGTGCATATCTTCATTGATTCTTATCTTAACAGGAATCTTCCCACCTTCTCGGTTGATGACTATGCAATCTGGAAGTTCAGATTAAAAACTTTCTTTGTGCATATCATGACATGATAGGGGACGTCATTACAGACGGACCCATTTTCATTTACAAACAAGGAAACGAGCTTGTTCCAGCTCAAGATGGAGGACAACCAACGTATCAGTTCATTCCCAAGCCAAAGAATGAATATACCTCAGAAGAGAGGAAGCAAGTTGGATTAGACAGCTTCGCAAGGAACACCATATCATCAACTGTCTCCAACGCCTACCTCAGTAAGATCATCAACTGCAACACCGCAAAGGAGATGTGGAAAACCCTAGCCAAGCTATGCGAAGGGTCAGAAGAGATAAAAGAGAATAAATTCACTATTGCATGCCAGAAGTTTGATAACTTCAAGCAGCTTATCAACGAGTCCATCCAATGGATGAAGCTCAGATTCTCAAATATCGTGGTAGAAATTGAAACCATCAGAACTGGGAAATACACCCAGCGTGAAAAGAACCTAAAAGTCCTTTCAGCGCTCACAGCTGAATGAAACACATACAAGGTGGTACATCAAAGTCGAAGTGACTTCGGTGATCTTTCAACTGAAAGATTATTCTCCCTGCCCAAAGCAAACGAATACAACTTGAAGATTACCATGAAAGAATCTTCAAGCAATCAAAATGATGGAGAGCTGACACCTGCGCCAAAGGAGATTGTATTCAGAGCTAACTCTGAAAAATCCACATACATACAGTCAGCTGAGTCCTCGAAAAAGGAGAAGAATGACATAAGCAAGTAAGAGCTACTTGAAGAGATACCCATGCTGGTCAAAAACTACAACAGACTCAACACCAGCAAGGGCAAGTACAAGAAGTTCGCAAGAACTTACAGAGACAAGTACGCAGCAGCTGATGAGAAATCAGCTGACAAACGAACAGAAGAAGATTGCTTCAACTGCAAGGAACTGGGACACTACAGGCTAGAATGTACCAAGCTATCCAAGAAAGATAAAGACCAACTGAAAGCTAAAGCAGCTGACAGAAGGAGAGCCTACATTGCCGACGAGGAGTCGGAGTGCAACAAAATAGAGGATAACATGCCATTTTCAGATTCAGAAAGAGAAGCACTGATGGCACACGATGAACCTGAATGGGATACATGCTTCATGGGACAGACAGATAGAATCGATGAGGATGCGGTAATGTCAAGAACTCAAAATCTATCTAACCCTTCACCATCACACGAACACTCTACACAGGTTTCAGAATCAAGGCTACCTGATTGGAGTTTAGTAGAGAAAGTTATGAACAATTTCAAGGAGCTTCAAGAGATCTTTAACATCATAATGTACGAGAATGCCGAGCTGAAGGTGGAACTGAAAAAGAAAGAAGCATCAGAAGCAACTGATGCCACACAGCTCAAGGAAGAAGCTGCCTCACTGAAGGACACAATAGTAAAACAAGATCAACTGTTGAAGGACTTCTACTATGAGAAGAAACAGCTGGTGGAAGAACTAGAAAAGACCACAGCTGAATCAGAAAGAAAGACAACTGAGATCTTAGTGTTGAAAAAATCTGAAGAGGCGCTAACTATGAAGATGGTAACGCTAATCAAAGCTACCACCACAATGGATGAAATCATAAGTGTTCAGTGTCCAATAGTACTCAAGACAGGATTGGGTTATACTGGAACTAAAGACATTACAAACATCGCCTCCACAAGTGGAACAAAGGTAATGTTTGTAAAAGCAAAGGAAAATCCAATTCCAGCTGCTTAGCGACAACCAGTGAAGATACAACCTCAAGCACAGATCAGACAGCAACGTGCTCAAACTCAACAAAGACAGCAGGCTGGACAGTTTAGATACCAGCATCAGCAACAGCACGTCGAGAGATATCTACCGAGATATCAAAGTAGATACCCAGTTGGATATCACTCATATGATCACCACCTGGAGTACCAATCCCAGCCAAGATATCACAAGAGACAGTAGAGACAAAGGAACGTGATGAAATCCAGCCAAGGCATTTTCGAGCGGTAATGTCAAAGCTTCAAGAGATGCCATTGAAGATATTCCAGCTCGAGATTGCTTGGTTACTTCTACCATGATGATTAGTTGATGCAGCCCGTAGTCCGATCCAAGTTCCTGTTGGGCCAATCACGAGAGCTCGAGCAAAGAAGTTTAAGAAAGTGCTAAGTGGATTGGTTGAAAAAGTTTGGGCTTAAGAATTGTCAAAGAAGCCCATTGGAGAAGATGGAGATGGAAGCCCAAGATTAATCAATTTAATATCTTAGATTTAGGCTGATCCATGAAGACTCGTAATTTAGTTAATTAGTCGTTTTTGTTATTTTATTTGTTATTTTCGTGGGTTAATTTAGGGTGACCGAAATTAGGTCTTAGTTGAGTCAGTTTTGACTTTTATCCTTTGTTTTGACTAAGGATTTGTTTCCTTATTAGATTAGGAGTTATTTTCCATGTTTAGTTTCCTAGTTGAATTAGGTTTTCACCTCTATATATAGAGGGTTTTTGTAGTATCCCGTCTTTCTAAAGTAATTAAAATAATTAATCTTCTGAGAAAGACAAGAATTTTAGTAAAATAAAGATTTTCTTTCCGAAAATTTTAGCCGGCAGATATATTCTACTGGAAAAATGAGTTTTAATTAATTTTTATCGTCTCGGTTAATCCGAAACGAAGAAGTTTTTACATTTATCAATAGATGATAAATGTTTAGTCATTAATTGACAAGAAGAAGAATTTAATTTAATTACGTGAAATTTTACGTAATTAATCGCTTAAAAATTTAGTTTCTACGATTTGAAAATGCTTCAAATCTCCGATTCTTTCTGTGAGATTTTTATCTAAGGTTCGTGAAACCTTAATATTAATTACTGTGTTGAGAAATTAGAGAGTTATTAGAAGATTAATTAGTTATTAATTAATTGAATTAATAATTAATTAATTGAATTAACCAAAACTTAGCCATTAAGTTTTAATAAAATAATAACCTACCCTATAATTCTAAACCTAGGTTGTTAGATTATATTTATCTAACTCTCTCATCTCTCATCTCTCACCACACGCACACACACAGCAAATGCCAGCCTTCTCTCTCCCTCTCGATCATCTCTTCTCTCTCAATACACACACTCACACACACTTAAGAACACCATCTTGATCTTCAAGCTCAAAGATTTCAACTTCTAGCAATCCTCTCAAGTAGTCAAGTAAGCTTAGATTCTTCTTCCAAGCTCTTGATTCATGTCTTTTGGTGGAAGAATTATATATATATATATATGTGTCGAAAATTTGTAAGAAATATGAAGAAGTAGTTGGATGATCTTGATTTCTTAGAATGATGTTTATATGATGATTTTATGATCAAATATTAAGCTTAAGATGATGCATGAAGAATTCTAGTTATGAATATATATATGTCGATTATTTTGGGAGAAACCCTAGAAATGATTAGTAAATCTTCATGTTTTAATATGATGCTTATATCATGATTATATGATGAATTGTGTGATTAAATTAGAAAAATCAAAACCCTAACCCTAAGTTGCATGAAAATCGAAATTTAGAAGAAAATGCTAAATTTTAATTCATGCATTGAATGATGATTTGTTCTTCATGAATTATGCTTAGAATATGATTATAAGATCAAATATGTAATTAGATTTAAGCATGGAAAACCCTAGCTATCAATTGGTAATTTTCGAAAATGAGAAGAAAATAGGAAATAATGAATACATGAACTATATGATTGATTTAATGATATAAATGAGTTTAGTTAAGTATTTTAAGAATGTTTCATGTTGGAAATACTTAAAAATTTCCAACCAATTTCATTTTTGAGAAAATAACCGATTAAATAAGAATATAAATTAAAGGTTGAAAGATTAATACTTAATTGAATGAAATTAAATGAAGAAATGAGCTTAAGATGATAATTAAGTATATTAGAAATTAAAAAGAAGAGAAAATAATTAAAGAAATATTAATTTTAAAATAACCGAAAATTTAAAATAAATAAATAAAATATTAATAAAATTTTAATTAAGAAATTAATTGCATTTATGAACTTCTTAATAAAAATTAAGTATTACAAAATTTTATGGAAATTTAATTCAAAGAAATAAAGATTTTTCTACTTATGGTTGATTTTCCCGATTTGGGAATTTATATGTTTAATTGAGTTAATGTGTGTATTTAAAGTATAATTATGTTTGTTATAATTAAATAAAGGTATAGAATTAAATTGAAAATTTTCTGAATCCGTTAGACGGATTAAAATCGATTTAGTTAGTTGTGATGAATAGTAGTTTATAAATATTATTGTTGTATGAGAATTGATTAATATTGATGCTTAATGAGGAATTTAGATAGATTAAGATAGATTAAGAACGTTTGAAAAGTTAAGATAGGAATTCTCGAATTTCATCAAGTTGCGACGTGGAAATTCGAATAGAATTTCGTTAAGGATATCGAAGTCGTTAGTCGATAAAAGCTCTCGTTCTAAAATCGTTATTCCGTTTCGATTAAAGGAGCAAGCGGAAGCGGGAGCAGAAACGTGAAGTAAAAGGGCTACAAACGTTAAAGCTTAAAGTTTAAAGCTTAAGTTTATCAGGTGGGCTTTCTAAACTAAAATATGTGAAAAGCATGATATCGTATGTTTTACAAAGTTTTGATACTTGCCAAATGATTTTAAAAATGTTTAAGTATGTTACCATCTACTTCAGAAAGACGAATTCGGTTTCACGCAAGGTGAAATCTGTGTACACATTGGTAATCGTGCGCATTTCTTTGATAGGCCGATTATTCATAATCGTGAGCCTTTCCTTGATATGCCGATTACAAGTGATTGAGAAAGAGGCCTCTTTCTCATCACCATTATTTATTTGTAGATATGGTTCATATCGTTATAAATGTCTCAGACAAATGAGTTTTGAAAAGAAAGTATTTTTAGCATTTTACGAGTTGTTTTCAGAAAATCCTCGTATTATGTTTTCTCGGCAAGTTTTCATATATAGCCGTATTCAAGAAAGTTTTCAAATGTTTTCTGGATGTGTTCACCGAGTACTAGTACTCAAATTTCCGCATGTTATTTCTAAAACGTGTGAGTTAGCGGGGATGAAGATGATGAGTACTTTGGATGGACTATTGTTGTTGTTAAATGTTGTTATGTAAAGAAAGTCGTTTTTGAGAAGTTGACCTAGAATATATGTCTTCATACATATATTCTCATGTTTTCCGCCGCAAGAAAATGAAGTTTAATGTTGTTATAACGTTTAAATTCTAAAGTCGAATTTCTTTTGCTAAGTTCTTTGAAACTCAACCAATTAATCACATGTATATAAGTTGCTAGTTGTGCCGAGAATCTTTGTCGAACTTGAACAGCTTTCTTTATCTTGTTTTCTTGATCCTCAAGTCATTATATCATCTTCTTGATCAATTGTCGATTATTTGGTTGATCGAGTCTTTTGATTCCGAGTGTTTCGAGTGTGTTTATTGATATGTATGTCATATTGATTTCAGTTGATCGTCTCGAGTCATATTTGTCACATTATTCTAAAGTGGTAAATCCAATTTGGCCGAGTCATTGGTAATTCCACTGTGGATCGGTAAAATCCAATGGCCGAGTATCATGTAATTCCAGTGGACGGTCCACTGGTAATTCCAATTAGTAAGGTCCAAATGAGTAACCATCATTGGCACTGAGTAAATCAATTATTGGGTCAACAGTAAATCCAATGGAGTAATTAAAATCAGTGACTGGGCCAGGTAATAGTTTCGGGCTGCGACATGTTAAGTATGGTTATTCTTTTGAACGATAGCGGGTCGCTATCTTAATTTCCTTTGTTAATCATAAATTGTGTAAGTCGTGGGACCTATCGGCCCTTGACATCTAATATCGAGGTTCGGTACCGCGACAGTGGTATCGCAGCCGATCGCTCGAATAATATTTTCTAAAAACTAGTCTATTTGAAACCCTAGATTAGTTTAGAGCAATGTCTTCTGCTCCAAGTTGTTTTCTGAAAGTCTAGTCTGGTTTGAATTCCTAGACTAGTTAGTTTTTAACAAATAACCTAAGTCCAAAGATCTCTCATCTCATCCACTATCCGTGTACGAATTTCAACCGTTTCTAGTTATAAAGTTTGGAAGTTGAAGTATATATATATTTGTTATGTTTTAGCCTCTAATGTGATTGGTTGTTGGTGATCAATCATAAGCGAGATAATGGATCGAGCTTGTGCAAGCAAGTTGAGTATTTATCTCATGGAATGTAACATGAGCCCGGAACACCCTTTTGGAAGCGACATATCGAGTATGCTTAGACAAAGGATTCTCAAAACTATTCGTAATTTCAGTTTAGTTAATTATTTAAATTTTCTTTTATAGGATGTCCAACTCTGTAAGCCGTAGCAACGATGATTGAATTTCACCACATACATATGAGCTACACGAAACCCCAGCGAGTTTTTAGCTCGTACCATGTGGTTTGGATGGACATCCATGAATCAAATATCTCTGGAGTTATTGGTATAGTTAGGCTAGTTCCTCTGCTTTCCGAGGATTGGCAAGTGGGGGCGACATCGATTGCCGCAAGGTACGTTACTCCCAATTTTGGGATGGTGTCTTGTTTGGAGATTGCGCAGCGTTCATAGCCGTAATTAGTACTCAATATATGTGTTTTTCGTACCCACCTCCCGGACCATATCAGCCATTGATTCCTCGTTGCGAGTTTGGTTTACAACATCTCATGCCCCAAGATTACCCTATTCCGGATCGAATCCTCCTTAGAAAATCCCGAACCTATTGCTTCTCCCATCCATGGAAATAATGGATTTGATGTTAACTCTTTCTTGTTGAGCCATTGGCAAAAATGGCTATGTTTCGTCTCCCTCCCAAATCGAGACTCAAACCTTTGTTCCCCGAGCCTTCGTTTTGCCTAACGGCGTAGCCTCGCCTTCTTTTGTTGAGGAAGTTCCAAATGATCCTTCCGTTGAAACATTGCAAGCTTTGAATTCTTCGAGCTTGATGCCATAGTTGAAGCCCGGCCTATTCTATTTGACCCTAATGTGGCTAGCACCTGCGGACCACGTCACTATGATAGTGACGAGGATAACGTTGATCCAGTAAGTTGGACCAAGCAAGGATACTTCCACCTCCGTAGAATACCATTTACTCATTTAAGTTTTCGGCCTAGCTTTTAGGCCGTCGCCGGGAGAGGATATTACTTATGCCCCTCGTGTGACTTTGGACTGAGTGGAGAGGGCAGAGGAGAGCACGGAAACGGAAGAAGAAGATCCAAGTGAGGAGGATCCGAGAGACGACGAAGAGGAGGAAGAAGAAGAGATCCGTCAGAGGATGAGCAGTGAAGGGAAGTGTCGGGAAGTTAAAAAAATAAAAGATAATGATGTAAATATATGTAATAGACTAGTAAGCAAACAACTTTTAACATTATGTTGTAAATAAGTTCTTGTAAATAGAAGCATAATATGATAGAATAGCGAATCGAAGCGACGTAGAATTCCGCTCCGATAAAAACATTTTGCGTGATGTTAGAAAATCACGGTTCATATAGGAATTTTTGAGTGTAAATAATTCCCTACCTTTTGTAAAAGTCCTCAAAGAGGCAAATTTTCCTACTAAACGAAGAAGTAAGTCGAGCAAAGATCGACCGGAAAATCAAAAGCCGGAAAAAAAAAAAAAAAACCGGCTGAAAACGAGCCGGAAAAACCGAGGCCGGAAAACCGAGCCGGCCGGAAAATCGAGCCGGTCGAAATCGAGCCGGCGAGTCACAGAATCCATGATCGTCCAAATGAGTAAATCTGGAAGAACCAGCCAGTCACTGCAGAATCCAATGACGAGTCCAATCAGTAAATCCATTTTGAGTCACGAGTAAATCCACAGATCGAGTCCAAATCGGATGACCGGGTAATTCCACGAGTCACCGAGTAAATCCAATGGATCGAGTCCAACTCGAGAAAATCCATTCGAGTTCAATTCGAGTAATTCCAATGAGTAATCCAAATTTCGAGTCCAATGAGAATCCAAAGTAGCCGAGTCAAATTTGAGTAAATCCAACGAGTCCAACAGTAATTCTAAATGGTCGAGTCACCGAGTAATTCCACATCCACCAAAATCAATTGACCCGAGTTCAATGGTAATTCATTTCGAGTGAATCCAGCTGCCTGAGGTTTAGATAATAGAAGTTAAAGTAAAAGCCGAGGCTTTGAATGGAAAAGATCGATTAAAAGCTCGGACGAAGAAAACAAGACAAAGCGTCGAACCGGCACCGGCGCGACCACAGCGCGCGGCGCGCCAGCCCCACGACAATTTCAGCATCGGGCGCGGGTTGGTGTAGCGCGGGACAATCCGCCGGAGGTTCGGGCTGCGACAGTTTTGTTTTGGACGAAAATTAGACAACTTTGAATCAGAAATCTAATTGATCGATTTGTCTCACTTTTTCGTGCTTCGGTTCACGTTTTTCCATCGGTTCTTGGTAGAGTTTGTTGTTGGCAACTACAAGCTTGAAATCAACTGTCTCGTTTGTGATATCCAGTCGTATCCGGGTTAGACAAGCCACGAAGATCGCTCCACAGACGCGTTTCGGATTCAAGTAGATCCGGGGTTCGTTTCGTGTAAGTTCTTCACCCTATTTCTTCGTCCTCTTCATCCAGCCATCACTACCTTGTTCCATCCTCCATATACTGTCCATATCATCCATATCATCCATATATTCACGCCAAGTCCAGATCTTCTCCTGCAAATCTGTTGTTCCCGAGTTTTAACCAAAATCGCTCCGAAAGTCCGTCCCGTGCCAAATCTCAAACCCCTCGTGCGAATTGGCTGAATTTTTGATATGTTGTTACTGACTTCAATTTATAATTCTTGTTAAAATTTGAGCTTAATCGGAGTTGTTTTGCTATAGTTTCTGATCGAGTCTTCTGTTAGGGTTTTAGTCTTCGTTTTGGCATTGTTTTGTGTTTTGTTCTTGTTTCTGTTCAATTTTCGATTTAGATCAGTATATTAGGTGTTTCAATCTCTTTTAGTTCAGTTTGTTATTGGATTGAATCAACCTTGTCGTTGACGTTGTTCGAGTCTTTGCTTCCGCGTAATTGTTGGTCGTATCATAAATTTTGGTATCAGAGCCACGTCAGCTATTGTTGGTCGTGGTTCAATCCAAATTAGGTGTGACATTCTAGGGGCAAAAGTGATCGACTAAGTTAAAAAAAAAAAGAAGAAGAAAACGAAAACGAAAAAAAAAAAAATAGAAAGTCGAAGCCCTAGGATTGGATCACAGAATTCGTGAATTTTATTGTCTTGAATCTTCATAATCTTGATTGCAGTTTGTTTGAGTCGTGTGTCTTCTTTGTTGGGTAGAGTTGTCCTTCGTCGACTAACGATTGAGGACGTCGTATTGCATTTTATTTCGCCTATTTTTTTTTGGAATCTGGGTTGTCGAATTTTGGTGGCTTAGATATTCGGTCATCTTTGTTTAATTGGGATTGAATTTTGACTGTCCTAGTTCTATTAGGATTTGGAGTTATTACTTTCTTGATTTGGCTCAAATTTGTTTCCTTATTTGAATTGAAGTCAAATTCGTAACAACTTTCCATCTGAAATTCATCCACTTCCTTCTAATTGTCGGCCTTCCTTACCTATTTCCTTGCATAACCGAACATCCTATAGCCCTTGATACCGAAAATACCATCCCAATCCAATTTCCTTTTCAGTTTTCGATTTTTTCATCTTTTCACTATAACTTTTACTCCCGAAGCCCGATTTTTGCCCATAATACCATTTCGGAAGCAGAACGATGCTCTGAGCAAGACTCACTGCTTTCCTGTGATATATAGGCTTTTTTGGCCAAATTCCTTCATCTTCTAGGTGAAATCGCCCTCCGAACTTTTTCGGTTTTTCTGATTTTTGAAATTTTTTCATTTTTTTTGTTCAAGTCCTTTCTCCTACACCCCCACATTTCCTATACTTCCCATTACAGCCATATTCGTGGTTCCATTGCTATCCCGTGGTTCTCTGGAAGTCAATTCCGAGCTCTTGACTAAAGCTAAAGAGTTGACGACAGATTCTACCTGGACATTTTGTGCAGTTAATACAGTTTTCATTTTCTTCATACTTATACACTGAGTGACATACACGAGTGGTAAAAATCTGAGAGAACAAACGAGTGATTGTGAGGAACTGTGAGGTCCTTTATTTCTTTTACGTTTGTTCACTGTGCAGGTTTTATGGATCCAGGCAAGACGCCTCAGTCTTCAGGCACCCAGCCTGAATGGGACGCCAAGAATCACTTTGATGCCCTAGATCAAAGTATCCAAAAAGGTTGCCAAGCAATGAAGGATACTATGGCACAAATCATGGTCAAATTTGATCAATTCAATGATTTATATGGACGCCGACGACTATCTCATGCAACGCCAAGTGCAAAGGATCCATGGGTTAGAACTAAAACTTCTACACCTAGATCTGAACCACAACGATTCCAAGCTCAGTCCAGACAGTCCATTCGTCGTTTTGAGCAGTCTGCACCACAGCCCAGTCGCCGAGCTGAAGCTAGTTCATCCACTCCCATTCGAGCTAATCCTACACGACCATACAATTACAATCAGCAGTCAATTGACACTCCAATCCGAGCCCGTGATATGCATTGCCATAAATGCAAAGGATGGGGTCACTTTGAAACCCAGTGTCCAAACCAATGTGATGCATTTATCTACCTCGAATCAGCCAGTAAACACGAGCTCAAACCGAGTGTAGCCACTGAAACTGTCACCCTTTCTAAAGATTCGATGTTTGCAGCCAAATCCAGTGAAAAAGATGCATCTGTTGCAGTTGTGGCAGTACCTGAAGTTGCAGAATTAGATCCTACATTATCCGATGACGCAGATCACCAGTCGAATTCAGACATGATAAGTAGAGCTACAATTGCGTCCCAGCCCATATGCATTGATCAAGCACCTGATCAAGCTAACTCTGATTGTCAGATAGATGAAGTCTCGAATTCTCAAGTGGAGGTTGAAGTTGAGCTCGAAGAGAAATCAAGTTTACCAAACCCTAGCCCTAGCTTCGACGACGTTTCGAGCTATTCATTGGAGAAAGAAGAAGAAAAAACTGAAGTTAGAGCATGTTGATGTTCCATGTGAAGATCAGTCAATTGTTAAGGAATCATCCAGCCCTGACCATATTTACTTAAAAGACGTGCTACTTCAGATCGAAAAAGATTTTTTCATCCATAATGGGAGCTGGAATTCGAGGACGAATTCTTTTGAGCAGGGGGGGAATGATGAAATCCAGCCAAGGCATTTTCGAGCGGTAATGTCAAAGCTTCAAGAGATGCCATTGAAGATATTCCAGCTCGAGATTGCTTGGTTACTTCTACCATGATGATTAGTTGATGCAGCCCGTAGTCCGATCCAAGTTCCTGTTGGGCCAATCACGAGAGCTCGAGCAAAGAAGTTTAAGAAAGTGCTAAGTGGATTGGTTGAAAAAGTTTGGGCTTAAGAATTGTCAAAGAAGCCCATTGGAGAAGATGGAGATGGAAGCCCAAGATTAATCAATTTAATATCTTAGATTTAGGCTGATCCATGAAGACTCGTAATTTAGTTAATTAGTCATTTTTGTTATTTTATTTGTTATTTTCGTGGGTTAATTTAGGGTGACCGAAATTAGGTCTTAGTTGAGTCAGTTTTGACTTTTATCCTTTGTTTTGACTAAGGATTTGTTTCCTTATTAGATTAGGAGTTATTTTCCATGTTTAGTTTCCTAGTTGAATTAGGTTTTCACCTCTATATATAGAGGGTTTTGTTTTGGACGAAAATTAGACAACTTTGAATCAGAAATCTAATTGATCGATTTGTCTCACTTTTTCGTGCTTCGGTTCACGTTTTTCCATCGGTTCTTGGTAGAGTTTGTTGTTGGCAACTACAAGCTTGAAATCAACTGTCTCGTTCGTGATATCCAGTCGTATCCGGGTTAGACAAGCCACGAAGATCGCTCCACAGACGCGTTTCGGATTCAAGTAGATCCGGGGTTCGTTTCGGGTAAGTTCTTCACCCTATTTCTTCGTCCTCTTCATCCAGCCATCACTACCTTGTTCCATCCTCCATATACTGTCCATATCATCCATATCATCCATATATTCACGCCAAGTCCAGATCTTCTCCTGCAAATCTGTTGTTCCCGAGTTTTAACCAAAATCGCTCCGAAAGTCCGTCCCGTGCCAAATCTCAAACCCCTCGTGCGAATTGGCTGAATTTTTGATATGTTGTTACTGACTTCAATTTATAATTCTTGTTAAAATTTGAGCTTAATCGGAGTTGTTTTGCTATAGTTTCTGATCGAGTCTTCTGTTAGGGTTTTAGTCTTCGTTTTGGCATTGTTTTGTGTTTTGTTCTTGTTTCTGTTCAATTTTCGATTTAGATCAGTATATTAGGTGTTTCAATCTCTTTTAGTTCAGTTTGTTATTGGATTGAATCAACCTTGTCGTTGACGTTGTTCGAGTCTTTGCTTCCGCGTAATTGTTGGCCGTATCAGAACGTCTCAGCTGGATACCAAAAAAGACCCGGACATCAACAAAGAAATCAAACAAGGAAAATACAGATATCAAGACCCCACCAGCAACAACCGAAGAACACAAAGAATGTGTACATCGACTCAACTGGAAGGATCATCAGATCAAATGACCCAATTCGAGTCATCAAGCAGATCTGGGTCGTGAAAGGATCTATGTCTAACCCACAAGGACCCAATTAAAACTGGGTACCTAAATTTTGATTTTTGTCATAGCTTGTAAGGGAACAACGCATTATTGAGCATGGTACTTGGACAGCGGATGTTCCAAGTGCATGACTCACTTAGAACATCTACTCCAGGAGTACATCGAGCGTCCAGGCCCACAAGTAACGTTTGGTGACAACTCCAAAGGTCTAACCAAAGGTTATGGTACATTTAAAACTAAAAATGTTAAAATCTCTAATGTTTCATATGTACAGGGACTGCAATATAACTTGCTTTCCATCAGCCAATTCTGCGACAACGGTTTTTCTGTCAAGTTTGATGCACAGGGATGCATAGTGAAGTACAGGGAAACCAAGCAGATACTACTAAGAGGGAAAATAGAAGGAAATATGTACTTCACTGTCTGGAACATCAGCCCTCCTGAGATGTGTCTTGTATCCAAAAGCAGCAACGAAGTTAGCTGGCTATGGCACAGACGGCTGAATCATCTCAACTTCAAGACAATCAACAAACTGGCTAGAAACCAGCTCGCAAATGGAATTCCAGATCAAGTATATGACAAGATTCATATGTGCAGCGCATTCCAACAAGGAAAACAAACAAGAATTTCATTCTCACTCAAACCAGTACAGTCAACTGATCGCGTTCTTCAACTCCTACACATGGATCTTTTTGGTTCAGTTACTCCAGTAAGCTTCAACAGCAGAAAATATACTCTAGTCGTAGTAGATGACTTCTCAAGATTCACATGGGTGTCATTCCTATACCAGAAGAGCGAAATAAGGACCAAGCTGCCAATCCTGCTGGAAAGACTCTCAACTCAGAAGGAGTGCAAGATAATGTCAATCAGATCAGATCGGGGAATGGAGTTTCTAAATGAAACTATATATGAATACTGCGAGAAGAACGAAGTTCAACATCAAACCTCAGCAGCACGCACACCCCAGCAGAATGGTGTAGCAGAGAGGAGAAACAGAACTCTCAAAGAAGTGGCCACATCGATGCTTGTCAGCTCTGCCATTCCAAAGAAGTTCTGGGCTGAGGCAATCAACACAGCTTGCTTCACTCAGAATCGCTCTCTACTCACATCAAGGTAAGGAAAGACGCCGTATGAGCTATGGAATAACAGAATACCATACATTGGATATTTCAAGGTCTTCGGATCCAAATGTCATATCCTAAACAATGGAAAAACACAGCTCAAGACGTTCGACGCGAAGACTGACCGAGGAGTATTCCTTGGTTACTCAGCTGTGAGTAAAGCTTACAGAGTCTTCAATAGAAGAACTCAAACGGTCGAAATAACTCCCTATGTTACCTTTGACGAATCATCATTTGAATACAGAGATTCTATCAAACGAATAAATGAAGGAGAATTCTCAAGGCAAATTCAGACAAGAGCTCAAGAGAATAGAATCAGGAATCTAGCCGAACCATTAATATGTGATGATGAGCCAGAGGAGAAACCTCAAATCAATCAGGAAATGCCATCAGCTGGAAATCCAGACACAGCTGAATTCCCATCTCTAAATTCAGCAGAGCTACTATAGAAGTCACCTCAAAACACAATCCAAGTAGAGTCTCATTCTCAAGACTTAACTCCATAACAACTCCAAGCCAGACGAAATCTAGCCACTTCTAGCATTAATCAGCTAGAAGAAGAAATTCGTAGAAGAAGAAGATGGATCGAAGATCATCCATCATCAGCAATAATTGGAGAACCATCTGACCGAGTCAGAACCAGAAGCTCAGCTGCTCAAGCTACATCGGATCATCAAGAAGCAGCTGACATAGCTCAACTCTAAGTAGAGCTAGAACTGACTAGTAGAGCTAGAACTAACTATCTACGACGAAGACACAGCTCTAATGGCGTGCTATGTAGCTCAAGTTCCAGAACCTCAAACCATTATAGAAGCCTTAAACAGCGTACCCTGGACAAACGCCATGCAGGAAGAGCTAAATGAATTTCTCAGAAATTGTGTCTGGGAATTGGTCGACAGACCTGAAGGAGTCAAAGTCATCAGACTCAAATGGATCTTCAAAAACAAGCTGGATACCCTTGGAGTCATCATCGAAAAAGAAGGAATCGACTTTGAAGAATCATTTGCTCCAGTAGCACGATTGGAAGCAATTAGATTATTTCTCGCTTATGCAGCACATCACAAATTCAAGGTCTATCAAATGGATGTGAAGTGTGCATTTTTAAATGGAGAAATCAAGGAAGATGTCTATGTTGAACCAAAGGAGGCACACATGCAAGCAGCCAAGAACATTCTCAAATATCTCAAAGGAACTCAGAATGTAGGGCTGTGGTACCCAGCTGAAGACAATCTACAGCTGACTGGATACTCAGACTCAGACTTCACTGGAGATAGGTTGGACAGAAAATCAACTTCAGGAACATGTCAATTCCTAGGAAGCAAGTTGTTCTCGTAGTTTTTAAAGAAGCAAACATGCGTCGCAACTTCCACAACAGAAGTAGAATATATGGCAACTGAATGCGGCTCATAAATTCTCTGGCTGAAACATCAGCTGGATGACTACGAAGTGAGAACTGGACAAGTTCCAATTTTCTGTGATAGCTCAAGTGCTATTGCTATATCAGAAAATCCAGTACATCACACAAGATGCAAACATGTGGACGTGCGCCATCACTTCATCAGAGATCACGTGGAAAAGAAGGATGTGATTGTTGAGAAAATTCACACAGACATACAGCGTGCTGATATACTCACAAAGCCGCTGGTAGAAGCAAGATTCAAGATGCTGTGCGGATTACTTGGATTACTCAACCCAGACGAAGCCACATCCAGCTGAATGGAAGCAGACCCAACTGGAATTCATAATCAACCTCAAAGGAGAACCTTGCTGAGAAGAATCAAGCTCAGCTGGATGCCTAAGCTGAAAGATTATTCAGCTGAGGAGGAAACCAACTCAAAATGCAGCTGGAAAAATGCCCACTCAACACAGCTATTCATAAACAAGGTATCATCTGACTACTATGATCAGCTGAGAGGTTTGCAACATCACTTCTTACCTATTCATTATGTTTTTGTCAGACTTCAGTCAAATCATTTCACGTCATATTCAATCAAATTTAATTAAAAGTCTGCAAAGATATGAAGCATGGAAATTCAAGGCATAAGTCAAAATGCCTCAACTGTATTCACGCGCGCATTAAATCGCATTTTCTGAACAAGAAACAGACGTGACGTGAGAATCACTTCCAGTCGTAGATCTTCATATCAAATTACTAATCTTGATCGTCCATTCATCAAGAAAATTGATATATATATATGCTAGAAGAAATACACAAGCATTCGCCTTAACCCTAAAAAGTTTTGATCCGACACTCTTTCTTCTTCCTCCCACACACACACACACACACACACACACATATATATATATATATATATATTATTTGTTCTACTAACAAAATTTGCAGAAGAAGAACATGGAATCTAGAAAGATATCTCCAGGAGCCGATCAACATAAAGAGTCTGTCAAACAGAGTTGCTTAACTCTCAGCAACCACAAGAAGACGGAGTTCCAAGAGATAATGGAGCTCATCGACAGATCCGGTCTAACGCAGTGGGTGACTGTAAAGATCAAGAACGTCATTCACCAGGAAGTTGCAGAATTCCTCCTGGGAATGTCAAAGGAAAAGGACCGCCTCCGGACTAATGTTTCTCTCAAGATAAAAGAGAGAATGGGACACAACTCCCTGGGATGCGGAGATCAACGTCAACAGGATCCTGACTTAGGAATTCAACCTGAAGACATACAGGAATCTCTCCCCAGAGAGATACACCAGAGAGGAAGTCTAGTCAGAACTGGACAAGATGTTAATAAAGCCGGAGCCTTTTAGAGCAAACATGTCAAAACTCTTGCTCCGCCACAAGAGGCAAAGAAAAAGATGCAGGAGACAAAGCAGCAGACATCTATTTCCTTCCCAGTTGGGAAGAAGAAACAACTTGAGGACACAAAACAAGCTGAAGCAACGTCTTCAAAGAGAAGACTCAAGTTCAAGGTGCACAGTTAGTCAGCCGAGAAAGCAACTGATGTTGTGTTAGTTTTTGGTTGTACTTTCAGTTGTTTTGCATGCGCGTTTGTGACGTCATTTGCTAGATTTTGTATTGTTTGGAGTTTAAAATGCGTTAATGGTGTTTTGTCGAGCTTTCAGTGGAAAATGTAGTTTATGATCGAGAACGGCTGTAGTATCCCGCTTTTTCATAACCGATCTTAGTAATTAATTAAGAGCTAGTCTAAAAGAATTAAGTTGTGAGAACTTAGAAAGAAAATAAGTTCCGGCAATTAAAAAAAAAAAATATTTCGGCAGCCCTAATTTGCCGAAAGTAAAGAAATTAAGTAAATTAAGTAATTTAAGATGTTAATCTCGTCTCGGATGATCCGAGAAAGATTACGAATGTGTTTAGGATTATGTGCTTATATGTTTGGATTTTACTTGAAAAGTGTGTGTTTAATTTGAAGATTTGATTTCTCTGGAGATCGTAGAATTTCTCCGGCAATGATATTTTTAGTTCGGATTTTTATTTCCGGAATTTTTCTCGAGAAAGCTTAAATTAGGGTTAAAGAAACCCTAATAAAATTTATAGAGCTCGAGAATTTATTATTTAAAGCCGGGATGATTTTGATTAACGATTTAATGATATTTAAGTGATTAATTAGAGAATTTATTAATTAATTACTTAAATAAGATACTATTGCTAGATATTTTAAATAAAGCTTATCTAATAAGCTTTGATTTAATTTTTATTTAATTAAATCTAATAATATCTACATGGAATATTTGATGGTACAAAGGAATCCCATGTTAGATGCTAAGTATTAAATTAAATAATAAAATCAAATAAAATCTAATGATAAGATCCTTAATTTGATCTTATCCCAACATGTAATTATTGCAAATAGTAATTTTTGTCTAATGCATGAATGAAGATAGTAATTATCTAACATCATTCATTCATCTCTCATCACTCACTCTCTCGGCACTCTCTCTCAAAACACACACGCATAACACACACACAACCTCCATTGAAGATCAAGGATTCAAGCTCAAGAATTTAAAAGATCAAGCATCTATTTCATTCAAGAAGGTTAGATCTATACTTGATCAAGAGCTTAGCCAAAGATTAGCAAGAAAAATCCATCTTTCTTCCTTCCAAAACTTTCGAATTTTTCATGAAGTAGGATGAATGTTTTGATCTTTGGATATTATGTTAGATCTATGATCTAAATCCCATTTTTTTTAGCATCAATTTAAGAAGAATCCAACCTAAACCTAATTTTCTATTTTTTTGAAATTTTCAATAAAATTAGGGGTTTTTGATCATTTGATCCTATGATCAAATTGATGATTTCTATGAGCTCCTATGATGATTATAAACATGTTTGATGGTTTGATTTATTATGATTTGAGAAATTTCAATTTAAATTAACATGATTGGAAGTGATTAGAATGAAATTTGGATTTTAATTCTTAATTTATCAAAAGGACCGAAATATATATGTACAATAAAGCCATGTATTTGATTTTTAATGAAGAAAATAATGATAGAAATGGAATCTACGTTAAAAATTAAGTGACGTAGAATTTTTCAGAATTTTAATACAAAGTTTTGAAATTAAGAGTTTCTAGAGTTTAATTCCTTGATTGACCCAGTCAGCTTGATTAACTCGGTGAACTCGATCATTTGGAATTACCCAATTTGAGACCCGATCAATTTGAATTTACTCGATTTGAACTCGATCATTGGAATTACCACTGGACCCGATCAATGGATTTACCCAATTTGAACCCGGTCGAATTTGGATTAACTCACTAGGTCCGGCCGGCTCGGTTTTCCGGCCGGCTCGGTTTTCCGGCCGGCTCGGTTTTCCGGCCCGGCTCAGTTTTCCAGCCAGCTCAGTTTTCTTGCCAGCTCAGTTTTCCAGATAACTCAGTTTTTCCAGCTAGCTTGATTTTCCAGACAGCTTGATTTATCCAGCTGATCTTTGATCAACTTGTTTTCAGTTGTTTCTTTCGTAAACTCAAAAGTTATAATGTTAAGCTTAAATGTTATCAAAGAACTTAAGCATTTTTTATGTGCTAAAATAAATAAATAAAGAGCTTAATGGTTAATGAGATGCTTATATGAAGAAATGAAATTTTTTTTTATGATATGATTAATGTTGACAATAGTATAAGTTATAAGTCAATAAATATTAATGAAAAGATGGAAGGGTTAGAAGTAAAGTATATGTTTGCTTATATCTTTAGAAGTTCTTTTCGAATAGTGAATGATTAAGAGCTAAGATTTAAGATAGAAAGTTTAAGTGTTAGTGGTAGAGTAAAAACCCTAGAAAGCCGAGAAAGATCATAGTATCGAAGCAGCATCTCTCATTCCTCGATTTTTACTTTTCTCGCTCTTATGTTTAAACCTAATTTTAAATTGAAGGACCGAGCGAGACCATTAAGTGAAGGGGAATCGAGAAGTAAAATTTAGTTCAGCAACTTCGAAACAGGTGGGCTTTTCTAACTAAAGAAATAACAAATGATATACATATATATATGATTATATATATGTGATGTTTTTAAATTGATTAACTTGCCAAATGTTTGTATGATACCATCTACTGTAGCAAGATGAATTCAGTCCTACGCAAGGTAGGATTTGTGTACACTTAGTAGTAATCATGTGCCTTCAAAAAGGTGGGCCGATTACAAGTGTTTGAGAAGGAGGCCTCCTTCTCAACACTATCACTATGTGATTATAGATCTGGTACATACCTCATAAAGTATATGTCTGGCCAGACAAACATGAGTTACAGAAAAGAAAATGTTGAGCATGCACAGGTTGGTTTTTTGAGAAAAATTACTTGTGGTTATGCTTTATGGCAAGTTAAATCTCTAACTCTAAGAAGCAATATTTCAAATATTTTGGCGTGTGCCCACTGAGTACGAAGTACTCAGCCCCGCATATTATTTTTAAAACGTGCAGATTAGCAAGGATGAAGATGACGAGTGCCGGACGTATTGTTGTTGTTGTTATTGTCATCTTGGAAAGAAAAGTTGTTTTTGAAGTCTTTAGACCTAGAATATATGTCTTCATACATATATTCTCTCGTATTCCGCTGCAAGTTTATGAAGTTTGATATTGTATAATGATGTTGGATTTTAGAGTCGATGTTAAAGTCGAACTCTTTTTCTTTTTGTCAAGTTCTTTTGAAACTCAGCCACTTGATTATATATATATATATATATATATATATATAAGTTGTTCGTTGTTTGAGAAAGCTTTGTCGAACTTGAAACAGTTTTCTTTATCGTGCTTTCTTGATCCTAAAATCAGCTTGTCGTCTTCTTGTTTCTTGTTGATAATATGGTTGAACAGGTCTATTAAATTCCGAGCTGATTAAGTTGTATTCGTAGATTTTGAGACATGTATGTCATATTTATTCTAAGTTAAGAAATCATTGAGCATCTTTGTTCTTATTAACTGATAGTCGGGTCGCTATCTTATCCTTTGGTTAATCATAAATTGTGTATGTCGTGGGACCCACTGGCTTTGTCATCTAAATTCTAAACCGGGCTGCGACAGAGTGGTATCAGAGCAGGTCTGTCTGCTCTAATACATTCGTTCTTAAAAGTCTAGTCTAGTTTGAATTCCTAGACTAATCGAGAGCAAGGTCTGTTGCTCGAAGTTTATATTTCTTAAAGTCTAGTCTGGTTTGAATTCTAGACTAGTCGAGTTTTAACAACAACGAAAGTCCAGCATCTCATCTCATCCGGCAAACCAGGTACGCATTTAAAAGTTTTCTATGTTTAAAAAGTTTAAAATTTGAAGTTCCATGTGACTGACGGACTGTTATGTGGACTTGATCAACCCACATAACTAGAAACTCAGTAATATGGTTCTTCCGCTTTTATAATGAAAATAAATAATGAGATGAAGTTAGAAAGTTTGAGATATGAGATTGTGTAGTGGAATAGAGACCTTAATGAGGTTGTAAGTTGGTTGTTTAACTTTGGAATGTACCATGAGTTTGGTACCATCGTTTGGAAGCGAAATTAGCTTCTCGAAGTGACGAGGCCATGAGAGAGTTTCAGCATATGCGTATGAGTACATAGAGACGTTAGCTTCAACATGTTTCCATCGTGGTTGCATGGATATTAATAAGACTATTATTTCAGGAGTTCTCGAAATAGTAAGATTAATTCCTCTTTTTCCCGACGAGTGAATGGAGCAGGACTTCAAGATTCGATGTCGCAAGATAACCCAATTCCTTTTCTTATTCCTTAAGGGAATTTCGAGTCATTATTTCTCCTCGTTCTAATGATTATAGTTTTGATAAAACTTATTTATTTCTCAGCCGTTGTCGAATGGCTATGTTTCATCTCCACCTTTATTAAATATTTTTGTTTCTGTTTCCGAGCCTTTTGCTTCGGTGAACAGCTTGGTTCCAGCTCCCTCTATTGATATAGTTCCATTAAATCCTTCTTTGGATACTCTTCAAGTTTTAAATTCTTCAGAGCTTGATTATTTCTTTGGAAATCAGCTTATTTCATTCATTTTTACGAGAGGAGTACGTCTAGACCGCATCGTCATGTCAATGACGAAGAAATCGTTGACCCCGAGGTCAAAGCAACTGAAGGATATTTTTATCTTCGTCGTATGCCGTTTAGCCATTTAGGATTTCAGCCTAGTTTTAGGCCTTTTTTGGGTATGGTCGACGTGAGTGTTGTCCGTTTGACGTTACATGAAGTGGAGAGAGCCGAGGAGAGTACCGAGTTTGAAAGTAAGGAAGAAAAAGAAGAAGAAGATCCATTAGGGGATAAGCAGAGAGAGAGGGTTCGAGAGTGGCGTTAATTTAATAGATTAATAATCGAACAAATTTTACGCTTGTTTAGTAGGTTTTCGTATAAAGATGCATAAAATGTTAAGTTTTCAAAGATTCGGTAGCGATGAAGAATTCCGCTTCGAGAAAGTAGTTTTGCGTGATGCCCTAAAATCACGGTTAATATGGGGAGTTTTTGTATAGAGAAAAATCCCTCGTTTTTGAAAAAGTTCTCGAAGAGGTAAATTTTTCCGTTATAAGAAGAAGTATGGCCAAAGCAGTCATTTTAGAAAATTTCCGAGTTTTGTATTTATGTCGGAAATTATATCTTAAAAATGAATTAATGAAACAAAAATTTTTGAAGTAAAATAAAGTTTATTTTAGTAAATAAAGCGTTAAACCAAGAATTGAAAGATAGAAAGTTCGTTGAGAGCATAAAGAATCGAAGGAGAAATTTTTCAGTCATAAAAATCAGAAACGGCTGCACTTCAGAGATTTCTCAAAAATAATACAGGGATTGAAGTGAGAGACCGCTGTGAAGTCAGAGACCGCTGAAAATAATACAGGGCGAGAAGTCAAACATCTCCTAGACTCAACGCTCGCTGAAGGAAGCAGGACACCGGAACTCAGCGTCCGCTGAGGTCGAGCGGTCGCTGACCATGGCGGGTCAGCCGCGGCTGAGTCCCAGCGGTCGCTGACCTGGGCGGCGGCTGTTCTGCCACCTTTTACTCCGGAGGCCATAACTTTCTGCTCGTTTAACGGAATTCAGATCCGTAAATTGGGTTAGAAACTAGACATCCGTGGCTTTCTAATGGTACCCTGAACGTCCCTTGGTTCTAAATATTCTGTTCTGAAATTCAGTTTTAATCTGCTGCATTTGTGCAGATTTTTCTATAAATTATTTCTTTCAAGTTTAATCAATTTATTTTGATTTCTTGGAACTTTCTAAATCAAATTCTTGCTCATCGATGTAAGCTTGAGATCCTTTATGTGAGGAGCTTTCGTAAGCGAGATGATGAATTAATTTTAAGCAAGACGATTGTTTATTTTTTTTTCTCGGAAGTAAAGTGATCGGGAGACACCGTTGGAAAACGACAAGAAGATGAAAGCAATTGGAGAAAAAGAAGAAAAATAAGTATTAAAGAGTGAAAACATAGCTTAAAGTATGAAAGATCGAAAGAAGCAGTACAGTAACTTGACTCAGCGTCGGTTGGGCAGGAGCGACCACTGACCATGAAAGGTCAGCCATGGCAAACGCTGGACTTGGGCAGGTCAGCCCAGGTTTTCTTCATCCATTCCATTCTTCGTTCGTTCCATTCGTCGTCCGTTATTCGTTTCATTCATCGTTAGTTTAGTTCTTGGTTGTTTTGTTGTGTTCTTGTTTTATTTTCTGTTAGTTATATTCTAGTTATGATTTAGAAAAAGGTTTGAGATGAAGTTAATATCTCAAAAGAGTTTATAATGAAGTTTATATGTCAAGATGATGTTATTCATTTCTTGAATTATTAAGAATGCATGAGCTAATTATATTTAGCAATTTTGAGCATGAAAAATAATTGCTACTTGAATTATTTTTATGCTTAATTATTGAAGTGATTATATGAAGAAAATGAATCGTGTGATTTATTATTTATGATAATGAGAGTGAATCGGTTGATTCATTAATTATGATGAGCATGTTATGTGTTAATGATGTGATTAAGAATTTTTCTAAAGTTTTTAAAACCTAGAAAAATTTTATCTCTTAAATTTTATTTAAAGAAAGTAAGAATTTTACTAATTAACCAACTTAGAAAGTAAATTCGTTTTAAAGAAAGTAGAATTCTTCAGCAAACCCTTAGTTGTTTAATCAGAATGCCGCCAAGAGATATACCAAGAGGTAGAGGAAGAGGAAGGGTGGATGGCGAGCAAGAAAGAGAACCTACCCCACCTCCTCAGCCTGAAAGGAGGGTCGAAGAACTCTTTCTTCGACAAAATCCTCCGACCTTCGACGGAAAAGGAAATCCGTCAGTAGCAGAAGAATGGATTCGCGCTTTAGAACGAATCTTTAGGTTTCTTCGATGTGATGACCGTGAACGTCTCACATGTATGACATATCAGCTGAAAGGATCTGCCGACTATTGGTGGGAAACCCGTCAGAGAATTTATACTCCTGAACAGTTTGAAAATCTCACTTGGGAGCAGTTCAAAGAAGCCCTCTTTGAGAAGTACGTTCCGAGAAGTTATCGCAAGCAAAAAGAAAACGAATTTGCAAGTCTCAAGCAAGGGAATAAGACGGTGTCAGAGTACGATCGTGAATTTTGTGAGTTAGCTCGTTTCGCCCCTGATAAAGTTGATTCAGATGAGAAGATGTCCGAACTTTTTCGTGCCGGACTTAGACAAGATATAAAAGTGGTCTTAGCAAGTCAGAGTGCTATGACCTACGCTGAAGCGTTAAATCGAGCCTTAGATATGGAGTTGGCAATGCAGCCAGAAAAACCAGCTCAGATTCCAGCACCTTTCCCAAATCAATTTCCAGTGATCGTTAAATCGCAAGATTCGCACCAAACTCGCATTCAAAAGGGAAAGAGGAAGTGGAATGCTGAAAATCAACCTAGCAAGAAGTCATGGTATGAGCAGAGTCATCGACAATCGACTCAAGAAAAATATAGATCTCCTATTGTTGGTCAAGGTAGTTCGTCTCAGAGACAGCAAGGAATTTCTCCATGCTCTAAGTGTGGAAAAATGCACCAAGGAATTTGCAGAGCAGGAAGTAACAGCTGCTATGCATGTGGGCAACCCGGTCATTACTCTTATCAGTGCCCAAATAAGCAAGAAATGACTGGTGGAGGAAGACCAAATCAGTCTCAGCCTCAGCATCTAAAGGCCATGGAAGGAGTCCATCAGCCAAATCCGCGGCGATACCACCGCAAGAGCACGAAGAAGCAGATCGTAGAGATTTTGATCTCAATCAGGACACATGCATCAAGGATCAGGGAAATCTGGCAGGTATGGGTTGGATAGGTGGTGTACCTGTAATAATTCTTTTGATACTAGTGCAACACATTTCTTTATATTAAGTGCATGCGTAGATACTCTTAGCCTTAAAATAGAATAAGTTAGCCAAACTTAAGAGTATCGACCCGATAGGTAAAGCTACCTCAGCCACACATGTTTGTCCTAATCTAGAATTTGAGATTGATTCCCTTAAGATGTCAGCAAACCTTCTTGCCATACCTCAGAAGAACTTATGATAAAGCCAATACCTCAGGATAATGTGTATAGACTACCGAGAGTTAAATAAGTTGATGTTGAGGAATAGATATCCTTTGTCAAGGATAAATGATCTGTTTGTATCAGCTCAGAGGAGCTAGCTAGTATTTCCTCAAAGATTGATTTAAAATCTGGCTATCATCACTGGAAGAATCATCAAGAAGGAGTGGCCCTAGAACCAAACCTCAGTTATGAAAAAAAAAAAAAAAAACTAGATTTGATATTGGATAAAAAGGTCCAGCTGTTTAGGAATAAATCGATCGCGTTAGTAAAGGTTAAGTAGAGACATCGCGGGCCAGAGAAAACAACGTGGGAACTTGAAGATAAGATGAAGGAAAGTATTTCCGAGTTTTTCCCTCGAGATAAGCAAATTTCGGGACGAAATTTATTTTTAGGGGGAGAGAATGTAGTATCCCGCTTTTTCATAACCGATCTTAGTAATTAATTAAGAGCTAGTCTAAAAGAATTAAGTTGTGAGAACTTAGAAAGAAAATAAGTTCCGGCAATTAAAAAAAAAAAAAAATTTTCGGCAGCCCTAATTTGCCGAAAGTAAAGAAATTAAGTAAATTAAGTAATTTAAGATGTTAATCTCGTCTCGGATGATCCGAGAAAGATTACGAATGTGTTTAGGATTATGTGCTTATATGTTTGGATTTTACTTGAAAAGTGTGTGTTTAATTTGAAGATTTGATTTCTCTGGAGATCGTAGAATTTCTCCGGCAATGATATTTTTAGTTCGGATTTTTATTTCCGGAATTTTTCTCGAGAAAGCTTAAATTAGGGTTAAAGAAACCCTAATAAAATTTATAGAGCTCGAGAATTTATTATTTAAAGCCGGGATGATTTTGATTAACGATTTAATGATATTTAAGTGATTAATTAGAGAATTTATTAATTAATTACTTAAATAAGATACTATTGCTAGATATTTTAAATAAAGCTTATCTAATAAGCTTTGATTTAATTTTTATTTAATTAAATCTAATAATATCTACATGGAATATTTGATGGTACAAAGGAATCCCATGTTAGATGCTAAGTATTAATTAAATTAAATAATAAAATCTAATAAAATCTAATGATAAGATCCTTAATTTGATCTTATCCCAACATGTAATTATTGCAAATAGTAATTTTTGTCTAATGCATGAATGAAGATAGTAATTATCTAACATCATTCATTCATCTCTCATCACTCACTCTCTCGGCACTCTCTCTCAAAACACACACGCATAACACACACACAACCTCCATTGAAGATCAAGGATTCAAGCTCAAGAATTTAAAAGATCAAGCATCTATTTCATTCAAGAAGGTTAGATCTATACTTGATCAAGAGCTTAGCCAAAGATTAGCAAGAAAAATCCATCTTTCTTCCTTCCAAAACTTTCGAATTTTTCATGAAGTAGGATGAATGTTTTGATCTTTGGATATTATGTTAGATCTATGATCTAAATCCCATTTTTTTTTAGCATCAATTTAAGAAGAATCCAACCTAAACCTAATTTTCTATTTTTTTGAAATTTTCAATAAAATTAGGGGTTTTTGATCCTTTGATCCTATGATCAAATTGATGATTTCTATGAGCTCCTATGATGATTATAAACATATTTGATGGTTTGATTAATTAAGATTTGAGAAATTTCAATTTAAATTAACATGATTGGAAGTGATTAGAATGAAATTTGGATTTTAATTCTTAATTTATCAAAAGGACCGAAATATATATGTACAATAAAGCCATGTATTTGATTTTTAATGAAGAAAATAATGATAGAAATGGAATCTACGTTAAAAATTAAGTGACGTAGAATTTTTCAGAATTTTAATACAAAGTTTTGAAATTGAGAGTTTCTAGAGTTTAATTCCTTGATTGACCCTTGATTAACTCAACAACTTCACAATGAATTACTGACCCACTGAATTACCGACCCACAATTGATTTACTCAATTGAACTCACTGAATTACCCATTTGGACCCGTCAATTGGATTTACTCAGCTGAACTCAGTCAGTTGGAATTACCTGTTGGACCCGGATTTACCCTGAACTGATTTAACTGGTCCAATTGGATTAACTCCTGGTCGGTTTTCCGGCCGGCTCAGTTTTCCAGCCAGCTCAATTTTCCACAGCTCGGTTTTCCATTCTTTTCTTGCCGGCTCGGTTTTCCACTAGCTTGATTTTCCGGCTAGCTTGATTTATCCGCTGATCTTTGATCAACTTGTTTTCGATTGTTTCTTTCGTAAACTCAAAAGTTATAATGTTAAGCTTAAATGTTATCAAAGAACTTAAGCATTTTTTATGTGCTAAAATAAATAAATAAAGAGCTTAATGGTTAATGAGATGCTTATATGAAGAAATGAAATATTTTTTATGATATGATTAATGTTGACAATAGTATAAGTTATAAGTCAATAAATATTAATGAAAAGATGGAAGGGTTAGAAGTAAAGTATATGTTTGCTTATATCTTTAGAAGTTCTTTTCGAATAGTGAATGATTAAGAGCTAAGATTTAAGATAGAAAGTTTAAGTGTTAGTGGTAGAGTAAAAACCCTAGAAAGCCGAGAAAGATCATAGTATCGAAGCGCATCTCTCATTCCTCGATTTTTACTTTTCTCGCTCTTATGTTTAAACCTAATTTTAAATTGAAGGACCGAGCGAGACCATTAAGTGAAGGGGAATCGAGAAGTAAAATTTAGTTCAGCAACTTCGAAACAGGTGGGCTTTTCTAACTAAAGAAATAACAAATGATATACATATATATATGATTATATATATGTGATGTTTTTAAATTGATTAACTTGCCAAATGTTTGTATGATACCATCTACTGTAGCAAGATGAATTCAGTCCTACGCAAGGTAGGATTTGTGTACACTTAGTAGTAATCATGTGCCTTCAAAAAGGTGGGCCGATTACAAGTGTTTGAGAAGGAGGCCTCCTTCTCAACACTATCACTATGTGATTATAGATCTGGTACATACCTCATAAAGTATATGTCTGGCCAGACAAACATGAGTTACAGAAAAGAAAATGTTGAGCATGCACAGGTTGGTTTTTTGAGAAAAATTACTTGTGGTTATGCTTTATGGCAAGTTAAATCTCTAACTCTAAGAAGCAATATTTCAAATATTTTGGCGTGTGCCCACTGAGTACGAAGTACTCAGCCCCGCATATTATTTTTAAAACGTGCAGATTAGCAAGGATGAAGATGACGAGTGCCGGACGTATTGTTGTTGTTGTTATTGTTATCTTGGAAAGAAAAGTTGTTTTTGAAGTCTTTAGACCTAGAATATATGTCTTCATACATATATTCTCTCGTATTCCGCTGCAAGTTTATGAAGTTTGATATTGTATAATGATGTTGGATTTTAGAGTCGATGTTAAAGTCGAACTCTTTTTCTTTTTGTCAAGTTCTTTTGAAACTCAGCCACTTGATTATATATATATATATATATATATATAAGTTGTTCGTTGTTTGAGAAAGCTTTGTCGAACTTGAAACAGTTTTCTTTATCGTGCTTTCTTGATCCTAAAATCAGCTTGTCGTCTTCTTGTTTCTTGTTGATAATATGGTTGAACAGGTCTATTAAATTCCGAGCTGATTAAGTTGTATTCGTAGATTTTGAGACATGTATGTCATATTTATTCTAAGTTAAGAAATCATTGAGCATCTTTGTTCTTATTAACTGATAGTCGGGTCGCTATCTTATCCTTTGGTTAATCATAAATTGTGTATGTCGTGGGACCCACTGGCTTTGTCATCTAAATTCTAAGCCGGGCTGCGACAGAGTGGTATCGGAAGCGGTCCGTTCGCTCTAATACATTCGTTCTTAAAAGTCTAGTCTAGTTTGAATTCCTAGACTAATCGAGAGCAAGGTCTGTTGCTCGAAGTTTATATTTCTTAAAGTCTAGTCTGGTTTGAATTCTAGACTAGTCGAGTTTTAACAACAACGAAAGTCCAGTATCTCATCTCATCCAGCAAACCACGTACGCATTTAAAAGTTTTCTATGTTTAAAAAGTTTAAAATTTGAAGTTCCATGTGACTGACGGACTGTTATGTGGACTTGATCAACCCACATAACTAGAAACTCAGTAATATGGTTCTTCCGCTTTTATAATGAAAATAAATAATGAGATGAAGTTAGAAAGTTTGAGATATGAGATTGTGTAGTGGAATTGAGACCATAATGAGGTTGTAAGTTGGTTGTTTAACTTTGGAATGTACCATGAGTTTGGTACCATCGTTTGGAAGCGAAATTAGCTTCTCGAAGTGACGAGGCCATGAGAGAGTTTCAGCATATGCCTATGAGTACATAGAGACGTTAGCTTCAGCATGTTTCCATCGTGGTTGCATGGATATTAATAAGACTATTATTTCAGGAGTTCTCGAAATAGTAAGATTAATTCCTCTTTTTCCCGACGAGTGAATGGAGCAGGACTTCAAGATTCGATGTCGCAAGACAACCCAATTCCTTTTCTTATTCCTTAAGGGAATTTCGAGTCATTATTTCTCCTCGTTCTAATGATTATAGTTTTGATAAAACTTATTTATTTCTCAGCCGTTGTCGAATGGCTATGTTTCATCTCCACCTTTATTAAATATTTTTGTTTCTGTTTCCGAGCCTTTTGCTTCGGTGAACAGCTTGGTTCCAGCTCCCTCTATTGATATAGTTCCATTAAATCCTTCTTTGGATACTCTTCAAGTTTTAAATTCTTCAGAGCTTGATTATTTCTTTGGAACTCAGCTTATTTCATTCATTTTTACGAGAGGAGTACGTCTAGACCGCATCGTCATGTCAATGACGAAGAAATCATTGACCCCGAGGTCAAAGCAACTGAAGGATATTTTTATCTTCGTCGTATGCCGTTTAGCCATTTAGGATTTCAGCCTAGTTTTAGGCCTTTTTCGGGTATGGTCGACGTGAGTGTTGTCCGTTTGACGTTACATGAAGTGGAGAGAGCCGAGGAGAGTACCGAGTTTGAAAGTAAGGAAGAAAAAGAAGAAGAAGATCCATTAGGGGATAAGCAGAGAGAGAGGGTTCGAGAGTGGCGTTAATTTAATAGATTAATAATCGAACAAATTTTACGCTTGTTTAGTAGGTTTTCGTATAAAGATGCATAAAATGTTAAATTTTCAAAGATTCGGTAGCGATGAAGAATTCCGCTCCGAGAAAGTAGTTTTGCGTGATGCCCTAAAATCACGGTTAATATGGGGAGTTTTTGTATAGAGAAAAATCCCTCGTTTTTGAAAAAGTTCTCGAAGAGGTAAATTTTTCCATTATAAGAAGAAGTATGGCCAAAGCAGTCATTTTAGAAAATTTCCGAGTTTTGTATTTATGTCGGAAATTATATCTTAAAAATGAATTAATGAAACAAAAATTTTTGAAGTAAAATAAAGTTTATTTTAGTAAATAAAGAGTTAAACCAAGAATTGAAAGATAGAAAGTTCGTTGAGAGCATAAAGAATCGAAGGAGAAATTTTTCAGTCATAAAAATCAGAAACGGCTGCACTTCAGAGATTTCTCAAAAATAATACAGGGATTGAAGTGAGAGACCGCTGTGAAGTCAGAGACCGCTGAAAATAATACAGGGCGAGAAGTCAAACATCTCCTAGACTCAACGCTCGCTGAAGGAAGCAGGACACCGGAACTCAGCGTCCGCTGAGGTCGAGCGGTCGCTGACCATGGCGGGTCAGCCGCGGCTGAGTCCCAGCGGTCGCTGACCTGGGCGGCGGCTGTTCTGCCACCTTTTACTCCGGAGGCCATAACTTTCTGCTCGTTTAACGGAATTCAGATCCGTAAATTGGGTTAGAAACTAGACATCC